>OZ004704.1:55414504-56014504 GCA_963924515.1 Vespertilio murinus
ACTCTAAATATTAATTATATAAAGCATCAAATTTATCCTTTAAATAACTAATATTCAAAGGTGAATTGTAAGTATTTCCCCTGTTCTTACTGATTTAAAAGCTTAACAGTTTGTTGAATGGACTTGTAAAATGAATATTTAGAGTCAGAACCATAAAACTAATACAAATACACTTGGTGAGTAAGAGCTTGCAGAAAGGAATACCTGCAGCATGTGAATCCAACTAAGGATTTTATTAAACTCAATAAAGGTATTTCTAGAAAAGTAAATACTCATTTTTAAGATTTTTCAGGTTCTTTATAAGGCAAAGCAATTTGACAAACAATGAATATCTTTATGCAGGGAGAAAACGTATTTAGAAAATCTCACTTCTTTTAGAGAGCTATTTTCTACTACAGCTCCTTGGAGGGGGATAAACAAACCAAACAGAAACAACAGAAAGACTACAAATTAAAAAAAAAATGATTCCAACTCACATAAAACTAATACACGGATATTACCCATGGCTCACAAAAAAAACAGAAGCTAGTCTAGTGCTAATTTTTAGCTAATTACTATCCAAGGTGAATTGTACATAACTGTTTTTAAGGACAATCATTTGTCTGATTTAAGTGCAATATTTGATTTTGATAATATTTTTATTTTTCTCCTGAATAGGAGCACATATTTGGGCAAATTTTTATTAACATCAGCAGTCTATAAAAACCAAAAAGTTGATTAATCTACTAATATTTGTTTAGCAGAAGTATAGAAACGACCGTGGTTAGATGACTTGATTTAACCCTGTCCTGGATTTCCCTACTGTTATACATATCTACCTGGATTCATAGCTAGAATTTAAGAATCATAAGGGCAGGGATCACTTTTTTTTTCTTTTATATTGCTATATGGAGCAGTACCAGGCAAATAGTAAGAGTTCCATAAGTATCATTGAAAGCTTACCTTCTATGCCAGATATCATGTCAGAATATTCCATTTACCCTTCAGAACAGCTCAATTTCCACTTTCTGTGTCAAAGGCTGAGAGCAATTGTGTTGCTGAAGAGTCAGATATGACATTATGGGATGATACAGGAATAGAGCACACATCTTCAAAAATAAATCTGTAGGAAAATGCTTTGAATAACTTACATGTTTAATATTCAATCACCTTGCTTTCAGTTGAGAATTAAACTTATTCTTTCTAAGAATCCAATGAAGTGGAATTAGCCACAGTTTTACAGATGAAGAGATGGAGGCTACAGTTAAATTTCTTGACTATGATATCTCTTGACTATATCACACCTTGATTAATATAGCAATATAACAATATAATAAAGTATAACATGAAGTATTATATGTTGATACTAAAATTCCATTTTTCAGAAATACTTTAGGTTCCCTCCCTTATAGTAGTGAGTGTTTGATTTATTAGAAATATCTGTGCCTATCGGTACATACAAAACATAGCTGGTCAAATTACCTATATGTTCTGTAACTGGGAAAAACATACTTATGGTTCATGTCACATTAGAGATATTTGAATATGTGACATTTATTGACTGCAATGTGTGTCTAGAGTCTCTAGCTTGACCTTGATTAATCTACAATGAGGATGAAAGTGTGATTTACTTGAAAGTGCACTAACCTGATAATTGAAGATCTGGGTTAATTCCAGTTCTGTTACTGATGCTGCTTAGAATTTAATCTTCTCATTTAATCTTGCTCATTATTGTTTCCTTTTCTTTAATAGAATGGGGGAATTTCTCGCTACCTTATATGGCTGTTACTATCATTAAATTTGTGTAAAATTCATTTGTGGAATATTATTCTTCAAGGACTGATAAGAGCAGAATTCCCCAGGTTCCTGTGTGTTGAAAACTTTTTCTCTATCCTTGGTATTCATACGGTTTTATGTATGTTTGTTGCCTTGCTTTGTATAATAGTTTTGAAAAATTTGGTTACTCTAATTATTTAGCCTTTGTGAATTCATTTGCCACTTTGCCTGGAGGTGTTGAGGATTTATTATTCTTGATATTATTCTGGTTCAGTTATCCCAGGTGAGCCCTCTTAATGTAGAGATTCAGGCCTTTTTCTTATTTGGAAAGTTTTCTTGGTTTATAGTTTTAATTATTAGCTCTATTCCATTGTTTTGCTATTCTTATAACAAATTAATATGTGATCATTCAATGGTAATTACTTTTTGGTCTGTCTTGTGTTTTTACTACTTTCTCTCTGACCCTTTTGCATTTTTATAGTATTTCTATTCTTTTAGTTATATTTCTCCCAAGGAACCTAACACATTTTTAGTTGAGTTTTTTCTGCCTTGGTTTCTTCTAATGCTTTCTCCATTTCAGAGATAATTATATATTTTTCACCTGTTTCTTTCCTGGGGTTAATGAACATCGTTTTCATTAATCTACTTTGGTTTTTAATTTCTGAGTAGAGTTACTTTTTAAAAAAAATATCATCACCTTCTTATTTGAGGGTATTCAAAACCTTAGTGTGTTAACAGTTTTCTCCTGCTTTGTAATTGCTTTGTGTGAAGAATTCTCTTCAGTTCACGTGTAGAATTTTGTTTTTATTTTCTGCAATAGCTCTGTAAAACTTCACTTTTTTTCTTCTTCACCTTTATGCCAAAGGCATTTTATACAGCATCCCTAGTTTAATAATTTCTTCTCTCAGTACAGCAAATCCAGGTACTTTACAGTGAGGAGAAAGAAGAGGGCTAGGTAATCAGGGGTGAGGCCATGAGAGGAGGGAGTAGAAGTGGAAGTCCAAGAATAGCAGGATCTTGTAAACTTGGACAGAATGCAGTTTATTGACTGTGTCCTATTCTAAGAAAACAAACAAACAACAACAAAAAGGGGGGGGGGAGGGAAAAAACCCGCAGAGAAAACAAAAAGACATGGATCTGAACCCAGCTGGTGGGAGTTGCTAAGGCAATTGACTGGCTGGGTAGAAGGACATGCTAGGGGAAAGTTGAGCTTTAAAAATGTATGGGTGTTGCTGAAACCAGTTTGGCTCAGTGGATATAGCATCGGCCTGCAGCCCGAAAGGTCCCAGGTTCGATTCCAGTCAAGGGCATGTACATTGGTTGCGGGCACATCCCTGGTGGGGGGTGTGCAAGAGGCAGCTGGTCAATGTATCTCTCTCATCAATGTTTCTAGCTCTCTATCTCTCTCCCTTCCTCTCTGTGAAAAATCAATAAAATATATATTTTTTAAAATGTATCGGTGTTGCTAAGGCGGAATTCTTTGAAATCAGGAGCTAACAAAGCATACATCTGCATCTAGACAAAGAAGCACACCCTTCTTCTCTCTCCGGTGCACCGGGTTCCTGGCTCTCCTATGACAGGGGATATACTGCCCTGTGTCCATGTGGCTAATGACTAAATGGGACTCCATAGATGGGCTACTTGATTTTAGTTAGCTTAGATGCCGAGCTATACCTTGTTATGCATAGAACAAACGTTCTGGGACCTGAGACAAGGAAGCTCCACAGGCAAACTGCTTTGGGCCCCCTCCCTGCTGCAGCCTGCCGCAGGGAGTTCGTCTACCTCTCAGTAAACTTTGCTTCTGCTTACCACTTTTGTCCGTGGACTCAGACTTCGGTTTTATGAAACAAGGAACTTGTACCCCACCTGAAATTTTAGCATCGATAGGACTTCTTGTTTTTTGCTTTATTCCTGGGGATGAGGAAGGTGGTGGATGGAGGTTGTGATCCTCTAGTTTTATTACTTAACCTTTTGTCTTTTCTTTTTCATCACCAGATAACCAAAGGATATTTTTTTTGTCTTTACTCTTTCCCATATGCTATCCTTTTCAAAGAGTCCCCCTTTAAATTGCATCTGTCTCTTTTAATCATGCTGCTCTGACCTGCAGACATTTTCTCATTATTTTCAGTTATGGGGTGGATTTCATCTTTCAAGAGATTCTTGTAAGGTGCTCTCTTTTGTCTTCTCTACAGTTTCTCACAGCCTACATCAGCTTGCTTATGAGCAGGCACAGGGCTGAAGCATGAGAGACAGTTTTGCAGTTATTCATATATATATATATATATATATATATATATATATATATATATACATATAGATAGATAGATAGATAGATAGATGATAGATAGATTATTGATTTTTTTACAAAGAGGAAGAGAGAGGGATAGAGAGAAACATCGATGAGAGAGAAACATCGATCAGCTGCCTCTTGCACATCCCCTTTTGGGGATGTGCCCGCAACCAGGATACATGCCCTTGCCCGGAATCGAACCTGGGACCTTTCAGTCTGCAGGCAGATGCTCTATCCACTGAGCCAAACCGGTTTCGGCATGCAGTTATTTTTAAGAATTTTTATAGAATTTAATTCTTCTACTGATTTTTAAATGTAAAACTTAATACTTCTCTTTTTTTTTTCTTATTTGAGGGGAATATTGTGAGAGATACTTGGCAGTATTGTCAGAGTAGTCTTCAACTAACCTGGAATTCTTTTTACAAGGTTTTATTTATGTTAAAATTAAGACAGCAGACCCCAAAGAGTCACTTGTGCTAAATCTATGTTACCAACCAAGACATAATTTAATTACAGTGCTATTCTCTCCCTGGATAGATGTACTAAACAAGTTAATCTGGAATTACCTGGTTAGCCTTAGTGAGGTAACCTCTTTATAGACTCCTGCTGATCCCTGAAGAAAGGTGACCCTACTCCCTAAATTAACCCATTCTAGACCAGTGACTTCCTTGTCTCATCACCTTGCTTCCTTCAATGTTTCATTGTGTTCAACTCTTAAGAGCAAATCTCCATATGCTAGATAGGATACTACTCAATGCATGAATCCTATATAATAAAAGGCTAATATGCAAAATGGCCAATGGGCAGAACTACCGGTTTCTATGATGTGCACTGACCACTAGGGGGCAGACACTCAACACGGAGTGCCACTCAGCCAGAAGCCAGGCTCATGGCAGGTGAGCACAGCTCCAGTTTCAGGAGCCTCTCCTCCCTCCGTAGCAGTGCTAAGGACCCCTTGGGGGATGTCCCTGAGGAGCAGGCCTAAGCCTGCAAGTGGACATTCCCCCAAAGGTTCCCGGAGTGGGCCTAAGCCAGCAGGCAGTCGTCCCCACATGGTCCTGGACTGCAAGAGGGCACAGATCTGGTTGAGGGACTCCCACACCCCCAATACACGAATGTCATGCACTGGGCCTCTAGCTGTTAAATAAAGCCAATAAGAGCTTTAAAATTTACTCATCAACTTTTGTTTCTTTAAACACTTAAAACACTAGAGTTCTGTTGGTTTACTACTTGACAGCTTTGATTTGGCTTTGCTCAGATTTTGTTTCCTTTATAAATGTTTGCCTGAGAGCATTGTGCATTGTTTTGCAGCATGACATACTGTACTTTTATAACAGCACCAGTGATTCGTTTAAAGTCATATTTTAGCCTGATTATGAAGCAAAATTAATCCATAGTTGGATTATTCACTTGTTATCTAATTGAAATATTTGAAATATTTATCTTAAAGCCTCCAGAGTGTCTCATAGAGTAGTTCATATTTCTTTTTTAAAATAATGAAATTAGATATTAATAATTACAACATGAGTTATAACGGCTGAAGATGGACAAAGGGAGGGGAAATGGGATTCTGTAAGAGTGTCAACAATAAAAATAAATCTAAAAGAAGAAATAAGGAATATAACTATACAACTTCAAAATCTGCTGTTAGTGAAACCAAAGTGCTGTGATCAGGTCTGAGTTTGTTGTCTCACACAATCAAAGAATGGCTTCATGGACAAAGACCTTAAGCAGAAGCAAAATTTACTGAGAGCCAGACAGACTCCCTGTAGAAGGCAGAGAGGGTTATTAGGGAAGCCTCTCTGTCTCAGATTCCAGCTCCTTCACCAGCTCTGGGAGAGGTGTAGCTGAGGTTTCAGGAGAGCCAAAAGCAGGCCCGTGTCCAGAGCTTCCATTCCGTGCCGCAGCTGGGTGTACGTCAGCGTCCAATTTAATGGAAGTCCATTAGTCCATGTGTGGAGTCCTACATGGCCATAAGCCACATGGGCACGGGGGAGCTTACCCCCTGCCACAGGAGAGCCAGGAGCCCCGTGTGCCGGCGGTAGCAGAGAGTGTGCTTCTTTGTCTAGGTGTAGCTATATGCTCTGCCAGCTCCTAATCGGTCCTTTCAAATAATTTTGCCTTAGCAACATCCATACATTTTAAAGCTCATGTCACCTGCACGCTTCCTTCCTGCCCAGCTGGGTTGCCCTGGTAACTCCTATCTAGATGGGTTCAGCTCTAGGTCATTTTGTTTCTCTCTGCTGTTTCTCTCTGCAGTTTCTCTTGGAACAGGGCAGCATCAGCAAGCTGCATCCATTCTTCTCCTTCTCCCAAGCTTCTAGCCCCAACTGCCGAGCCCCATGGTCAGCAAACTGCGCCTCGCGAGTTACATGTGGCTCTTTGGCCCCTTGAGTGTGGTTCTTCCACAAAATACTGGAAAATGGCCTGGGTGAGTCTATTTTGAAGAATTGGTGTTAGAAGAGGTTTAAATTTAAAAAATTTAGCTCTCAAAAGAAATTTCCATCGTTGTACCATTGATATTTGGCTCTGTTGACTAATGAGTTTGCTGACCACTGGCTTAGCCACCTTCTATCTAATTAGGATTGCAAATATGCATAGAAGTTATCATAATTTCCACTTACCTGGTACAAGTATGTATGTATTTGATAAACTTATTTTGTAAGGTCAATTTTTGATGTTGATCTCTGACACATTTCAGACTTTCATGTACCTTTATTTTCTTTGTTGAACACCTGTGCAATCTAATTTAAATTTTAAAAGAGGAAAGAAAGAAAGGAAGGTAAAAAGAAAGAAAAACCCAGTGCCCTCAAAACCCAGACTTGCCTGACCCTGTAGATATCACAAGCCTGGCTCCAACCCCTAAGCACTACAGAAATACAAGCCACCATCACCTTCCTCACTCCCCATAGTATCTGAATTCTTCCTGGGTAACCCTTTTGCTTTTTTTGTGAACAACAAAACTACTTTAAATGAAGAAAAAGGAAATATAATGGAGAAGACCTTGTGGAATGAATCATTCTGGTATAAAATATTTTTAAATGCTTAAGCTTTTCCCATTTTTGTATTTTATCAGTTACTCAAACTTCTTATATGTTTGTAAATGTTACTAACGTGGAACCTTTTTTCTTGCACAAATTTGCTAAATATATATATTTTAAAAATATACATTTTTATAACTTGTAAGAGAGACAGGCTTATAACTTGTAAGAGCCTTAGTTTCTATAATATAAAACAGAATCAACCATAATGGGATTGCAGTAGAATTACTTGACATGGTGACTGTATAATGAAACAACTAATGTCTTAGTTAATAATCAGTAAACATTTGTTGCTTTATGATTAGGATATTATGATCATGGATGATAAGATGGAAACTATGAAATACTATTCCCTCATTTTATTAAAATTTTTCATTTTTTCTAATTCTACTTAACATGCTATGATTTATCAATTCATTGGGTTAGAAAAATATCTGCCACCATAGCCATGCAAGAATTATAGATATTGGACATTCACTCCTTACATCCTGATATGAAGGTGTGGTTAGGAAAGTAAAGAGGGAAATGGAGAGGGTGAAAAGAAATGAATTTGAAGGGGGGAGGGAGGATGACTGGCTTTAAAATTGTTGAGTGTCAGAGTGAGAAACCAGAGAGCAATGTGCCTGAAGCAAAGACTTTGAAGAAAGTCTGAGGATGAAAATGAGAGTGAAGGGTTAGGAAAGCCCTTTCTTTCTCTACTACTTAATAAAGTGATAACTTTTTTCAAGTTATCTTTTTTTTTTTTAATCTATAAACTTTTTTCTGCTTTCTCAAAAGATACTGAGAGACTATAGAGAGCGCAAGCTTAAGATTTAGATTTTTTGGTTTGAAATCCTATATCAAACCCTATAAATTGTCTAGTCTGGAACAAATCCTTTAACAACTATGGACATAAATTTATCATAGTAGGTAGTAGTACATAACTCAAAGGGATTTTACCTATGTTTGGTTTATAAATGCTCTGGTGTCAATGTAAATCCCAATTATTTTTTGCAAACTGGCTTTGTCCTTTACTTTGCTATTTACAAATGAATATTTTTTTATGTTTCCCAAGCACCACAAATTCTTTACCTGTAAATGGTATATTATATATTTAACTGCAATGTTATTTACTTAACATGCATACTCTGAAATTTGTTACTTTTTTTTTCTCCAGTTGATACCATTCATTTAAATGAAATTTTGAAGCCAGATAGTTCTGTTCACTTCTTGGTTTTGAATGATTTTATGAGTTTGTAAAACTTATAATAATATGGCAGCAGTGCTTCATTAGTAATATTCTCTGTCAGAAATCCCACTAACCGTATTTTGAAACCATTTGCTTAAAATGTTGATTTGTGATGAAAGAATTATCCAGAGAGAGAAACCCAGATTAAAAAGCCAACGTTTCAGAAAGCCTTTTGGGAGTTCCAGTTTTCTGTTCAAATTGAAAGAAAAAGAAGTAATCAAAAATAACCAGGGGTTATATAACTTTAGGTTTTTCATTATTACCTAATGACACTAAGATGGACTGTCAGATTATATTAGGTTCACCAGCATATTCTGTCGTTTAGATGACAAAAAGAGTTTTCACACAGCGGGAAGAGAGTGAGAAGTGCACTCATTCCAGTCAGGCTCCGAGATGCCATTTTTTCCCCCTGCAGTTGCTATGGGCTAACGGATGCATCAATAATAAGGCCATCAAGCTAAGCTGCATGCTCCATAATAAAGTTGTTTTGATGAAAATGATCGCAGTCACTTAGGGTGTCTCAGTTGTGGCAAACTGTGGTAACAAACTCTATAAATCAAATCAGAAATGAATTGCAAAGTGTACGCACTAGATGAAAGAGGGGAAAGGCTTTTATCTTTACTAGGTTCATTGGTTATTTGCATAAGTATGAAGACTTAAACTACTGTACCATATGTATTAATGGTGTTGCCAACACAGCGTGTCAAAAAAAAATGTATGCACAGTTTGAATAATTATGAAGGCAGTGTTTATTAAAATACTTTTTTTTATTTTCAAAATGTAATAGAATCAGCTGGTAAAGTGTGCGGGACTCCCTGTGTTTCCCAAAAGTCAGTTTTTAATACCACAGCGTCGTAATGGAGTTTTTGTTAAAACAACATTATGAGGCAGGTTATCGTATGTGGGAGAGTATATTACTCTAACTATTATGATCATGTTTCTGAAAATAGCTTTATTCCTCCTTGGTATTTGGCATTGGTGTTGGTCTGAAAAGGAATTAAAGTACCATATTTGCCGGCGTATAAGACGATTTTTTGCCCCTGAAAAATACGTATTTGCCGGCGTATAAGACGACCCCCTAACATTTCCACTAAAAATACAGAGTTTGTTATATACTCGCCGTATAAGACTACCCCCCACTTGGAGGCATATTTTTCAGGGCCAGAAAATCGTCTTATACACCAGCAAATACGGTAATTTATTAAAATAATTTGCTACTTTAAAAAAAACCAAACAAATACGCTCATCCCTTACACATTCACATTTAACTCAGAATTCTTCCTTTTAAAATTTTGACTCAAGGAAGCATTTTTTATTTACCTGACTGACATCTGCTGGTAATGCATGCCTGTCAACAGAAGCAGAGACTAAATGGATCTCACACTGGGAGTTCAAATGCAGTTGCCATTCTCCCCCCCCACCCCTGTTGTTGCTATGGACTAACTGTGTCATTTGTGTACATTTTACTCAGTGGCTGTTGAGTAGAAATTATAACGCCTATTTATAGAGAGAGACTTTCCACGGAACTGAAAGAATACATACCAACCCCAAGCACACTGAGTCACCGCAAAAATCTTGGCCACGCATATCTATCTTTTCACTCCTTGCTGCTAGGTGCACGTTAAAATGGGTCTTTTCTGTATAGGAAGAGATTGTCAATATGTCGATGGGCAACAAAGCCCGAGTTAGGAAAGCTAATAACTAGGCTAGATTGTAGTCATAAATGTTTCCAGATGAGACTTTGATTTGGAAAATTTAGCAACCAATGGAAATAAGCTTTTCAAAACCTTGTTGGTGGTCGGTTGCTGCTTTTGGTTTTGTTTGCTTTTGAGTCTGAAGACAGTGCACAGGGTGTAATGATAAGCCCTGCTGTCACTTTGCCTTCCCAGTCACCCCATGGCGGTCTGCGGCAGCAGTGCGTGGACCTGCACGCCACAAAATGAGTTTGCTCATCAGCCCGTTGAGTGAAATGTGTCTGTGTCTCACAAGTGTGTCTGACATGCACTTCTTTAATTCCACCTGCAGGACTCTTCACTGCATTTTTAGGATACTATCTCCTCCAAGTGAAACGGTTTCCACACTGGCCACCAGCTCTCTCTTAGAATGAATTTTCTTAGTCAATAAATTTTTCTCAAATTTCTCTTTAGTCATGGTTAGTACTAGGGTTAAACATCCAGTGAGGAATTGTAAAAGGAATTGTGATTTTTAACCTGTACTCAAGCATGAGCATTGAGTTAGCCTGTCATAATTGCATAGTTATTGGCAGAAAGAGATGAGTTATTGGTGTCAGAGGCAAAATAATTTATTGCTTCCAGCGTAAGCAACCTCCAGAGTAACATTGTGGTGTTGTCCCCTGTGCCCAGTTCCCATGGGGCAGTGAGATGAGGGCAGGGTGGCACCCACATGTGTGCTGAGGGTATATTTCAGAAGAAATTAGAAGATTCTGTATTTCATAGGAGCTTGTGGGAAATCGGCCCATCCTCTGCCCTGGAGAAAACATCTTTGTTATCCTGTGCCAGGTTAGGGAAAACCCACAAGACCATCCTCACTTCTGACATCAATTACCAGTCAGGCATCAGCAAAACCAGCTTCAGTTATGATGACGTGCTGTACAAACTCACAGAACCCACTGAAAGCTGTTATATTCAAGGTTGCGACCTATTGTGGTGAAAGAAAACAGATTAATATTGGCCAAAAGAAGGGATACATGTGGCAGAGTCTAGGAAAGTTTGGAGCACTGAGTTTCCGTTGACCTCTCCCAGTGGGATTATGGACAGCATTCTCTTCCCTTCAACTCTGTGTGGCAGTATCGGCGGAGGCTGGCCAAACCAGGCAGGGACGCCTCAGCCTTGGTGTCCAGAGTTTTTTGAAGTCCTGTTACTTAAGCATAATTGATTAACCACATGGCCAGTCTTTTTCTCCATCTCCTCCTGAGGGCTAGCTGATCCTCTGTGACCAATGTTCTCATCCCAAATCAAATCAAGTGTGGGAAGACCCCACCCACATTGTTATACTACCCAGTGTCCCAAGACCCTGAGTCATACAGATATACTTCTGTCAGCCATGACATTACAGGGGTTAAAGACCACCTTGTAGAAGCTAAGGGTAAAGTGATATTTAGGCCAGGTTGCTTTCTTTATTACATGCATTTGAAAGTAAGCAAATATCACTTGGAACAGTGGGAATACCTAAAGGGAAAATAAATATTGTGGAGTGAAAGCCATAGCTAAAGATGTGTGCATCCTTAGAGCAGGACCTTATGTTTATCTCCATCTTTCCAGAGCTGTCTGGTTATACAAATATTTTAGACAAACTGATCATGGGGCCGATTATCTATTAGATCCATGAAAAATCATCTGCCAGGAAACCTGCTTTGCAAAGGATAAAACTCATCTTTTCAGATGTCCATTCCCCAACTCCTTCCCCTCCAGGTGGGCCACGGTCCTCTCTCCAGGTGAAAGCCATTAGATGTCTGTGAAGTGACAAACCTAATTATTTGGCCTCTCTGTTGGTACAAGAGGGAGTCTTTCTGAATTAGGAGGCGTCTTGCATCTCTTAGTCATAGACACATAGCCTGAGCAAGCTTTGGGAGACTTTCAGTGAGAAGAGAAATCACAGAGTGCCTGCGGCTGATAGAATGGGTCTCTTCATGAGATGGCATTATTGAAATGTTTCTTTGTTTTCTCCTCAAAGACAATGCGGTACTCCAGTAGATATAAAATTAACAAAACCTACCCATGACTCAGAAGTTAAGGTGCTACTGTGATATCTTCCTTCAAACGCGGTCCCACCTTCGACAGTGACAGTCCCCAGCCTGCCCCCTCCAGTCGGTAGCGGAAAGGAGGTGACAGATACTCCTCTTTGCCTTCAGATGCCCCTGCTTGTCACCAGCTCCACCCTAGTCTTGTTAATACACACATTTTTAGCTGTGGCTTTTGCTCCACAATATTTATTTTTCCCTTTAGGTACACCCACTGATCCAAAAGGGAATCGCATATGGTGCTTCTTTTTCTGTCTTTAGCTCATACCTTCCCTTAATATCTCAGAGTGAAGGTTGGAACATTTAAAGAGAGTTTTTTTTTAAAAGCTGTGGGGTGGGAGGAGGTGAGTAAATAAATAAATAAAAACAGTTATGGCAGCTTTTCCAAACTAGTTTCACTAAAACATAACTCCCTTAAAATATAAATACATCTGGGACGTGCCCTGAACAGCATTTCTTCCAGGAACATTCAGAATGCCTGTATACATTATGCATAAAAGGCTGTAACCAAGGCCTGCAGCACAATCCAGCCAGGGGAATAACAATCTGTAAATAAGTACAGAGTATACAGCGTGAGCTAACATGTTTTCTCCTAAGATACAGTGTGCCCCATGGCAGTGGGACAGAGTTCCAGGCACTGCCTTTCATGTGACAGAGCTCTGCTTTAGCCTTAGTGCCCAGGAGCCTTGGTTGAACTAGTTTGCCACCTTAAGATCCAGACCTACAAAATGAAGCTCACACAGAGAAGTTATTCCCCCTCCTGCTTACCCAGTGCTTCCTGTCTGAGTCTGTGTTCCCTCCGGATACTGGCATGGCCCGGCCGATCAGGGAACAGTAAACCCAACCTCCGGCTGTGGCTTTGCTGTCTGACTCCAGCAGGACACCGGATGCAATGTAACACAAGCTTCCCTAATTCTTACATAAAATGCAGCTACTAGGGCAGGGCTGAGGTGGTGGAGACATCAGTGTTCTCATTCCAAATATTTCTTAGATATCGTTTCTCTATAACTCGTGTATCAGGGGACTTCTCTGCCCCGGGTAATGGCTGGATCAATTGTTTATTTTCTAGATATATTTAGTATGCTTAGATATGTATAGGTATAAAAGAATTAATGTTGAAACAAGAGAACTTAGTGGAAAACTGTTTCAATTCATTATTTTCTACAAAATGTGTCATATATAGTTAGAAAATGAGTGCCTTTTAGATTACACACACCCACACATTTTTATATGTTCTATGTATATATACTGTATACACACACACAGAAATGATATGGATTGTTTTTAGTGGAAAAAATACTCAATATTTGGTTTCTCTTTGAGAAGCTGCAATCTCCCAACTATGAGAATCGTTTACCTGAGGAACTTGAAATTTATGAGAAGATTTAGAGTGTATATTTATGAGTAGACTACATTATGTCAACTTATAGTCACTCTTGTTTATATTTATTTTGTTTCTTACTCATTTTTAAAGGGCCTTTTTACTTTTTATTGGCTGGACCACACTGAATTTAACTTTGAAATGGCTTTCCAAAGTCTGAATTTGTAAATCCGGCTTTTCATATATGTACACTCCTGACTCAAGGCTTTCAAAATTTGATTTAGCATGAGTTGTAATGGATTTTCAGAAAGAATTAATAAAACATTTGATTTATATTTCATTCTTAAAAGGTCAGGGGGATAAAATATACATTTGCAGATAAATTATTATGTGATAAGTTTTAGAGAAATTAATTTTGAGGTATTTATGGCTTATTTGGGTGATATTTTCTCTATGCCTCTTGTTAAGCAATAAAAATAGAGATTTATAATATGACAACATTTTATTAGCAAAAGATGAAGGATAGTCATACACTTGATACAGTTTATTTAATTGTTAATGTTCTCTTTTGATAGTGTTCTACTAGGAATGTTTAATTCTATGTTTTATAATAAAATGCCAATTTCTTCACAATTTATAACCAGGGAAACAACATTGTTATTACCCACTGCCAAAGAGAAATACATTTTGTGAACATTTCATACTTTTCCACTTTTATTTGTACATTACCATTTTATTTTTAGTTCCATAGTCCAATTTATTTCACCTATAACTATCATATGGACTAATTTTACTCACATATGTCAATTGTGAGGAATAGGAAAAATAAAATATATTTGTGTCTTATTCTTTCAAAAACTTTGGAAGTTGGAACTCTTAATTGAAAAAAGTTTTGGAAAATAACAAAATTCCAAGAAAATATCCCAGTTTTTTTCTCTAAGATCCATATCTGCTGACCATTGTCAGATATTCTTTAATAGATATCAATTTAGAGAAAATTTTCAAATTAAAGATGACTTGCTAGATATAAGGTAATTTGGCTCTAAATTTTATGTGGCTTTACCAATTGACCTTAATTCAAAGGGAAATGATTTGTGAAAGGCCCACTCTATGCCTTTTGATATAAAAGTAGTGGTAAAGTATGCCTTGCCTGTATGTTATTAGAAATATATATTTGCTGTGTTGTTCTTTGTTAAGTAATTCTTCAAATAAATAAGGTCATTTGCTAGAAAACCAGTAATTTATGTTTCAGCTAAAATTGTGGTCAAAGGAGCTAAAGAAGAAGGCTCCTTGACATTCATTGTACATTCTCATATCTTTGGAAGTAAGGACAATTACTGTGGAGTGTAATTTGCAGTATAGGCTAAACAGCAACTTACAATGGTAGTAAAGAGGACTTTTAAACAGCCCAAGTCAGTCAGGATCTCTCCTAGGACACACACACACACACAAAAAAAAAACAAAAACAAACAAACAAAAAAAACAGAAAACACACACACACACACACACAAAAAAAAAAAAAAACAAACAAACAAAAAAAAAACAACAACACGTGATAGTACACCTGACTCTCTCTCATGCAGCTAAAGAAAACGTAAGTGGTTTGTCCTTTAAAGAACCTCTTATTGCCCAGCCAGTGTGGCTCGGTGCTTGAGTGTTGACCTATGAACCAGAAAGTCATGGTTCCACTTCTGGTCAGAACATATGCCAGGGTTTTGGGCTCGATACCCAGTAAGGGGCATGCATACAGGAGGTAGCCTATCCACGAGTCTCTCTTGTCATTGATGCTTCTATCTCTCTCTCATTCTCCCTTCCTGTCTGAAATCAATACAAATATTTTATTTACCGGTAAATGGAAAAAAATAAAGTATCTCTTATCTGTGCACTACTCATTCTCCAGCCCCAAGTATAACCTTTTAGGATATGGCTGTGACATATGAGCTTATAAAGCAATAGTGTAGATGTATAAGACTCTCACCTGGTACAAACAGACAGAAGTGATATTCTCACTAGTAATGTCAAAGGACAGGTAGAAAAGAAAGTTTGCCACCTGGTTAGAGGTTGGAACTCTCGAAATTGCTAGTTACAATGTAGTAGGTTCCCAGAAGTTACCACAAATTAATCTAGAAAAATAATTACTCAGACCCCCCAACATTTTTGTGAAACAAATTTAAATTAAAAAGAATGAAGAATTTTAATTGACTTAGAGTATTATTCCATGTATTTATATCAAAATTAAAAAAAGAAGCAAGTGAGAGAGAGAACTAATATCCAAAGACTTGAAAATAAGTTTATTTAATATCTCAACATAAGTGAGTTTGGGGGGATTGGGTATTGGTGGCTATTGTGGTAGTTGAAAGTCACTTCAGAGTGAATGCTATCCTCTTTCTAGTTGGAAATATTATCTGAATGTCTATATATAGAAAAGCCTTAAGTTACCAAACAACCTATTAACCTGTCACTATGATGTGCACTGACCACCAGGGGGCAGACGCTCAACACAGGAGCTGCCCCCTGTTGGTCAGTGCACTCCCACAGCAGGAGTGCCACTCAGCTGACTGACTTGTCATCTTCCCACCAGCCCAGGCAGCCACTCCCTCCCTCAGTAGTCCTGTAGGTCCAATCTCCAGAGAACCGGCCAGGCACTGATGGACTGGTGCAGCTGCAATGATCTCAACAGTGCTTCGGGCACCACCCCTGCTTCCCCTCCTTAGATGCTCCGCAAGGAAGAAACAACATAAAAGAGGCTGCCAGGTGGATCCCGACAACCCGTGGGCCAGCAAGAGCATCCCACCACCTGTCCCAAGGGACAATCATATCCTGGCCCCTCCCCATCTCCCTCTTGGGACAGGGGCCAGATGCAGGGCTCGCAGCTGGCAAGTGCTGCTGCTGCAGAGCAAGCCTCTCCCAATCGGGACTGGCTGGGTGAGAACCTGTGGCAGGCGGAGTGGGACTGGGGTGAGCGGGAGTGGCAGGCAGGAGGGTCTGGCTGTGTTGGACTGTAGGTTTCAGCCTGGTCCCGCAGACCACCCTGAGGGACCCCACCTGTGCACAAATTCGTGCACCCGTCCTTTAGTTGTCATATAAAACACATATGATGAGCTAGTTTGTCAGTGGATTTAAAGTCTGGTACTACTATAATAAGCACTTACAGAGTACATTTACCCTTGAGAATTTATAAAAAGGCAGCCAAGCGATGCTGACATTTTAGCATTGCAGAGGTTTTCTTTTTCTATCATGTGTTGTGTTTTTTTTTGACAGTTAAAATGTAGATTGGGCATAATTTCTTAGTATATTAGTTTCCATTGCCATTGTACCAAAGTGCCACCAAGTGGGTGGCTTGTAACCACAGAAATTTACTCTTGCGTGGTTCTGGAGAGCAGAAGTCCAAAAGCAAGGTATCAGCAGCCTGGGTTCTGCTGAGGGCTTTTAGGGAGAATCTGTGACATGCCTCTCTTAGCTCTGGTGATGACTCACAATCCTTGGCATTCCTGGGCTTCTCGATGCATCACTCCAGTCTCTGCCTCCGTCTTCGTAGGAAATGTTCCATGTGTTTCTGTGCCTTACATGGCCGTTTTAGAATGATGCCAGTCATATTGGATTAGGGGCCTGCTCTACTCAGGTGTGACCTCATCTTCACAAAGTACCTCTGCGATAACCATCCTTTTCTAAACAAGGTAACATTTTGAGGTTCTAGCCGTTAGGATTCTAGGCATTTTAAGGGTAGAGACTATGTCTACCTTACTCACCCATATGTCCTCAGCATCTTAAGCACATGGCAGGAACATACATGTTGGTGGTTGAATGTTTCATGAAGTAATTTGTGTCTTTATTATAATTAACTCATATGGCAAATGGTAGATTTGTATTCTACATAGCGATTAAATATAAAAATAATAGTGTTAGAATATAAAACTAGGGTATTAATTTGAATAACAACTTTTAATTTTCAGCAAGCAGTGTTCCTTATGCTGTGCTATGTAATTAGCCTTTTTATATCTCTATGCATGCTAGCCATGCAGAAATTTTTGACACCTCTGATTAGGTGATATCATAAGTATACTGTGAGATTGCTTCTTTGTCCTTAACATTAAGACAATTGACCTGAGGTCTGTTTATATTTAACTTAAAGTATAATCTCTGAGCCAGAGCATTAACTGTTAGTAATACATGAGTGGTCCTTCAATTATTTATTTATTTTTTTTAAATAAATCTTTATTGTTCATATTATAAATGTTCCTCATTCCCCCCCTCCATTGCTCCCCTCCACCAAGTTTCCATTCAACTCTCTGCCCTTTCCCCATCCCCCATTGTCCCCATCCATAGGTGCAGTTTATATTCAGTCTCTTCCCGCCCCGCCCCACTCCCCATTTCCCCGAGAATCATCAGTCCACTCCCCTTCCATACCTCTGAATCTATTATATTCACCAGTTAATATTGTTCATCAGGATTTTTACTTCCCTTGGTTTTTAGACTCACTTGTTGATAGTTACGTGTTTGTTCATAATTTTTATCTTTATTTTCTTCCTCTTCCTAGAGAACCCCTTTTAGCAATTCATATAGTTCTGGTTTGGCAGTGATGAACTCCTTTAGCTTAAATTTATTTGTGAAGCTCTTTATCTGGCCTTCGATTCTGAGTGATAGCTTTGCTGGGTAGAGTATTTTTGGCTGTAGGTTCTTGTTATTCATCACCTTGAATATTTCTTGCCATTCCTGTCTGGCCTGCATGGTTTCTGTTGAGAAATCAGCTGACAGTCTTACGGGTGCCCCTTTATAGGTAACTACCTGTTTTTGTCTTGCTGCTTTTAATATTCTCTCTTTGTCTTTAGCTCTTGGAATTTTAATTATGATGTGTCTTGGTGTGGTCCTTTTTGGATTCCTTTTGTTTGGGGTTCTGTGTGCTTCCTGGACGTGTAAGTCTATTTCTTTCATCAGGTGGGGGAAGTTTTCTTTCACTATTTCTTTCAATATGTTTTCGGTATCTTGCTCTCTGTCATCTTCTGGGATGCCCATAATTCTGATGTTGGTTCGCTTGAAGTTGTCCCAGAGGTTTCTTACATTATCTTCAACTTTCTGGATTCTCTTGTCTTCTTGCTTCTGTGGAGGAGTGTCCTCTGGCTCTTTGTGTTCCAAATCTTGGACTTGATTCTTGCAATCTTCCAATCTGTTTTTAGGACTCTGCATGATATTTTTTATTTCAGAGAATGTATTCTTCATTTCTTGTTGATCCTTTATCATTTCTTGTTGAACCTTTATTATTTCTTGTTGATCCCTTTTCATATCCTCATAGGTCTCATTTATTTTATCGGCCTTTTCTAAGAGATTGTTGAACATCCTTATAAGTGTGGTTTTGAACTCTATATCCAGTCGCTTTTTGTCCTCCATTTCTTTCGTTTGTGATCTGTTTCCTCGTTTCGACATTTTCGCTGCTTCTCTGGGTTGGTAGGTTGGGAGGATCCGCTGTGACTATGCCAGGAGACAACCTTATTCCACCTGACTTGGAAACCTGCAAAAGCCTCTCTGAGTTCAGCTTGGATGGGGCGGAGTTTCAGGGTGGAGCCTACAGCCTTGGCTTCTGGTTAGCCCCGCCCTCTGAGGTTCCTGAGTCTCAGTGTACCTCAGTGTCCTTTGGTACTCGCTGCAAGCACCTCTGAGAGAAAGGCGTCCTAGAGCTTCGCCCGCTACCAGACAGTCTAGTCTCTCCCCAACGAGCCCACAACTGGGGTTCAGAGCAGTTGGAAGTGGGGTTAAGAACAGTCCGGAGTTTATGTCTCCTTCCCGCTAGGGCAATCTCGCGGCCCAAACAACAGTCTGTCCTCTGTGCGCGCAATGTGCGCGACTCAGGGGATCTGCTTTTTGCCGCTCCCCCTGAGCTTCTGCCTTACAGCCCAGATTCCCCCTGTATGAGGCTGGGGCCCGAGGGTCTTGCCCAGGATGGGTTCAGTGCAGTCAGAACTGGGGCTCAGCACAGTCCTGAGCTTTTAAGTCCTTCCCGCTGGGGCAATCCAGCAGCTCAGGGAACAGTCCATCCTCTGAGCGCAATGTGCGCGACTCCAGGGCTCTGCCTTTCTCGCTGCTCTGCTGAGCTTCCGCCTTACAGCCCAGATTCCCTCTGTATGAGCCTGGACCCCAGGGTCTCGCCCAGAACTGGGGTTCAGTGCAGTCGGAGTTGGGGTTCAGCACAGTCCGGAGCTTTTATCTCCTTCCCGCTGGGGAATGCCAGCCAGGCACTCAGCCGCCCCTCCTCTCTGGCTCCGTCCTCTCCCCGCGCGCGCGCACCGCGCCTCCGTACCTTAGGCTTTTACAGCTCCTCTGATTGTCTTTCAGGTTTTCTCTTTCCTTCTGGTTGTAGAATTTCCAGTCAGTCAACTTTCCTGTAGTTCTGGATAGTGTCCACTTTATATTTTAGTTGTATTTTTTGAAATTGTTGAGTGCGGCTGCAGCTAGGCGTTTACCTCTGCCGCCATCTTGTTGCAATCCTCTGGTCCTTCAATTAAACTGTAGGGCATTTACATGGCCATATTCAAATACAGCTTTAATTATATATTACATTGTTTGTATGCTGAAGTCCCCTTTATAAAATATTAATTGAATTATGTTCCTAATCACAAAATGTTTGCAAATTTTAGACATTTGTGTAAAATGAAAAGAAACTAATAAATGTCAACTTTAAGAAGATAGGGGAGCCGAGACCAGTTTGGCTCAGTGGATAGAGCATCGGCCTGCAGACGGAAGGGTCCCAGGTTCTATTCCAGTCAAGGGCATGTGCCATGGTTATGGGCACATCCCCAGTGGGAGGTGTGCAGGAGGCAGCTTATCGATGTCTCTCTCTCATCGATGTTTCTAGCTCTTTATCCCTCTCCCTTCCTCTCTGTAACAACATCAATAAAATATATATTTTTTAAAAAAAGAAGAAAGGGGAAATGCAGATAAAGTTAACTGAATTTCTTATTATTATTTCCTATTAAATATGTTTTATAGCTCTAATTTTTAATAATTAAGTATTATCAATATTACACATGAGAACTATTAACCTCGTGGTGATAAGGCCACATATGACATATTGGCCAGAACCTTTGTCCATTAAATCCAAAGTCCATTAAATCGGGATCCACAAAACTGAGCATTTACTGTAATCTATGGAAACCTTATTTTACAAATTCTGTGTTTTATGTCTTGTATATATCATAATGTTTAACTGCGCTCTGGGTAAAAGCAGAAGATTGTAGAGAATAATATATTAATAGAAAAATGTTCAAATCATGATACATTCAAAATATGTGATCACATGTTTCCATTCAAACAGATAGAGAGGAAAGATGTCCATAGAAAGATGTCCATTACATATTGTGAAATTAAAAGTGCATTTGGAACATCAGAAGCGTAGATGTGAAACTGCTAGTGGTTACCTCTTTCTTGAGCATGGAGGTAGTGTTCCAGACGAGGTTTCTGTTTTACCTTGTGTGCACTCTGTAGTTTTTAAATAATAAAGTGGATTATTTTTGCATTAAGGATTCACTCACCTTTAAATGATAAAAACGATTCATTAAGTTTGAAAAGTAACATAGCAGTATGGGTCCTTAGGAGGCCTGCGTTGTTCTGCTGGCTTTGGGAATGAGGGGAGCCCACTAATGAGGTTATATTGCTGTCAACCAGCCGGCTGCTAACAGCACTCCCAAAAGGACAGAGGTCAAGGGATAGTGGTGAATTTCCCAACCGAATTTCTTGAAAGTATGTGAGCTGTTTGGGAGAACTTATATTTCTATAATGGCATGCAGATTTTACTGTTCTCAGCCCTAGAGTTTAAGGATATGGCCTATTATCATGCCTGGTTACTAATGGAGAATATTTGGTAAGCAGAAGGTATGCTGTTTATGCTACTGAGCGCCCAGGGGAGTAAAGAGGATGACACCTTGAGTGAGAGAAGATGAAAAGAGAGCCTGTCCCTGATTAAATATTTCCTTGAATCTGGCAGGAACAGGAATGTTCTAAAAAGTGATAAACACTTCGGTTACATCAAGGACCTTTGTATTCCCTTCTTTATTATGCCAGATGTGTGCTGGCAACTTAAGTAATTTTTGTTTTCCCAGTAGGAATTCGCTGAAATGTATTTTTTGCTGAAAAATATGCTAAAAACAACAAAAATCCCCCCACAGGAATACAAACCTTCCTTTTTGAGTTCTTCATTTGCAGGAAAGTCAAATAATATATAAAGCATTTCTTAAAAACTTGCATAGTAACACTTATAAAGGAACACTTTTTTTTTTTTTTTAATATATAGGACATATATAGAAACCATTGAGTTTCCAAGAGAAGACCTACCCTGACTTTTTTTTTCTTAGATAACACAGTAGTAAAAGCATCAAATATATGTAGGTAGCTATGGGTGGTATGTGCAGTAGTTAGAGCTTTGGTCAGTGCACCAAAGAGTCTTAGTTTGATTTCCTATTAAGGGCACATGCCTGAGTTGCAGGTTTGATCCACAGCACTGATAGGGCTTATGCCAGAAGCAATCAATTGAAGTATTTCCCATTAACTTTTCTCTCTTTCCTCCTCTTCCCTCCCTCCTTTCCACCCTCTCTAAAAATCAATGGAATGAATAGGCTTGATAAGAGTTTTTACTTTTTCCAGTTTCAAATAAACCCTCATTCAATTTTATTTTTGTAATGTCAAAATGATTTGAACAACAAGAAAAAAGTAGGTATTTTGCATATTCGTAAACATTATCTGGATACTAGAGGCCCTGTGCACTAAATTTATGCACTGGTAGGATCCCTAGCGGCAGCTGGCTACAGGCCAGGTATTCCTTCCCTTCCCTCTAGCTGCCTGCCGCCGCCTTGGCCAACTGGGGCCTCCTGCCACCACAACTGGCTGGACCTTCCCTCCCTTCCCCCAACCGGGGCCTCCCACACTTCCCCTGGCAGGCCAGCTCTATCCCCTGGTCAAACTCCCAGATGACCTCCTGGTTGAAAGGACGATTTGCATACTAAGCTTTTATTATATAGAATGTTTTTGAAGCCAATGACTTTTGCTTATCTCCTATTAAAATCATCTGGCTATTTCTATTTGTTTTTTTTTCCTCTTTTAATATTTAATATTTTTTAGACTGTTTAAACCTAGTAGGTAGGGACCCACTTTCCATATTGTCTTCAATTAAATATTTATAGCTCATTGTTTTGACCAGGAGTTTTTTTTTTGCTATTTGTGATTTACTTTCTATGAGAAGGTGCTTGATAAGAGATAGTGCTTTTCCCAGTTTCAAATAAACCATCATTTAATTTTACCATTGCAATGTCAAAATGATTTGAACATAAGAAAAAAAAGCAATACATATAATATATGTAAATGTCTACTATTGCTGAATATTAAATATTGTTACATAAAGAAAATTAATCACCATCAAACTTACTAATGTCCCTTTTTTACTTCATTTGATAAGAATAATCACTGAATTAAGACAAGATAATGTTTTGAAATAAGGGAGGACATAAATACATTTTCTTATGTCCTTACCCATGAAATTGTTATTTTATATCTAGTACCTCTAGGAATATTCCAGAAGAATATATAGGAAGCACAAATTAGAATATCAGTTATATTTAATATTTCTAGTCTCCTAATTAAATAATAGTCCATGAATTTTTATGATGTTATTACTGGAGTTTGAATTATAATAGAAAATTTAAATTTAAATTGAAGACATTTTTTAAGAACTCTCAAGCTTAAACACTTTTATTTAAAGTTTTATTATGTGACTAATCACATGCATTCCTATTTATTAGCAAACATAAGTAAAGTATATATACCAACATTGAATATGAACTTGGTTTTTAGATATGAACCTATCTACCACTTTAAAAGAAAGCATTGTATGGATTTGCTCTATTCTTCACTTGTGATGTTTAAGGCGTACCCCTTACCCACAGTAATGTGGATTTAAAATTTTAGGATTTTAAGGAAATATGGCAGGCTTATGAGAGTATTCTAGAGTTGGCTATGATGTTTGAAAGTAAACTAAAATTACTCAGTGACTAATACCTACCGTGAATTTCTATGTAATATATTGCCCATAGCTGCCTATCAACCATTACCTTGAAACCTGAATCATTGAGGTATATAGCAAATATTTTTATAAGAACCAGGATACTTCAGAAAATAGAGTTGAAATTTTTATATTCTAAATAGATCATATTAAATGACGATTATGGTTCTATTACCAATCATATTGCTAATGGGAAAAGTTGGTCTATTTTTTTTTTACTTTTGTTAATTATTTAAGAATATTAGATTGATGGGTACACTTTTTTTTTCCTTCTAGTACTGACTAAACAAAAACCCAACATTTTTAAGCATTTTGTTTCAAATGGATATTTATTTTAGCAAATATAGTTTAAAGTAGGATCAGAGGCAACTACTTTGTAGCAAATAGCACTATTGATTTTGTAGATATTTTCTCAAGACATTGTGCTCAATTTCAACAATAGAGTTTGCTTAACACAGAATGGTTATAGCAACATATTCTTTAAATAAATTGTATAAAATCAAATGCAGTAAAGAAATTCTATTGTATTTTTACATAGTTTCTTTACTGACATTCTATTCAAACATTTCCCAACATCTAGGTAAATAAAAATGTTTAATGCAGTGCAAACATTTTCTGCTATGTACATACATATAGAAAAAAAAGACACATGAGATATTCCCACTTTGGCATTTATTTATTTTTTACTTCTTTAAATGTTTTTATTGATTTTTTTAGAGAGAGGGGAAGAGAGAGGGATAAAGAAATAGAGAAAAATATTGATCAGCTGCCTCCTGCAAGCCCCCCTACTGGGGATTGAGCCCACAAACCAGGCATTTGCCTTGACCAGGAATAAGGAAACATACTGGTGACTTCTTGGCAAGGAAGCATTGATTCTTACTAATCATTTTTGTTAAACATCCTTTGATTATTTAAAAAAAAATAAACTATAATGTCCATAGCTATGTCAATCATGATTTCTGTAGGAGAAAAATGTACACAAATTGGGTAAATCAAGAAGGGAAGGGCTGGTATATTTATTAGGTCTGAAAAGACAAGTAGAAGAAGAAATTACCTTCATTAGGCAGAAGAAAGACTTGTACAGAAAGCAAGCTTAAGGCACATTTTGATCTTGGTGAGTTAGATGCCTGTACCGTGTTTCCCTGAAAATAAAACATCCTCCAAAAATAAGACCTAATTCATGGAAATATAATACATCCCCTGAAAATAAGACCTAGCACATCTTTGGAAGCAAAAATTAATATAAGACACTGTCTTATTTTCGGGGAAACAGGGTAGTTAGTCTTAATGCATGGGAAGGAGCCAGGAGAATAAAACCTTTCCCTTTCTTTCCTTCTGACCGCCATCGATGCCCCTCCTGGTTAACCTAACAGGATGCCAGTGGGTAGGTAAGGCAGCTTGCTGGTGTGACGTGTACAGGTTAACCTGCCAGAGCAGAAAATAGGCCAGGGTGTGTGCAGATGGATCTGGAGGGGCACATGGAAAACAGCTGGTACAGTGCCTGTGGTCACTTCTATGCTTTGTCAACATTCTGTGCTTTTTCCCTGCCTTTTGATAAACATCCCCTATCTTTGTTACCTTAACTTAGGAGGGAATTATTTGCCAGCATTTCAGTGGGGCAGCCCTTGAGGGTCATGTGGGGTCTTACAGTTCATCCAAAACAACACTTAAAATGGAGTTCATTGTGGTCCCCAATGAACTGAATTACTTTAGTTGATAAGAATAATCACTGAATTAAGGCAAGATAATGTTTATAAAGCCTGGATTCTTGGACGTGTTCTGGTCATGGGCTGCCCTGATGAATATCAAAGGTTTCCAACTAGAGGAAGACTATAAATTAACTAATAACTCTTAATGGAGATTCTAGCTATGAATGAAAAATTATAAAGAAATGTCAGCATCCCAGCCAACATGGCTCAGTGGTCAAGCATCACCCTATGAACCAGGAGGTCATGGTTCAGTTCCTGGTCGGGGCACATGCCTGGGTTCGCAACTAGATCGCCCATGTGGGGCCTGCAGGTGGAAGCCAGTCAAGGGTTCTCTCTCATTGTTGCTGTTTCTATCTCTCTCTTCTTCTCTGAAATTAATCAAAATATATGAGAAAGAAGAAAAGTGTCATCAGAAATACAGTCTACAATTTCTTAATATCTTGGTGACTTTATCCACCTTCTGAGCAGTGGGCATTTTTCTGTGTAAATACAGGGAAACATCACATTATGATACATAAGATCATATTGTCATACGATCCTGTGGTTCAGTCCAAGCTTTTTTATTGAGAAGCTCTGTGACCACCACTAAGTGCATTTTTTCTTGCTGAGCCTCAGTGTCCTCATAGATATATGTAGATGATATTTATACCTACTGTCTGGGTTTTTTGAGGTTGCATGAGATAAAATGCAAATGATTTACCCAGAGTACTGCCTGCCAGATACTAAGCTCTTTAGATGCATTAGCTATTATTTCAAAATGAAAGTGGAATAATTAGGTTGTATTAGGCAGCATACTGCCTCAGCAACAAATATCATATCCAAAATCAAAGCAAGGGGACGCATTTCATTTTTATTTTTTTTTTGCAAGGAGGGCAAAAGCTTTCCAAGAAACCCTCTAAGCAGATGTACACTTAGATTTTATTGACAAGAATAGGGTTATATGACCATCCTACCAAGGCTAGAAATTTATGGTATAGAATCACCATAACTCCAGGAGAGCAATTGTGACTCATTCATTATGCAGTATCTGGATACTAAGTATAAATGAAGACAAAGCAGGGGTTCTACTAGCAATAATGAAGAGCAGAAAAGTTTGGAAACTAACAACCTATAAAACATCAGCACTTTTTGTTGCCATTGTTTCCTTTCTTGGAAGGATGATCTAGTAAACTCTGAAGATGTTTCTTTCACAGATGTAGCAACATTTCATAAATTATCACTCGACATTGTTTATTATAATCTCAAGTGTGAGATTTGAAATACTTTGAAAATTTTTAGCACCATATCTTAATATGTGATTATTTCATTACATAATGTGAAAAAGTTGGATTTTTATTTTGCGATGTTTTTATTTTTCTGAATTTTTTAAGCATAATTTCATTTGTGTTATTCAAAACAATGGTAATATAGAATTTACTTGCTATTTCATAACAAATTTAGCTAGATTATGACCTTTTAATAAGCTTGAAAGATAAAGTTTTCTGGAAACTAATGATTATTTCAGTAAAATATTTGTCAGCAAGTCACAGTATTTGCTTACGGATGGGAATCTGGCATGTTTAAATTGCCATCAATGAGTGAGACATCCTCAAATATTCTGTGTTAGGGTTCTTGGCAGATGATGTGGGCTGCACAAGAATTCACAACTAAAAGAAAAGAGGAGAGAAACTTTATGTTCACTTCCCCACAAGGGAAAGGGTCAGTGTATTGCTAATCAATACAAAGGCAAAGAATGAAAAGCTGTAATTGCACAGACATCACGGGGGTTGTCTTAGTAAGTTCTTTAGGAGACAATCCTGGCCGATGTTCTAGGGAGGTGTCTTATTTTTCCAATGCCTATAAAACATTCTTAGAGCACAGGTTATGAAGGGTTCAAAAGAGACTTGTTTGAAAAGAGGAGTGATGAAGGGAACTTTCTACTGATTATTTTTGAGTTGTAAGTAAACAGAAGGGAGGGAGGGGTAAGCATGCAAGAAGATAGCCTTGAGATTAACTTGTCTTGCAGTTTGAACAGAGGGACTGTTTGAATCAGAGTAGCTAACCACCTTGGGATTTAATTACCAGGCGCTTCTCATAAACGGTGGAAGGATATAGCAAGAAGAAAAGAAGCCTTTTTTCCATCCTAACATTCTGTATGAAAACATTATTATTATGTAAACTTGAATTTGTACCGGACACATTTAGTAGAAATACAATTAGCATATACTTTATACAAATGACTGTAAATAAATTCCAGGACATCACCTCACTTTTGGACTTACCTGCTTCCTACCAGGCCAACCTAACCAATATAACCTAAACCCATGGTCAGCAAACTGTGGCTCACGCGCCACATGCGGCACTTTAGCCCCTTGAGTGTGACTCTTCCACAAAATACCACGTGCAGGCACACACATACAGTGCGATTGAAACTTCGTGGCCCGCCAAAACCAGTTTGGCTCAGTGGTAGAGCGTTGGTCTGCGGACTGAAAGGTCTCGGGTTCGATTCCGGTCAAGGGCATGTACACTGGTTGCGGGCACTTCCCCAGTAAGGGGGTGTGCAAGAGGCAGCTGATCGATGTTTCTCTCTCGTCGACGTTTCTAGCTCTCTATCTCTCTCCTTTCCTCTCTGTAAAATAGCAATAAAATATATTAAAAAAAAAAAAGAAAAAAAAAAGAAACTTCGTGGCCCATGCGCAAAAGTCAGTTTTCAGCTCTCAAAAGAAATTTCAGTTGTTGTGCTGTTGATATTTGGCTCTGTTGACTAATGAGTTTGCCAACCACCAACCTAAACCTTCTGGTGTCTCTTCTTGTAAATAGCATTACCCTCATGATCTCCTCTACACTCAATTGTCTCCCAGTGGCCCTGTGTCCAAATGCCATTGGGGGTTAGGGCTTCACCATACAAATTCAGTCCCTAGCAAGTGTCTACGTACTTGGAACCCTGCTGGGAGTTTTATTTGCAGCATCTTTGTCTAAAAGGTAGCTAACATGACCCTCATACAACTCAGGTTGCAAAACAACCCATCAAGTATAATACATGATAGTTGTAGGTGTGAAACAATATGAAATGGTGTCAGAGTGGAAGAACACTCTTCATAGTGAAGAGGGGGCAGCTGCCACTTAGCTTCAACTATGGTTATTGTGTAGTCACGGGAGCTAAACATCACTCAGTTTTAGGTTTTGGAAGAGAGTCTGAATGTGTATGTGGATTTTTATGAAATATCCCGGTATGCAATGTTAGCAATTGAATCACGCTTTTAACAAATTAAAACAAAGCCAACTAGAGCCCAAGTGTTTCCAGTGCAAGTTCTGCTCTCAGAGATGGTACCGTCTTTGCTGTCACCGGGCTGCTGCACTGCTTTGTTCTAACCCACACTCTGGAGGGCTGAACTGTCTTCTGAACTCCCAGCCTGCATAAACACTATATATATGTGTGTGTGTGTGTGTGTGTGTGTGTGTGTGTGTGTGTGTTTGCCAGCAGCATTCTTTCACTATTGTTAAATTAAAAGCCTGAAATAACATACCTAGCATTAAAAAAAAGATTTCGGATATAATATAATTTGATGATTTGCTGGATCCTTGTTTTCAAACAGAGGCTGGCTATATTTTGTATCACCTGTGGGGAAAGGGAGGGGGAAGCACAAAGGGGCAGAAACAGGCCATCCTCTCTCAGGTAGCCAGGAGGCCAGGGCATGTCTCAGAAACCAAATATTTGCCAGCTGCAAAGCTCTAAGCAACCTTGATTAGACTGAAGAAATGGATGACAAATAATCAGAGATTTCTGGAATTGCAGTCTCTGTATTAGAAGTGCCATCCAGATAGAGTCAGAATTGCCCTATCAATGCTGGATCTGGTCTTCCCAACCTGATCAAGTTCATTCAAATTGCCCATCCAGACAGGACAGACTCTGAAGGGCTGGCTGCACAACTCATTACCAGTTTTATTTTGCTTTACAGGCATTGTTATCCATATCATACTGCCCATTCTAAAAGCGGTGGGCTTGCTCCACACCAATGTCATCTTCGGGGGCCGCTAATGGCTCTTTGTAGGGATTTTAAACTCTTAATTAAATGCATAATTTGTTGGAAATTATTAACCTCATATCCATTCCCTTTATTATCTGAAATGCCTTTATAATTTAATTTTAAGTTATTTAACACCATCTTGAACAATAATATTGATAACAATACTATTTTAAATCTCTAGCTACTTTATTAAAATGTTGACATTCTTACAAGGTGATCTTTAGTACTATAACTTATTGAGTGAGTGAAAATGGTGTTCATCTTGTTTGTGTCTGACTGTTTTAAAATTATTCCTAGTAGTTTAAAAATCCCGAAGAAAAATGAAATGAGGTTTAGCTCAGATCAGCTGGCAAGTGATTTTATGCGTAAACAGGAATGGGTTCGGTTGCTCATTTAAATCCCAATATGTTAATTCAATTAGTGGTGAACTATTTTTTACTGGGTATATGTTCTCATTTACAATTTTATATATTGATACTAAATATAGAAAGTCTATTTCAGAAATGCATGGAATGGCCTTTCACAAGATAAAACACAATGAATGTGCTATGGCTCACCTTTCACAGTTCTGTCTAGAAACACAAGACATCTCTTGTTTATCTTCTGATCTCCTTCTCCTACCTCACCTCTGCCAGGTGATTTCTATTCCTTCGGCCTTCTGAAATTATTAATTTAAAAGCCACCAAGACTCAGTCTGAGAAGGAAATAGCTCATTTAATGGAACCTTTCATTGGCTTATGGATCTATGGTGCCCTAGATAGTATCACAAATCTCCATGATGTCTTTAACTTTAATGTTTGTGTCTTTAATTTGGCTGAAGGATGTGTAAAATCTCCTATGCTCAAATATCTCCCTCTTGGCTGAACATAAAAACTTGGGATTAAAGTATATTATTCCAATAGATATTATTCCAAAGTATATTACTCAATCATAACTTATGCTTAGGAATTTATTTTTGTATCTATATTTCCAGAATATACAATGTGAAAGAGAATTGATTTTCCCCCCACTACAGTTTATTTTCAGCCATGTGCTAGTATTGCAAAGATTGCCTTAGATAGCTAGACTTTCTCTGAGTAACTCTGCAAATTGCAATGGTATAAGCTATGAAATTAAGTTAATCAAGCAACCTTCTGCCACCACGAATAGCAGGAAGGCAGTTCATTATAAGCACAAGTCTACCTTTACAAAAAATGCTTTCCTATTTCTCCAAGTCATTATGGCACTTTAATTTTACTTTATTACTTCAAGATTGGAACATGACATTATATGATAATGACAACAAAACTTGGCGGGGGGTGGGGGGGACAGCGCGGGGAATTGACTGTGAAAATGAATTGAAACCATACTATGTTTCACATGTGGTCTACTCTTCTGGTTTCTCCTGAAGGTACTAGTTGCCATTACTAATGACTGACTCACTTCCTCTTGGACTGTCATTCATCAGATTATTTTAATATTCACAACCTTCCGAAAAGAAGGTTATTCTGAATATTCCATAGGTTTAGCAGAATTAAAAACCAAAGGAAATAAATGATAAAGCATACTTTAATGCTGTAAATTTAATTAAAAAGTTATTTGCCCCCCCCCCCCCTGCATTTCAAAAAGAAAATGAAGGCTGAAACCGGTTTGGTCCAGTGGATAGAGCTTTTGCCTGGGGACTGAAAGGTCCCGGGTTCGATTCTGGTCAAGGGCATGTACCTTGGTTGTGGGCACATCCCCAGTGGAGGGTGTGCAGGAGGCAGTTGATCAGTGATATTCTCTCATCGATGTTTCTAACTCTCTATCCCTCTCCTTTCCTCTCTGTAAAAAAATCAATAAAATATATTAAAAAGAAAATGAATAAAGTTAAAATAATACAAAAATATATTTTAAAATAATTTTTTACTTATTTAAAAATATTTACTTATATTAAAAATAATTTTTAAATAAGTAAAAAATTATTTTGTTAATAAAGTTATGTAATATATATAGTTTAAGGTACACAATATAGTTATTAGACATTTATAAAAATACTAGAGTCCCGGTGCACAAAATTCATGCACTTGGGGGCAGGAGTCCCTCAGCCCAGCCTGCTCCCTCTCACAGACTGAGAGCCCTCAGGGGATGTCCTACTGATGTGGGTCTGGGCCTAAGCTTCAGTCTGGCTCCCTCTGCAGGAGGCAACCAGGCTGATCAGGGCAAGGAGCCAGGCCCATCACCCCTCTGTTGCAGCCACTGCCAGCTACTGCAGCCACCAAAGTGTTTTTATCAACATGGATTCCAGTCCCTTCACCATGGAAAAATGACAACTTTCTTTAGGCATTTCAAGATGTCTCTTTCATAAGATATAACCTCCCTCCCCTCTCCTCCCCTTCCTTCCCCTCCCCTCCCCTCCCCTCCTCTCCCTCTTCTTCCTTCCCCTTCCCTCCCTTCCTCTTCCCTCCCCTTCCCTCCCCTTCCCTCACCTTCCCTCCCCTCTCCTCCCTTCCCCTCCCCTCCCTTTCCCTTCCCTCCCCTCCCTTTCCCTTCCCTCCCCTCCCTTCCCTTTCCCTCCCTTCCCTCCCCTTCCCTCCCCTCCCTCCCTCCCTCCCTCCCTCCCTCCCTCCTTTCTTCCTTTCTTCCTTTCTTCCTTCCTTCCTTCCTTCCTTCCTTCCTTCCTTCCTTCCTTCCTTCCTCCCTTCCTCTCTCTCTCTCTTTCTATTTCTTTCTTTCTTTCTTTCTTTCTTTCTTTCTTTCTTTCTTTCTTTCTTTCTTTCTTTCTTTCTTCCTCACCTGAGGATATGTTTCCATTGATTTTTAGAGAAGAGAGGGGAAGAGACAGAAACATCAATATGAGAGGGACACTTTGATTGGTTGCCTCCTGCAAGAGCCCTGACATGGGCCCCAGCCATGGAGGACCCTGTAACCTAGGTACATTACCTTGATCAGAACCAAACCTGGAACCTGTGATGGGTAGGCTGAGGCTCTATCTACTGAACCAAAGCAGCTAGGGTAGGATATGACATTTTTTGTTCCTCCAGCAGCAGACCTCATTTTTTCCCTCCAAGAGTGAGGTAGAAAAACCCTAGATCACCTTCTTGGATTCTTATTACCCAAGTTACCAAGAACACTGCAAGTGGCAGTATACAGGGAGCTTAGCCAATGAGTGGTCAGAAAAGGTGTTTATGCTAGAACTGGTTTGGCACGGTGGATAGAATATCAGCCTGCAGACTGAAGGGCCCCAGGTTTCATTCCTGTTAAGTGCATGTACCTTGGTTGGGGACACATCCCCAGTGGGGAGAGTGCAGGAGGCAGCTGATGGATGTTTTTCTCTCAGCTCTGTCATTGATGTTTCTGATTATTCCTCTCCCTTCTTCTCTGTAAAAAACCAATAAAATATATTTTTAGAAAAAGAAAAGGTGTTTCCTCTGCAGTTCATGTGCAGAGAACCCCCTGTGTTGTGTTCACTGGCCTAGGGGAATGTTCCCATGGCCCTATGGGACATGCCCCCAAGGCTGGTAGCCAGCCCCAGGTTGTAGGCACTAGGCTGCGGGTGTGGACCCACACTGCCACTTGGCCCCGGTATATTCACAAGCAGTTGCCCAACTCCCAGCCATTTGGCATCTGTGCTCCTAGGCCTGGAGTTTCTGGGAGTGTTCTGGGACCCAAGATGCTGACCACCTGTGTATTCAAATTAATCTGCCATATTTGTCTGGCTAATTTGCATACTCACTCCTGATTGGCTGGTAGTTATAGCAGAGTTATGACCAATTTGCATATTTCTCTTTTATTATTACAGATGTTTTTTAAGTTGGAATGGATATTGAGAAATTTATTCCAAATGCAAAACAAGTCCATACAATATTTATGCCATGGTTGTATTTGATTTAACTTGGTACAAACAAATGTTGGATTTCATGCCCTTTTAACTTCCTCTGGAAATTTATCATTTATAAAAATTGTTGTTCAATTTTTTCATTTTGCAATGTTAATATATATATATATATACTATTATTTTTATTAGTAGCTATATTGCTTAAAACCCATAGTAAACAAGTGACAAAAAAGCACCTGATTTAAATCTTTGGGCACCAAAATATATTTTAGACTTTATGAACTCATAATTTATATAATGAAACCAAATTCTATTCCATGTTTGCTTTTCTTTTTCTATATTTTGGAAATAGTCTTATTCTAAAGTTTCTTTATAAGCATCTTCTCTTTGGTGATACCACTTAAGACTATGGAGTGAATGAAAGAAAAAAAAAACTTGTTTTGTTTTAACAAAGCAAATGTGAAATATTAGCTGAACAGTGTTTCAATATCAACTAAATTATTTTGTTCAAACCATAGTTACATAAACAAAAATATAATATAGTAATGCCCCCCCCTCTTAATATCATAAACTTATGGTGTTTACTGAGTATTCATGTAGGAATATATACAGGGGAGCTGAAAGTGTTCAGTATAGTTTTTTGAGATAATTTTATATGTATAATTTCAAATCCTTGATTGTGTTATTCTCTCCTAAACTATTATTTATCTCCTGGCTTTCACTTTCTCCCTGCACTCTTCTCCATGGTTCATCAATTTCTGCTCATTCCTTCCACTTCTGACCCACTCCCTTATTAAATTGCATCTGTACATCTGTGATTCAATTTAGCCACCAGTTGTCTGTGATATTCCAGCCATTCTGTTAACATGTAAAATTGCACCATTGTAATGAGTTTCTGACCTGAACTACAAATGTACTCTCAATGCTACATATGCTTTTTTATCTAATAAATTTCCTCTCTTTTACCTTAGAGAATAATATTCTCTACTCACGACTTCCCTTCCCAGGTTTAATCCTTGCGTGTTTAGAAATGTCTTCATTCTTCTTTTTCAATGAACAGTTCAGCAGGTATGTAATTATTATGTTTGGAAAAGGGTTGTCCAGTCTCCTCCTTTGAAGTGGGCAGGATGAGCTGGCTCTCTTCTTAGTGATAGTCATGCTCTGCAGGATTTTGGGTTTATCACTTTTTCTACTTTGTTGTCAGTCTCCACTCCTGTTTCTGCTTTGGATTTTCCATTCTTTGCCTTGCATTATTTCCTTGCTTTCTCTTTATTCTTGTAATTTCACACCTTTTCACATAGTGTTTGCAATTATTTTAGTAAAAGACAGGAAATAAGTATATTTAGTTGATCCATCATGTTTAATAGAAAAAGCCTATTGTAATAGCTCTTTTCTCTGTCATCCAATATTATAGGATGGATTTTAATAAAAAATGTTGAGACAATGACAATAACCGATACATATTTATTGATATCCTAATCTATGCCATTTACTTTGCAAGAACTCTTTATTGTTTCATTTACTTCCCCAAGTGAATGTTTAAGTGACATTATTTTTATTTAGAAGATGAAAAAACCGAAACGCTAAGAGGTTGTTACTTATCCATTTTTACAAAAGGAAACAAAGAGAAATGTCTCTCTCCTGGACTACTTGACTGAAACATCCAGGAGTTTCTTTGCTCAGTGGCTTGAGCACTGCCCCAAACACCAAGATGTCACTGATTTTATTCCAGGTTTGGAATGCCCAGATTGTGGGCTGCATCCTCACTAGGGGGGGCTTTCAGGATTGACGTCTCTCTCATAGATGTCTCTCACTCTCTCTCTCTCCCTGTCTTTCTCTGTCTCTCTATCTCAAATCAATAAAAAACATTAAAATTAAATGAAATATTATACTTGAGGATAATTTGATTGAGATGATTTTGATGTTACTAAGAGAAATATTAACTGTTTAATTAAATAAATAATTTTTCTTTTATTTCATGATGTACATATGAGAGTTTGTAACTTACATTTTCATGGTAAATACTGAGCTATCAGCCACTCTATTTAATATTTCTCTATTAATAATAATTTTGATATTCTTTACCTTTGTGCAAAGCTATATATTTTCAAACCAGCCTTATTTAATATTTGCCCAACTAGGAGATACTGTAACATGTTAAAAGGGAACTGACTTAGAGTTTCTCAAACATGGGTTAGACTTGTGTTGCTTTCTAAAAATAACATAATAACTGAGACTAAATATCCTATCATAATTTTTAAATTAAAAAAAAAGATTACTTAGAATACTTGTAAGAATTAAGAGTTAATATAAATATATTGTGTTGGTGTTTAAAAAATCATTAATATAAATGATTATTGTGTTGGTGTTTAAAAAAGACAGATTTATTATAGTTCAGAATTTCCATATGTGTCTCACTTGGCTAAAATGATGGTGTTAGCAGGGCTGTTTTTGTGTTTGTTTTTTTTTCTGGGGGATCTAGAAAAGAATTCCTTCCTTGTATTTTCCAGTTTCTAGAACTGCCTGCACATTTTGACTTCTGTAACCCTTCCTTCATCTTCAAAGCCAGCAAAGGAGGGTCATGTTCATCACTCTGGCCCTAGCTTTTGCCTCTTTTCTCACATTGTAGAAATCATGTGATTACATAGGATCACCTTCATAATCCAGAATCTCTCATTTTAAAGCCAGCTGATTGCCAACTTTAATTCCACCTGCAACCTTAATTTCTTTTTCCCATGTAACATATATTTGCAAGATCTTCTATTAGGATATGGACATCTTTCGGGGAGGGACGCTTTGCCTGCCTACCACATGTATCTAGGAAAATTCTTGAAATAGATGATCAATAAATGGAATCTATTATTATTTATTGAACCAAATGTTTATTAGCATCTAATTCCACATATGTTATCTATATTTCCACCAATTGTCTAATTCACAAGTAACCTAGAGATAGGCAAAGCAGGGATTTGTCTAGCTTTAAAAATATTTGATATGATTTAAAACACTGATGCTGGTGATGTGGAATACATACAATAATCTCTATATACTTTGAGTGCTTATAAAATTTTTAAATACTATGTTGTCTATGACTGTTCATTTACTCTTAGTAGAAAGCTAATTGACTGAAGTTTTTTTAGTCAACAAAGTAACATTTTTACTATTCAAAATTATTTATATCTATCTATATTTTCAATATTTCTTTTTAATCTTCACCCAAGGATTTAGAGAGATAGAGGAGAGATATATATATATATATATACATCAATGTTAGGAAGAAACATCAATTAGTTGCCTTCCGTAGACTGAACCCACAACCTGTTATATATGTCCCCTAACCCGGAATTGAACCGACAACCTTTAGGTCCACAGGACAGTGTTCAATTGAGCCACTCTGGCTGTGACAAATGATTTATATTTTTAAAGTATAAAACCAAATAAAAATGGTACTGCTAATGCTTACTTTAAATGTTAGGTGACAGAGAAGATTACATTCTATACATGTAAAATGATAAGTTTACCATTCAAATTATATTATTTTTAACAAAACAGATATTCAAATAGTATTTCCAAGGACTTTGTTTGCTTATGCTGTTGTAGGTCTGGCAGGTCTTCTAATATTCTTGCAGTAGTCATTTTGAGCAACGCAGAGGTTAACCACTTTACTCAGTGTTTTCTCATCTAGCAATCTTTTTTCCTATGGGAGCAATTATTCTACAAAATGACAAAGTGACAAGGGCAAAAATCTAGTTACCAAGAGCATAAAATCACTTCTTTATTTCATAGTTGGGTTTCTTGATCTCATTAATAGCTTGAAATTGCATGACAAGCTTTTCCATTTAGACAATTAACATATTAATCTACTTTATGTGGTATCCATCTGCTCATATATAATTTTTCAGAAAAACTATTCATACCTCCTTGCACTCTTGTCTCATGGTTATTTTCAAAAGCAATATATAATTACTAGATGGTGTGAAATACTAATATACAGCACCTGAGGGGAATTATCAGCCTTCAGAAATGAGAAATTACAGGTAAATCTTTAAATTTTATCTCTAAAACTCATTTATTAAGGGATAATATTAGAGTAATTAATTTTTTACTTTATGTCATACTTGGGATTTTGTGTATTTTGGAAAATCAAGACTTTCTATGGGAACTGGAGGGTAATTTTATTTATAGGGAAGGGAGATTTTAAAGAATATATTAGTAAAGTCATACAGTTCTATAAATTGTATTATTACACAGGTTTTCTTCTTTCCTTTTTACAGTTACAGAAAAAATTCATACTCAAAAGTAATATAAAGTAAAATAAAATAAAGAAAATTTATTACAGTGTCATTTTATTTATTTTTTTAAAAATATATTTTATTGATATTTTACAGAGAGGAAGGGAGAGAGATAGAGAGCCAGAAACGTCGATGAGAGAGAAACATCGACCAGCTGCCCCTTGCACACCCCGCACCGGGGATGTGCCCGCAACCAATGTACATGCCCCCGACCAGAATCGAACCTGGGACCTTTCAGTCCACAGACCGATGCTCTACCACTGAGCCAAACCGACCTCGGCTATAGTGTCATTTTAATAATAATATTTTTATACAGCAAATAAAATTAGGTTTCTTAATGTCTCACTTAGATTTTCTATTTTTTGGAATGTACAGGGAGGCAAAATTATGCTATTTCTCAAAATCTATAAATATATATATAATAGAGGCCTGGTGCATAAAATTTGAACATGGGATGGGGGGGGGGGCATCCCCTCAGCTTAGCCTGCACCCTCTCCAATCTGGGATCCCTCTCACAATCCTGGACCACTGGTTTATAATCACTCACTTGCCTGACTGCCTGCCTGCCTGCCTGCCTGCCTGCCCCTAACTGCACCCCTGCTTGGCTGGTCACCCCCAACTGCCCCCTTGCCAGCCTAGTCACCACTCACTAGCCCCCCCCCCCCCCGCCAGTCTAATCACTCCCAACTGCCCCCCTGCTGGCCTGGTTGACCCCAACTGCACCCCCCACTGGTATGCTCACATCTTACCCCCACCACCACCACCACCACCACCCTGGTTGCCACCAACTGCTCCCCCTGCTGGCCTGGATGCCCCCAACTGCCCCCCCCCTGGCAGCCTGGTCACCCCTCATGGCCGCTAGCACCAGCCTGCTTACCCCATCAGCCTGCTTCTTTAGTCGTTTGGTTGTACTTTGAGATGGTCCTGGACATCTGGGCAGCTGCCATCTGAGGCTTGCCTGAGCCTCGGGCCATCCCTGGGCTGCTGGACTGGGGGACTCTGGAGGTAGGTGTGCCGAGTGGCCAGACTCTCATAGGGGCGAGCCTGGCCCATGCCTGCTACCTCAGGGGGCAGAGGGGACTGGTCACTGCCATCTTGTGGCTGTAGGTGTCACCATCTTTGAGGATGTGGCAGCAATTAGCATATTCCCTCCTTATTGGCTGTGCGTCCTGCCATCTTTGTGAGGGCATGGTGGTCAATTATCATATTCCCTTTTTATTAGATAGGATAAACATATATAATTATGCCACTGAATATTATAAATTATATCACCTGTGTAGTTAATAGATTATTTCTGAAGTTGAACTACCTTAGATCAATTCCAGGTTGTACAGCTTACTGTGTAACTCCAGTAACACTACTTAACTTTTCCACACCTTGATTTCCTCGTGGATGAAATGTGCAGTGTTGTAAACCAGGGAAATTTGCTGAAGACTTGGTGGACACTAGCCAAGGGCCAATCCTGAAAACATGCTTTTTTTTGAGAAGGCATAAGGTTTGAATATATGAGTAGAGACCTTGTTAACATTTTAATTCATAAGAATCCTAAATAAACACTTCTGAACCCCTTTATATCAAATGTAGTCAAGAGCAAATACACAGATACTTGCTCAAAACTTAAATGTAAATCATGAAACCATAAAAATCTTAGAAGAAACCATAGGCAGCAAAATCTCAGACATCTCAGGTAGTAATATATTTGTTGCTACATCTCCTAGGGCAAAGAAAACTGAGAGAAAAATAAACAAATGCGTCTGCATCAAGATTAAAAAGCTTCTGCCCAGCAAAAGAAACCATCAACAATTATGGGTCCTGTGTCTCTGGCTTTCTGTGTGACCCTGAACAAATCATTTACCTCCTTTTGACCAAAGTATTTTACACCTCAGTTTTCCCATCTGTAATTTGATTTGTATTTAGGTAAGGGAACTTGGTATAAGTAGAGGAAGGCATGTCATGGCTTGGACCTCAACAGTCTATGATCTGGAATTTAGTTTGGAAGTGCCTTGGTGTAGTAGCCTTGCCTGACCAACGGGCAGAGCAGGACTGCTAGAAGTATGTGTTCATGAGGACTAATTGATCTCTATGAGAGAACTTGTAAATGAAGACAATTTTAGGGGGGGGGGGGGAAATTCCCATTACTACAGAGCCTTGGAATTTGGGGGATAAATTAATGGTTCTTTGTGAAGTGCTGGTTGAAGTGGCAGCAATTCTTTGCGTATGGTGGAACTGTGGTCATATCTGACAGAAAGAGTATCTGAGGGATGGTTGAGGAATTTCATGAGCTGAGTAATTTTGTTTCCTCAGTGGGAATTCCAGATCTTCCTTTAAAAACTGGGGGAGAAAGAGTTTGCTGAATCCAGATTTCTACATTAGTTGGTGGCACAGGAGTTGATTCCATGGGAATAAAACTGCTACTCCACATCATTAGTACAATAATCAAAGTACATAATGGCTGTAAAAGCACTCTATAAACCATCAAGTGCTAAGTAATGTTGAAATAACTATTATTTGCCCATTGGGTAGCATCACTGTATAATAAAACACAGGTTCCAACACAGAATATTTTTTTTTTATTAGACATATAATGTGAACCTCAATGCTGGGATTTTCTCTTATCCTGTTCTCTTGGCTATCGACCGCATGTCAAATAAGTGGGAGTCACATTTTCTGCAGGAGACATGCATAGTTAAAGAAGCTTTTTCAGGTATTATTATGTTGATGATAATGTTCACAATATAAGACATTAATAGTGAAGTGGAAAATTGAACCAATTATCTGATTAATTCATGCTTGAGAAAAATTGCAACTTTTTTGCATAGTCTATGAAACATTGACTAATATTACGAACACATGACTTTTAACTCTTGAGAAATTAGGTTGACATGCTAATTGGTAATATTCTGAAGAATCATTATTAGTACTATTTTTCAGTTCTCAAAAACATTGTTTTATGTGTATTGAATATATTTTTCATTGCAGTTAGTAGATTTTATTTTCCCTTCACATTAACTCTAACTACTACACCACATTCCACTCACTCAATGTCTTTGAATCAGTTTATGGTAATACATGCTGGCACATTGTTTAAATTCAGAAATGTTGTATACTTCTATGAATTCTGAAAATGTAAATAAAATACATTTTATAGATATTAGGAAAAGGCACCCTAACCAGTTTGGCTCAGTGGATAGAGCATCTGCCTACAGAATGAAGGGTCCCAGGTTCTATTCCTGTCAAGGGCATGTACCTTGGTTGTAGGCACATCACCACTAGGGGGCTTGCAGAAGGCAGCTGACCAATGTCACTCTCTCATCAATGTTTCTAACTCTCTATCCCTCTCCCCTCCTCTCTGTAAAAAAATCAATAAAATACATTAAAAAAAGGCAAAATACTTTCTGTCAAATGTGCTAAAATGTAAACCCATATTTTAGTGATGACTGAACCTTTAATTTTTTTTTTTTTTTGCAGATGTATTCTGAGTATTGATTTTCCAGCCAAGCTTATCTCTATCTCAAAGGTCACAATTCTCAAAAGAGAACACTTTTTATGTGATTTTCTAGCACATCTGTTTTTAGTTTCAGCTAAATGCAAAAGGTTAAAAATCACCCATAGATAAAAATATTCCAGGGGAAAAATTAGATTTTATTTGACATATCAAAGGATAGTCTTTTAAATGCTAAATAAAAATATTTTAGGAATAAAATTTAGTTTGTGTTCTCTTTGAAATATGTAGCAATTTACTTTTAATTTGAACATGTTTTTCATCATTAGTACCCAATAATATAGGATGTGTAATTTAAGAGAGAAAAGAAAAACTATTAAGATTATAATTATGCCAATTAAACCAAATGTCACTGTGGTATGCAGAATTCTAAGATGCTCTCCAAGATTCCCACATTTTGGTGAATATACCCTATATAATTTCCCTACTATCATAAAGACTTTCACTCCCACAATTAGATTAAGTCACAAGGCAACAGAGAATTTGTAATAGGATTAATGTTGAAAATCATCACCTTAAAATAAGGTGATTATCCAACTTTGGTTGATCTAATTATGGCATACTTTTAAGTCTGGGTCTAGAGGTCAGGGAAGGATGAACTCTTTTATTCCAAGCATGGAAAGTATGTGACCTGCCTTTGCTGGCATGAAGAAGGACCTTATGGCAGAAAATGAGGGGAGCATCTAATTGCTGATTTCTAGTTGAGACCCTGCAAGGAAATAAGGAACTTAACTCTTAACTCTTCAACCTCAAGGAACTTAAACTCTTCCAGAAAAACAAGATTGCAAGTGTTTTATAGTGAAATTTCCCCTAGAAACTCCAGAAAAGAACAGCCAGTTATCACTTTGATTTCTGATTTATAATAATGCTGAGCAGAACCCAACCATTGTGAGACAGACCTTGGACCAAGCTTTTGTTGGCTAAAAAATTGGTGTTTTAAGGCATTGAATTTGTGGTAACTTATATCAATAGAAAGCTAAAAAGGTTACTGTAGACTTATCTAAGGAAATGTGCCATATAACATGGTATTTAATAACAAATTTTAATAAAATATTAAATGATCCAGTCACTTTAAACTATGTCCAGGATAAAATATCAGACTATGACATATGTACTTAGCTATATTTTAGGTTGATTTTTATGTAAACTATAAAGCAGATTGTAAACAGATTCTTCAAACTAAGATAAAAATCCTCTATGTATGGTAAAACTCCTAATAATTTATTTAACATTCTAGTTAAACCTTGATTAAACTATAAATTACTTTTGTAAACACAGAATGACTGCCTTGATGTAAAAAAAAAATTAAGAAAGCCTTTTAAAATATTTGTTTTTTAAATTGCTTACATGGAAATGAATGTTTCAACATATTCAAAAGTGCTTTTTTTGTTCATCTAATTGTTGTTACCTTAAGATAACAATTAATTACTCCATTGCTTGAATTTTAAAATATATATTTCAACTTTTATTGTCAACATAGAATTGTGTTACTCATATGACTTTTCTTCCATTTAATACTGACTAATAAGAATGGCATGTCTCAAAAATTGTCATTAAAGTAGCATAAAGGTGTTTGTTCAGTAATGTTAATAGCTTAGCAATGGTTTGTCAGTTCTAATTCTATATTTACATAATTCCCAGTCACATGATAATTTGTACTGAAATTCTGATTCTTGGTATTAATAAAAAAATAGCTATTAAATATCTAGAGTTTGCTCCAGTGCTTCTCAACCTTTCTAATACTGCAACCCTTTATTCAATATTTTATTTATTTTTTTACAGAGAGGAAGAGAGAGGGATAGAGAGAAACATCAATGAGAGAGAATCATCAATCAGCTGCCTCTTGTACACCTCCTACTGGGGATGAGCCCGCACAACCAAGGTACATGCCTTCACCGGAATCAAACCCTGGACCTTTCAGTCCCCAGGCTGACGCTCTATCCACTGAGCCAAGCCAGTTTTGGCTTATGCTGCAACCCTTTAATACAGTTCCTCATGTTGTGGTGATCCCCCACCATAAAATCATTTCCGTTGATATTTCATAACTGTAATTTTGCTATTGTTATAAATTGCAATGTAAATATCTGTGTTTAACGATGATCTTAGGCTCTACAACAGTGGTTCTCAACTTGTGGGTCTTAATCTTGGGTGGTTTAATTTACTTACTCCTGATTGGCTGGTTGGCATCATGAAGGTATGGTCAATTTGCATCTTGCTCTTTTATTAGTGTGGATTGCCCAGTAAAATATTGGTTAATTTTGCACTTGATAAAAGTCACTTTTTACCAATATTTACCTTAGAAATCATTTTTTTCAGATGCCTTGAAACACCTAAATGAACCTCATTCTGCTTGAGTTGTATAAAATGGAAAATTTAGTAACATTTGCATTTTTTTAATATGAGATTGTCCTCTCATTACTTCAAAGAAAACCTAATAATGCTGAAATTGACACTATTATTATCTCATAATGCATCTATTTTCTGTTTTCATAGAAGGCTTGGGGAAGGTCAATTGGGGGGAAAAAAAGGTGACTACTGTTTATAATACATTAAACAAGAAAAAAAAAGAAAAAAAAAGAAAGAAAATAGATGAATTATGCTAAAAAAAAAAGAAAAAATATTTACAATCCAAATGTAAATAAAACCTTTGAACTTATCCTTTGGGGATATCTCTATTGACATTCACAAGGTAAATTTGCTAGGATTCCTTTTATTTAAAAAAATATATATAAAAAAGGAACACTTCCCGCTAGCTTAAAAAAAAAGGAGTTGTATTAACTTTGAACTGACAAAAAAAGGGTATGACTCGGCTTTAATGATGTGATCATGGCTCTGACTTGCTCTGCTCTGTTTTACTCTATGGGTTGTCTCAGGTTTTCAGATTGGCTTTCCACTTAGATCAAACTATGGCTTTTCTTAGGGGCAGATTTGCTTCTTGTCACTCCTAATTCAGTTAGGAGTCTGGCCTTTTCTCCATGGTACATACATAAATACTTATGGAAGGATTTAACTACCAGTTTGATTCTAATGCCTATCTTTTGACCAATCATTGCACCAAAGGTATAGATTGGGTAATAAGACACCGAGATCACGTTCTACCATTAGTGTAAGTAGTCTCAGAGGACTGAGTAGATTGACGAAGGAGTTATTTTCAGAAGGAAGGCATGCAAGACAGGTAAAAAGCATTTCCTCCCTATAAGTGTTTTTTGTTTGTTTGTTTGTTTGTTTTGTTTCTTTGCCTTTTCGTGGTTAAAAACAAAATAAAATCGAAATGCTTCAACTGAAATTTTAACTAAGCCATTCTACCTTGTCAAATACTATATAGAGTTTTAATACCAAAATGTGGAATTGTGAACTTTTCCATTTAAGAAATCTGCATAAAAGTAATAAAAAATATAAATTGAAATATTAAGAGAATCTGAAAAATATCCAGCATTTCCATTTACAAACTTTCTTTTGAAATTTTATTTGATTATACAAATAAAAATCCTAACAAAAACGTATGTGGATCTGGTCAAGATGGCAGAGTAGGCAAATGTGGTGCTTCCATAAAAATTGCAACTGAATTATAGAAAAACTGCAGTTGAGAACCACCTAAAGACTAGCTAAACAAAACTTTTGTAACCACATATAAAGAAACAAAGCCGAGACCAGTGGGAGAAACACAGATGCAGACAGGGCTGGCCCCAAAACTGCTTGGTTGAAAACCAGGAGGAATTTCTCAGTGAGGCTATGTAAGTCCCTTCTGAGGAGGGAGAAGTCCCAACCCCACACTTGGGCTCCGTAGTCCAAATCAGCAGTGCCAGGAAGAGGGGTCCCCGCAACTTCTGTCTATGGAAATCAGTCAAGACTCCATCCAGGTGAAATGTAAGGCCTCCGAAGATGTTCTCTTAAAGGACTGACTTACTGGCAAACTCACACCAGCACCAGGGCAGCAGTTTACAAAGCATCAGGGCCCAGCCGGCATCGCTTAGTGGTTGAGTGTGGACTTACAAACCAGGAGTTCACAGTTTGATTCCCAGTCAGGACACATACGGTGATTGCAGGCTTGATCCCTTCTTCTCTGATAATCAATAAATAATTTTTTTTAAGTATCAGGTATGTACAGGAGGAATGAATTGTCTATCTCCAGAGTGATGGCTGGTGAGGCAGCTCTGTCCTGGAAATTGTTCCTTTCAGACACAGGCAGATGGCAAGTCTAACTCTCCCCTAACCGGACTAATACATACTATTCTTGAGGCCTGATGATTCCCTGAGAACCCCGCCCCACCCCCCAACCAGGCCCAAGCCAACTTCAGAGGCTAAATCACACAAGCTTCCAAGTCTTGACCTGTTCTGTGGACTTCCTTAAAATTGCTTAAAGGTACACAAACCCCAGAGAAAGGAGGGGTTGGCCGCAGTGTGCCTTAAACCTCTTGGAAAGGGACCCCAAACCTGGCACGAGTGGCAGCCAGCCTTGGTTCACAGGATAACCACTCCCATGCGTTTCCATGCCCAGCATATGAGCTACAAACTGCAAATCACTTTGTAGCTTCTACTAGGTGATCCCTGGATGGACAGAGGAGGCAGTGGCCTGCACTAGATCCCCTCCTAAGGAACTCAGAACAAACACACAGTGTGCTTGGCTTCTAATCAACAGATGAGCCCTGGACAGTTGGTTCAGTTGCTTGGAGCACCGTCCTGTAGATCAAAAAGTTTGTGGGTCCAGTTTCCAGTAAGGGCACATACTATGTTGTGGGTTCAATCCTCCGTCAGGATGCATATGGGAGGCAACCGATTAATGTTTCTCTTCTCTCTCTTTCTCTCTCTCTCTCTCTCTCTCTCTCTCTCTCTCTCTCTCTTTGAAAATGTATCCTCTGGCTAGGATTTTTTTTAAATGGATGAATGGACAACAATTTATACAATGACATATTACTTGGACATAAAAATGACTTGCATTTGCAACAACATGGATGGACCTACAAGGTGTTGAGCTAAATGAAAAAAATTAGATAAAGACAAATATCATATGATTTCATTTATTTGTGGAATCTAAAAAATATAGTAAATGAACTCACAGGACTAGAGCAAAGTCCAAGATACAGAGAACAAACTAATGATGTCCAGATAAGAGGGAGATAGAGAGGTTGGGTAATAAAAGGTGAAATGATTAAGAAACAAAAATGGACAATTACAAAGTACAAAGATGTAAAATACCGTTTAATGACTATAGTCAATAATCTGTACTAATAAAAGAGTAATATGCTAATTAGATCAAACATCTTTTGGACATGTAAACGTCCATCCAGACAGTAGTAGGGGCTTAGGCAGAGGTGGTTAGGGGTGATCAGGCCAGCAGGGGGAGCAAATAGGGGGTGATCAGTCAGGCAGGCAGGCAGTTAGGAGCTAGAGGGATTTCTGATTGCCCTTTTAGGGCTGATCCCTAAGGACGTGGACTGGAGAGGATGCAGGCCTGGCTGAGGGACCCCCTACCCCCCACACCCCGTGCACAAATTTCATGCATCAGGCCTCTAGTTTTGTAATACTCATACATGCTGTCAGGTGGATACAAGACAACGGGGGAGGGGTCTTATTTGTAAATTATATAAATATCTAACCACTATGTTATATTCCTTAAACTAGTATAATATTTAATGTCACTGTGATTGAAAATAAATTAAAAGTATTTTAAAAAGTAATTTTTGTTTTATGTGTGGTAGAAACATGAAAAATAATAAATGATTTCAAAATAATGATGCTTAGTAACTAAAACTTGATATCTGACAAAATAAGGTGACTTTTATATCTAAAGTTTGAAAAATACAAGAGAGAAATGATCATGCCACAGGTAAAATTTTGTTTTAGGTTTATCATAGATATCTAGCCAATATAGCTCAGGTGTTAGCTGCGCTAGAACAAGATCATTCTTTCAGGGCAGCATTTAGAAATGTAAATAACCTGAGTTTACTGGTAATGTGCCTATTATATGTACTTTATATTTTAATACCCCAAGTAATGTTTTTCATTCCTGAAGTGATACAAATTCTGATGATGAATTATTTAATATCATCTATCTATGCCCAAAGGCTTTTAGTCACTTATCAGAGAATTATATCATAAGAAACATGTATAAACATCTTATTCATAATGTTATTCTACTGTTATAAATTCTTAAAACAAACAGGACCCCATCCACTAGTTCTGATAATTCAATTTTAATATGATAAAATTTAATTTATAGTGAAGCTTTAGAATCATGTTTAGAATGTGTCAGATGAAATTGAAACATTTTTATGGGAAGGCAAAGAAAATATTGCTATCTGAAGCAATAATTTTAACAGCTGGTATGTGTGTGTGTGTGTGTGTGTGTGTGTGTGTGTGTTTCCTTTTAATTGAAAGTATACTGGGAATAGGCAATGCTTAGTATTTGAAAATAATGGTAGACATCTGAAGTATAAAATAAACTCAGACAAGATTGAATATATTTATACTTTTTTTTAAAAGTAGCAGAACGCATTCTTGGTTAATTTTATCTTATATTTTAAATTAGGTTGTCTTAGAAAGTTTGTATTTCTGGTTTGTACTTCTTGGACATAATTGAAAATAACTAACTTCACCATGGAATAAAATAAGTGTATATGTATGTATGTGTGTGTGTGTGTGTGTGTGTGTGTGTGCATATATATATGTTGTCTTTAACCATGTGAACCTGAAAACTTTCTTGATTCTGATCATAATTAGCAGTTTAAAATCGTATGAAGTGAGAGAGTAATATATTACAGGTTTTAGCATTCTTACAACTTTTCTTTGTGCTCCTAAATCAAACCTAAATGTTTTCTCTTTATTTTTTATTTTATTTTATTTTATTTTATTTTATTTTATTTTATTTTATTTTATTTTATTTTATTTTATTTTATTTTTACAGAGAGGAAGAGAGAGGGATAGAGAGTTAGAAACATTGATGAGAGAGAAACATTGATCAGCTGCCTCTTGCACACCCCCTACTGGGAATGTGCCCACAACCAACGTACATGCCCTTTACCAGAATCGAATCCGGGACCCTTCAGTCCCCAGGCTGAAGCTCTCTCCACTGAGCCAAACCTGTTTCGGCGCCCCCCTGTTTTCTCTTTAAATTGAAACATTCATTTCACAAAAGTTAAGGGATAATAAGGAACCTGGTAATGTTACTTCATTAGACTATGTTTGGCTGAGCATGTCTTCCATGCGGAGGTGGGGTGCATGGCAGACTTCTTATAAAGGAGAGGAAGACCTTCTAACAGTCATTGACATGGGCCAGGGATTCACAAATGGAGTGTCCATGCAGATCACCTGGAGAGTTCAGTAAAGTACTGGTCTGATCATGGAACCACCACTAAGTGTTCTGCTTTAGTGCATGGGGTGTGAGCATGTGCACTTCCGATATACCCCCGGGTGATGCTGATGCTGACAGTTGGTGGAGAACCCTTTGAATAACACGTATATAGACTCAAATGATAAAAGAAAACTATTTCCCATTTTGATAATTAAACTACAAGAATTAAAAAAGCACATTAAAATAAAATAAAATTTAAAAATTAAAATTATGAAGTTAAAAGAAAATTAAAATGAATAATTAATAATTTAGGCCAATTTACATAGTAAGGGGATTTTTTGTTTATTCAATTGAAAAATAGTTAAATATTTTAACCTAAGTTTCATTATGAAGTAAATGAAATACAAAGGACATAAGTACTGTATTATATATAAAAATTTAAAATTTAAGACAAATAATGTTATTCTACTGTTATAAATTCTTAAAACAATCAGAACCCCATCCACTAGTTCTGATAATTTAATTTTAATATGTTTTATAATTATTATATAATTTTTAAATTTAGTGTTTAACATTATTTCTATATTGACAATATATAGCTATAAAACATCATGATCATGAGTCTACTTGATTTTTCCTAGGACAGTTTAAAGTGTCAGTTCAATAACTAGCTCAGGTACTGAGTTTATCACTGTAAGTTCCTATTGACAGTCAGATACAATCAATATGAAGAAATAAGAAAAGGGATTCAATGATCCTGTTACTGATAAGTGCAAGAATACATCCCCCTTAAAAAATAGTTGTTAACTAGATAATTTTCTTTACAGAAAGTGACAGACTTTAAAGCATAAGTAATACTTTACGTGCCATATCAAATGATTAAAATCAGTTATAAGATAATTTCAAAGGAAGTACCAATTTAGAAGAGACCAAAACTTTAAAAAATTTCAAGGATATCAAAGTTATAATTTATAATAAACAACAGGCTAAAATATTGAATAGAGGACTTCATATATTATCAAAGAAAGAAAATTGAAATAATAAATAATTTTATCCAGAACACTAAAAAACTCTGGGCAAAACATTTCCCATGTTTATATGACTTACTAGAGACCTAGTGCACACAATTGTGCATTTGGTGGGGGAGGGGTGTCCCTTAGCCTGGCCCTGCGCACTCTCACAGTCTGGGAGTCCTCGGGGAATACCCTCAGGGAGTGGGCCTAAGCCATCAGTCGGACATCCTTATTGCTGCTTGCAGAGGTGGGAGAGGCTCCCACCACCACCACTGCACTCAGCAAGCATGAGCCTGGCTTCTTCTGCCTGAGCAGCACTCTTCCTGTGGGAGTGCACTGACCACCAGGGGGCAGATTCTGCATTGAGCGTCTGCCCCTCTAGTGGTCACTGTGCATCATAGCGACTGGTTGTTCTGCTTTGGTTAATTTGCATACTAGCCTTTTATTATATAGGACTATCAATAATTCTTTACACAACTGGTTAGTATCGTTGTAAAAGCTTACTTTTCTAAGTTACTAATTTCAAACACAGAAGCTCATAAAATATGTCTCTATAGAAGTGTAAATTCTATCTCCTGATTGGTTCGCTTAATGAATATACCCATGGACTTTAGAGGCCCAGTGCACAAATTTGTGCACAGGTGGGGTCTGGCTGCCCCAGCCCCAATTGGAGTCCATCGGGACCAGGACTATTGGGAGGAGATGGCAGCAGGAGGTAGGCCAGCTGTGGGCTATGGGTGATTGGCTGGTGCCCCCTCCCCCTCATTTAGGGGAGGGACTCTGATTGAGGATGGGACCAGCCATGGGGAGGGTCAGCCCTAACCCTGAAAGGGATGAGGGGGGCCAATCAGGGTTTAGTGGCAGGGGGTGGGGCATGGGAGGTTGGCCAGCCAGCCCCACCCCTGATTGGTGTGGAGGGTGAACATGAGCACAACTGCCTTGAGGGAAGGACTGCAGGTCAATTGGGGTTGTGGGGGCCCATCAGGGATGGGGCCAACCTGGAGGGGGTGCTGCAAATGGTTGGCCATCAGTCCCCACCCTCTATTGTTTGGGGCTATCAGGAGCTGGGATAGTTGTGGGAAGGGGCCATGGGCCATTCAGGGGAGGGCCAACTGGGGGAAGGGGCCACAGGAGGTTGCCCGGCAAGCCCCATCTTGGGATTGGGCCAGTTTGCTGGTCACAGTGGGTAGCATAGCAGTCAGTCCTTCGGATCGTTACAGTGTTCTGGTCGCTGGCCTTTTATATACATAGATATATTGATTTAAGAAAGGAAGGGAGAGGGAGAGAGACAGAATCATCAATGATCAGAGGGAATCACTGATAGGCTGTCTCCTGCATGCCCCACACTGGGGTAGAACCCACAACCAGGGCATATGCCCTGACCGGGAATCGAACCTTGACCTCCTAATTCATAGGTCAATGCTCAAACACCAACCCATGCAGGCCAGGCAACCCATAGACTTTTTAAAGTAGAAAATAAGATTCCCAGCACTTAAATTAAGCTGTAAAAATAACCTACAATAAGAAAATCAAAGATGAACTTGAGAAAGAACCAAATGCTTATCTATTCCTATTGATTCATACCTCTTTGTTCATAATATACAGTATGTTAAGTTTCAATATAGATATACATCCATGAAAGCATCGTCAAGATAATAGACACAACCATCTCCTCCCCATTTTTTGTTGTGCCCCTTTAATGTACCCACTTTTAGTCCCTTTTCTGCAGCCCCAGAGCACCCCTGATAGGCTTTTTGTCAGATACATTAGTTTGCATTTTCTGGAAATTTATATGAATGAAAATATGCAGTATGTGCTTTATGCTATCTGGATTCTTTCATTCGCAATAATTATTCTGACAATCATCTGTGTATCAGTAGTTCGTTCATTTTAATTGTTGAATAGTATTCCATTGTGTGCATAAATATCTAGGCCCAGAATCATGGTAGCTGCAGGTTTACATATTTAAGAAAGTGTCAAACTGTTTTTAAAACTGATTGTACCATTTTACATTCCCACTAGCAGTATGTGAGATTTCATAGCCAACAGTTGATACAGTAAGCCTTTTTCATTGTAGCCTCTCTAATCGGTAAATATTTCTTTCTGGTTTTAATTTGCATTTTCCTACTGTTGAATATCTTTTTTTCTGAGCTTATTGTGTTATCTCTGTATCTTCTTTGGTGGAGTATCTGTTTATATATTTTACCCATTTAAAATATTTTTATTGAGATGTTAAAGATCTTATGTATTTTACATACAGGTAATTTATCAGATATATGCTTTGCAGACATTTTCTTCAGATTTTATGGCTTAGCTTCTCATTCTTTGAACTGTGTCTTTTGAAGAAAAGTGTATTTTGACTTTGTATAAACTATATACAACAGTTAATCATTTCTGTGCTTTATGGATTGAGATTGATTTGGATTTTGTTGCAATAGCTGAGAAATATTCCCTTTGCGGCCCAATGGCACAAAGGTTTCTCTTTAAAGTGTAATAATTTGAGGCTTTTCAGTCATATATTTGATTCTTTTTTAGATTACTACTTGTATACAGAGTGAGGTATGGTATGAAGTACTTTTTTTGGTATATGGATATTTCAAGAAAATGACTCTTCTTTGCACCTTGAAAAGACCAATATTTACTGGTCTATTTATTGACTCTGTATTCTGTCCCATTGATTTATTTATTTTTATGCCAATAGCACACTATCCTGATTATTGTAACATAACAATGTCTTGAAATCAAGTAGCATTTGTCCTTCAAATATACGATTTTTAATAAAAGTCATTTATTATAAAATATCCTTATATTAAGGATATTTGATATCCTTAAGTTTTACAATCAGACAATTTTCTCTAAAAAGCAAACTAGGAATTTAATTGAGATTATATTTAATTTTATACGAACTAGAGGTCCAGTGCATGAAATTCATTCATGGGCAGGGTCCCTAGGCCAGGCCTGTGATCAGGGTCTATCAGGACCTTCCAGCTGCTGACCAGGGCCTTCCTTCCCCAGCTGCCAGCTGCCAGCTGGGGCCTTCCTTTGTTCCCTGCCACACCCTGGTGGTCAGTGCATGACATAGCAAGTGATAGAACTCCCAGTCTCCTGGTTGAACTCTGAGTGGACACTTTGCATAGTAGTCTTTTAATATATAGATTCGTAAGAATTGATATTTCATAATATTGTCTTTTATGTATAAACATAGTATATATATTTTGGTCTCTTTTTAGCTAAGCAATGTTTTGTAGTTTTTAGTTTGCAGGTATTTCACATTTTTGTCAGATTTATTTCTAGGTGTTGCAAATATTTTATGCTATTATAAATATCGTTATTTCATTTCAAACTCTGTTGCCCATATATGTAACATGATATATTTTTGTATGTTAATTTTGTATCCTGCAACCTCATTAAACTCACTTATTCTAATAAATTCAGGTTTTCTAGCACGCAAGTATGTCATACGTAAAGGACAGTTTTACTTCTTCCTTTCCAATATGGGTATATTTTGCATCTTGTTCTTGCCTTATTGCATAAGAAACTTCGGTATAATAATGGAAGACAGTGGTAAGAACAGACATCTCAGTTTTTCCCTAATGAAAAGAATTCCGCTTTTATCAGTAAGTGTGAGGCATTACTGTGTATTGTTAATAGATGCCTGTTTAAAAATTGTGAAGTGCCTTCATAGTCTTGGTTTCCTGAGAGTTTTATCAAGAATGGCTGTTAAAATATGATAAATACATTCTTTATTTATTTTTTTTTGCCTCTCTCCCACTCCCTCTCTTTTTCCTCTTCCTCTCTTTTTCCTCATCCCAGCTAAAGGCTTAACAATTTTATTAATTCTGTCAAAGAATCAACTTTTGCTTGCATTTACTCCCTCTACTTATTGCCTGCTATCTACCGTATTTGCCGGCGTATAAGACGATTTTTTGGCCCTGAAAAAAAATACGTATTTGCCGGCGTATAAGACGACGGGGCGTATAAGACGACCCCCTAACATTTCCACTAAAAATACAGAGTTTGTTATATACTCGCCGTATAAGACTACCCCCCACTTGGAGGCATATTTTTCAGGGCCAAAAAATCGTCTTATACGCCGGCAAATACGGTATTACATTTATTCTTAGTCTCATCTACATTACTTTTTTTTTTTTTTACTTACATTGTATTTCATTTGCTCTTCTTTTTTTAGATATGAGATGAAAGTACGATGTGTTCATTTAGGACCTTTTTTCCTCTCTAATATATGTGTGTAGTGCTCTAAATTTCTCCTAAGTATTGCTTTTGAAACATCCAACGAAGTTTTACATATTGTGTATTTATTTTTCACTCAGTTAAACATATTTTCTAATTGGGTTATTTTAAAGTGTGTTATTTATTTTCCCAACATTCTGGCATTATCTGTACTAATTATTATTTCAATTGTATTTTGTCAGAGAACATACTTATATCATGACTTGAATTCTTTTAAATTTATTAAGAGTTGCTTTATAGTGCTGAATGTTGTCTCTCATGGTTAATGTTCCATGTGAACTTTAAGACAATTAGTATTGTGCTATTATTGGATGGAGTGGTCTATAAATTTTGAGTGAATCGGGTTGGTTGATTATGTTATTCCAATCTTCTACATTCTTATTGAATTTATGTCTGCATTTTCTATCAGATTGAGAGATCAGTATTTAAATATCTGACTATAATTATGGAATTTTATTCTGTCAGAATCTGCTGCATGTATTTTGAAGTTATGTTACTATGTGAAAAAACTTTAGGATTCTTTTTTCTCTCTTAAATCAATGATTCCTTTATCAATGAAATAACCTTCTTCATACATGGTAATATTATTTGCTCTCAAGGTCATTTTGGCTAGTATTAATACAGTCTCTCCTGCTTTCTTTTGATTAGTATTTACATGATATATATTCTTTCATTTACTCTATTTATGCATTTGTATTGAAGTTGCTTTTTATAGACAACAAGCCATTAGATATTGCAGCTTTAATATAATTTGATAATATCTTCATTTTAGTTGGAGATCTCTCAGCTGCCCAATTTCCATATTGGTATATCAATCATATATATTTTAATTAGAGGCCCAGTGCATGAAATTCATGCATGGGGTAGGGGGCCCCTCAGCCCGGCCTGCACCCTCTCCAATCTGGTACCACCTCATAATCTGGGACCACTGACTCCTAACTGCCCACCTGCCTTCCTGCCTGATCGCCCCTAACCACTCTGTCTGCCTGCCTGGTCACGCCAAACTACTTTTCCCTGCTGGCCTGATTGCCCTCCCTGCCCTACCCTGCCAGCCTGGTTGCCCCTAACTTCCCTCCCCTACCATCTGGGTTCCCCCTAACTGCCCTTCCCTGCTGGCCAGATCATCCCTAAGTGCCTCTGCCTTGGTCCCCACCACCGTGGCTTTGTTTGGAAGGACATCTAGAAGGATGTCTGATCTAATCAGCATTTTACCCTTTTATTAGTATAGACAACGCATGGTATTCCATTATATTGTCACGTTAGCCAAGTGACTTCAAAATAGCCAGCATCCGCTAGGCTAGTTTGCCATATTTTATGGATTTGATTGATAGGAATGAGACAGTTTATTACCCATTGCACAACAAATAGCATGCTATTCACCTCTGCATTGGTACCTTTGGATGCCCAAAGCCCCATGAAGGCAATATAGAAAGAGTCCAGTTGGATACTGTCCACATAGGATTCTTTGTCACAGAGAAAGAACACCTCTAATTTTATAGGGGATCTGCTCTCAACCCTGACCAACCTTTGCCTCACAAGGGAATATCTCTTTTATACTGGTCAGAACGAAAAGTTGTCCTTTCTCCTGAAAAGACATCAGCTTTCTCACTCAGAAATGTTTCCGGGGAGGACAGGAGACTCTGGCTTTATTATCCTGAGAGGTAACCCAATACCTTCCCTGGAGTATCTTTGTAAACATCATTGCACAAAGCTATCAATGACCTTTGTTTAGATGTTATGAAGAAATTTGAGACTTCTGGTGGATTTATCTCCCAAATGATATATTTGTCTTGTCATAAAAATATTTAAAGTAAGATGATACTTAGCCAAAACTGGTTTGGCTCAGTGGAAAGAGTGTCGGTCTGCGGACTGAAAGGTCTCAGGTTCTATTCAGGTCAAGGGAATGTACATTGGTTGCAGGCACATCCCCAGTAGGGAGTGTGCAGGAGGCAGCTGGTCCATGTTTCTCTCTCATCTATGTTTCTAACTCTCTATTCCTCTCCCTTCCTCTCTGTAAAAAATCAATAAAATATTTTTTTTTTAAAAAGAAGATACTGAATAAAATAAGAAATCAGAAGCTTATGCAATGGTTGGAAGAGTGAGGACAGCAAATGTTAGCGAGGCCCCATGATTGCTATCAGGATATCTGGAAGTTCAGGCAGAGCAGGTGAGCTGATGCTGCAGATCTGTGCTGCCTGTGGTATAAAAGTGTTTAATTCTCAGGAGAATGCCTGAAAGCTATTGGCCAAACCCCAAGTCTTCATCCTGCTCTCTGCCAATGCCCTTGTGCCTGTCCTCGGCAGTGCCAGAAAATAATGGTTTATCTTAATGTTTCACATCCAAAATCTCATCCAATTGATTTTCACTGGCACAATCTGCAGGCACCTAACTTGGGAAGGATAGCTCTTAGGCTCTTCCTCTGCCTGTATTCTATCAGAGGGTGGCTGAAGAAAAGGGATGCTGAATTGACAACACATGATTCATCAAAGTCTTCATTAATGTAATCTCTAATAGTTTTTCTCTCTCACACAAACTGTACTCTAGTAAATAGCTTTGTGCATCTATGTTTTGGCATATGTGAAAGGATTTCCATTGGATTGGTTCCTAGTAATGGAGTGGCTTGCAGTATGTGCCTATCTCACATTCTGATAGATGGTACCAAATTACTCTCCAAAAACAGTTGCTTTCCAGGGAGTAACCAATGAGAATGGAGGAAAGAAAAGCCTGCTTGCAGATAATGTAGGAAAAGAAGTTAGTACTCAGTCTGTCCTTTCTAGACATTCACTCTGTGCTTTTGAGTGGTGAATCCTTCAAGTAATGAGAGAGAAGTATGCTTTGAAATTTTATTATATGATCTAATAGCTAATCAAATATCAATCCCTTCACTACTGAGAAGGAAAGAAGTAAAGAATTAGATCTCTTCTTTGATAGGCATTGTGCCAGCAGCTTTCACATTGATTTTCCAATTTAATGGTTAGTATAATTCTATGAGTAGCTATATTATTCTCATGATTGTCCCTGATGAGTCTTTGGGCCTCAGCTGCCAAGTAGCTTGTTGAAAATCATGCATTGAAGGATAAGATGCAAAGACAGCTGTGGAAGATTATAAAACCTACTAGAGGCCTGGTGCATGAAAATTCATGCACTGGAGGGGGGTCCCTCAGCTCTGCCTGCCACCTCTCACAGTCTGGAAGCCCTAAGAGGTGGGAGGCAACTGGAGATTAGGGGAAGGTGACACCCCCATCACACCTCTGCTGCTGCCACTGCCAGCAGCACAAGCCTTGGCTGGCCCTGATTGCTTGAGCCTCGGTTGGCCCTCAGCACCTGGGCAGCTGACATCCTAGGCTTGCCTATACCTTAGGCATTACCTGGGCAGCCACCATCCAAGGTTTGACTGAACCTTGGGCCAGCCCTTGACAACTATGCAGTCACCATCCCATCCAAGGCTTGCATGCACCTTGTGCTGGTCCTGGGTGGCTAGGGGGCTGAGGGGCTGGTTGCCACCATCTTGTGGTTATGGGCACCACCATCTTTGAGGGCATGGAAGTCAATTAGCATATTCACTCCTTATTGGCTTGTGCGTGCCACTATCTTTGTGAGGGAGTGATGGTCAATTAACATATTCCCTCTTTATTAGATAGGATGCTCATATTTCTATTTGTGATAGACTTCTTCCTTCTCAATAAACACCCTTAAACTTTGAATTATTCTTTTATTTTTTTATTCTCTTTAAGGCTGCCCATGTATATTGGAAAGAACTCAGACTTTGGAGGTGAAAAATAGTTTAATTTAAATCAAACTTTGTGTCCCGTCTTCATCATTTACTACCTGTGATTTTTGAGTCATTCAATTAAGCTCTCTGAACTTTACTTCCAACATCTACAAAGCTGATATAATAGTACATACCTAGAAAGTTTGTTGTGAGAATTAGAGGTAATGTATATACAATGTGCTCTGCATATTGCTGCAGCATTACTGTGTGTTTACCTGTGACCATGGGACAAGAGGGGTAAAAAGGTGAAGAATATCAAGTTCACGGCTAGCACATGCTAAGTATCATGAGACTAGATGTAAAAGTGTGCAGTCTGCTATAAATTATGTGTATGGTAGTATAAATATGGACAACTAAAGTGATATTTCTAACTCTTCAAAGTCAGGTATTAAATCTCATCTATCTATCTCTTCACAAATCAAAACAGGTTTAAAATTTAAATAATGTTTTAAAATAATATGAAAAGAACAGAATGAGCATACCAGCCTACAAGTCCAATCAAAAATATGATTCATTTGCTTTTTTATAGAATTTGTGGGGTGAGAAGGATAATAAAATTACATAGATTTAAAATGTACAATTCTATAATACATCATCTGTATATTTTACTGTGTGTTCATCACTTCAAGTCAAGTCTCAAGGGGGGAATAAATGGTAATTACCTTACTTTCCCTTTTTCCTTCATAAGGAAAATTAGCTGATAGCACTCCATCACTCTGTCCTTTTGTGCCTTGCCCAAATGCAATGAGATAGAAAGTCAGAAACAGCTTGAAAATCTTAGTGATGTGATAGTGGTATTCATATTAAAATAAAGTGTACTTTCCTTGATTGTTGAAAATGTAATGCCCTTATAGTATGTAGTTTTCTAGACTTACTATTGCCATTGTGTTCATACTGGCCAAAAATTTTGGTGTAATTTTTGAGTAATTTCAAAATATTGAGACAGTAAACATAATTTGGTTATAATATATCTTAGCAATATATTTTTTTGTTTAATAGCACGTAAGCTTATTTGAATGCAGCTAAAATTACCCTGTTATCCTAAATTTAATGCTAAATTAAATTAATACTATTTTCTTTTGATAATTTTCTTGATTCTCAGGAATCTTATAAAAGGATTACTACATATTCTTTATTTTTTAAATATGCAAACAATTGCAAACAATTATATGGTCATTATTTTTGCTCAGAAATTTGTCTCTGAAAGAAAGCAAGTATGATTTTCAGATGAGCATAGGATGCTCCTGAATTTTTTCAATATGAAAGTGATAAGTGTATATACTTGCAATACAATATCCAAAAATTATGCTTTAATTGCTTATTTTCCAGAGCTGATCTTTTACTGGTTTTATTATATTTGTATTGAATAGAGTTTATATCTCAGTTTTTCACTGTATTATTATGAACAAGGTATTTTAATATGTTTATAAATTTTTATTCTTAAAGTACTATGCATCATTTCATAGAAAAATCAATGACATAGGTTTGCAGCATAAAAGGAATTAAAAAATTTCTAATCTAATGGTTCATTTGCTGAAATTATGTCTCTCAAAGGTAATGATGTTCAGTGATGTACGTACTGTTCTACTCTAAAATAACACTGGGGCATCTCAGGCTATGAGGGTTAATGTGATACTCAGACAGATAAACTGGGTTGTAACATATAAATATTAACATTGGCATCAGACTCAGACTGAGCTTTTGCATTTATACACCAAATAGGTATCTTTCAAGAAATTGGTATAAATAAATTTGTCCCAGACAGTATGGCTCAGAAGCTGAGCATTGACCAGTGAACCAGGAAGTTACCTATTCATTTCCTGGTCAGAACACAAGCCTAGGTTGCAGGCTGTATCCATAGTAGGAGATGTGCAGAAGGCAGCCTACCAATGTTTCTGTCTCACTGATGTTTCTATCTCTCTATCCCTCTCCCTCTCTCTCTCTCTCTCAAATTAATAAAAACATATTTAAAAATAAATAAATAAATGAATTTTATCAATAAGATATTGTTGTGACTTTTTAATTTTGTTGGTTAAATGTACAATTCCAATAATCATTACAAATGGAGGGAACAGGGTAAGGTTGATTACAATCTTGGAGGGAGAGATTTGCCTATGGTTTTAGTTATGTATTTAGTTATGGGTACCTCTGTTGTTTTAAAGACCATAAACACTGAATACTATAAATAAGTAATCTCAATTTTATCTTGTATAGAATGGAGGTAATAATTATGGTAAGAATTAAATAAGATAATAAATATGCAAAGCTCTGGCAAATTGTCATCACATAGAAAACACTCAATAAAGAGAACTGTGTTAATAATAATAATTATTAAACATAATCCATGCTTCTACCTTTCCACTCCTCTGGGAGAGAAATAAAGTGAGATTCCATGGCCAAACCATGAGCACCACACCTTGGACATCAACTGTGAAAAATACTAAACTCAGAATTAAACACAGAATGTGATAAACATTCAAAACAATAGATGACTTTTACATACATACGTGTGTGCACACACACACACAACCAAACCAAACATTTCTCTTGGGTTCTAAATATTATAAATGAAATATATTTCCATAATAGACCTGGAGAATTGTGCTAAGCTAAATAAACCAGTAAGAGAAAGACAAGTATCGCTTGATCTCAACATATGTGGAATCTAATGAACAAAATAAACTGATAAACAAAATAGGTCTAGAGACATGAAAGCATGGAAGGGACTGATAAACTTCAGAGGGAAGACAGGGGTAAGGGTTTGGAAGTGGGGAGGGATTAACTGGTAACTTATTTGGACACAAACAACAGAGTGGTGAAGGTCTGGAAGAGTCAGGTGCAGAGTGGAGTAGATCAATGGGAAAAACAAACAAACAAAGGGGACATCTTTAATATTTTAAACAATAAAGAAAAAAATAGTAAAAAAAAAAAAAACTCCACAAAAAACAGTAAATAAATAAATAAAACACATAACTATTTACCAAATTTCTTCCCAATCTGAATAGCTGTTTATCTAATATTTAATTTACATTAAAAAACTTACTTGATGAGCTCATTAAAAAATGCGCACACACACAACCATGATATGGTAAAAGTTCCTTCTTTTATATAGTGGTGTAGTATTCTATTGTGTAGACGTATCACAGCTTTTCAATCCACTCATCTGTTGTTGGGCACTTGTTTCCAAACCTGAGCTATTGTAATTGTGCTGCTATGAACATAGGGGTACATATATCCTTTCTGATTGGTGTTTCTGGTTTCTTGGGATATAGTCCTCGAAGTGGGATCACTGTGTCAAATGGGAGTTCCATTTTAAATTTTTTTGAGGAAACTTTATATTGTCTTCCACAGTGGCTTCACCAGTCTGCATTCCTACAAGCAGTGCACAAGGGTTCCTTTTTCTCCACATGCTCATCAGAACTTGTCCTTGTTGATTTGTTGATAATAGCCATTCTGACAGGTGTGAGATGGTATCTCATTATTGTTTTGATTTGCATCTCTTGGATGATTAGTGGATTTCAGCATATTTTCATATGTCTCTTGGCCTTCTGTATGTTCTCTTTCAAATTGTCTATTTAGCTCCTTTGCACATTTTTTTTATTGGATAGTTTACCTTTCCGTTGCTAAATTATATGAGTTATCTGTAAATCTTGGAGATTAAACCCTAATCTGAAATAGCATTGGCAAATATGTTCTGCCATGCAGTGGGCTTTCTTGTTGTTTTGTTGATGGTTTCTTTTGCTGTACAAAAGCTTTTTATTTTGATGTACTCCCATTTGTTTATTTTCTCTTGTTTCCATTGCCCTAGGAGCTGTCAGTAAAGATACTGCTATGACATATGTCTTTTATTTTGCTGCCAATGGAATATTTTTACAGTTTCCCATCTCACATTTAAGTCCTTTAGCCATGTTGAGTTTGTTTTTGTGTATGGTGTAAGTTGGTGACCTAGATTTATTTTATTTTTTTGCATATATCTGACCAAATTTCCCAGAACCATTCATTGAATATAAGTATTTAGTATTTAATCTCATTCTATGAAATTCTCTTTATAAAACCACCAATGGTCATTTATCCTAACTCTTTTTAGTGACACAATTATTCCCTACAAATTTAAAGGTGATCTATGTGAATAAAGTAGGCATAAATATATTTTTTAAAATCGTTACCAGAGGCTCTTTTTCCTCCATTTGAGGGATGGATAGAGTATGTAATGAAACCTCAAATTTTCATCCACTACAAGTGCTAGTGCTATGATACCCTGTGGCATGTCACACAAATACTGATATCCTCACACTAAATTCATTACGCCCTTTTGTTCATAAGTGTCATATCACTTTTTAAATTTAGTTAGAGAAAGACACATAATTACTCTGGAAAAAACTTGTAGTTGCTTTTTTTTTTTGAGAATAGAAAACTTCATTATTTACTGTTACTGGTATAAAGAATCATATTTGTATGGCTTGCATTTGATTTCCCAACTTGAAAAAAGAGACCCCTGCAATTTTCAAACTTGGAAAAACCTGCCAGCTGCAAAGCTCCTGAGCCGCTGCAGAGTGACCACAGCTTCTCCTGCTGGGAGTTATCAAAAGAGAGTGCCAGCTAATAAATGTTGACATAGGCATCTCAAAATGAGCGGTGGGCAGCAGCGCTGAAACGAAGCCCTGGCGGATAATTAAAAATAGCAAACAAAACTTAGAGGATGCAATCAATACCAGAAACAAATTTATAAGACAAACAAATGAACATGGAGAATGCCAATTTCATAAACAACGGGAAAGTCAGGTGTCCTCTTTCCTTTCACGGTGAATATATGAGTACATGACAAGTACTGAAAGTTAAAATGTTTGCTGAAAGACAGTTTCCATGGCTCTAACATATTTCTGTAGGTTTTGCAAGGAGATATACTCACTGCCTTTCTTTTTGTAATGTTTTCAAGAATGCTTTTTTATATACCGACCAGCCTTGGAAGAGGCAGTGTCTTGTTTTATAGCTTATAGCCTTGCAAACAAGATAGTTTCTTTCTCTGCAACAAAGACAGGCATGCCAGCCTGTCACTGTTAAAGACAGTTCTCCTAAGATCAGTCCTCTCCTGTAACATAATCCACTTTGTCTGTGGATGTTACACACATCTTTGAATCGCCTTTTGGGAATTAGGCGTAGGGAAGTGCCTCAAGAAAGTACCGAATCTCCAGCTACTGCTGTTGTTGTGAGTAATAAACGTCTCCCGTCTCTGCCCCAGAAATGGGTCTGCTGTCAGAATTAATGGAAATGACCTCTTCACTTGTTACTTATCCAGTAGAGTAAAATCCTAGATAGTTCTTGACACAGTTTTTTCATTATTAAAATTGCCCTGGCATCTCAAAATGACGGATGTCTATTTGTATGAATTAAGCCAAAATGTGTATAATATACACAGATATAATTAGCTGTCAAGTGCCTGCATAGAATGTGTCTACAAAAAGCTCTTCTCGCCGAAACCGGTTTGGCTCAGTGGTAGAGCGTCGGTCTGAGGACTGAAGGGTCCCGGGTTCAATTCCGGCCAAGGGCATGTACATTGGTTGCGGGCACATCCCCAGTAGGGGGCGTGCAAGAGGCAGCTGGTCGGTGTTTTTCTCTCTCATTGACGTTTCTAGCTATCTATCTCTCTCCCTTCCTCTCTGCAAAATATCAATAAAATATTAAAAAAAAAAAAAAAAAAAGCTCTTCTATCTACAAACATACTGCTTTAGTGACTATATATTCCTTCACATAAATATCAACTCAACATTATGTTTTTTACAGGAAATGTTTAAAAAGGAGAAAACAATAAATACTGCAATAAAAATAATTATATTAATTCTTTCAAAAATTTTTTAAAGCAGTGCTGCTTCATTTTGAAAACAGATGTACTATTAAGAAAATTAAAATTACCCGAATGGTAATAACATGCCAGGAAGTGTATCAAGTACAGGGTTTTTTTTTGTTTGTTTGTTTTTTGTTTGTTTGTTTGTTTGTTTTTCTCCAACGTGTTAGATCAGGGATCACAGACATCTTGGGTTTCTAGCAGTAAGGAGTTTGGCAGGGACATGAAAGGTTATGATCATAATATCAGCCAGCTTGGGTCTCACCTGAGGCTCCTCATCCAAACTCAGGTGGTACTTGGCATAATGATGTCTTTGGATCTATAGAATTCATTGTGATTTTGACTACAAGGCCAGAAGTAAAACATGTCTCTTTTATTTTCCTTTACTTAAAATTGATGAGAGAGAGAGAGAGAGAGAGAGAGAGAGAGAGAGAGAGAGAGGAGAGAGAGAAAGAAACATCAGTGTGAGAGAAATGCATTGATCAGTTGCCTCCCATACTCACCCTGGCTGAAGATTGAACCCACAACCTAGTTATGTGTCCTGCTTGTAATCTACAACCTTCCAGTGTGTGCAATGAGTCTCACCAACTGAACCACACAGCACACAGACCAGGGAAAATATATCTTCTTTTAAAGGCTTTACTGATTGTCTCAGACCCATTAGGAAAAGCTTTTTAAAATTTTAATTAACTGGAAGCAACTGATTGTCAGACTAATCACATGATATCCCATCATATTCATAGGTTCCATCCAAATTCAAAAGGGAACGATGTCAGAGTGTGAACAACAGGGGCTGAATCTTGGGGACCATCTTAGAGTTCTGCCTAGCTTGATAAATACTCTCTCAGTAAAATATACATCATTAATACACAATATGATTTTAAAATATGATTTTATTGATTTCAAAGAATGGAAGGAAGAGGGAGAGGAAGAGAGAGCTAGAAACATCAATGAGGGAGAAACATTGATCAGCTTCCCCCTGCATGCCCCCTACTGGGGATTGAGCCTACAACCTGGATATGTGCCCTGACTGGGAATTGAACCTTGATGCCCTGGTTCATTGGAAGATACTCAACTGAGTCACACCAGTCAGGCATTGATCCTAATATATAAAAAGCCAGGGGCTGTCACAACCAAAACAACTGGACTGACAACTGAACAGCAGGCTGCGTGGGGTGACCAGACTGGCAGGGGGCTTAGTGAGGGATGACCAAATAACTGAACAGCAGGTTGTGTGGGGTGACTAGGCCAGCAGGGGGGGGGCAGTTAGGGGCAATCAGGCAGGCAGTCAGGTGAACAGTTAGGAGCCTGGATTGTGAGAGGCATGCCCAAATGACGGTTTAGGCCTGATCCTGGGGACATCCCCCAAGGGGTCCCAGATTGGAGTGCATGCAGGCTGGGCTGAGGGACAACCCCCATGCACAAATTTTTTGCACTGGGCCTCTAGTTTTTAATGGTGATTCTTATAGTCAGGTAAGTTTAGAAAGCACTGATCTACAAGTTTATCAGCACTAGGTACAAAGATGAGCATGTCCTTAATATGTGAAATGCTGCTATCCCTGACATAAATCAGGTATGTATCCCCCTATTGAGTCTTAATACTTTACATTTAGAAAGCACTTCCTATATTTCAAAGTGCTTTTGTGTCCGTTATGGTTGAAAAATTATCTTTCAAACATAACCATCATCACTCTAGGCCTTCCTTCACATCACTTCTAAAGTTATCATTCTAAGAGAAAAATGAAACTACCTAACTCCTCTCTTCAAAAAACTTCAAAAGCATTTCATTAGCTATAAAACCAAAGTTTTATCTGGCCATGGTTTCACTCCACTATTTGCTTTTTAGTGTATCTCTCTATATTATACCCTCACCCCATGATTTTGTTCATTTTGTTCTCTCTGTATGAGACTTTCCCCACGTGGCCCCATTTGTTCTGATAGCATTCTATTAACATCCAATACCTGCCTCAAGTGCTACTGCTTCCAAGATAGAATCTTGGATTCCTGTAGTTATCTGTAATAAAGTCATTTTGGATGTTTACTACACTTGGGCATAATAGAGGTGTGATCAATTTTCTTTATTCTGCCATATGTGTATGCATAGATGTGTCTTCCCTTGCTAGATAGTGAGAAATCAGTAGAAATCAGTCCAGAAAGGGATCTTATATATTTCTCTAAATAATAATAAAGGTTAAACTGTTTCACATTGCTCTTTACTATGGTTGATGCTGATTGGTTTACATGTGTATTTTATAAGTGATTTAAGATGATTATGGCACATTGTTTAAAAAATCATATGCCAGCCGAAACTGGTTTGGCTCAGTGGATAGAGCATCGGCCTGTGGACTGAAGGGTCCCGGGTTTGATTCCAGTCAAGGGCATGTACCTTAGTTACAGGCATATCCCCAGTAGGGGAAGTGCAAGAGGCAGCTGATCGATGACTCTCATCAATGTTTCTAACTCTCTATCTCTCTCCCTTCCTCTCTGTAAAAAGTCAATAAAGTATATTTTTAAAGATTATATGCCAGCCCCGGGTGAGCCGTGTGTCCCAGGGGAAGCAGTGGGACCCGGGGGGGGGGGGGGGGAGGTGGTGAGAACCAGAGGAAGAGCAGACTCTATTTGTGTGGTCCTGAGATAGTCACCATAAAACAAGCAGACTGCCAAATGAGGAGCGGATTTTATTCATGGGGTCCTGAGATGGTCACCATAAAACAAGCAGATTGTCAAATGACAGCGGGGAGGGAAAGGAGACCTGGGGGGAGATAAGAGAACAACCCAAGGACTGGTATGCATGAATATAAGTACAACCAATGGACACAGAACTCTGGGGAGGGAGGGCATGAATCGGAGGGGGGGCAATGGTAAGCTATGTACACATATAATACCTTAATAAAAAATAATTAAAAATTATATGCCAGTCATATTTAAGTTATAATGTTACACTTTCTAGTCTGCCACACGATGACAGTACCAGCACAGCTGTGTCAGAAAGTAAAAAGCAGTCTAGTTTTCTTTGTGATACAAAGAGTATACATATGAAGGAAGAAATAAAATATTCTAATAAAGACCTTCTCCCAAACTTCAAATTGCAATGAGAACAATTGAAGTGTCTATTTTAGAAGAACTATGGGCCAATAAAGCATTATACCAGTATATGGTGACTGGTGTCATATATTGCCCAATTAGGATACTTATAAGATATCGGCTATCTCTATCTGTATTTACCTAACCAACTAGTTAGCTATCTTAGAGTTACTTTATTTAAGATAGTTACTAGTTAGCTATCTTAGAGGTACTTTAATTAGCTAGTTGAAGTAACTAACTAGCTAGTTACTTTACCTAACTAGGTAGTTAGCTATCTTAGAGTTAATATAAAACATACTTTATATGTTTTCTGAGTGTTCACTGAGTTAGTGAACACTCAGAAAACATTTATCAGTAAAAGTGGATGAGGATACTGAATCTAGATAAATGCGACCCAATAGGATCTGTGTTATAGTAACCACTGGCGTATTAGTGTCATTGGTCTTAAAATATTCAACTCATGTTTTATATGATTTTACTTCTCATATAAGAATCACATAAGGTTCATATTGAATAATGTGATTTTGGTTGGAAAATATATTTTTAACAGAAGAAAAAAATCATATTTATTCATGTAATATCACTTTAAATGTGTCATTTCAGGAAATAATAATAACAAAAGTTCCTGAAGAATCAGCCATTCTGTCTGAGTAAAAAATTCTGCTGCTCTTCTGATATCATACCTAGACTTTGCATCTTAAATTTTTAGGGAGAACATTTGCAAAAAACTCTCAATAAACACTTTATAGCCAGCTGTTGCTTATACATATCATACATGTGGAGATAAATTAATCAATTTAATATTATATGAATAGTTCAAGTGATCTTATTTTCTGAGGCTGACATCTTGACAGGGAGGCTATTGATCTACTTCAGTTGCTAGAAAAGAAAAGTTTTATGCCATTTACTGCACCACTTGAGTAGTTTGCTTCTAAAAATATTTAGAAGTCAAATCAATAATTAATCTAAATAGTGCAATAATACACTTCATCTGTCAATATCATTGTGACTACTAGAGGCCCAGTGTATGAAATTCATGCACTGGGGGTGGGGGGGGTGTTGGGGGCAGGTCCCTCAGCTCAGCCTGAGCCCTCTTGCAGTCCAGGACCTCCCTGGAGATCGGGCCTAAGCTGGCACTCAGACATCCCCCTTACAATCTGGGCTCTCGCAGTCCAGGACCCCTCACTCCTCATTGTCTGCCTGCTGAGGAAGTGGGAGAGGCTCATGCCATCTCAGCTGTTATCACCATCCATGAGCCCAGCTTCTGGCTTAACGGCAGGATGGGAGGGCAAGTGCTGTTCAACCAGAACCCAGGCTCACTGCTCCTTAGCGCTGCCCCCCCCCCCCGTTCACTGGTGGAGGGGAGCGATCTGGGGCCAGGCAGGCTGGGGGAGGGTCTGAGGGAGGTTGAGGGTCTGTGGTCCTGTCTCATACCGCTTCTGCGGAATCTCTTGGACTGTGCCACCCCCTGTTCCCCCTGGAAGGTGAGGCGCAGGATCGGGACCATGAAGCCCCCTCTCCACTCGCCTCTACAGAAGGGGCAACACCGGGACCAGGCCATGCCTGGGCCTCTCCCCCTGCCTCTGCAGAAGGGGCAGTGCCTGGACAGGCGTCGCCTCTCTGGCTGCCTCTGAGGAAGGGGCAGCGCGGAGATGGGATGCAGTGTGGTCCCGGTCCAGGTGCTGTCTCTCCCGTGTCCTCTGCTGAAGGGGCAGTGCCAGGACAGGGACCAGACCTGTACTGCCTCCTTTCCCACCACCCCTGAGGAAGGGAGGGCGCCAGGACTGCCATGGCTGGTGCAAGCTCATTGGCCCTGCCCCCTCCCCCTTGGTCATCCTGGAAGGTTCATCCAAAAGGATGTTCAGAAGGCCCCTCAGCTGTCCGGACTAATTAGTATAATATATTATTATTATTATTATTATTATTATTATTATAGATGATAGTTGTTGATTTATAAAGGTACCGTCCATAATATCAAATTTGCTAATATGAATTGAACAAATAAAGCTAGGACATTTATGTAGTACAGGTGGGAGGTGAATCACATTCCATAGCAACTATGAGATAAAAATAGAATATCAAAGCAATGTTATAAGTTAATCTTTTTAATAAATAAAATGTAGTCAATAATAAAATTATAGAAAAAATGAAGACATTTCCTCTTTTTTTAATGACTGGACTATTTTGGTGACTAATGTTTTCTAGTTTTCCTTGTGATATGAGGGAGGTGAGCTATAATTTCAGAGGATCTTTTCATACATGAGCCAGAGGTCTAAGGCACACTGCTTCATCCCTTTGATGCCTTAACACAAGACCAGTGGGATTCATTCAAATCTCAGTTGGTCGCACAGAGAGAACAAAATGATTCCTGGAGTAGAAGGTTTGCATTCATCCATGACTAGCTTACTTGGTTTTTACAATCCAAAACAGACCTTTTTCAAACTGGATGTTGAGTTCTTATATGTTTGGCATATTTCATTTGTGTATGTTTTCATTACTAAACAAAATCTCATAGGGACATTTTTATAATACCACTTCATATGATGAAAAGTATATGTATGTATAGACTTTTTTTCTATTTTCTTTTTGTATTTTATTTTAAGTTACAGGTAAGTCAAATAGCAAACATTACTATTGCTAGCTCCCTAAAAGTCCAATTTAAAATGAGTAGGGTTGGTGGCAGGCGTGGCTCAGCCGTTGAGCCAGGTTACCAGTTCGATTCCCTGATCCCTGGTGGGGATGTGTACAGAAGGCAACCAATCAGTGATTTTCCTCTCATTGATGTTTCTATTTTTCTATCCTCCTCCCTTCTTCCCTCTAAAAATAATTTAAATTTTTTTTTTAATTACTGGGGTCATTTATAGACAAAACATTTTAAATCATAAAATAACATTGAAACAGAAAATAAAATATTTTGAATTAAAGTAAAATTTTAGTTTATAGAGAATTTTTTTAAGAAAGACTACAAAGAGGGAAATGGGATATACCAAATATCATTCTTTTTAAATGGTGTAAAGTGTATCCTAAAGGTCCTGTTGATAATTTAGTAGGGCAATATACTTGGAGAATAGTAGATAGTCTATCATTTAAAAGACAAGATAATCACAGAAAGCAACCATTAATTTTTACCTTTCTAATGAACAAAAAGAGAGGCTGAGTTAAAGTCAATTTATTGGAGTTACCAATGAAAAGAAACTTAGGCAGTATAACATAAAACAAGATTTATAACACATGCAGCTCCGTTTCCAAGCAGGGTAATTCCACACTAAACAAAGCTCATATAATTTTCTATGTGCAGACCTCCAGCCACTTTATTTTTCCTGGTGAAAAGAAGTTAGAAAATATTAGTCTCAGAACCACATATATTTTTCCTTGTACATGTGGGAGAAAATGTTATGCAGAATATACCGCGTCCCATTTAATACGGTTTGAGAAACCTAAAGCCACAAAATGTCTGTTTTCAGCAGACAATATGTCCTAAATTTTTGGAGTGTGAAGTCATTCCTCCTGGAAAAAGAAATATTTGTTAAAATAAAAATGCTGCACTAGGCCCTTATCAGCCACGAGCACATTAGCTGGATTAATTACCTGAGAGGGGTCAGGGTGGTGAGGGCCAGGACATCACATCAGTGTGTCTTGACAGAGGAGTTACAAGAATTGAATGGCCTCTGACTTAGAAAGTGCAAAATGAAATAAAGCATCTCGATAATGAATTCTGAATATCCAGGGAGCAGTAAACCGCACGGCAAACCTGGAGAAGATCACAGAAAAGGACACCACAGGAATCCACCGAAGGCTGCGAGGGCACCAGAAAAAAAATTATATTACATTTTACACTTTAGCCTTGGGTCTGCCAAATGTACAACATAGAGTTCTTTGATACAAGCTCCAGACACTTACTTGTGCCCACTTCATTTTTTAAAGGTATTTATTGTAAGGATATACTGTTCACAGAATTTTTTTTTTTTTAAAGAGCAAATAGACCTCAAGAAGAGCAGAAATATGGTAATATCAGAGAACTGAGGTAGCTGGGAAAGCTCCGTCATTTTTAGGGCCCAGTGAAAAATGAAAATGGAAGGTTCCTTGTTAAAAATGATTGAAATTTTAAGGTGATTTTCGCAGGATATTAAACAGATTGCAAGGCCCTTCTAAGAGCAAACCCGATGTGACTGCGCAGGATGCAAAGCCATGAATTTGGCTCTGCGTTGCATGAATGAATGGACAAGCTCTCCCAGGCTCCATTAGAATAAGTCAGCATCTATGGTTCTCCCTCCTTGTGCTGGGTTCCTCAAGATTCACAGTTTGGGGATCCAAAGTCTGTATGTAGGTCAAGCTCAAGACATTGGACAGCACGGAAGAGATGGGGGAACTTGTTTAGGAATTCCCAGAAGATTGCATGTGATCATGAAGAGCAGGGACTTTCTCAAAGGAACGCAAAGTCTTTATTAGGAAAGAAAGCAGGAGGATTTCTTCTTGTGCAGGAAAAAAAAACAATTTGCATAGGACTAAACATGTAAGAATCCATTCAAGCACTATTATGGCCAGCTTCTTAAAGTTGCCTCTAAGGCCAGAAGTAGTTTATTTACAACAGTGCTCCAGTGATCTCCCTGGGTCATAGACACTTGCCTTTAAATATTCCAAAACTGTTAACTTCAATGATTGTAGGAGACTTTTTTTTAAAATAAAACATCTTTTGTTAAAGTTTCCAATATAAATTATTATAATTCTCTACCTTCTATAAACTATTGAAGGATACAATACAAAAATGTTTGAAATCGAAAAAGAAATAAAAAGATCATAGGGATTACTCTAAGGTAATATGTGCTTATATCTTCCAGTCAGTGTTTGTGACCTTTAGGCTCTGTCTTAGTGAGCTCATCGAACATGTGCCAAGCAGTCAGTCCTCTCTGGAGAAAGCAGAGGGGTTAGGACACAGACTCTAGGGCAGGATTCTATGGACTTAAAGCCCAGTTTTGCTATTTGTATCTTGTTCAGTTTCTGTGCCTTAGACTCCTTATCTGTAAGTTATTAATATCATAATTGACTATGAAAATATCTTCAAAGGTAACAAGTTAGGATATAATTAAGATTGGTAATTTAAAAAAAACACCAAATTTTATTATTTGCAGTCATCAAAAAAAAATATATATATATAAAACAACCTAATACTGTTATTTTGGGACACTTATTTTACAAATGGAACTTGATTTCTTTCTGAGAAGTCCGCCCCAACCCCCTGTTATCCTTCCTAAATGGATAGTTGTCTCTGGAGAGGAAAGAACAGAGTGGATGTATTATTTTTTTTTTATCAGCTCTTCTTTGGTTGTATAAAGAAAAGGGCAGGGTATTTTTTTCCCCCACCCTCATCTCTGTTTCAAAGACAATTGAACATTGATACCAATCTGTGTTTCTGCTGCTTCTGAAAAAGAGAAACTATCCTGTGCCACCAGCAAGCATGTTATCTGGTTTTAAATGTCAAATGCACTTCAGCATAGAGAGAAAGAAAGGGAGATAACATTAAAAGAGGAATATAGTGGAGCCAAAGATAGAGTCCAACAATCTAAGTGTCTGTGTCATCAAGAATGGAGTTAGAAAAAAGATTAGTCAACAGAAACCTAAAGCATTTTTTCAGCTTCTAACTTATCTAACCTTGTGATTTATAGCCAAATATCATGTTTATATATGTGATTGCAATATTTATCTATGTTGGTGCACCCTGATGAATAATGGAAAGGTAATTCAGCTACTCCAAACTGAGTCATTTAAATCAGCTCAGCTGTGGCACTCTGTCTTTATGTCATCCCTTTCAAGGTCTAGCCTCAGATACTCTTCTTAGCCTCAAGGACTTGCAATAGATATTTATACATTGGCAGTTCTGCGGTGTATAATTATGCATGAACCATATTCTGTGCTTTTCATTTACACAAATGGTCTAGACTATTGTTCATACAAAGTCCAGTGATTCTTTTTTTTGCAGAGTTAAAAAAAATGTAGACATGCTTTGTCTTCCTTGTCTATTATGAGTTAAGCTTATTATTGTTTACAAAATAGTTACATTTTTAGAATCAGTATGGTTTGATGGTTCTACACCATGACAGTGTGCTTTGCAGCTTTGCATATCATACTGTTTATTATTATAACATTTAGCATAGATATTTTAAATTTAACACCTTCTTAGGTAATTTTATAATGAGCTATTCAACCATCTTCCTGGAAAATTATATATAGAGAGAGCCAGGGTCATAACATCCAAAATGACCAAAGGCTCAACTGAACTCCAGGCTACGTGCATAGCAGGTGAGTGGGCTGAACTGCTGACTTCTTGGAGAGAGAGAGGCAGGGCTGATCATCATCAACAGCAGCTGCTGGCAAGACCCAGAGAGAAAAGCAGGATGATCAGACCCTGTTCTCTCTCTGGGCCTTGCGAGCAGCCACGCCTTTCTCTTGCTCCCAGAGGTCAGCAGTTCAGCCTGTTTGCCAGCAGCCTAGGGTGGCTGCTGATCAGCCCCACCTCTATGATCAGGTCCAGAGATAGGCTTAGAGATGTTGACTGGCATAGAAACTGACCAGTCAGAACCAAATCTGGGTGAATTGCAAAGAGCCAATGGTTGCCTAGGAGGAAGAGCTTTTGACACTGACTGGTTGTTGAAACCAACCAATCAGAACCAAATCTGGATGAACAGCAAGAAGTCAATGGCTGCCTAGGAGGCAGGGCTTTTGGTGCTGACTGGCATAGAAACCAATCAATCAGAACCTAATCTGGGTGAACTGTGAAGGTAGAACCTTATGTGGGGGCTGAGGAGGGGCTTAAGGACAACAGCTGTTTGATGTAAGGAGTAAGAATCAACTTTTTAATGATCGGTTTGGCAGTATAGTGCATATGGCTGGATATCAGTCCAGATATAGGCATTATGTATTTTTATCTGCCAAGCACATCTCTTCCTGTGGAAATAGGCTCCTCCCTTCACCCCATTTAAGCAATCCTATCCTATATAATCTATCCATACTAGTAAAAGGGTGATATGCTAATTATATCAGGTTAACAGGGCATCTTCCACACATCTGACTGCCTTCTGCACAAAGCCATGGTGGTGGGGACCAAGACAGAGGCAGATAGGGGCGATCAGGCTGGCAAGGGGATGGCATTTGGAGGCAATATCAGGCCGGCAGGGGAGGGCAGTTTGAGGTAACCAGGATTGGTGGGGAGGGCAGTTGGGGGCAAGATCAGGCCTGCAGGGGAGGACAGTTAGGGGTGACCAGGCAGGAAGAGGCAGTTAGGGATGATCAGGCAGGCAAGGGGGTAAGGTAGAGATGATCAGGCCAGCAGACAGAGTGGTTAGGGACAATCAGGCAGGCAGGCAGGCAGGTGAGTCGTTAGGAGCCAGACCTCTGGATTGTGAGAGGAATGTCTGACTGCTGGTTCAGGCCTGATCCCAGTCCTGAGGGGTCCGCGATTGGAGAGGGTTCAGACCAGTCTTAGGAACCCCCCTCAGTGAATTTTGTACACCGAGCCTCTAGTTTACTATAACGTTGCATAAATCTAATTTCTTAGGATATTCATAGATATCATTAGTGCTCAAGAAATACTTATTGAAAGAAAAAAATGAATGAATATTCAAATAAGTTTAGGAAATACAGGGATAAACAATGTTATCAGGATTGTTCAGTTTTTAATGCACTAATACTACAGCAGGAGCTGCTAGAGATTAAATATTGTAAGCATATTTGATCATTGTCATTTTTTTACAAGGAAAAAGCAATTATATTTTTAGCCCCCAGTGCCACACCTGCATTCTATATCACATCGGATCAACCTATCATAGGATTGGCTTAGCCAGGTGAGCTGTTTTATTAGATCCTGTAGCTGCAATTCAAACCAGCCACCTACAGTCTGGACCGTGGCCTTGTGATCCAAACTGAAAGATATCTGTAGGTTTGACTAACTGCATTATTGTTAGCATATTACTAATATTATAATAGATCATTAAATATGTTAAAAAGGTGATATAATTTAGAGATATAACTGACTTGTAATTTAAGAAAATAGTACTTAAGAATTACTAATTCATTAATCTCAAGGTGGTAGAAAATTTTTTCTGAATCTGACTTCAGGTATAAAGTGTTTTTATTTTTCTTTATTGATTAAGGTATTACATATATGTCCTTATCCTCTCCCATTTGCCCCTTCATCCCTGCAACTCCCAACTCATGCCCTTAAGCCCCTGTTGCCTGTGTCCACTGGTTATGCTTATATGCACACATGCAAGTCCTTTGGTTGATCTCTCTCCCTTACCCCCACTCTCCCCAACCCTCCCTCAACTCATCCAGTATGCATGATCCCAGCACACTCTTACTTTCTAGAACTAGGGTTTGGAGCAGCATATTGGCTATAACTCAATTATGCACTTTTTATTTAGCAAATAGAGTGAGAAACTATACATTGTTTCCAGTATTACTAAATATGGGGTTTTCTTCCCTCAGATAACTGTGCCTCCACTACAACTTTATATTCTAAAATAGGTCTCCCTAAGAACAAGAAGCGGGGCTATATTTAAACCTGGAAGCTGTGAAAATCCCTACTACACTTTTCCCTCTTGCCACTACTTGATATTTATATTCATACTCAATCTTAGTTTCCTTTACTATTATTATTTCTGTTACTATTGTTGTATCTGATGTTTCATTGTACTTGATGTTTATTTTTTTTCTACCCCTAATGCACTGGCATATAATGCTTTTAATGCCCTGAATAGTTATGCCTTGATAAGGCTCCAAAGATAAGTCTTAAAAGTGCTCCATGAAAAATTGTGATATGTAAGCATATTATTTGGGAATTTTTAAGGTAAAATTCTTAGCATATACATGTAGTGTATGTGAAATTCCATGAATACTACTAATTCAGCAAATACTTACTGAGGAACTGCTGGGTGCTGGGCATTTGGAAAATACAAAGGTCACCAAAAGAGGTCCTCATCTACACTGGTGTTACCAGGTTAAAAGAAGAAACAATTGGCGTAGCCTAAATTAGCAGGAAGGATTGCAGAGAACTTCCTGAGCGAGGAACACATCAACCAAGGCTTTAAGGATACGTATAAATTAGCCACACTATATCAGAACTCACATATATTCGGCGGGAATTTATGACAAGTGAACACGATGAAACATGCCTAATCTGCTATGCTATTATTGTACTACATGTTTTGTCTGTCTTGCTAAGAATAACAAGACAAGATTTGACACAGTGAGCTGAAATTCATATATTAAAAAGTAAGCCATGTGATTTTTGTATGTATGAGAAAGAGGTTGTCTTTCTGGAATTTGGAAATCCTTAGTTTTGTGTAATCTGGAAAAAAATCTTATTTCTTTTTAGTTAAAATCTAATATAAACCATCATCTCAAGAATGGAATCTGGGAAGTTTGATTGGTAAGATTGATATAGGTAGTATTAACCTTTCCCAAGTTGACACAGTTCCGTGACTCTAAAGATTTACTCAGAGTCATAATCTCCAACTCTTTCATTTTTGAAAAGTATTGGAATTTTTACAGTTTCTTTGCCACAATGTATTATGCCAATAATTTCAGATATTGCCTTTATGCCAAGTTACAGAGCAAGTATTGATTTTCTGTTTGGAAATACTCCTTTCTAAATTATACACTCATAGCTAACACTTATCACACTTAGATTGCCAACTCCCGAATATTTTCAAAGGTGAAGGGCACACAACTATCATTTAAAACTGTGCAGTTGTCTGCAGGTTGTATAGTGTTAAAAATATCACCAATGTTGTATATTATATCACAATGTTTTTGTAATTGACTCTTGATGCTTATATTTTTAAAACATTGCATTTTATAAATGTTATTTAGAGGATAATTAAAGACATTATATAGTTTTGTTTTCTTATTTAAAAAGTTGTAATATAATGCAAATTATAGGAATCAACTATACAATACCATTTTATAATTTTTAAAAATTATATCAAAAAAACATTATATGCAATCCTTAAGTGGTCATAAAAGGAGAATTTTACATACAAGTTCTTAAAACTATTAAAATCCAGTTCTAAATATACTATGTGATAGCCCTAGCTGATTTGGCTCAGTGGATAGAGCATTGGCCTGTGGACTGAAGGATCCCGGGTTTGATTAGGATCAGGGGCACATGCCAGGTTGTGGGCTCGATCCCCAGTGGGGGCATGTGGGAGGCAGCTTAATGATGATTCCCTCTCATCATTGATGTTTCTATCTCTCTCTTTCCCTCTCCCTTACCCTCTGAAATCAATAAAAGTAGATTTTAAATACATACATACATACATACATACATACATAAATATATTTTGTTGCTGGGGCTGGTCAGCAGCCCCTGAACAATGGAGGAACAGATTACTCCATCACAGTTTCACTATGGGGGGAAAGGCTAAGGGATGGCCTGGCCAAAGTGACCAGGCAGCCCTGATTGCTGGCCTCATTAGGCTTTTATTGGAATTTTTATCTTTAGATACAGTAAGTAGGGTGAGTAATCATGGGAGGACACATATTTTTACATTGTCCTCTAGGCAAGGACATCTAAGAATTAAACATAAGGATTCCATTAAACACCCAGGGGTCTGCACGTGCACAGACTTATTTGTAAAGATCAACGAATAATTAGGAGTGCTGCCTTTGACCCTCCCCCAAGTCAGAATCCCAATAAACAAGACAGGCACCTTCCACACTCTGCCTTGTTATCAGAATGTCCTCCTTACAAGTTTCCAACTAAGTATCTTATGCTCTTTAGCATCTATACTAATAAAGCCTAGGTGATCCTCATGCCCTCGCATAGCACCCTCATGTCATCACAAGATGGATGTCCCATGTCACATGATGGTTGCCACAAAATGGCCACCACAAGAGGGCTGGCAGGGTAGGGCAGTTGTGGGTGATCAGGCTGGCAGAGGAGGGCAGTTAAGGGTGAGCAGACTAGCAAGGGAGGACGATTGGGGGTGACCAGGCCTGCAGAGGTAGTCAGCTTGTAGTGAGATCAGGCCTGGAGGGGAGAGCAGTTTGGGGAGACCAGGCCAGCAAGCGAGGGCAGTTGGAGGTAATCGAGCCTGCAAGGAAGGGCAGCTGGGGGCTATCAGGCCTATAGGGGAGGGCAGCTGAGGGTAATTGGGCCGGCAGGGGAGGGCAGGTGGGGGCAATTGGGCTGGCAAGCAGAAGCAGGCAAGTGAGTGGTTAGAAGCCAGCAATCCCAGATGGTGAGAGGGATGTCCAACTGCCAGGATCAGGCCTAAACTGGCTTTTAGACATCCCCTGAGGGGTCCCAGATCGGATACTGTGCACACTGGGCTGAGGGACCCCCCCCCCCCTAGTGCACACATTTTGTTCACTGGTCCTCTAGTGATGTAATAATGAAATAGGATGGCTTTATAGTGGAGTTAGGTTTTAAAAGATTATTCAACTTTCCCACATCATATGGTTCTGAAATAAGACATTGGATTTTTTTGTGATTTATTACCCTGATATTGACAGGAAACAGACAAATAACAAATAGCACTGGAAATAAAATTATTTAAAAATATAAATATAGTTTTTGGTCCTGTTGCTGTTTTCAAGAGTCAGGGAAGAGTTATGAATGAATAGTGAGAAGCAGCTAGCATTTCTGCCATAATAATTTTTTGTTGTTGTGGTTTAAGATTTATATAAATTGATTCTAGAGTTTTCATAGTATTCATTTCTCTGATGAAACTAATCATCTGTTTATTTATTACACCCTCCTTTTTTTAAGACTGACTAAATTTATAATAACTGCTTAAAAATTTTTTTCCTGCCAGTTCTAATATATGGGTCATCTCATAGTGTTTATGATTTTTGTTTGTTTGTTTGTTTGTTTGTTTGCATATCTGTTGCCTTAAATATTTGTCAGACATTGAGAATCTCTTACTTTTGAGACTCTGCATTTGATGTTGCTTTTTTTTTTAAAAGAAACAAAAAGAGTGTTCTAACAGACAACTAATTTACAAATTGATCAGATTGATTTTTTGAAGTTTTTTTTCTTTTTCTTAGTTAGGAAAGCTCATGTCTCCCAGCATTCTGTGACTTCTGTGTCATTGGCAGATACTCCCTGTATTTGCATAAGCATAAAAACTACAGGCTGTGACCAAGTTTAACACCCTGAAGCCAGCATAGTGGCAACTCATATAATTACTGCTGTTTTAATTTTGTGCTTTTGGCACCTGGAAATGTTTCTGTCTTCCCCTCCTGCACTGTAATATGCTCGGAAATAAATGTGGTTATAAGTAATCCGGTGCCTCTCTGCGTTTGGAACAGGAGATGGAGTGTAGGTCAGCAGAGTCCAATGTATTCCCACAGGACTCCTCACATTAATTTTTCTAGCTGCATCTCTGATAAGTGCTATGGAGAAAGACTTAGCCTAGAGAAGAGGAACCTGTGTATGTTTGAAAGGTAGGCATGCGAAGGCGTTTTCCTAAAGCAGAAATATATTTTAAGGTGAGCTCTGAAGATGAGTAAGCAACGCTTTTTCATGCAGCTAGTACGGCAGAAGCAAAGTTCCTGAGGCAGGAGAGAGCTTGGCACATTCCAGGGCCTGAATGAAGGCCAGTGAAATTAGGACTCGAAGCACAAGGAGACAGTTGTTATAAAATGAGATATGATGAAGCAGGCGGTTGCTAGATTATGGAGGATCTTTGTGGCTATGCTAATATATTTGGATTTTATTTTGTCTTCCCCCATATCTTCCATTTCCTCTTATTCCCCAATAGTATTTTTGTAGTTCCTTTAATAAACACTTTTTATTCAGTTATGGGATTCCAGTTTATTAATACTGATTTATACCTTGTGCTTGTCTTAGAATTATTCAAGCTGAGTTTAATTTACTATAACTAACTGGCCCTTTAAAAAAATCTACTTAATGAAATGTTTGAAGGCAGGTGTATGCATATGCCCATTTCTTATGCTGGGCAAAACAAGATTACCTTTACCTTCCACCCCTTGAAAATCTAGCTCAGAAATCATAGCTACATTATAAGGTATAAATCTTTGAGATCCCTTTTGGCCATAGATATTTTCTATAGTGAAAGGTGTCAGTGCACTAACCAAGGAGTACTTCCTATGATAGTTAAGAGCATCAGTCCTTTTGCAACTAACATGATCTTGTATTTTGGCCATTGTATCGGGAAGTTCTCAAGTGATTTGAAGAGAACATGTGAATGGGGAAAATTTCTCACTACTTATTTTTGTAATCTATTTGTAAATCTTGTAAATTATTTACTTGGCTGAAAAATAGATTTGCAGGAGAACTTTTTGAAATAACTTGGTAGAAAATTCCCTTCATACAAAGAACAGTGACAAAAGTACAGAGCCAATTCACCATAAGAGTGTAAGTTGTATGTTTTAAGTAATGACTCAAATTCTCGTTTCTCCAAGTTGAAACTCTTGAGAATACATTTAATGTAATGTTTATGAGTTTTGCTTTTTAACCTTACTCAAAACCTTTGTCATTTTTGTTCTTGTCGACTGAAAAAGACCCATAAGTCTCAATTTGACGTTATCTAAATGTTACAGGATTTTAAAGACTTGGTCAGCATCATAAGCAAGGAAGCAAGTGTAAATATCACTGAACAATTCTACCGCAGATTCATGGAGTTAAAAACAGAGGGTGAACTATATATAAATGAGTTCAGAGGCAATTACATTGTTTTTATTTGCAGTAGTTATGATGATTAATGAATCACTGTTTCAGGCCTCAGTATCTTACTTTTTTTTTTTTTGCCAAGATAAGGGACTCTATTTTTTTAGATATATAAAGAACAATTGTTCAGTTTCCTGAAACTGGAACAATTCAGAGAATTGGCAGAGAGAACCATATATCCCAAAGTGCCTAAGTGTATTATCTGGTGAATTCTGCTAAGCAGAAGCAAGAAAGCACCTGAACCGAGCTCTACCCTCTGGGCTTGTAAAGGTTGTCTCTGCTAGAGGAAACCCTGGCTCCACAGGAGAGAGGTTTCTCCTTTTCTTGTCAACCTAAAGGGCTGGATTTTATTTTTATGTGAATTTATTCAGAGACACTTGGGTAATTTGGCCCAATAAAAATCCATTTTTAAAACCATCAATGTTCAAAATATTTAACAACTGTAAACCTCAGGCATTAATCAATCAGAAAAGCACTGACCATACACAGAACAGGCTGGCCCGGCTGGCCAATGCGGCTCGATAGCAGCCCTGTGTAACAGCCCAGCTTACTGCCTCAGCCTAAACAAGAATGGGTTGGATTACTTACTGTGCTCTTGTTGCCAACTCTTGTTCATGTAGAAATAAAGTGTTTCGAGATTTTAAAAAAAAATCATGTGAAAGCATATTATTTGTTATGTATTTTTTGGTATCAACTAATAAGAAATGAATAATTTTGGTGACCCTTTAGAGTTCAGAGACCCATTCCTATTAATCCCTGACACGTCAATGACTATTGCCATGCTGGACACAAGGACACAATGTAGATGGCGTCCATCACTGTGAAAATATGCCTTCATTCTGTCATGTTGGAATTAACAATAGATCTAAATTTTTTAAGTACAAATCAAACGGCACATTGTATCACCTGAATACATTGCTGTATGTAGCCCATTCTTAACTGACATTGATGGAGACCTTTGGATTTGTGAATGCTAAATTCTAATTCTCAGAACCTCTGTGAATTCCAGAAACTAGTCAGCTAGTACAGTTTCTGAAAGCTTTGTCAGTCTTCACTGATATTTAGATGCACGACTGGACAGTTTCAAAGAAACATTAATCCAACTAAAAGAAATCATAAAATGTTCGCTATTTTTTTGTAAAATGGTGGGAAGTTTTGAACAATGGGAGGCAGCTCTATAATACACAGCAGTTCATCTTACAGGGAAAAATATATATAATGTACAAGTGAGAGTTGTATGTATAGATTATTACTAATAATTGTGCTTTCTTCAGTCACTCATTGTTGTATTTGTTTATTCATCTTCAGTATACTGTTATTTACTGAGTCAGACTAATATGTTTCAGATACCAGACTAGTTTATGATGTAAACTTCATACATTTTTAATAATTCTATTGTAACTAAAATACTATTACACATAATGTAACTTCTTGCGCTTGATTGAATTAACCCACAAGAAATGGAAAGCACAGTACTTGTCCCACAAGTTAGCTATCAAAAATTATTAGCTATGATTTTTAAAAAAATATATTATTATACATATAATGGGGGCCCAGTGCACAGAATTCGCTGCCGGCCAGGACCTCCCTTCATACCCACCTTGGCCTGGCACTGCCTGCTCACCTGCTCCACCATCCCTCCGCAGTCCCCCTTGCATCAAGGCCCATTGGGACAGGCAGCATCTCCACTTCCACTGGCTGCCAGTGCAGCATTGCCAACACTTGCCATGTTTGTGCCACCCCCGGGTGGACAGCACATGTCTAACTCCCAGTCAACAGAACTCTCATCCATAGGACAATTTGCATATTAGCCTTTTATATAGGACTAGAGGCCCAATGCATAAATTTGTGCATGGGTAGGGTTCCTCAGCCTGGTCAATGATCGGCCAGGGTAGGGACAGTGGGAGGTTGGCCTGCCTGGGGTGGGGGGTGGGGGTAGGGCACACTGGAATTTGGCCAGCCACTGGAAGTTGGCTGTGGGAGCACACTGACCACCAGGATGCAGTTCTTGCATTGACTGTCTGCTCCCTGGTGGTCAGTGCATGCCATAGCAACTGGTGGTTTGGTTCTAAAGGTCACTTAGGCTTTTATATATGTAGATAAAGGGAATAGTAATGTTATTGTAACCGATGAATGTACCTATGAAGAAATGTAAACATTTGAGTGTGATTCAAAAGCGTGTTTTCTTTACTAACTATTCAATATTTGTAAATTAAATTACATTATTTACAAATAATGAAATTTGATTAAATTAGCTGAAGATATATAGTTTTTTATATGCATCCTTGCCTCACTTGGTGTCAAGTTACAAGGCAAGTGTTGTTGCTATTTTCCCCCCCTCAATTTAGATAACTAAGTAAACTTGTCATATAATTTGATAAGTGATATATACAAAAGGTATTGTATTAACTTCCTAATTAATTTTTAATTTTCAGGACACCATTGTAAAAAATTTATCATGCAGTGATTTCTGTTGACTTTCCATATTTTTCAAAAGAGTTTAACAAGTATAAACACACTGTTAGAATGAAATTCTAACCTGGGGGGGAAAATCACTTCTTATAATGGTGGTTGCCATTAAATCTTTCCATTGTTGACCCTAGCACTCAGTTATTTTACCAGAAAAAAAAAAAATGGACAACTTGAAAATACGGCTGTGAATATGCTACATTGTAATTGTTGTTTATTTTTTTTCCTCATTAGGAACCTTTCACTGAAGTTAACAAAAGACATTGATCAGGAAGCCAGGTGTTCACATATTAGCCGGATGCCCAGCAGTCCATCTGCAGAGTGGCCCCTGCAAGCTGTGGAAGAAAATGGAGGCATAGATTCTCTGCCCTTCCGGCTGATGCTACAGGACTGCACAGCTGTCAAGACACTATTGTTAAAGATGAAGAGAGTTCTTCAAGAGGTAATGGTTTACTCTAAGAATAATGACTTTCGGAGCTAGTACACAGATAGACCTGGTTAGTCCCCACTTCTGTCATGAGTTAACTGCATGACACAGGGCAGGAATCAAGTGTTGGAAGCTCTGATCTAGACATAATCATCAGCTCTAACATTTTAATATTCTGTGAAGGAATTAAAAAAAATTATTGATGTCAAATAAAAAGAAATAGGCATCAGCTGCTATGCTTATACGCTATGATAAAGTTAATGAGCACATTAAATGAATTTCACTTTAAACATACTGAGTCTTTATTTATATATATATATAAAAGCCAAGCGCCCAGAATGCCAGAATGACTAGTCGCTATGACATGCACTGAAGCCCACCAACTGGTCCAATCTGGGACTGGCCCTCCCTCTGGCCACCCCGGCAGGATCAGGGGTGGTGCAGGCTGGCCAATCTCCTGTGGCCCCCTCTCCCAGCTGTCCTGGCATCTGATTGGTTTCCCCACTCCAATTGGAGCAGGGCCAGTGGGCAACCACCTGTGGCCCCTCCCTCCTGCCAGTCTGGCCAGATCGGCCCCCATTGGGGTGGGCCAGCTGGATCCCCACCCTTGCACGAGTTCATGCACCAGGCCTCTAGTATAACAATAAAAATTTAGTCATTTAGTTGCAATAAAAATCAGTCCAGTAAGGTGTTATCTGAATCTTTGGTTTTTTCCTGAGAATATAGTTGCCCTCCCATAGTCTATGCTCATTTAGATGACAAGCTGCTCAGGAAAATGCATAATGCAGTCTTCTACCTTTCTGTTCACGAGTTAGCTATTCTTTAGATTCAAGTGTGTCACGGTTTTCTTTTTATAATCACCCCAGTTATTTCCTTTCAGGGATTTAAAAAATATATATATGTACATTAAAAATCAAGACAACAGTTTGAGATTTTTTACTCCAAATGCAGTGGGTTTTTATTATATCCCATGGTCATTCACTTGTTTCTCTTCATTAATGGGAGATACTAATAAATAGTGTGGAGAGAGAAACGAGTCATATTGTGGTTAACTTTTCAATGATGATCGCTGATAGTTGCTTTTCTAACACTGATAATAAGAATGCTAGCAGCTACCACTAGAGGCCAGAATGGAATCAGGAAGAGAGAAGGATGTTTAATGGAAGTGATTCAACTGATTATTGAGGGCATTCAGTCATGTGTTCTTCTCAGCCGTTAAAGCAAAAACTGGAAATCTCTACGTCCCATACCAGAGACTCTGTAGCTGGGTGGTCTTGGAATAAACGCAGTGGTGTGTAGGAATGCTCTGCTGGTACCGGATTACTGTCCGCATGTCTGAAAGTTTAAGAGCTGGCAGTTAAGCACAGGCGTAAAAAATTAAATTACATGTATAACAAAAGAAATTATATTTTTAATAGCATAACCATTTTCTAGTTATTGTACTTTACTTGTGAGCTTATTTATATCTATTGGATCTATTTGTGGAAATCCTATATAATAGCTACGGTGCATATTTCCAAATTACAGATTCATTTAGGTCATTTTGGTAAGTTGAAATCAGCCATGTAGGAGCATTATGCCACAGAAGTCAGCAAACGCTGTAAACGAGGGCTTTGAATCTTTGGTGAGCATTTTGTAAACTATTTACCGACACACTGCTCTCTGAATGAATATTGTTTCTGTATTGATGACATAAGCACTTGCTGCACTTGTGGAATCTCTGATATCTGGCTTAACATATAGTCTGAACCTCTTTGAACAAGGCAAACTGAATAATGGCAGTTGTACTAAAATATATTAATCTGAAAGTCAGTAGCATTCAACTATTCATCTTCTTCTCTCTTTGGGTACATATTTTAATTTAGAAAATTCATACAAGTAAAGGGCGGTAGAAGAGTTGGCATATGGAAGAGTCAGGGGCTTTCTTAGGGTTCTTAATTTTATAATTTAAAACTATTTAGTGATATTCACCATAAAGTCAATGTTCAGACTGCATTGAGGTTGTTTTAATACTTTTACCCATTTTATACTTGTCTGTTTTTCTTCATGAAATAGTGTTTGAAGAAACTGAAGAGAATAGATTTTTAAAGCTGATGTACAATAATTACATCTATTTATTAAGCCTGTTCAGAGAGCAGGGAGTCTTAAATTCTTTATGGTCAAATAGAAAAGAAATATTATGGTTTGTGTAGTCAAGTGTTGTAGTAATAAGATGTTCATAATAGATGTCTTTAAAGAAAACGGTTTATTGAAATTCTTTTAAAACGGGAATTTTCAAATGATAATTCATATTTCATTACTATATTTGAATTTAATTCCAACTATCTATTTAAATTAATAATACATTTTAATATAAAACAATGTTTATTCCTATTTTGTGAACTTATTTCATTGTTTACACTATTGCAGACATCCTCACTTCCTCCTCTCTTAACCTGCCTCCTCTCAACGCTGCTCCCACCCCTCACCTGGTCTTTACCACATTGTTGTCTGTGACCACGAGTGATGAACTTATATTTTATCCATAGTAGTCTGAATTTTGTATACAGATTATTTTTAATTGCATAAGAATTCGGTTATTTGATTTTTAAGATAAAAGGTGATTCATGAGTTTAATATATCCCACTAGAAAATACTCTTATTTGAAATTTTTCCTAATGGAGCTCAGGTGACATCTGAGATTTTAACTTTAAGGTGAGTCAAATGTGAATAATCTAAGTGGAATCTCATACTCCTAATTTTGCCCTTGCCCCTTCTTTGAAGATCAGTTGCTATTATTAAAATGCATATAAATATTCCCAACAACCCCAAAAATCAACTCCATTATTTAAAAACAAAAAATACAAAAACAAACTGACTTTGATCCCATAGAAATTCTACTGTTATTTTATTTTTTACTATCTATACTAATAAAAGGGTAATATGCTAATTAGATCTGGTCAACTATGCATCTTCCAGACATCTAACTTCCTTCCAGATAAAGCCACGGTGCCAGCGGGGGGGGGGGGGGGGGGGGTGGTGGTGGTGGTGGTGCAGAAACAGAGGTGGTTAGGGGTGAACAGACAGGCATGCATGCAGATGAGCTGTTAGGAGCCAGTGGTCCCAGATTGTGAGAGGGGTTTCCGACTGTCAGTTTAGCCCCATCCAGGGATAGGGCCTAAACCAACAGGTGGACATCCCCTGAGGGGTTCCAGATTGAAGAGGGTACAGGCCGGGCTGGGGGAGCCCCCCCTCCTCCACGTGCATGAATTCTGTGCACTATGCCTCTAGTTCATGATTAAAAAAAAAGTGACTATAGCAGAAGAAATGGTTTTCTTCTTTTGTTAATGTTTTAAAACATGATTCTATTATCTATAAATGAAGAGAATATCTACAGAGCTATTTTCTGTTATCTTATTTGCTTTTAGTTTGCACTGCTCTTTTATAACCTAGTCTCAGAAGTAACATAACATTACTTTTGTAAAATTTATTTTTTGGTAACAATAATAACCTTGATTCAGCAGGGAGGCACTTTACAGAGATCTGGCTTCCTGGAAGAAGGGAACATTGTAGAACATCTGGAAGCTGGCTTCCACATTCTACCCTCTGGCCCCCAATGATGCATCTCTCACAATGCAAAGTACACTTACACTTCCTGAGGCCACCCAAAGAATCATTCCATTCCCAGAGGTGGAGAACCCTTTTTCTGCAAGGGCAATTTATATCACCAATTGGCCCTTGCAGAAAAAGGGTTCCCCACCTCTGGGAATGGAATGATTCTTCGGGTGGCCTTAGGAGAGGGTAAGTGTACTTTAACTTTTATATATATATTCATTCCAAAAATTATATATATATATATATATATATATATATATATATATATATATATATAATTTTGTACGGCCCACAAATTATATATATATAATTATAATATATAATATATATAATTATATATATATATCATAATATATATATATATATATATATATATATATATATATATATATATAATTTGTGGGCCATACAAAATTATCAACTTAAAAATTACCCTGCTATATTTGGTCAAACATTTGATTAAGTCACCCCTAATGCTTTGGCAGGGCCAGACCAAATGATTTCTCTGGACTTATATGGCCCATGGGCCAGATAATCCCCACCTCTGCATTATAGCATCAGCTGAAAGTACAGAATCTTACCATGTAAATCATGTGCAGATGTAGATGAGGCTTAAATATAATGACTGAAGTACAGTCCTTCATTTGAAGACCGTGAATTAATGCATAAGTTAGCAGTTTCTTGATTAGGATTTAAAGCCTGAGAATAATTCTCCATGGCTTTTAATTCCTCCCTGTGTACTCTCAGTTGTACCCTCCTAGTCATTCTTTATTTCCGTGTAAACTTAGCACATAATTATAGCTGAATAATTTTTCATCCTTACTTGTGCTTGTAGACATAATCCAAAGGCCTCTTTTAACTTTGTACCTCCTTTTTCCACTTAAGTCTAAAGTACAGCATGTTTCTGTAAATCTAATTCACTTAAATTATTTTAGGATCTCTTGTGAACGTTATCAGGAATTCATTCTATCAGACAAAAGTCATATAGGAATTCACTCTATCAGACAAAGGCCATACAGGAATTCACTCTATCAGCCAAAAGCCATACCCACAAATATCTTCAAGATAAGTCCTTCTTTAACTTGAAAAAGCTGAGGGACAACCTTTAAGATTTTATAATTTTAATTGTCTGTTGAGAGAGATAGTATTTGTGAGACATCCCCTTAAACCTCAACTAAAGGCGCTTTAAAAAAAAAATTGATTTCAGAGAAGAAGGGAGAGAGAGAGATAGAAACAAAAATGATGAGAAAGAATCATTGATCAACTACCTCCTTTTGGTGCTCAAGCCCACAATCCAGGCAGTGCCCTTGCCTGGAATCAAACTTGGGACCCTTCAGTCCACAGGCCGACACTATCCACTGAGCCAAACCCGCTATAGCTAAAGGCACTTTTTGACTGAACTCAGTATTCTGCAGCACTTTCCACCTTTCAAACTAGTTCTGCATATTCTAAATTAATTTCTAATTTCATAAAAATATGTATATCTGGATTGGTGTTGTTGCATAGGTTTCCATGTTTAATAAAGCCCATCAAATTATACACTTAACATAAGAGAACATGGGATATCATTGCATAACTGATAACATCACTGTTAATGGCGTCATTCTGTGGAATTTTTGTTATTTCCATGGGAGATTCTAAATGATCTCTGACCATTTATCATGCAGAACCAGTTAGGGTGGTGTTGTGAATTCTCACAAATTGTTGTTAGAGCCTCCCCTCCCCCATTTTTAGAATAAGTTCAAAAATAATTGACAGTGCACCACTATCTTCATATACGGCGATGGATCCCATTGCATACACTCTGAAAAACTTGTGGCCTTATTTCTACTGAGATCGAGTGGATTTCTGAATAAGAATATTCTGCCTACATAAAGCATGGCTTTTTGTGAGGGGATAGAACTGATCTTGAGAATAGATATGAAGGGAAGGAAGTATAATTCAATGGCTCTTTTGCTATGTAAGCAACATTAACTTTCACCAGTGCTCTTGGAGAGATGAGAGAAATTGTAGAAGATTCTTTCCTAAACCCAGCCCCATTTCACTCTTGGAGTCCCATGGGAGGAAGTATATTAGAGTGACAGAAATTGCAAGTGTTTGGAAACATGAAGATTTTTATGTGATTCTCACTTGTTAGCTGCCACAAGTTGATTAAGGTTTTTGAGTTTATTTCATCATAGTCAATATTACTATCTCTTAGGATTACTTGGACAATCCTATCTAATAAAAGAGTAATATGTTAATTGACCATCATTCCAACACACAGTGTGGTTGCCCCCATGTGGTCAAAGATGGCCACCCCCATGTGGACACAAGATGGCTGCCAGAAAATGGCTGGCAGGGGAGGGCAGTTATGGGTGATCAGGCCAGCAGGGGAGGGTAGTGGGAGGGGCCAGGCCTGCAAGGGAGAGCAGTTGAGGGAGACCATACCTGCAAGGGAGGACAGTAGTGGGACCAAGGCCTGCAGGGAAGGGCAGTTGTAGAAGACCATGCTGGCAAGGGTTAGGGGTTATTGGGCCAGTAGGGGAGGGCAATTAGGGTCAATTGGGCTGGCAGGGAGCAGTTAGGCATATATCAGGCTGGCAGAAAAGTTGTTAGGAGGTGGTCAGGCTGGCAGACAGAAGCGATTATGGGCAATCAGGCAGGCAGGCAGTCAAGCAGTTGGGAGCCACCAGTCCTAGATTGTGAGAGGGGTGCCCAACTGCCTGTTTGGGCCTGATTCCAATGGGTGCTAGATTGGAGAGGGTGCAGGCAGGGCTAAGGGATACCCCCCCCCCCAGTGCATGAATTTTGTGCACCAGGCCTCTAAACAATAAAATGCATATAACAGGTTATCACAGTGGAGTGTGGTGTAAGGACCCATGTACATGAGCTACTGCAATGATTTTGTTTGTGTGATTATTTCTGTGCTTAGCTAGGTGGATGATATTTTAAAATTCTTAAACACTTGGAAATGTACCAGTAAATATTCTTTAATATGACAAAATCTTATCTTTAGTGAATAAATTCAACATTAATAATTGTTAATAAAAAATAAAAAATTGTTAATAAAGGCTATACTAGCTAAAACTAAAAGTAGAAGTATTTTTACCACTCATGCTTTTCTATACTTTCAGTTCTGGTGGTGCATTTGACCTGATATTCTTTGGCAAAAGAATTACTATATGTCAATTAAAATTTTTGTTTACAGTATACGAATGATTTTTCAAGTGAGAAATGATGGTGACCATGGTAGTAGCAGTTAAAAGAGAGACAAAGGAAAAGGTGTGTGTGACATGTCTTAGAAGTAATGTCAACAGCACTTGCTGGTGAATTGGAAATTGGGTGACAGAAAAAGAAAGAACGAAAAAAAGAGAACTGAGAGTTGCAGTTTAAGCAATGGGCAAATGTTGTTGCCATTTCCTGAGGCCGGGGGCACTAGGAAAGGAGCAAACTATGTGAAGCAGGAAGCAAAGTAGAGCTCTGTTTTGGCCAGGTTAAGGTTGAGGTGCTTACTTAGCATGCAAGTGTGTGTGTCAAGGAGAAATTTGAATTAATGTCTCTGCAAACCCAGGAAGATCAGGATTGATTATTTATGATTCAGTAGATTCTGTTTGAAGCTATGAATGAGATAACTTATATCTAAAACCAACGTGGGATAATCCAATGCTCAATGATCAGATCTGCAGGAAAAAGAGAATCCAATAAGATGAGAAGAACACTAAGGGTGTAGTTTCAAGAAGCTAAGAAAATGTTACTTTAAAAAAGCCAAGTTAAGACATGGTGTGAGGTGTAAGTCTGACAAAAAAAAAAAAAAAAAAAAACAGGCATATATCAATCAGTCTCATAGCATATCACCTGGGCTTTATGAATTTCAACATATAAGATAACCTAGTCAAAGTATTCATTTATAAACCAAAGCCTAGAATAGAAATAGTAACCATTTCTAGGTGGTTCCAAGTTGTCATATTATTAATTCATTACTTTACAAGGCCTTGGTCTATGCATTTTATGGTGTGAATAACAACATGTCTCAAAAGATATTTTTTAAATATCTTTTAAAGTAAAACATTTAGTTTTGGAAAGAGTCTATAGATTTCATTAGGTTAATTAACAATGATAACCAAAAGTTCACTTTACATAAGGGCACCCACCACACTGAGGTATTATTTTCCTTTAAATATTATTTATACTCCTTACACTACAAAGTCAACCTAGCATAGTGATCAGGAGTTGGTTGTCTATATTAGAACAGGCTGCTCAACTTGAATTTCAGCTCTCACTAGGTGCATGGGACTTTGTTGCAAGGTGCTTAATTTCTTCAAGAAAATCTGGTATTTTCTGGAAGTGGTGGAGCGCATGTTCAAAACTACTAGATGTTATCAGGGTTTTTCCAAAGTGTATACGAAATTACTCTCCCAGCAGGGTATAGTATATTAGTTTAATAGAATGCCTTATGTTCATATATCACCGCTTCCCACAAAGAATATTTTGTTTTCCCCTGCATCTCTCTGACTGTGATAGCTGCAGAAATATTTCGGCTACTTCTTTGCTGTCAGGATATTTTCTGATGTTTATTTGATGTTGTAATAAGAATGGAGTGGGGTCGCTATGAGGAAGTATATGCTTATCGGTCAGAAAAATCTTTCCTGGTCAGTGTGATTGCATTATCTGGCAGTTATGTGTATTATCTTATTGTTTATTAAAAACAAAACTGCAACCCACAATATTAACAATAAATGCCACTCTCATTGTACCTGAATGCTGTGGTTATTTGTGTTATAACCATATTCAATAATTAATCAAATAACCACTAAATAGTTTTGCTATGCATGTCTGACTTTCAATTTTGCTTCATGCATCCGGCGTTAATGTGTCGGTTTAATACGACTCACACACTGTTATGTAATTATATGAGCTAAATTTGGCATTGAGGATTTCAGGCTGCAACGCAGCGGTTATACAGCAGATGGCACCCTACTGGCTCTCCTGGGGATACTTAGAGTGTTAGCACTTCTGGCAGGGAAGGGAGGTAGGGAGCAGAGAGCCATTGAGCAAATGGTACTGTGGGAAGCCTGCAATTGTGTTCCTCTGAGACACATTTTGACTGGAATGTGTTTTGTTTCTGTTTGAAAGTCATAATCAAAGCAATATTTAGCTACAGTGAAAATGCCTATTTTAATCACCGCGTATATAAAACATGGTGGTACAGATTTAGATAGCATAATGCAGTTGCTTCAAAGTGATATAAACCTTAAAGTCTTCACATGTTTACAGATGAGGAGAAGTGTTTCAGCATGTAGGGACTCATTTAGACAGAAGGCAGTGATTTCTTAACTCTTTCACTTTAACCTTGATGAAAATGAAAACTTGGCAGAACTATAGACTTTATTTTAGCATATATTTACTAATAGACATAAAGATATTTAGCCGAAACCAGTTTGGCTCAGTGGATAGAGCGTCGGTCTGCGGACTGAAAGGTCCCAGGTTCGATTCCGGTCAAGGGCATTTATCTTGGTTGCGGGCACATCCCTGGTCGGGGTTGTGCAGGAGGCAGCTGGTCAATGTTTCTCTCTCATTGATGTTTCTCGCTCTCTATCTCTCTCCCTTCCTCTCTGTGAAAAATCAATAAAATATATTTAGGGGGGAAAAAAGAAATAAAGATATTTACTATTTTAAATATAGTTTTTAAGTAGGTTACTTTCTGACATTTTTTAAAAGTGAAAGTGGACTATATAGAGAGGATTCATTATTAATAAAAAAACACAGTGACTGAAATTATATTTACAACAAATACATGAAGACAAATAGATCTATAGTTGATCCTTGAACATTGCTGTGGTTACTGGCCCTGGCAACCATGCATTCTAAAATCTATGTATAATTTTTTACCCTTCCCCAACCTATAGTCATCCCTCAATACCTGTGGGGATTGACCCCAAGAGATATCAAAAGCTGGGTGTGGTCAAGTCCCTTATATAAAACTAGTGGCCCAGTGTATGAAATCCACGCACATTAAAATGGAATTAATTAGAGGAAATATTTTAATATTACTATTTGACCTTTCTCTGTAATAGAAGTGTAAGAAATGAAAGAAAATTAGTAAAATGTGTATGAACATTTTTGTCCTGTCAGAGTCTGGGTTGTGCTGTGGAACCCAGAGTCAAGTCCCTGGCCACCTGTGTGCACCTTGAAATCACACAAGAACCAGCCCCAGCCAGCCCCACCCTTTTGGGCAGGATCCAGACCCTATCGGCCACACCCCTGTCAAGCCCCACTGGGGGGGGGTGGCGGGGGCACAGCCTCAGGTCCCCTGGCCCAGCACTGGGCAGAGGGCACAGCCTCAGGTCCCCTGTCAAGCCCTGCCATATGGGGTCACGACCTCTAGGTCTCCTGGTCACCCTCAGGTCCCTCAACCTGGTGCCGCGGTGGGGGTCACAGCCTGAGTTCCCCCAGCCTGGCACTGGGGTGTGGAGCACGCCTTAAGGTCCCCTGTCAAGCCCTTCAGGGAAGGGGATGCACCCTTAGGGCCCCCGTCAGACACTCAGGCAGGGGGCACATTTTGAGTCAAGCCCCCCTGGGTGGGGGCACAGCCCCAGGTGCCCCACCCTAGCCTAGCACCATCTGCCTCAGGTCCCCGCTGATCGCTTGTTACAGCTCCTTATGGGAACCTCACCTCCGCTGTGGGCATAGCCATCTTGTAATGGCATGAGGGTCAATTTGCATATTACCTCTTTATTATTTAGGATTGCCCTCTGCGGTCTCAGGCTCTCTACTATGGGTGGAAAACACTGTTTTTATTCTGAAGTTGGTTGAATCCCAGGATGCAAAACCTAGAAATATGGAGGGCTGACAGTATATTTATTGCAAAAAATCTGCATATTAGTCATTAACAACTCAACCAAATTGTAATAAAAAAGCAGCTTTATGACATAAACAAATGAGCATAACTAGACTCCCATAAAACTGTGTAAAAAGCAAGCAGCAGGCCAGATGTGGTTTTGGTCCTGGCCTGTCATCATACTACTTTAGGATGTGGTGATGGAAGAATTATGAGGAGGCACTGTGCAGTTAGGAGCATTAGTTTTGAGAGCTAGAATTATATATAGTCTAAATCCCATCTCTTTACTTACTAGTATTAGCTGAATGACCCTAGGCAAGTTAAGTTCTGGAGATAATAATATTAACATATCACTCAGGTGTGTTGAGAACATTAAAGGTGTTAATATGCTTAAAATGCAGGAAACAGCCCTGCTGGAGTGGCCCAATTGGTTGGGCTTCATCCTGTGCCTGAAGGGTTGCCGGTTTGATTCCCGATCAGGGCACATGCCTGGGTTTTGGGTTTAGTCCCTAGTTGGGTCACATACAGAGGGGAACCGATCGATGTTTCTCTCACATTGATGTCTCACTCTCATTCTCCCTCTGTTCTCTAAGTGCATGCTTGGATAAGGATTAAAAATAAGTCTATAATAATAAAAACATAATATGCAAATTGCTGAACAACCAAACAACAGAACGACCCTCTGGATGACCTTCCGGATGACCACATTATGACATGCACTGGCACCAGGCCAGCCAAGGTGGGGGCAATACGGTCGGGGGGGCCCTGCCATCTTCCCACCATCTCCCCACAGAGGGAGGCCCAGGCCATCCTCTGTGCAGTGATTGATCTCAGAACCCCGGCCAGGTGGGCGGGGCCTCCCTCTGCTGGGCTATGGATTGTGGAGCCCTGAGATGGATTGCCCCAAAGAGGGAAGTCTAGGCTACCCAGCCAGCGGCACTGCAGTGGGTGGGCAGGGCTTCCCTCTGTGGAGTGATCATCTGGGGACCCCACAATTGATTGCCCCATGGAGGGTGGCCCAGGCCCCTGGCCAGTGACTCTGTGGTGGGTTTGTCAGGCCCGCCAGTGACCACCCTGCAGAGGGAGGCCCATGCCAGCCAAGCAATCACACTTCATGCCTGTCACCCACAGAGGGAGGCGATCAACCGGTAGCAGGGAGAGAGGGGCAGTGCTACACAGATGGCAAACAGTGGCAGTGGGGGGTGGAAGGCTGGGGGAGGAAGGAAAGCTCAGGAGGTGGGAAGACTGGGGGAGGAAGGAAAGCTCAGATAGTCCCTGATCTCCTGCCAAGTTTAGGGACCCTACCCAAGGGTCCAGGATTGTGAGAGGGTGCAGGCCAGCCTGAGGGACACCCTGACCCCCATTCATGAACTTGTGCATTGAGCCTCTAGTAAATAAGTAAAATGCTTGAGACCGTATTAAACACATAGCAATACAGATTATGTATTAGTTATTAATTATTATTAACCCAAAGTCTGACGACGACGACTTGTGAAGTAAGTATTGTGGATTAGCCATTAGGCAAAAAACTGAATTCAAAACCTGAATTCAAATCTTAAATCTATAACAATTTAAGAATATGATTTAATTCATATTATTCAATGTCTTTGATGAATATTATATTACATCACATATAATAAGAGGGTGAAAATTATTATAGATTTTTATCATGAAGATTACATATACATTGTGTTGGGCAAAGGAAAGTTCTACATAAATGTTAGTTCCCTTCTCTCCCCTAATGTTTCCTCAGTGATTTTCTTAGCTTATGTTCGCAGCCAACCTACAGATAATTTTAGTGCATCTATAATCTTTCCCCAAACAATTTAGCTTTTTCTCAAGGTGGCACTTTGTATAAAACATTATTTTAATAATGTAATCTAGGATGGAATTTAATTATTATTCACTGTTACCTTAATTATATTATGATATTTATTTTTTTATTTAGGGCTTTTTTAATAGCTCACAGTCAGCATATTGCTTTGTTTCATTTAACTATTGAATATTTACCATGGTTTGAAAATGTGGTTATAAATAAGGTGTGGTCTAATTCAGTTTCTCATGCCTCTATTGCATTTGAAACCAAAGGCTGCTTGAAACCTGTGGCGGATTTTCTAATATCATAAGTCTTCTTCATTTACTACACATTATTGAAAAAATTATTTAGCAACTTTAGAAATTTCCTTAACTGGGGAGATGTCAAATCTAATTGCTATTGAAGAGATAATTGCAACTTGTAAATATCATTGAATTATTTATCTGGACATTTATTTTTATTTAATTGATATTTAAAATTATCCATCTTAGCTGAAACTAGTTTGGCTCAGTGGATGGAGCATCGGCCTGTGGACTGAAGGGTCCCAGGTTCGATTCCGGTCAAGGGCATGTACCTTGGTTGCAGGCACATTCCCAGTTGGGGGGTGTGCAGGAGGCAGCTGATCGATGTTTCTCTCTCATTGGTGTTTCTAGCTCTCTATCTCTCTCCCTTCCTCTCTGTAAAAAAATTCAATAAAATATATTTTTTAAATAAAAAAAATAAAATTATCCATCTTACTGGCAAATTGCTTAGTACTTACCAAAGTTATATATATATTTTTTCCTTCAAGAAAGTTTTGGAAAGGAAACAATTTTTGGTAATGAGTAGTGGACAAAAAAAAGCGCTTAATAAAGCACTTAAGGATACATATAATTGTGTGGACCATAGGCTAAACTGCTGGCACTGATTTGGGGAGCAAAAGCCCTACAGGTAACATCTGTATCTCTGTGCATACAGCAAATATAGGAATTTATTATTGAAAGATAGTCACAGAATGTAGTAATTCAAATATGTATTTGGTATATTGCAATATTAGTGAATGGAAGAAATAGCAGGACAACCAGGTATATATGTGTATGTGTGTGTGCTCATGCATGTGTGTATATGCACACAAGTGCCAACGTGGGTTGGGGGTTGTTGAGTGTATGTATTCACATGTATTGGGGATGGGACCATGGCTGGGTAGCTCAGTTGGCTGGGGCATCATCCCCATATGCCAAGGTGTCAAGGTTGCGGTTTTGATCCCTAGTTAAGGCACATGTAAGAATTAACAGTTAAAGTCATAAATAAGTGGGACAAAAAAATCAATGTTTCTCTCTCTCAAATCAATAATGGAAAAACAGTTATAATAGGTACAAGAAGCAGACACCCTGAACATATAGTGGTCATCTGTTTGCTTCCTTCCTGCCGGATCAGATCTGACCCTGTTAAAGATCTCCATGGCCTTTCCCCAAAGTGCTGGGATGCTCCTAGAGCATATATCACAGTCTGTACCTGTCAGCTATGGTCTTACCTGCTTTTCTCCACGAGATCCACTTAATTTACTGTTCCTGTAAGCTTTTTGGCTCTTTCACCTTGTTTCCTGTGCATTGATCTTCATCCCCTTTAGTAGTAAACAAGGAGTAGATTACCTTTTAATGACCAAGTCTCCCCTTTTTTTTCTTACCTCTAGACTTGTTTGGCTACACAGAGTAGGAGTGATCTGGACTCTACTTTATTCTCATAAAGTACCGCCTCACATAGAACTCACTGGTTTTTTAATACTCTCCACCTCCTCCCTCACCCCACTACACACACCTTCTTATTTAAATCACAGCCCAATGTAAATGTGCTTTCTTTCTGATATGTTTTCATCTGTGTTTCAGATACCCATGGTCTCTCAGCTATTCTTATTTACCCCTGAAATCAAATTCCTGTTCATGAGAGAATAAGCAAGCATTTAATTTTAATTAAGGTGACTTATTGTAATGAGAGTTATTTTCCTTAACAGCACCATTCCTGTAGCTGATCACGGTTGTTTAGCATCCATTTTCCTGATTTTAAGCTTCTTCGAGGCTGTGTACAAAGTGAGTCAAGCTGACAACCTGCCACAAGCACCATGGAACTGTATTCGGTGTAATTACTGAGTGAGACAGTGATAGGACTGGTAACTCTACACAAGTTTGTGTGTAAGGAGTAACAACTGTATTGATTCTGTACCTTTTTCTTTCCTCCCAGGTAGACACATGTGACAATGAAAATCATTTTTAACAGGGTCTTATAGACATCAAGGTATCGATCAATTTAGTCACTGATACTATTTTAGATTATTTAGAAATATTCTGTACACTCTGCCCAGAAAATTAAAATATAAAACATTGAAATACAAACTAACATAGCTCCCCCCCAAAAAAGTATGCTATATGTTTTTAAGGTAAGTAATATAAATGCAATGGAGTGAATATTTAGTAATAATAAATCATTATGAAAAATGAGATCCATTTTGACAATTTTAAAAATACTATTGATATTATAAATTGTATATAACTTTTTTCTTTTCAAGTCATACTTAATGTAGAAGAAAATAACAAGTAAAATCCAGATATGATTTATTTTATATTTGGATAGTACAAGTTCAAATGTACTTACATCATTGTTCTAGGACTTTAGGAGGCCAAGTAGAGGAAGCTCAAGATAGTAAAAATTCTGGATGAAAAAAAATTAGCAATCAATAACTAATAACCAATATTATTTGGTTTGCAAAAGGTAAATTTCGGTAAAAAGAAATGATAACTGTATTCAGAATTTAAATGGAGAAGATAGGAATAATAAAACACTTTTTAAATAAAATATTTATATGACATTTTAATTGTGCCTACCTTTCTGAAGAGAAATTTTATTTTATTGGCTAATTTCTTAAGCTTTGTGTTTATTTTTTTAGATTCATTATTAGATTTATATATGGCATTTTATTTTATAGGCCCCTTACTATATCTTATGCAATTCAATGCATACAGATACTATTGTTTCATTTTTCTACAAATATCATTGAATAAAAGTCTCTGAGGCTACAAAAATAAAGAATGAAAAAAGAAAGGGAGAATAGAAGGAAGGAGGAAAGACAGGGTTGCCCTCAGAAAAGATATATAAAAGTTTCTCCACTTATCTGCTGATGGGCACTTAGGTTGTTTCCAAATCTTAGCTATGGTGAATTGTGCTGCTATGAACATAGGGGTGCATATATCCTTTCTGAGTGGTGTTTCTGATTTCTTGGGATACAGTCCTAGATGTGGGATTACTGGCACATGTTAAATGGGAATTCCATTTTTAACTTTTTGAGGAAACTCCATACTATTCTCCACAGTGGCTGTATCCCCACCAGCAATGCATGAGGGTTCCTTTTTCTCTACATCCTCACCAACACTTGTTGTTTGTTGATGTGTTGATGATAGCCATTCTGACAGGTGTGAGATCGTATCTCATTGTTGTTTTTATTTGCATCTTTTGGATGATTAGTAACTTTGAGCATGTTTTCATATGTTTCTTGGTCTTCTGTATGTCCTCTTTTGAAAACTGTCTATTTAGGTCCTTTGCCCATTATTTTATCCTATTAGATTGTCCATCTTCCTTTTGTTAAGTTGTTTGAGATTAAACCGTTATCTGAAATAGCATTGGCAAATATGTTCTCCCATGCAATGGGCTTTCTTATTGTTTTGTTGATGGTTATACATCTACACAATGGTATACTATGCCACGATAAAAAAAGAAGGAACTTTTACCATTTGCTACAGCATGTTTGGAACTGGAGAGCATTATGTTAATCAAAATAAGCCAGTCAGAGAAAGATAAATATCACATGATCTCACTCACATGATGATGAACATAATTTCATGAACAAAAATAGATCCAGAGACAAATGGCAGGGGAGAGAGGGTTAGAAAGCAACCAAAAGACTTGTATGCACGTATTTTAGCATAACCATTGGACACAGACACTGGGGTGTGGAGGCTTGCCTGGGGTGGGAATGGCTGGGGAGTTGGTGCAGTTAATCAGGAAAAATGAGGCATATCTAAAACTTTAGGCAATAAATAGAATAAAATAATTTTTTTTCAGAAAGTCAAATCTAGCTTAAAGCCTGAAGTCTCTATGGGTATAAGGCATCATACAATAAATAGATTCCCCATATTTTAACTATTGAAATCCTAACCCATAATGTGACTGTATTTGGAGATAAGGCCTTTACAGGAACAATTAAGGTTATAAGGATGAGGCCTTAATCCAAAATGACTGGTAATGACTGATATACTATAAGAGGGACTCACTAGGGATACAACCACACAGAGGACATTTGGACACAGACAGAAATACAGAGAAGACATGTGAAGACACAGAAAGAACATAGTCATATGTAAACCAGAGAGAGAGAACTCAGGATAAACCAAACTTTCCATACCTTAATGTTGGGCTTCTACTCTCCAGAACTATGAGAAAATGCTTTTAAAACACACACACACACACACACACACACACACACACACACACACACACCCATCTTTTCCTTTGAGACAGCATGAATGGACCTGGAGTTTATGCTAAGTGAAATAAGCCATACAGAGACAGACACATTCACATGATTTCACTTATTTGTGGAATCTAATGGCCAAAGCAAAATCGGTCCAGTGGCATGGAGACATAGAGGCATGGATCAGACTGATAAATCTCAGAGGTGGGGCTGGGCAGAGGCAGTACAGGAAGAGATTAGTCAAAAAATGTATATGATTATATACTTATATGTGCCATGGTCTTACAATGTTAATTAAAAAAGCAGAAGCTAGCTGTGTATTCCCACACATACATCAGTATGTACATGTGGCAAGATGCTTGATAGCTTCCTACTGGTAGCAAGAAAGGGGCAATGCCCCGTGCATGGTTTTACTGCCAAATGACCAAGAGGTTAAGTTAATTTTACGCTGATATTCCCTACAGAAGCATGTTGTGGAAGTGGCAGTCCTGTCCAGAAACTAATCTGGTTTCATTAGGCAGGATTTATGGACACAATGATTGCTGGGAGGAATGAAGATCAGCTTAGGGTGATCCAGGTTTTAGGTAAGAAGTGTGGAATGGGGCAATATCAGTAAGTATTGGGGATAAAAGAGGGGACTGAGAGTTGTATCAGAATTGAAATGCAGATATTAATGACTGATTTTGTAGGGGGATTAAGGAGAAGGCATATCTAAGATTGTCCTCACATTTTAAACTTGATGTGAATGGCAAGGGAGGAGATTCAAAATTCTAGTTCTGGAGAAAAAAAAATCACGAGTTTGATTTAATTTATGTTAGATTTGAGGTAGTGGTGGCTTATCCAAGTGGCTAATGCATATGACTTATGAGTAAGTCATCAATACAGAAGATGCTAGAATAAAAGGTCATCCCTAAATTTACATATTTATGAATTTATTTGCTTAGACATGCTTAAATAGCAATATGATTCACTATCCCTCTGTGATTTATGAAGTGGGCAATGATAAGGAAAATTGAAAGAAAAGAATAAAAACAGGCGGGTCTGAAGCAGGGAGTAAGGGTAAGGTATACAAAGAAGCAGTTATAAAAAGTAACAAACATCTATATAGTGCTTACAGTGTGCCAATATTGTTATAAGTCATTTACAAATATTACCCCATTTAATCTTCCTAGCACCCTGTGATAATAGTGTTCTTATTATCACCTCTACTTCATAAGTAATTCAGATTCAGTACTTAGTTAACGTGAAGTTAAGATTTAAATAGCCAAGGGCTTCAGATTCATACAATTAGCCAGTATGCTATGCTGCCTCCCAGAAAAAAAAAAAAAAAAAAAGAGTATAGATTTTGTTAAAATAAAGGGTCAAAGAGTGGGGAAATGAGAATATTCTTAAACAAAACGGGAAAGGTTCATCATAGTCAAATTTTCCGCAGAACTAAAGAATAGTTCACTGGAGTATGTTAAAAATGAAGTCTTTGATAAAAAAAAAAATGTTATGATAATGAGAAGATAAGTTTAATTTTAGGCTTATAAAAATTTTGGGTGAAAATTATGAGAAAAAGGAAGCTTGAAGATATAAACAAGTCATGCTTTGAAAATCTTATTTTAAAATAAGAGAGGATAATTGGTGAATGGAAGAAACCACTTCTTCTGTGGTCCAGTCTCTTCACATGCTGATTTCCCTTGTTAGATTCATCACCCTCTTTACACACAGCACGTTCATGATTAATGCTTCTTACTATCAATATTCACTTTCTCAAATATTGACTATTTATTTCCACCACCGTTTTTCTAAACACCAAAGCTTAGTACTAGATCCCCACTTTCTTAGCCAATGTATCAATAAATCTTATTCTAAAACCCTTTGTCCTACCTCATCATTTACTCTCCTTTTTTTTTTTTTTTTTTTTGTTAATCCTCACCCCAGACTATTCTTGTTATTGATTTTTAGAAAGAGTGGTGGAAGGGAGTAAGTGGAAGAGAGAAAGAGGAACATCAATGAGAGAGAGACAGTGATTGGTGCCCTGGACCAGAATGGAACTCTTGACCCCTCAGTCCATGGACCAAAGCTCTAACCATTGAGCAAAACAGGCTAAGGCTACTCTCCATTTTTATAACCAATGCTGTTATTCCAATTTTCATTGCCTTAAATGTATGAAATATTACAGTACCCAGGAAGCAGTATTGGAAAGAGTTTAGGAGCAGAAGCTATTAAATCACACATACATGGGATAGAACACCATCTCTGACATTTGCATACCAATTGCTTTGGAGGAAGTTATTTAATGTCTATGAATTTGTTTCTTCCTCTATAGAATGAAGAATATGAAGAATTAAATAATATGTGAGAAAACCGATAAGTACTGGGTAGTAAAAAAAGAGAGATCAAAGAGCGGGAGGGAGAAGAGAGATAAAGAGAGAGGGGAAGATCTGAGAAGACTAGTAAATAATGCAGAATGAAAAAACATAAGAGAGAATAACTATGATCTTTCTCTTTTCTAACTCAGTCTTACTTATTTCATCATTCTATTTTTCTTCAAAAAATTCCAGCAACCCCCTGTTTCCTAGAAGATAAAATCCAACTGTTCAAGCTTTGTTCTAGGCTGTTCATAGTGTGGCTATTCAGCCTTATCTCCCATTAAATGTCTCTGCTGTGCTCGGGTCAGTGTGCCTTTTCATTATTCTCTAGATGTCCCATGCCGGTTTCTTAATGTTTTTGGTGCAATGGTAAATGGGATCTTTTTGTTGTTGTTTGTCTCTCTTTTAGTAAGTTCATTTTTGGTGTATAAAAAAAAACCATAGATTTATGGGTGTTAATTTTAAATTTCGTATAATTGTTTAGGCATTAAACCAGAAGCAATACCAATATCCATAGAAGAAGCCCTAAATGTGTTATACCTAAATAACCTAAATGTGTTATACTGAGTGACAAACCCATGTTGATTCAACTTGTAATACAGAAATAATATCTCCCTCTAAGGCAGAGGATAAATCTATTTTGACCAGAGTTATATTGTCCTCTCTAGGATAATGTTTGAACGATTTGCTAGCACCACCTTTAAAATATTGTGATTTTCTAAATTTGGGGTCCTTATCTGTTACAGAGGGTGTGCCCTCTTCCACCTAGGTTGCGCCACATAGCTCCCAGTGGGATTCAGAAGGTTGTGTGGGCAAGTGGAGCTTAATCCTGTCACTCGTCTCTCTCAGGCTCCAAGCCCTCTCCCCTGATAGCTGTTAGTCTGCTCTCTGTATCCATGAGTCTGTCTCCACTTTGCTAGTTTATCTTATTCATTAAATTTCACATGTAAGTGAAGTCATCTGGTGCTTGCCTTTCTCTGACTAGCTTATTTCACTTATCATTATGCTCACCAGGTCCCTCTGTGCCATCACAAAAGGTAAGGTCATTAGTCACATCTCAGATTTTAAGTGAAAGAGTCACATCCCATTTCAACTTATTTGGGAATCCATTTTCACACCAAATTAGGAAGTATAATATTGAGTACGGTGCTCTTCCCAGAAAAAGCAATTTACAAGATACATTGGCTGGCCAGATCCTAGAATTTTACCTGTGGGTGTGGATGGGGAGGAGAAAGATAAATAAAATTGAGAGTGATTGTCTTCAGAAATTTTATTTAATTTTAATAGATAAAGAAAGCAGCACTATCATTTCTAAAGAAACTGTCAGCCCATTGAATGAAGATTTGTGCAATAGGCCTTCCTCCCCTGGCTTCTGGGAGTGGCTGGGCGGCGGGTCCACCGCCATCTTTGTCCTTCTAATAGCATATCTCCTCCTGATTGGCTGGTGGGTGTCATGGAGGTACAGTCAATTTGCATATTTCTCTTTTATTGGTGTAGGTTTTCTCAAGTAGTAAGCTTGGATATTTAAATTTGGATTATTCTGCCATTGTTTATATTTTAAAATGTGTTAGATTTTATAGACTCTGTTCTGTGCCTACAGATGGCATCACTACAGAAAGAAAGTGTGTTTGATTTCTTGCTTGGTGATTTGAGAGAGTGTAACCCAATGGATTTTAGTTTTGCATTTCTCATATCATTTCTAGCAGGTTCAATACAGAATGCAATGGTTCTCTGTTTATCCTAGTTATGGATAGTTAATTATAATAGAGTTATATAATAGTATCATCATATCAGCTGTTCTTTACTAGAGTCATGGTTTGATGAAGTTAAAGATGTATTTTATGAACAAATTTCTATACCATATTTTGTGATGTGTTTTATAGCAGGAAAATAACAATCTAGTGTTTTCATGGATTTTATGATAGCTTTCTGTTGTTTGGTAAAAAAAGAAATTTGGAAAGTTTTTATTCTCTTTTGTTTCACATTAAAATAAAATATTTTATTTTTAAACTTTATTTTTCTGTTTGTCCTAAAAAGAAAAACCATCCCTCTCTTTTTTTCACTTTTTATTAAATTATTATATGTGTACATATCTTACCATTACCCCCACCCCCTCTCTTTTTCTAATATTTGGAGTGCATTTGTGAAACTCTGAAGATGAATATGATCAAACCTTGGAAATGCTGATCTAATCTAGTCTGACTTAAAACTTTCTTTGAAAGTCCCCTGTGTCCTCAGATTGGTCCTGGTGATCTAGGCTGTTTCTTTATAGCTTTTAATTCAGAGTTTTCCCAAGTTCTAGTTTGGGCAATATGAAGATTAGCTGTTAGAGTCAGCAAGAGTCAGCATGGCTCTGGTGTTCTGAGTTCTTACATTCTTCCAAATTCTTCACAGCTATGCCAGGGCAGGTTCCTTCTTGAGTCCTGCCCTCTGTACTGGCTGTTGGGAACTTTGTTCTCTGCTCCCCAGTTTATAAGTGTTGGGTCTGAGTCCCTTTGTCTAGGGCTGGACCTGGTAGGATGCCAGGTCTTAGGTGAAGAATTCATGAGAGGTTGTGGGTATATAAGAATGAGTCTTTATTGCAAAAGCCAGTGGCCATATAGCCATCAGACGAAGCACTTCTATGCAGGCAGGCAGCCTTACACCAGCTGGTAAATATGTATCTTTCCTACACAGTAGTAGCAGTCTCTGTAATTATCTGAGCAGCGCACACTGCCCCCTAGAATCACTGCCCCACATGGTAGACATACCTAACATTTCTGCCTCAGCAGTTTCTCTAGCCTCTCTGGCTCAGCCGCTAGTCCTGTCTCCCCTGCCCAGCACACTGGCTGGTTAACATGGTAGCTATATATGAGATCTCTATGAGCTCTTAGCCTTACATTGTAGAAGTTCCATCTGAGCTCTGTGGTCTTCTCCACACATATAGGAGCTGCTTTCTCTGTGCCTACCACCTCTGCTTGTCACACTAGCGGGTCAGTAACCTGTATATTACTCCAGAGACAAAGGAGGCTGGTTGCCAACAGTGACATCAATCATTTTGGCTTTAAAGGGCACAGTGCACTGTGTGTCCATGCACCTGCTCATGGTGTCTTAGCCTGGGTGCAGAGTGGCCTTGGACGGTCCAGTATATTGACAACAAGGCCTCTGTGCTTTAATTGGCCTTGGCTAACAGGCACCTTGGGCATGGTTCCCACAATATCCTATCTAATAAAAGGCTAATATGCAAATCTACCAAACCATGGAAAGACCGGTTGCTAGGATACGCACTGACCACCAGGAGGCAGATGCTCAATGCAGGATGGGACCGCCACTCATCTAGAAGCCAAGCTCACAAGTGCAGCGGTGGTGGTGGGAGCCTCTCCTGCCTCTGCAGCAGTGATAAGGACCCCTTGGGGATGTCCAACTGCCGGCTTAAGCCTGCTCCTAAGCGGCAGTCAGAGATCCCCTAAGGGGTCCCGGACTATGAAAGGGCACAGGCTGGGCTGAGGGGCCCCTTACCCCCAGTGCACTAATGTAGTGCTCTGGGCCTCTAGTATTTTAATAAAACTTTGAGGGATGACAAAGTATAGCTTGAGTTAACATGTATGTAGGCAGTTATTCAGAATTTAAATGATAAATAGAAAGATAGAGTTAAACATGACTAGGCATGCTTATAATATACTTAGCCTTTTTCTTTTATTAATATTCTGCCTCCCCAACCCTAGAAAAGCTTACTTTAGTTTATTTTATTTTCCATTATCTTCAGGTGTTTAGACTACCTCTTGACTTCATCTGCCTTCCTAATGAGATAAAAAGTTATTCAGTTGTTCCAAATGTTGGTATTCAAATTTTTTTTTAAAAAGTATTTAAAATTTGTTGTTTAACAAAAGAGGTTTTTAAAAGCTCCTTGGAACGTCTGAATGCCCCCAATAAGAGAGTGTTATGTCTCTGGAAATTTTCTTTATTTTGTATATTCTATATATTTCTGAGGGTAATGTATCAAAAGCTTCGATGTGGACCTGGCCAGTGTGTTTCAGTTGGTTGCCAACTGTGACAGTCCATGTCCCATGCGATGAAAGGTTGCTGGTTTGATTCCTGGGCACATGCCAGGGGGTGTGGGCTTGATCCCCAGGAGGTGTGCAAGAGGCATCCAGTCACTGTCTCACTACCACATTGAGTTTTTCACTCTCCCTTCCTCTCTATCTAAAAAAACTTCATTAAAAATACTGGGGAGAGGGCAACCTTCAACTATGAATATGAACGCTTCTATTTTTTATTTCTGTCAATTTTATTTTATACATTTTGAAATATTATTGGATGGGTTGACCCTTTTATAATTAGTATACTGTAGGTTATAATGATTATAATCTGTTTATTTTCATCTCTATTAAATCTGCATTGAGTCTACTTAGTCTAATATTTGTATAGCTGTACTAGTTCTGTTGAATAGTATTTGCCTGGTATGTATCTTCCATTTTTTTTATGTGTGTTTTTTTTTAATTGATCCTAGAAAGAGAGGGAGAGGGAAAGTGAAACATCTATGAGAGAGAAACATTAATTGGCTGCCTCCTACATGCCCCCAACTGGAGTTCAAGCCCACAACCTGGGCTTGTGCCCTGACCAATAATCTAATGAGTGACCTCTTGGTGCATGAGATGATGTTCAACCTACTGAGCCACACCAGCCAGGATCATTCTTTCATATTGTTTTTAATTTCTGTATTCTCATATTTCATATGTGTCTCTAGTGAATGAGACATAGTTGACTTTTTTTCTTAGACTCCAGATTAAAAAGCCTTATCTTTTTATTGGAGTCTGTATTTTGTTTGCTTTTAATTAGCTACTAAATGTTTGAACTGAAATGTATGATCTTAATATTTTTCTGTTTGTTCCACTTGTTCTATGTTTCTTTTTGTATCAGCTTGGATTATTTTTTTAATTATCCCATTTTCTCTTTTATTAGTTACATATATAATACTTAAAAATATTAGTATTATAGGTAATATTTAAAATTTATGCTTTTAGTAGTTGTGCTAAAGATTACAATATATCTTGGACCTCAGGAAAATGTAATTTAAATGAATATTTATATAATTTTTTTGTGTAATGTTTAAATTTTAGAACACCTTTATCCAGATATTTACTATTTTCTTTGAACTTTAAACATTCCTACACCTCTGAACTTCTATTTGAGATAATTGTTCTAATGCCTGCAGAACTGTCCTATTTAATATTTGTTCTAGTATGGGTATGCTGGTGATTGGAGTGATTTCAAGATGGACATGAGTCATTGGAAACTTAATGGGGTTAGAAATGGAAGGAAAGCCAGAAATTTCCCCCATAAACTCTCCCTGGGAGATCTGGATTCCAATGTCCTCTGAACCCAGTCTCACTGCTGATAACTCTGATTAAGATATCTTATTCTCAGCCACTGCTTTTTGCTCAGGTTTTATTTTCAAACTAGAGGCCCAGTATACAAAATTTATTCACGGACAGGGGAGGTGTTCCTCAGCCTAGCCTGCACCCTTTCCAATCTGGGACCCTTAGAGGGATGTCCGACTGCCTGTTTAGGCCCAATCCATTGGTGGGATTGGGCCTAAACAGGCAGTCAGACATCACTCTCACAATCCAGGACTGCTGGCTCCCAACTGCTTGCCTGCCTGCCTTCCTGATTGCCCCTAACAGCTTCTGCCTTCCAACCTGATCACCCCCTAACTACTACCCTGGCAGCCTATTTGTCCCCAGCTTCCCTCTTCTGCCAGCCTGGTCACCCCTAACTGCCTTCCCTTGCAGGCCTGGTGCCTCCCAACTTTCCTCCCTTGAAGGCCTGGTGCCTTCCAACTGCCATCCCCTGCTGGCCATTTTGTGGTGGCCATTTTATGTCCACATGGGGGCAGGATCTTTGTCCACATGGGGGCAGCCATATTGTGTGTTAGAGTGATGGTCAATCTGCATATTACTCTTTTATTAGATAGGATAGAGGCCTGGTGCATGGGTGGGGGCTGGCTGGTTTGCCCTGAAGGGTGTCCTGGATCAGAGTAGGGGTTTCTTTGGGGCATGGGGCGGCCTGAGCGAGGGGCCTGTGGTGGTTTGCAGGCTGGCCACATCCCCTGAGGACCCAAGAGGAGGGGCTGGCATCTGAAATTTATTTACCTTCTATAATTGAAACTTTGTAGCCTTGAGTAGAGCCCTAGGTCGGCAAGTGCAGGCGGAAAGCTTGGTTTCCTCCTTTGCCTGGAAAACTCCAGCCTGCTCTCTGTGGCTGTAGCCATCTTGTTTGGGTTTATTTGCATACTCACTCTGATTGGCTGGTGGGTGTAGTTTGTGGGCGTGGTTTGTGTGTATCAGAGTGATGATTAATTTGCTTGTTAATCTTTTATTAGGTAGGATTAGATAGGATTGCCAAGTGACTCTGAAAGGACAAACACCACTTCTTTCTCTGCTCTCTACCACTACCACACTCAACACCACTCAAAAAGTCTGAAACCAGATGTGTGGGGGTTTTACCCAAACAAACCAATTCCTTAATTCTCAGCAGATACCCAATGAGTATTCTTCAACCCAATTCAGTTCTGACATAACCCACTTGGAGTTAACATCAGATATCACAATTTAAGGGCTCAGTCCCACAAGACTGTCTCCATTTCTGTATTCTAATCTCAAATACAAATTGTTGCCTATGCCTCTGACCAACTGACTATAAATGACAGTTTTCCAAGACCCCCTCTTTGCATTTGATAATTCACTGGAATGGCTAACAGGACTCAGGAAAAGAATTTTACTTATTATATTGTTTGTTTGTTGTAAAAGGAAACGGCTCAGGAATAGTGAGACAGAAGGGAAGCTTAGGGAAAGTATGGAGTCAGGGACATGGCATTTCCATGTCCTCTCCATTGGGTCATCTCCCAGCACCTCCGTGAATCTCTTCAAATCCCTGGACTAGGATTTTGAGAGGCACTTTATTAAGTAAACATTAATGATTAAGCTATTGACCATTGGTGAATAAGACAGGCTCTAGCCCTCTCCCTTCTCTAAAGTTAGAGGATTGGGCTGAATCTTCCAACCTTCTAATTGTGCTGCTGAAGCCACTTGTAGCTAGTGTTCCTCCTGAGGCTGCTCAGGAGCCCTAGGCCCTCAGCCATCTCATTAGCATACATTTGTCACTTGGGAGAGTCCCAGGGTTCGAGGAACTAGATGCCAGGAAACCAAATAGAAAATTTTCACAGATTCCAGGGATAAAAGTGGAATGAAATGTCAAATTTATTTCTCTGGCTTCTGTGTGGTTGTTTTTTTATTTGTTTGTTTGCTTTTTTCTGGAACCTTGAAGTTTCAAATCTTTCACTTTTCAAAGCTGCATTAGTAGCCTTGTGAGGTCTCCAAATAAATTCGGGTTTTGGTGAGACATTTCTAGCTTTTCTTAGTGGAGCATTGGTTAATCCAAGAGTTAGGAACTGGGGCTTATGTGCCAAAATATGCTGCTGCCTATTTTTATAAATAAAGCTTTCTTTGAACACAGACACAACTATTTGCTTATTATTGCCCATGGCTGCTTTCCTAGGATAAAAGAAGACTTGGGGCAGATTTGCATAGTTGTGACAGACAGTATGGCCTGCAAAGCCTAACATTCACCATCTTTCAGTTTCAAAAAAAATAATTTAAAAATTGCCAACTTCTGTTCTAATCCACCACTATCAAGTTAAAAATAACTAGTTATATCTGAATGAACAAACAAAATACTAATGTTATTATTATTACATTTCATCTAAACGTTAAGGATGAGTGCTTCTAATTTCAGACACAAAATCTTAATATTATTTTCTACTTGTTTGAAAGCAAAAACAAAAGCCTAACCTAATTAAGTTACCCATGTACTACTATCATTTTAAAGACAAGAATTGGTTTTCCAGTTCAGAGATAATAAAACAAAAAATACCTACTTACTCTATAAGGGATTTATTTGATACACAAAACTACTTTGTGCATTCATTTTTAGATTAACTTTTAAGAGTCCAAGGATTGATTTAAAAGTAGCAATGCTATAACTATAATAGAAATATAAATAGAAGACAATGTTGTTTATGTACTTCATTATTTACTAATGAAATAATATGATGATTTCTCAATTCAATACAAATTTCCAGCTAGATGACAAGCAATTCAAAATGGGGCTTAATGCAATGATATAATTTTGTGATTAGTGTGTCTTCTTTAAGCCTTCAATCAAAAGTTATAATTTAATTTGGAAATGTGTTCACATAGCATGAACATGGTACAAATTCATACTATGTACAAACTGAAAAGGGCATTTTTTTTTCCTAAAAGCACTACAGCAATTTTATTATTAATAGGATGTATGGCACCATATTTTGTACTTATATATACTACTAAGTGCTTAACATTAATCATTATAATAACAATAAAATTATTTTATTAAGGTGTATACTTGGGTAATTGATGTGTATCTATTTACAAAGTTGCCCAAGAAATACTTTTGGTATAAAGTAATATGCTCTTATTGAATTATTGTGCTGTGGCAAAGTAGATCTTTACCAAGATTATCATTTTTAAAACGGATCTTGACAAATTTATGTCCATGTTCAGTGAACTTCTCTTTTTATTATTATCTAATATAACATTACCAAATTCCTACTAAGTTCAACTACTATGTTAGGCGGTTGGGTATAGTATGTCTATGTCAGTAGTATGGCTACTAACAATATGGAAGGGAAGAAAAACATGAAACAAATCAAGCATCAGATGTCTATTTTCTGGGCTTTGGGTCAAATGGCAGTAACCCAAAGGGAGGGAGGGGTCTCAGGACTGAAAGTGCTGGTACTTGAGGGGTCAGAGAAAGTGGCAAAATGTTAAGAAAGCAGTAGTATATTAGTTTCTATTGCTGCAGCAACAAATGGCCACACACTCAGCAGCTTAAAATAACAGTTTTTAGTTCAGAAGTCAGGGGTGGAAAGTTTGTCTAGTTTTTCTTGTCCAGGTCTCACCAGGCAAAAATCAAGGTGTCATCCGCCTGGCTCTTTCTTATCTGGTGGTTCTGAGAGTGAGAAGGATGGGGAAGGGAACCATTTCCAAGTCTATTCCTCTATTCACGTTGGTGGCAGAATTCTTTTCCTTATGGCTGTGGGGCTGAGGTTTCCATTTCCGCCCTCGCTGTTAGCCAGGAGAGTCATTCAGCAACATAAAGCCTCCTGCCTTCCAGTAAACGTGCTCCTTCCTACAGGTTGTGGAGTCTTTCTCACCCCTTGTTTCTCTCTGCCTTTTCTTTCTGCCACATCTCTTCTGAATATCCATTTTTGCTTTCATGTGGGGGGAAAAAACACTCAGCTCTTCAGAGCTCCTGTGATTACATTGGGCCTATGATTCAGCATTATCTATGTTAAAGTCAACTAATTAGTCATTTTGATTACATTGGCCAAGTCCCTTTTGCCACATGATGTAACACATGCACAAGCTTGACACCCTGGGCATAGATCAAAATTCTGCCAGCCACTGTGGGGACATTCCATTGCAGCTGGAGATGTTAAGGAACTTAGTGGCTAAGGTGTTGTTTGGATCCTGTATTTGCACATCGGGGGCAGCCAAATGATGACAGAGTTGTAGTGGAGAGAAAAACAGGAGTCAAACACAAAAGTCTTCACTAAATGAAGGGAAATAACCTGGAGGTTGGCACTTACTAGGCACAAGGTTGGATAAAAGGTGACATGAGCCTCCCAGATTGGAGAAATATTACAGGCCATGGAGGGGTGATAGTGAGGAAGCTGTCCCAGAGTGCCCAATCTAGTGCTGAGGGAAGTACCCCAGCTCTGACCGGTTAGTTCAGCTGGTTGGAGTGTCCTCACAATGCACCAAGGTTGCCGAAACTGGTTTGGCTCAGTGGATAGAGCGTCGGTCTGCGGACTAAAAGGTCCCGGGTTCGATTCCAGTCAAGGGCATGTAGATTGGTTGCAGGCACATCCCCAGTAGAGGGGGTGCAAGAGGCAGCTAATCAATGTTTCTCTCTCATCGACATTTCTAGCTCTCTATCTCTCTCCCTTCCTCTCTGTAAAATATCAATAAAATATATTTAAAAAAACAAACAAACAAACAAACAAAAAAACAATGCACCAAGGTTGCAGGTTCAATCCCTGGTCAGGGCACATATTAGAAGCCACCAATGAATAAAGAATCAGTGAATCAGCAAATATCTCTCTCTTTTTTTCTCTCTCAAGTTAATAAAAATAAATAAATAAGTGGATGTATTTCTTTCAGTAGTTATCAAATGACCTGCAAAGGAAGTCCAATAGCTGAGAATGGCATGGTCTTCAATGGTGGGTAAGAGAGTTGATACTGACTAGACTTTAAGGACTGCAAGGTCTAGCACATATATCACCCAAGTTACCCATTTGTTCCCCTTGTTATTTGTTATGGCTTATGAAAGTCAGTGCATCTGAATACTTAGGAACACAAACTCTGGATCTGGGTGCAAGAATTCCAATCTTGGGCCATATAACTGTGAATAGGTTACTTAACATCTCTGTGCCTCAAAGTTTTTATCTGCAAAGTGGAAATGGTGACAGTAGTGACTATTTCATTGAGTAATTATGAAGATTAATTGAGCCCATGTCCCTTTATAAGTATTCATAACTGTTAGCTGTTATTATTTAACTAGTGGCCTGTGCATGAAATTCATGCACATTAAAAGGGAATTAATTAGAGGAAACATTTTAATATTGCTATTTGCCCTTTCTCTATAATAGAAGTATCAGAGATGAAAGAAAATTAGTAAAATGTATATGAAAATCTCCCTCCTGTCAGAGTCTAGGGTGTGCCGTGGGACCCAGAGTCAAGTCCCTACCCACCCACCTTGCCTTGAAATTGCATGAGAGCCAGACCTGGCTGGTCTCACCCCCTTTCAAGCCTCACCAGGCAGGGGACACAGCCTTAGGTCTACCATCAGGCCCCCCTGAGCAGGGGATGAAGCCTCCTGCTGATCATACATAACAACCATTTGTTATTGACCTTTTATTATTAAGATATGCATTACCTATGGATACAGACAATAGGGTGGTAAAGGCCTGGGACAGGGTGGAGGGGCAATGGAAGGACAAATAGGAGACATTGTAATATTCTCAACAATAAAAATTTTTAAAAAGGGTCTAGCTGTGTTCCAATAAAACTTTATTTAAAAAGCAGTTGGAGCTGGATTTGGCCTGCAGGCTATAGTTTGCTAACCCATTTTATTTTATTTTATTTTAAAGAATAGTTTATTGAATTTGAGAGAGAGAGAGAGAGAGAGAGAGAGAGAGAGAGAGAGAGAGAGAGCCATCAATAGGCCCACAACCGGGGCATGTGCCCTGACAGGGAATCTGTCAACCTCCTGGTGCAGGGTACGATGCCTAACCAACTGAGCCACACCAATCAGGGCTGCTGACCCCTTTCAAGTAAGTTTACATTTCTGCTAGGATATTATCTAAGTCTAAGAACTGTTTTGTTCATTCTCAGAGTGTTTTTCCCCAAAAATCAGCATCTAATGTTTATTTCACATGTGTCATATATTTTCCTAAGTCTGAATGTAGCAATAATAGTTTTGTTTTCAAGTCCCCCCCCCCTCCATATATTGTTTCCTCAAGATTTTTCTTGTTTTTGTTATATTAGAGTTTTTTTTTCCCCCTCAAATATTGATGGCATCGGGCTATCTGCTCATGTCTAAGAGGTTGAATAGCATATCAGTTGCCTCAGTGGTGGGGGAGGTATTGACTGGAGGATGACAAAGCTTTCTTTGGGAGATGAAAATGTGTTATATCTTGAGTGAGGTGGGGGTTGTGCAGGTGTACAATTGTTAAGAGCCATTATACTGACCACAAAGACCTTTGCATTTTCCTATAATTGCTTAAAGAATATTTTTAAAAAAATGGTTTATGAAAGCAAGCTGCTGAGTAGCCCTATGCAGGGGGTCAGTGATATGAGGGCTGTGGACTCAGAGGCTCAATACAGAGATTTGGGGTTGGGCTGTTTCTTTGGGAAATCTCTGATGCCAACCTATTTAGGTGTTGTTTTCTTGGTGAGTTGGACTCTGAAAGAGAACTAATACAAATGGGGTGGGGGGGGGGGGCAATTTGGAGAAAACAGATGCAGGGAGAAGAAAACTAAAACAAACAGGAAATGAAAAACAGTAACAAAATACTTGTTAATTAGTCAGAGATTGAAGGGAATAAGTTGTGGAGTGTCCGGTCTGGAGAGCTGAGCCCTGACTTCACTGTCTGGGAGCCAGAGGGGAGGGGGCCCCATGTGAAGGAAAGGGAGGCGGGCTTCCTGCATTCAGGATGGAGCAGTCAAATAGGCTGCTGGCAGGCCCCAGGGCTGCCCCTCCCAGCTGTCCTGCTGTGTCCTGAGTTCAGAGACCTGTTTTATCAGCTCAGGACAATGAACCTTCTGTCTTTGTTGCAGGGGGGGGAGGGGGGGTTGCAGCTGCCCAGCCTTGCAGAGTGGAGAAGGAAATCTGAGGATTAGAGCCCTTTGCAGACCAATCCTCATGTTTTTGGTCCAGCTTTGCCCCCACTTCCAGGGTACTTAGTTCATTAACATGGGTGCCTTTGGGGTTTTGTGGGATAACTCCTGGCTCAGGGTTCACTTCAGGGGCAATGTTCTCAGGCTGCTAAGGCAGGGACCACCTTCATCCGCCTACCAGCCAACCATATTTAAATGTTTGTTGCTATTGTCCCTTTTCACTTTACTCTTCCTGATTCTGGCTGTGGTAGGCAGAATAATGGCCACCAAATATTGCCTGTGGTGCTGCCTGCCTCCTCCAGAGCCAGTGTGCTCTGAGGGCGGGATCTTCCCACAGGCCTCACCGGAAACAGCTGGGGGAGGGGCCTCAGGGCCTGTGGGACTGAGGGAAGTGGGGGTGTGGCGTGGAGGTGGTGCCTGCGCTTCTGTTAGCTTACACACTGTGTTTCATGCCACAGCATGTGGCTCGGCTGTGAGTGGTGCCAAGGGGAGTCTGTGGGCCATTGGGAGCACCCACAGCTGTGTGGGGAGTGCAGGCTGCCCCCCAACCCTGTCCCCGCTGCTGCAAGTCTCCACCCACCCAAGCCTGCTGCATGACCAGCCTGACTGGTCCATCCTTATGTGATGGCATTCTGGGCAATTAGCATATTCTTCTCTTATTAGTATAGTCACTTCTACAGTTTTTCACCTACTTATATAAGATTTAGAGATTACAGAATATGCCCTAGCCAGCTTGACTCAGTGAATAGAATGTCAGCCTGTGGACTGAAGGGTCCCAGGTTTGATTCTGGCCAAGGGCACATGCCTGGGTTGCTGGCTGGATCCCCAGTAGGGGGTGTGCAGGCGGCAGCCAATCAATGATGATTCTCTCTCGTCACTGATGTTTCTATCTCTCTCTCCTTCTCCTTTCCTCTCTGAAATTAATAAGGAAATATATATTTAAAAATCACAGAATATGTATGACTAAAAACAACTACACACAGTTTTTCAGATTGGAGATCTGTGCAAAACTTAATAATTTTATGTATACCCATTAGTTCAGTTGTGCTACCTAAGGAAATACATATTAACCTCAGAGAGGCACATCGTGTGTCCTGTGGATCTGTGTCAACATAGTTGATGGGAAAATAGGTTATAGCTTAAGTAATTTTGGTAGATCTAAAGGTTCTCATAACAGTAAAATAAAATTGTATGATGGATTACTTTTTTTTTTTTACAAAAAGAGCCAGATTTTTTAGAGATACACTTGAGAAATGTATTTGTCATGAAAAGCAAAGGCTGTCAAATGATTCTCTAGGTATAGTAGTCACAATAAATACCTACTGTCACCTATAGGGAGACAGAAGAAATATAATGCCACTTCTGTTATTGAAAAACTATCCATCTCTTTTCTAACTCTATCCTTTAAGCACACTCCCAGTGGGAATTACCCTTGTACAACTCCATTTGCAGAGTAAAAAAGTTTTCAAGATAAGGAGCCTTCCTCTAAAATGTTAGCCTATTGCTATTTAAGCTTATTTCAAGGTATACAGTTGAAATAAGTTGACAACTTGAAACCTCTTAAATGCTTGTTTCTAAGCTTTATGAGTTGAATATGTCATAGAATTCATTCTAACTTATTGTTTCACAAAGGAATAAATGCATCAGTGTTAGATGCTGAATTTGATTTTTTTTAAAAGAATGATTTGAAAAGTAAGTAAAAAAATAATTTACAGGAAATGTGGTATGAAATGTGTTTTCAAATATATCTTCAGCCCTGGCTGGATGTCTCAATTGGTTGGAGCATTGTCCAGTATACCAAAAGGTTGTGGCTTTGATCTGCTATCAGGGTGCATATGGGAGGCAACCAGTTGATGTTTGTCTTTCACATTGATGATGATTCTCTCTCTCTTCCTTCCTCTCTCTCTCTAAAATCAATAAAAGCATGTCCTCAGGTGAGGATTATAAGTATTAAAAAGAACATCTTGATTAAAATAGTTAAATTCACTATATTAAAAAGCTTTTGAAGAATATTGATTTCCTAAATTAAGTAATTGGTAATTATGATTTTGTTTTAGTGCAACTATTTTTTTCTGTTGATAATTATAAAAGTAATACTATTATAAATATATTCTAGTTGGACTAGATTTTTGAAATGATACCTCCCAAAGCACTTTATTAACCATTTTATGGGATGTAAAAATCACTCAATTTAGTTTCTGACTTGTGTACTAGCACAACTAAGGGGATGGATAATTTGTACACATGACTGCTGTTTGAGGTACAGTATAGTAAGGGCCATAAGGAATTGCAATGCATAATAGAGTGTAAGAAGGGAAAGGCTACCAGAAATTTTCCAATCAACATTCTCTGTTTATATTGCAGATAGATAATAGGAATATAAAGTGGAAAATACAGTACAGAATGTATAGTAAAGTCATAATATTGTAATTCTAATTAGGCACATTTTGATAAATGCATACATGTAAATAGAAATATGAGAGGAAAATGCCTAGACACTTTCCTCTAGTATTTCTTTGCTGATGCGATCTGAAGATAAAGGAGTGATGGAAGATAAAGAGAGCAGAGGGGGTCTCTAATTGAGAATGTGGTGTCTGCTAGAAGCTAGATTCTGATCCTGTGGGAATAGGCGGAGTTTCTAGAGAATGACTCTTACCATGTAGTTGGCCCAACCTTGAGGCAAACAGGCTGGTTGCCTTTTGTACCTTCATGCATCAGTTATTGACTTTACCTAGGTAAAGCAGCTTCCCATAGAGAAAGGGAAATTATCCAAAGAAGGAAACAGCTATGAATCTTTAGCAGCTAACACTCATAACCGTTGGGCCTAATAAAAGGGGTGCGGACAAGGCACCAAGAAATGTTCACTATACATTCTTGAGCAATCAAGACATAGACATATTCTACACCCTCACACACACTGTTCAGTCATTAAATAGTCATTGGGTATCTTTTAACTACCGAAAATGAACAGTGGATTATTATAGGTTAAAAATATATAATCTTTTTTTATCCAGGAGTATGTCAATGTCTAAGCAGCAATAGTAAAGTATGTCAACATTTTTATAATGAGTTATGTGCTAAAGAAATGTTCCATACTCTATAACGTTCCACTATTATTGGAGGGCAAAGAAAGGCTCAACTATTAGTGCCTGCTGTTTACATTTTTTAAAGTGAACTGAGCAAAAAAAAAAAAAAAAGAGAGAGAGAGAGAGAGAAGAAAGAAAGAAAGAATGGATATGATTATTTAAACTAAAAATTTTAAGCCTCACTTCACTGAAAAATTCAACCTAATGGAATGTCTTACTTCTGCGGATTTCTGCCTAAACTGTGAATGCTCACATACGTGTGCCTATGACATGTCATGTGTAGTACCACTTCATTATCCAATTGTCAATTATCTCCAAATGTAAATTAATTAAAACTTGATGTGGAACATGAGTATTTGAAAACAATAAATGAACTCCCGAGAGTCACAGAAAAAGGCATGGAATGCCATGCTGGCTGATACATAGACACCCTAATGTTGGGAAAATAAAAACAGAGTATTTTCTCAATCCAGAAATCCTCTCCACAAAGGTAACAGGAGGGAAGAATAAACACTTTTGTCATTAGATAAGTATTAAACCAGAATGTGATGCACACCACAGGCAATTCACTAAGTAATTGCAAAGGCAGAAATCTCACCCTTTGGGTAGCCGAGCGCATACAACCCATTCCATGAATGTTTTCCAAGTGCAGCTGTACCTCACTTTATTGTGCTTCCCCTCATTTCACTTCACAGATAGCTTGTTTTTTATAAATTGAAAGGTGGTGGCAAGCCTGCATCAGGGACGCCTACCAGTGCCATTTTGCCAGTGGTGCTCACTCACGTCAATCCCCTGTCACATTGTGGTAGTTCTCTCAACATTTCAAACTTTTAAATCATTCAATTTTGTTATGGTGATCTGTGATCAGTTATCTTTGATATTCCTTATTTTGTAATTGTTTCAAGGAGGTAGGAACTGTGCTCATACAACAAAGGGAACTTTATTGATAAGGGTTGTGTGTTCTGATACAACAATATTGAAATTAGGGCAATTAATGACCCTGCAATGACCTCTCAGTGTTAAAAAAAAAATAAAAATACAGAAATGATTAAGCTTAGTGAGGAAGGCATGTCAAAAGTCATGATAAACTGTGTCAAACAGTTAGCCAAGTGCAAAGGCAAAGTTCTTGAAGGAAAATAAAAATGCTACTCAGTGAACAGACCAATGGCAAGAAAGTGAAACAACCTTATTGCTGACATGGACAAGGTTTCAGTGGTCCGGATAATAGAGCAAACCAGCTACAATGTGCCCTTGAGCCAACACCTAATCATGAGCGAGGCCCTAACTCTCTTCAGTTCTATGAAGTCTGGGAAAGATGAAGCTGCAGAGAAAGGGGAAGAAGATGAAGCTAGCAGAGAGTGATCAGAGGTTTAAGGAAAGAAGCTGTCTCCATAACATACAAGGATGAGGCGGCTAGTGTTGATCTAGATTAGAAGCTTCAGCAAGTAATCCAGAAGATCTAGCTAAGATGATTGATGAGGGTGGCTACACTAAACACAAGATTTTCAATAGAGTCCAAACAGCCTTCTCTTGGAAGATGCCACCTAGGACGTCCATAGGGAGAGAGAACTTGATACCTGACTTCTTCAGCATTTCTAAAGACAGGTTCGCAGGGGCTAATTCAGCCCATGACTTAAAGCTGAAGCAACTGCTCATTCACCACTCCCCAAATCCCAGGGCCCTTTAGAATTCCACTCAATCTATTCTGCCTGGGCTCTGTAAATAGAACTCAAAACCTGGGTGACAGCATGGCTGTTTACAACGTGCTCTACTGAATATTTTAAACCGTTGAGAAGTACTGCTCAGAAAAATATTTCTGGCAATGTACCTGGTCACCCAAGAGTTCTGACGGAGAAGTAGGAAACTACAGTTGTTTTCATGCCTGCTAACCACAACAACCATTCTGTAGATAATGTATTTAGGGGTAATTTTGACTTTTAGGTCTTATTATTTAAGAACATAAATTTTGTAAGGCTAAAATTGCCTTAGATAGTGATTCCTTTTCCAGATGGGGGTTGGGGGGGGGGTAAATTGAAAACCTTCTGGACAATATTCAATATTCTAAATGCTGTTAAGAACGTTCATCTTGCCCTGGCCTGTGGATCAGTTGTCAGAGCATTGTAACAATACATCAAGGTTGCGGGTTCAATCCTTGGTCAGGGCACAAATATGAAGCAATCAATGGAATAAGTGGAACGATAAAGTGATGTTCCTCTTTCTCTTCCTTCATCACGCACTCTAAAATCAATCAATAAAATTAAAGAAGCACTCATGATTCATGGGCAGAGGTAAAATTAATGTAAATTTGGAAAAGGTTTATTCCAACTCTTATGCATGACTTTGAGGGGTTTAAGACTTTCAAATCAACTCTTATGCATGACGTTGAAGGGTTCAATACTTCAATGGAGGAAGTTGCTACTGATCTGATTAAAATATCGAGAGAAGGAAAATTCCAGGTGGGGCCTGAAGTTGTGAATGAACTGCTGCAATATTTTGTTAAAGCTTTAACAGATGAGGAGTTCTTCTTAAGGATGGGTGAAGAAAGTGGTTTCTTGAGATGGAATCTACTCCTGGTAAAGATGCTTTGAGGACTGTTGAAATGACAACAAAGGCTTTAAAATATTAAACTTAGTTGATAAAGCAGTGGCAGGGCTTAAGAAGACCAATTTTGAAAGAAATACACTGTGGGTAATACGCTATCACACAGAGCATTGTAAGCTACAGGAAAATCGTTAATGAAAGGCAGAAGCAATCAATGTGGCAGATTTTATTGTTGTCTCATTTTAATAAATTGCCACAGCCACCCCAGCCTTCTGCACACAGCACCCTGATCAGTCAGCAGTTACCAGCATTGAAACTACACCTGCCACCAGCAAAAGTTTACAACACACTGAGGCTCAGATAATAGTTCACATTTTTAACAATAAAACATTTTTTCATTAATGTATGTACATCTTTTAGAACTAATGCTATTACATACTTTAAAAAAAAACTTATAGCGTGGCATAAATGTAACTTTTATATGCACTTGGAAGACATTTGTATGACTCGCTTTATTACTGTAATCACTTTCCCGGGGTGGTCTGGAACTAAATATCTTCAAGGTGTGCCTGTCAACAACAACTCAAGCTCAGAAAGCTGGGCATCTCCCTCCCAGAAAAACAGGGAGAGAGTGGTCCTATCTCTCCGAATGTTTACATTTCAAAGAGATGGCTCCCATGCCTTGTTTTGTTTTTAAGTATATTTATATTGATTTCAGAGGGAGGGAGAGAAAGAGAGAGGGAGAGAGAGAGAGAGAGAGAGAGAGAGAGAGAGAGAGAGAGAGAGAAACATCAATGATGACAGATAATCATTGATGGGCTGCCTCCTGCACATCCCACACTGGGGATGGAGCATTTCGACCCAGGCATGTGCCCTGACTGGGAATCGAACTGTCACCTCCTTATTTATAGGTCAATGATGAACCATTGAGCTACACTGGCCCAGTGGCTCCCTAATTTTTGAGGAAAATGTCCCTTGTCTTAAAAGCTGACAAAAAAAACCTATCTAACATTCAAAAGCTGTCTGTATATTTTAAAGAGTGGGAACCATACTTGTAGTTACATGTTTTCTAACGTATATATTCCAAGGTAATAGAGGGGAGGGAAACCTATTTCTTTCAACAGTGGGAATTAAGCCTCTTGCTCTTCATTTTTATTTTGTCAGTACACTACTCACAATGGAGATGCTTAGGCTCCAGGGGCATCATTTAGTCTTACTTCTGACATGGTGACACAGTTTCAAATCCCACAGCAGACTGTACATTTTCTGGGTTGCAGGCTTCTTGTTGGAGACAGGCATGCTGACTACAGCATTATGAAGGGACACCTGGGAAGTGACAGTGAGTGAGGAGATAATGCTTATAAAAAGCAGAGAGAGAAGTGTGAAGGGAAGAAAGGAGAGTGGGAGAAGGAAGAAGGAGGAAGTTAGAAACCTCTGCTAGTGCGAAGAAACAGTGCTGGCATTTGGAAACCCCTGAGGGCATCATGTTATCACCACACAAAATTATAACTGACCTTTAAGGGTATATCTATGATTGGTAAATTGTTTAACGCTTTCAATTCACAAACAGTCTCAAGATTGCTTTGAGGTCACATTTCTGATATCTTGAATCATGCACTTTAACCATCTCCTTCCCTTACACCTCCTAGAAATGTGTGCCAATTTCTGTAGGTGATTGATTGTTGGGTATAGTCAATATTAGGCCTTTTGTAAAAGTTATTTTGGATGTGAGTGAGTCACCCTCAGGAAACATCAAGGAACCTTGACCCTAAACAAAAGCAGAGAACAATTGCTTTATTGCAACTATAAACAAAATAAATGCTTTTGTTTTACATTTTTATGGGTATTTTTCAGTGGGTGAGTCAGTTAAGTGAAGCATATGCTTAACATATAGATGTACAGTTTCTGAAACCAGACTACCTGGGTTCAAATCCCAGCTCTGCTGTGTTCCATGCGACCTTGAGCAAGTTACTTCAACCTCTCATAGCATAGTTTCATTTCAAATGTTAGTATATATCAGTTAGGTCAATTTTTATTTTGCCTTTGCTGACAAATATATTTGATATTAATAATATATTTAAAGACTTTTGTGTTATTATATATAATCCATTCTATATAATAAAGAGGCAATATGCAAATTGATCCTCACACCCTCACAAGATGGCTGCCTATAATCAGGCCAGCAGGGTGGTTAGTGAGGGACGCCCAATCCACTGAACAACAGGCTATGTTGGGCAATCAGACCAGTGGAGTGGCCGGTCAGTTGGGGGTGACCAGGCTGGCAGGGTGGTGCAGTTTAGGGTGACCAGGCCAGCAGGAGGGGCACTTGGGGCGATTAGGCTGGTGGGGGGCGCAATGAGGCGCAATTAGGCTGGCAAAGAGGGTAGTCAGGGGTGACCAGGCTGGTAGGGGGTGCAGTAAGTAGTGACCAGGCCAGCATGGAGGGGGCAGTTAGGAGCAACCTGGCCAGCAGGCAGATGAGTGATTAGGAGCCAGCGGTCCGGGATTGTGAGAGGGATATCCAACTGCTGGTTTGTCAGACATCCCCAAAGGGTTGCCGGGCTAGAGAAGGTACAGGCTGGGCTGAGGGTACCCCCTGTGCATGAATTCCATGCACTGGGTCTCTAGTTTTATTATAATGTACATGTTTATATCCTATCACACAGGTAGCACATGTTTATTTGTAGACTGAATTAAGAAGTGAAAATTGCCAAAATTCACAGAACTCAGGAATGAAATTTTTTTAGAAATTTATTTTTATATTGAAGTCTTGGGTAATAAAGAAAATGAAGAAATGTCAAACTATTTACAGTTTTCAACTATTGCCTTAAGAAAGCAAAAAGGGATCCTCTACTTGTCCACTATTGTTATTACTAGATTCTATGGATAGAAATTGTTTATTAATTAATTTATACCTTACTGAAGTACCAGTGTTAAAAGCTGTTGAACAAGTGCGGCATCAAATTTTTCCCACATCTTTTCCCACCAATATAAGTGCCAGCTGCAGGAATTACATCCTTACTCTGAGTGGGTAGATTATCTTGGGGATTTTATACATATATATGCATATAATTATTATGCATGTTTTATTTCCAGTTTTTATATATACATATCTATATATGAATAAGTGCTTCCCAGAATGGGTTTACAAATCATTTTACATTTTAAATTTTAATAGTTCTATTTATATTGATATCCTCATAAATTGTGCTTAGACTAAACATGACAGTTATTAAGTTAAAATTAATCATCAGTTTAATTAGATTATCTCAGATATTTTAAAAAATACCTTTTGTATGGCAATTAGTGCTCTTTACCAAATATTGTATATCATGGATTGGTGAATGCCTTCTTCTTTCCCCATATCTTACCAGTATAGGGAATTGTTTATCTAAGAGATATGTAATAGGCCAGCTTATGTATCAATGTCAGATTATTACAAACCTTCAGTGGTTTAACATAACGGAAATTTACTTCTTGTTTTTGCTACGTATTGGTTATGTAGCCAATGCTTTGTCCCGTGAAATCACTTAGGGTTACAGACTACTGAAGGCATCATATATTCTGTAGCTGCCCCTTCTTGGTCACACAGCAGCAAAAGGGAGTGTATGGTGGGCTCACAATTGTCCGAGGCTTTATCCCAGAAGAGACATAGTTTGTTTCAGCTTCCAGCCCTGTAGCCAGAACTAGCCCCAAAGCTCCAACTCACCAAGGGGCATGAGTAGAGACAGCGAGGTGGTCACTGGTCAGCACTAATACTGTCTTCTGACATCCAACGGATCATTTTTCCTTGGATATGTGCCACATCATATAAATTCTCAGAACTCATTGAATGCATGAGTATTACTATCCACATCCTGTTTTACTAATTATTAAATAGAATTCATTTTAATTATTAAATTTTAAAAGTATTTTTATTTTTTATAGTTTGAAATTTGTAATATTTTAAGAGTATTTTTGAACATCTAATAATAATAAATGTCTACATTACCTGATGCAATCATATTATTATTAGTTAATTCATATTTTCCACACTCCCCTATACATCATAAAACATGGGTTAGCTTCACTAATCTCTAAGTCACTTTAAATTATAATTTAAAAAAAATCTTCCTAGTTGCTAAATAATATCATTATGAAAAATTATTATTTGCACCATGGAAATGGTTTTACAATAGATACACTCTAATTAAAATGCTTTGGGAACCAATTTTTTTTTTTCCAAATATGTGCACTTACAAATATTTTCTGCTGAAATGTTTAATTATGCTTTTAATTTTAAGCTATTGGAAAGAAAATAGCATATAGATTAGAATCCAGAGAAAAGAAGTTCATCACTAAAATATACAATTTGGGGTTTTGCTAAAATTAATTACGGATGTGTCTCATGTAATAAATTAATGAGAGATGATATGTTTGATAATGGTCTGGAATTGTCTTGTGAGGCATGTTTCTTTCACTGAAAGAGCAAATGGAACAAACTAATTGGTACCTTCTTTCAGTCTTTTCCTCTAACATATCTCCAAGCCTTCAGCAGTTAATAGCAATTACACAAAAAATGCTTTTCTAAAGCTTCACACCTGTCATGTTTTGGTTGTACTCTAGATAATGCTCTGAGTTTGATTGATTCAGGGATTATGTTTTGAAATAACAGCTTCACATCATCTTCTAAAATTTAAAATAATGTCTCATTGTCAAAATTAGAAAGTAGCGATCATAGGTACAGTTTTGTGTCACAAAGGAATATTCGGTATCTATGTTGTTTCACTTTATTTTGGCATGCAATCAATTTCTTCAAGAAAAAATGTGCTGTATATGGGAAAGAAGGTTTGCAATATATTTCTTTAACTTCATTGAGCTTTAATTTCCTTGTTTCCAAAATCAGATTACTATAAATACCCATCTCTTTGGAGTATAAAATGAAATAAATAGCAGAGTGCCTGCCATGCTGTACCCACTTAAAAAAAAAAAAACACATCTGCCTTGGACAGTGTTTTCAGCGGTTAGCACATCAGACTATACACCAAAGGCTCTCAGGTTCGATTCCCAGTCATAGGGCAATGCTTAGGCCCCTGTCAGGGGTGCCTGTGGGAGGCAGCCAATCAGTGTGTCTCTAGCACATTGATGTGTCTCTTTCTCTCTCTCCTCCCCACGCTCTAAAAAAATTACTCTCTCTAAAAAAATCAATGGAACAAGAAAATTAAAAATACCGCATTCTATTCATTATTTCGTCCTTACTGTTTAAGCCTGTGTTTAAGTTTATAAATTCTTAGAGCCAGAAAGAATTCTGAAAGTCCTGTGATTTTTTTTTAAATTTAAAAAAATAATAATGTTTATTATTTTTTGACAAATATATGTTTTTTTTGGTTTAGAATTTTAATGTTAAGATAAAAAATAGAAAACAAAAACATGGGCTGGGTTAGAGGTTTTTTGTTTGTTTTTTCCTAATATTACTTTTTATAGAGAGTAATAATAGTTGTTAGATTATGTTTTAAATCTGGACAAAAGTCCACCCATTGATGTCTACTGTATAATGTTGATTGTTTGATCTGCCAGTGACAGGATATCTCAGCTCAAACCTGCTCAAACAGTATCCATAAATGATATTGTGGAGTAGGCTGAGCTCCCGGCACAGAGCAATCGGTAGTCATGTCATTCATCGCCTAGGTTTCTCCCTTGCTGCTGGTGATGACAGTTTCACCTGTAGGTGGCAACAGCATTTTCAGGCCATAATTCCATGTACAGCCACATCCTGATTAGAAGATTAATCTGTATCTTTCTGTGTTTCAGGGAGACTGAGGAAATTATCCCCCAGACATTCCAGATTTATCAGAATTATCCAATTCCTACCAAAAATAAAAAAAAAATACTGGAAGGCAGAATATAATGAATAGTCATTTAGGAATACTATGGATATTAGAATATCAATCAAAGGTATCACTATAGGCCAAAATGTTGGCCACCCACCATCCAAACACATGTCCTTCCCATAGATAGGCACTTCCAAAAATGTCCATGCCTCTCCGAAATAGATTTATACCTTACCAAAAATGAGGCAACGTACTCCTACAGGTGTACTAAAGCAAGTTCAAGTTCAGAATACAGTATTTGTTTAAAGTTTAATTCTTTCTGTCACGTTATAATGTAACTGTCAATAGTTTGGTGGAAGAAAGGTTTTTACTCTCTGCCCATGGCTGATACCTTCCGAGAGTGGAGAATAGGAAATGATACTACCATAAAAACTCTCCTTCTAAAAAAGAGGCGGGAAACACAATGGCACCCATTCATAGCCTGTTTCGTACATGTTCTAGCAGTTGGCCAAATTGCTTTCATTCTGCAAATATGATGGCTCTCTGATCCAGGGTGGAAAGTGGTGTTGGCAACTTCCTTGCCCATAGCCACCATGGGTGTTAAGACGGAAGCATGCCTTATCTCTGGGCTGCACAGCTTTAACAACCCCCCTCCAGTTGAGTGGGTTTGGTGAGCCGAAGATTGATCTAATTACAGAAATATATTCTTGATGAATCTTTGAATCACTTTGGGAATGCAGTTCCCTTAAAAATGTAGTTGGCTTATAACTTGTTTGCATTCAAGGACATGGCCTGATTTCCTAACCAGGAACTGTCTCAGCAAGTCATTTTTTTCTTTCTTTCTGGGAAATCCAGTCTTAGCCACTCACCACAGAGTCTCATCCATCCCTCCCTCAACCCCACAGCCGTCACTCTTCAGTGGTGGCCTCGGCGATGAGGAGAATCAGAGCAGCGAGATATGGGAAGGCACGCATGTGACTCGTCCTTTCCACCTGCATTTTAAAGACGAGGTTGGCCCCTTTACCGGGTTAATAATGTTTAACTCCAGGTGTTTGCAGAAGTCAGAGGTTATAGCATTTTCTTTTATCTGAGCAAATATTGTGCCCAGACTCCATTCTCACTGTCTCTGTTTGTATTGCCTGCAGCTTGGAGTACAAAGTTTGGCTTTTCAACCTCCCTCCCCCCAAATTTTCAGATTATTGGAATCTAAATTACTTTGTGTTATAGCCAACAGACATGAAGAAGCTCTTTAAGCAGAACTGTATTTTATTTTTCTTTATTTTCAATGCGTCAACTGTAGCCGAAGCATAACTCCCTCTTGAAGGACTTAATTGAGAGTTGTGAGATATAACCAAGACACTAGCATCCTGAAAATTTCCCATCACTTCCCCAAATGAGCAAATATTTAGCCAAATGCTTCGAAACCACACAGGAAAGATCATTAACCAGGGAGCTCTGAGGAGCAGAGTGGGTCATTCTTTCTCTACTTCATCCGTTCTCTTTTGCAAGGGTGACATTACAGAGTTTGGTGCTTGTGACAACTCATTTCTGGTGATAGATTCAGTACCAGGATGCTTCTGTCAGCAAGTAACTGCAAACATCAATTAAATAAGGAGAAGGTTGTCACGCTACTGGATGTAGGGAGGGTCCCCTGTGCCATGTTTCAGGGTTCAACCTTACTGTGATTTTCTTGGCCAATGCCTTTCTCCAGGACTGGTAGCTAAGTAGCCTCAGCATTTCCAATAAGATGATGATAATGACCAGAAGAGAAAGGAATAATTTCTTCCTGGATTTCTTAGAGCTGAGTATACATTTCATAGAAGCACTTTAAAAAGTTCTACTCTTAATGACTAATACAAGATTCTTGAGAACATATACTTCAAAATCAACAGATCACCATCCAAAAGAAGTGATTACTTCATAAGATAAGGGAATATCTGTCTTGTGTTCTGGAAAGCAGAAATGTTTTTCAGGAATACCTGGGCTCTGACTCTGATCTGTACCCCAATCTCATTCAGCTGTGCTAAGGTGGTTGAAACTGAGTTTTGTCCTGAAACCAGGAAAGCTTGATAATCACAAACATCTTGTTAAATGAAAAAGCACAATTGCTTATGTAGGATTTTTTTTTCTGAAATAGAAATATAAACCCAAATGTAAGATGGCAGAGGTGTAGCAAATATTAGTCTATGTTCTCAACTCTGTTCTGAAGGCTCCCTGCGGGCCGTGAGTTGAGGACCTCTGTGAACCCCGTTAGGGAACCAGTCCGGGGTCAGGGTCAGTCCTGCCAGAGGAGCTGCGTCTGCTCCCACTCCCAATACATTTTCCATCTACTTTGCGAAATAGTTTTTCATTTTTAAAGTGTGGGATGTGCATGCATGTGTGTAGGTTCTCTTTTTGCAAATCCACAAACCACAAAAAAACGCCGCGCAGTATACTGTGAAACAATTTAATGGTACATATCACCTAATACTAAAAGTATCCTCTTAAAAAGCTTATTACCTAGGCTACTCCTGAGATGCTTGTCACAGTATTATACACTTGCCATCACATTTTAAATAAGTACCCTAATAAACCTGCACTGAATTTTAAAATTGAAATAAAATGCAGCCTCTCGGAAGAGTGAGACCTAGTAAAATGTTTAGGCAAAGAACAAGTGTGTCTCCATGATGGGCAATGTTTGATGGTGGCGTCTGTATGTCTCCTGTGAGCCTGTTCTCACAGCATTCAAATTATTTCACCCATACACTGAGGCAGACAAAATATGTGACACACCCACTTAATCGATGCATCTGTGGACATGTTAAACCCTTAACACAAAATATCTACTTTGGGCAGGCAAATATGTATAAAATTACTTTTGGTAAATCAATTGTACTTTCAGATTCTGAGGCACTGCAAGACTCAGTATAAGTGCATGATGTTGGTTCATAATTCTGTTTTCAAGACCTGGCGATATTTTACTCTTTTGAAATGCTTAATGTATATGACTTCAAACTTGAAAACATTTTTTTTTCACTCAATCTTATAGCTTTCAAATAAAGCAGACAACCCTCTATTCGATCCCAAGAAGGGACACAAAAGCTGGAAATGACTAAACAAATCACATGGCATTCTGGATGCTGATTGGTGTTCATTAGGTCAGAGTTTAAGTCAATGTTCAATGTACATAAGGATAGGTTACACCACTGGCAGCTCTGTCTGTCTCTCATAAACCCAGCATGTCTGGTTGTGATGCATTGTTTTGTGGTTAGATTTATGTTTTAATATTTTTTTAATATATGTAAAGTTGAACTGAGATTCCTAACATTTAATTTAAGTATTATTCACTTATCACTTATTCAGTGTTTGCTTTATGCCAAAACCAGCTTTGGTGTTGGGACCCCACCAATAATTAGCCATGCTACCCAGATTCAAGAGGGCTATAGGTTGGATGCTCCAATAAATGGACCCTGGGCTTCAAGTTCAGGTACAGATGATTAATATCAAGGAAGTGCCCCAGAGTAAATAGTAAAGGTAGGAGAAAAGGGGAACTGGGAGATAGAGAAGCCATGTGATGGAGAAATTTCAGTTTGAAGCTCCAGGCTCAGCCTGATCCTATGGGAAGCTCTGGAGGTTAAATTTCACTTGAGAATGTGCCCTGCCTCTAGGCAAAGGAGTAAGGCTTTGCTAGTCCTACTGCCCAGGACAAGAGGAAGTGGGATCATGGGAGTGAGGTAGTGTCGAAAATTCCCAAGACTTTCCAGTAACTCTGACAGGTGGACAGACCCAGTGTCTGGGGAAATCCTCTGAAGGATGTAGCTGGAGCCGTTAGAAGCAAAGCACACATACACCTAACACGTGTGCACAGAGCTGGCCAAATTAATGCAAAGCAGTAGGTGTGGGGCTCCACCAGTGACTGCTACTACCAGAGGTCCATGCTCTGGAAGAGGTGCTAAGCCTTGAAATTATTAATGCAATAAATGTAACAACGTATTGACATTTGAAGCCCAGTAATAACTCAGGACTGAAGTTGGGTTCATCTCTATGTGATGGAAATAAAGATCAAAGGTTTCCTGAGTAGAAAGAACACCTAAATGTTCATCTGTTTGCCACTATAAACTAAGCATTAAAAGTGTTAGTCTGGTTTAATTATGATGTTATATGGGAAAATTAACAATACTTCTCTCACCTTGTAGAGCAGTGATTCTCAACCTTTCTAATGCTATGACCCTTTAATACAGTTCCTCATATTGTGGTGATCCTCAACCATAAAATTATTTTCCTTGCTACTTCATAACTGTAATTTTGCTACCGTTATGAATGGTAATGTAAATAATCTGTGTTTTCCGATGGTCTTAGGCGACCCTGCTAGTGGTTCTCAACCTGTGGGTCTGACACGGGGAGCACTGCTCAGCCAGAAGCCGGGCTCAGTGCTGGCAGGTGCAGCGGCAGTGGCAGGAGTCTCTCCTGCCTTTGCTGCAGGTGGACATCCCCTGAATGTCATGCACGGGGCCTCTAGTAGTTTATAAACTCCTGTTTTACTCAAAGATATGCTTCTTGGTCTCTTACATATACATTTGCTTCCTACAATTTAAGGAGTCCTGGTTATCTTATTCCTAAATCCATCACATATTAGACTAGCATTTTTTCAAACCATGTTCCAAAGAACATCTTTCTTTGATTCAATTGAATCCATTGCCAATTTTGCTAATACCTGTCCAGTAGCTCATTTGTGTCATGTGCCTTAACTTACGTTACTCAATGTGTTTGTTACATATGATAATCAAATGCTGATCATTTCTAACTTCAAATACATTTCTGGCATTGACTTTAATACTAGAGCACATTTATATTTCACTTCCTGATTGTGTTCCAGTGATGCATTATAATGTGAAAATGTTACATGGTCAAATATGTTTGGAAAACCCTGGGCTAACAGGAACAAATTAGGAAGGGGGTTTCTGGAGGCATAATGGCTGCAGTTACATGAAGGGACACTTGGCTGAGTGGCAGTATTCAAGCTGCAGACCTGCATAACAAAGCACAGGAGAGTCATTGATGCTTATGTTGCTATCCATAAAGCATAAATTAGAATGTACTGTAGTTCAGTGTACTCAAATTAATAAGGCAGGGTTTATAAAATGGATTTTACAATACTGTCTATCTAATGTAGAATTTTTAAAGCAATTTTGACATGGCAATGGAAACTTCAGTTATCTTGAAAAATATAAAATGCCTCACTCCATAATTATGTTGATTCAATTATTTGTTAGTTTTGAAGTATGAGTTATACTTTATGAATGACCAATATTATTTAACCATTTGAATTAGCTAACACAATTAGGGTAGTGCAATGCCTTAAAAATATTAAATTAGCTAATGAAGGTTCTTCAATAAATATGTCTGGACTTTTAACACTGTCAGTCATAAATTACAATGTGTTATTTCTCTCTTTTTTTGTAGTCCTTTATCACTGAACAATATAAACATTGTCAAATTCAACAGTAGCAACATAAGATTAAAATTAAAAGATGTGTTTTATTTTGCTTATTTCTCATTTAAAGTTTTTTATCTCTTCATTTATGTGAAGAAATTAAAGAATTTTTCTGGACCGATACTGTCCCAGAAAGATGACTACAGTGTTTGTAATGTCAGAGTCAGCAGAGCCCAGTGGAGCTGGACTTCGGGAAGTGGGGGGGGAGGGAGAGGTTAATGATGAGAGTGGGCTCATTAAGTGGTATTCCACTTCACATGGCCTGAGGCTCCAAATTCTCTCTTTCAAGGCTCTTAGTACACACCATTCCTCAGTTACTGATCTAAGATAAGAGCTTTAAATGTATAAACATGTAATCTTTGCAGACCTCATGATATAAAAATGATAAAGACAAATGTTAAAATTATTTCTATTTCTAATTCAGCGGTGTGAAAAAAAAAGTTTGTAGCAATGGTTATAATTCTTCCCCCAAACTCATATGTCCCCATTTATTCTTTCCCTGCTACAAGTTGGAATTGAGTCTCCTAGACTATGAAGGAAGAAAAGGAGTTGAAAAATATAATATTTATGTCATTCAAGAAAGGAAATCTGTTAACAGGCTGAGAGGGAGGAGACTGTGAACAAATAAAAAGGGGTCCTCTTGATGACTATGGAAAGTGTCCTGTTTGATAGTTCATTGTTCAGGGGACAAGCGGGAGTAAGACTCAGTTTTTGTCAAATTTTGTAGCTGCTAACAATTATTATTTAATTTCTGGAAAATTCTACAGACTTCAGTTTGTTATAAAATAATACTTGGGATCTAAATTATTTTTAAGTTCTCTAATTTTTGTGTTATTCTGAAGTTATACTACCAAAGCTACCCCAAAGCCAATTAATTCCCTGAGTATCTAATTTATACTTTTTACAATACTAGCTATTATGGGGAGTAAGTAAGTACTTTTTTACTATGAAAGAAGGAAGGGAGGGAGTGAGGAAGACAGGGAAAGTTCCTATACTTCAGTTTATAATTTAGTTGTCAAAACAAAGGGACCCATGCGCTGAAAACTGAAAAATTATTTTATGACAATGATAATGTCATGGTAACCTAGAAATTTATGATTGCTCTAATTGTTTTAATTAGGGAAAACCATCTGAAGGTGAGTAATGGCCATCGTTATAGGAAAAGAACACGGGACCAGGAGTCTGGCAATTTCAAACAAATCTTAATTTTGCAATATCATCCTTGCTTAATGGAAATCGCAGTAATTATGAGCATCTATCTTGAATTAGGTACTTTGTTAATAATCCAAAATTCTAATTTACTAAAGTTGGAGCCTTCACATTTTAGTGATTACGTGTACAACTTATTTCTTTCCATGGTAGAAAAAAAATTCTACATACATTACAAACTCTTTCATGAATCCTTGTACTCAGGTAGCAATGGCAGTTGAGTGAATAGACATTTAATGCTGGCTAGACAGCTAATTTATTTAGTCTGTGGCAAGATGGTACCTTTCCCTGCTTAATTGAGAGGAAAGGTCAATTGGAAGTAGACAAGAAAGTTTCCCGTGTAGTTATTTTATGTTCATACTAGCTTTCAGTTCCAGTGAAATGTTTTGTGCCATAGACAAACCTAATGGTTCAAAATGTTCTATGCTTTTGGGGCATGGAAAATGGCTTCATGTTTGTTTGGTTTTTGTTTCCTCAAGAAAATTTCCAGAGCTGGGAGTAACACTCAAAATCTTTTTTCAATCTTACAAAGAGTCAGAGAGCTTATTAAATGTGGCAACCTCTGCCAAATGTTCTCTACAATATAAAAAGCTCCATTTAGCCAGTATATTGGATATCTTCTCACCTCTTGATGTGTATGTGTTTTAATTTATGAAACCAATTTAAGCACTGAATTCTTAAAACATTGGCTACAAAGCTCAGTTTTATAGAGAAGGAAAGATGTTTAGAAATCACTTAAATAATTTACTATACTATCAAATCTGAATGCCAGTGGCTACAATTTACCATTCATATGCACTCTTTTAAAAATTATTATTAATGTTGCTTCCTTTTGCTTTCAGAGGGCATGTTGAGAGGAGGCCAGAATTGGAGGGGGAGGGGGGTGAAAGGGTATTTTTGGTGCTTTGTTTTGTTTTGGCCAATCTAGAATTTCTGATCTCTATATACTTGCCAACCATGCATGTATAATTCAAAATGAAATTAAAATGTTAAATTCAAGGACACAATGCTTTGAATAAATGCCTCAATAATGTGAACCTGATTAGTGCATCAACTATGAATAAAAGATCGAGCGTAAGTGTGGCAGTTGCCAGAGGAAAGGGGGTGGGGGGAGAAAGGGTCCTAATATATGGTGACAGGGGAAGATTTGGCTTTGAGTAGTGAAAACATGGTACAATAGACAGATCTTGTAACATAGAAGCACACACCTGAAACCTATATGTTCACGTTGACCAACATCACCCCAATAGATTTAATTTAAAAAATAAAAATGTCTAGCATAAATGAGGAATTTTGTGACTTGTGAGACTAAATCATTTTTTTAATGCACATAGTAAAATAAAGCATTACAGATAAATACATCATTCACTTAAAGCTACATATATTAAAAACATAATATTCCAATTAGAGCAGACGTCCTTCAGGATGACTTCCTGGATAAAGCCGGAGCTGTGTGGGAAGCCCAGGTCCCAGGTGCCAAAGGAAAGCTGGTGCCAGCCGCTGGGGGGAGGAAGGCCTATTCTTGCACAGTTTTTGTGCATCGGGCCTCTAGTTAGATAATAACATCTCATTTTTGCACATTTTATAAGCCACGGAGAATTCTAAAACTCGCAGCTGAAATTATTGCTATTATTAATTTGTTATCTCCTCTTTATTAGTTTACTCTTTTAGGTATATATTACTTGAACGATTATACATTGTTAGAGACAGAAAGAAAGAAGGCATTGAATTAAATGTCTTCTTTACAAATAGGAACGTATAAAGGCAAAGGAGCTGGGATTGTTTAGGTTCTTGAGAGATTTATCCAGGATCACATACGCTCATTAAGATGAATCTCCACAGCTTATGAACTTGAGGGCAACCAAATACTGTCTTTAAATTAATACACTTTGTTGTATTTCATTTATTGATATCATTAAACAAGGCATTTATATTTGATACCCTGGTACTGATACTTCTATTGTATCAAGGAATCTCCTTTATATTACTGCATAAAATGTTTATTATATTTTACTGAGTTCAAGCCTTGGTATTCTATAATTGTAGTATTAAGATTGATTTTTTAGAAATAATTGCCAGACAAAATGTATAAGTAACCAAGAATAGGAAATGAATTCTTCCATATTTGTTAAATTCATTCAACTACTGTGAATGTTTAAATTAAGTTAAATGATGCACTTTCTGTAAATAATTATTCTCTTTAATAACTAATTGATTACTTTCCCCCAATATAAATCTTATATCCAACTATCAACCTTAATTTATAGGCAGAGAACGTTGAGGCTGGTTAGCATCATGCTGATTTTATATTTTACTTTAATTAAAAAAATAAGTGCTCTACCAGTCAGGGTGAGTAATGTCCACAGATAATGTGCACCGTGTTTTTGGCTGAATTTATTTACATCTGTATTAACTGATTTGCTCCTGCCAAGCAGTTCCACATTCAATAGTTATTCATACAAATGACTTGGGTTTTTTTTCCATATATTTATCAATTTGGATAATAAGATGGATCTTCTAGCATGTTGAGTATTTTATTGTGGTTAAAATTAATTGAAAAACTGCCTTTTTTTCCACCTAAAACTACTAAAGTCTTATTACACTGAACTTACCAAAGCAAAAGCTTTCAAAAGTAGTTTAACCACTAGGTGTTGTGTTTTTTTTTAAGTAATCATCTAAATTCATAATAATGACCAATAATAAGCCTCAATTAAACAATGATGGTAGTTTCTGTGATATAAAGATGAGCATCAACATGAACTCATCCTGAAGGTGGTTCACATTTTTAGCAGATAATTTCAATATAGTGTGAGGATAGCTGGAAACTAGCACTTGGAGCTTCATGCATGCCAGCTTGCTTGTATTAGTTTTACCTCATTTACTCCTCCCACTAACCCTTCGGAGTGGGTTCTGCGATCTCCACTTCACAGAAAAGAAAACGCTGCCCGGAGAGCATATGTAACTGCCTGGGGACACATGATTTGCTAAACTGAGATTAAAACCAGGCAGCCTGAATCTTGGTGGGGAGGAAGAGGTATCCTAGTAACACAGGGCCACAGTCATAGCAGAGAGAAGATGCCGAGTTACAGCCTGAGAAATAACAACGTGCTGCATCCCGGTGGAAAGGCAGCCATTGGAGGGGCTGGGGAGTGGGGACAGTTAAAGAGTTTCCTGGGAAAAGAGGAGAGATTTATTGAGGGCAAAGAGTTAGGAGACCCATGGAGGTATGAGGCAAACGTTAATAGGTGCTTATTAGCACAGCCGTATTTATCAAAGTGAGGCAAAAGACCCCCTGAAGAAAAAGACCCTTGGCTATACGGTGAATGTAGAGATCCCCAGGCGGGGTCATAGTTCTACTGAGTCAGGATCCCTGTGGGGACCCCAAAGGAGCACTTTATTAGAACATTTCAGGTGACAAACTGCCCTGAATTATAACTTCTAGGATCCCGTAAAGACCTTAAAGTTCAACATGAGAAGGGTCAAAGGGTAGATAAGGTCCAGCTCAGAGTAAAGCTTTAAAACTGCCCTCTCTGTGATTAGCTTATTTAAAAAACAAATAGTGCTGAAACCTGTTTGGCTCAGTGGTAGAGCGTCGGTCTGCGGACTGAAAGGTCCCGGGTTCGATTCCGGTCAAGAGCATGTACCTTGGTTGCAGGCACATCTCCGGTAGGGGGTGTGCAAGAGGCAGCTAGTTGATGTTTCTCTCTCATCGACGTTTCTAGCTCTCTATCTCTCTCCCTTCCTCTCTGTGAAATATCAATTAAAAAAATATATATATATATATAGAAAACAAATAGTATTTCAGAGTACACATAAAATGGTGACATAGGTTAAAAAGGCAGGAGTAAAATGAATATCTCAATAGATAGAAATAAAACAAAATAATTTGCCTTATATCCTTACTTCATTTATTTTTTAATATTTTTAATTGATTTTTTCAGAGAGGAAGAGAGAGGCATAGTTAGAAACATCTATGAAAGAGAATTATCCATCAGCTGCCTCTTGCACACCCCCTACTGGTGATGTGCCCGCAACCGAGGTACATGCCCTTGACCTGTTTCAGCCCTTACTTCATTTATGTTCTAATGTAATCCATAAGAAAATACTCATTCTTACCTATTCTTTTATTAAGATACAAATCTCAAACTCCCCAACCCCTATCATTCTATTTCATTTATTTTATGTTTGTACAAATATTCAGGAAATCTTTTAAAAGATATAACCAAATTTAAAATTAGTTAATTAATTTAACCTAATGATTCTCCATCCTGGTGGCAAATGAGGGTGACTTGATGAACTTTTTATAAAAGGAGAGCAAGTGACTTACAGCAAGCATGTCAAACTCAACGGCTAATATGGGCCAAATAAACAAGGTCTAAGTTTATGTAGGTTGCAAAAACACACACAAAAACTTCAATTTCCATGGAAACATAAGTGTATTTAGAAAAAGGCATGCTGAATACAAAGGGCTGAAATAAATGAGTAATCATTAACATAAAATAATAGGACATTTTAATAAAATTAATATTTTTCCTGAATGTTAACTTACCAGACACTGACTAATTGCACAAGTTAGTAAGCATCATGCAAATAAATCTATTTTTCTTGGATAGAGTGTCTGCCTGTGGACCGAAAGGTCCCAGGTTCGATTCCAGTGAAGGGCATGTGCATTGGTTGCAGGCACATCCCCATTGGTGGGTGTGCAGGAGGCAGCTGATCGATGTTTCTCTCTCATCAATGTTTCTGACTCTCTATCCCTCTCCTTTCCTCTCTGTAAAAAATCAATATTATAAAAATATATTTTTAAAATAAAGATAAGTACACTACCCACAGGGAGCTTGAAATCTAGAAAGGAAAGAAGTTATGTACAAACATATAGTAACTGAAAATATTATGAGCCCAAAAGAGGTCCAGGCAATGTATTATAGGATTTCAGAGAATGGCAATGTTGCTTTTAGGCATTAGGCAAGTTTTCATGGATCACAGGCAGCTGAGCTTGGTTGTAAAAGATGGATCAGAGTTTTATATTAAGATTATTAACAAAGGGCATTTACAAATTTTCTGATGAAGAAGGGACTAAAAGGAAGTAAAATTGCATGAGAGGAATTATGATTAAAATGATTATTGAAAAACACCTAATAATTGGTTTTGAGAACTAGAATTACTTGAGTAAGTAAAGGTGAAGGAATGAAAAGAAAAAGTTTTCTCAGCTTGAGAGACCCGAATGCCTGCCTAGTGTGTGAAACTCATCCATGTCCCTATGTGACATAATGAAACCTTCAAGCAAAGGAGGCATGAAGAGCGATGATCAGAAAGATGAGTCTGATGTCGGGGTGAGGGAAGGACTGGAGAGGGGGAAGACTGAGTACAGACAAGGATTATAGTTTTTTGAATCAGACTTTTAGTCCAATCTATAGAAATGGAAACTTGGAAAATGAGTCTATAAAATAAGCCCTTGTTTAGAAATTGACCTTCCCCATTTATTTTGTGATTATTTCTTTTTAGAAAGTGAATAAATAAAAGTAAATAAATGCAATCAAAGCTTCATCTGCTTCTACACAAGGTCTTGAATAAGAAATTGTATGTTGTGAATACCTGTGTGTTGAATGTGTCTAGTGGTGTGCAGGTAAATGGTTAATAATCAGCTCTCCAAATAAAAGACCCTGATCTGGAATGTGCCAATTTCTGTGGTGTAAATAATCTTTCCCTGGGTAATTTTAAACTACCAATGTGATGTAACTGAACATGAATTTGGAAAGTCTTGGGAGGAAAGCTTCTCTACTAGTTTAGGATTGACATTGCTGGGTCCCTCAGAAATTAGCTGACAACAGACAGATTAACAGCAGAAAAGTTATTCATGCAGAGATACTCAGTAGTGAGTAACTCAATGAAGAGCCAGAGATAAAGGCCCCATCCCCACTTAGCAAAGCGTAGTGGGAAGCAGCTTAAGACTTTAGTGGGAAAATATGGGAGGTTCTATTGGGAACCTGGAATTGCACTCCTGCTAAGGGATTGATGGTGTCTGTACACTTGGGAGGATATGCTTAAATTCAAATAATGTTCCTTTCTGTGGTTTCTGGTAGTTCAGAAATTTTCAATTTAATATAGCATTTACCACACTTTGGTGAGCTGTTAATCCCTTTTGGAAGAGATGACCACAATCAACTCTAGGAAGCCCTGGCAAGGTGGCTGCATTACACCAGCAGAGTATGCATCCCACCTCAAATTTGATATGTTCATGCACTGAATTATATTCTCTAAAAACAAACAAACAAAAAATCCAAACAAAGTTTTTTTTTTCTTAACTGCTATGATCTGGGCATGGTAGAAGAGATGACGCTATTGGCAATCAGGGTTTAGATACTAGGACTGGACAGATTTTGGAGAATATTATAAGATTTCTTGATAACATAGGAGTTTAGATAAATGAAGTGTGAAAAAATAGATAAAATTGGTGTAAAGTTGAAGGAAATGCTTTCTGTTTATTCTTTCACCCCCTCATTTTGGTTTTCCTTTATTATAAATCGGTCAAGTTGATTGTACGTAGTGTATTTACTACAGGAAGGTGCTAAACTTCTGTCCTCTTTGGTAGGGTTTGTGAAAGAAAAAAAAAAAATAGGTGAAATCATTTTGATTTCCAGTAGTCTAGCTAAGTGTGGCTGTTTCAGGACCAATCTCCTCATGCCATGGGGCCTAGAGAAGAAGCAGGGGTTCTTCCTGGTCCTCCTCATAGACTTCTGACTGCTCTCTTTCCTTCCCTTGTTTACTCTTGGCTTGAAGAGGTCTTTCAGGTTCCACATTTGCCCTTCTGCAGTCTCTTTATAACCTAGCATTTGACACATTTTCTTTTTTTTCCCATTATAAGTGAGTTACCAAGTCCAGCCCACACTTAAGGGAAGGGCATAACATACGAGTGTAAAAGCAAAAAAAGCATTAGAGGTCATTGCAAAAGCCACTTACCTTAGGCGACATCCAAGTCTAAGCACTAGGATGGCACTCAGAATTTAAAGCGAGAAGCTTACTAGCCCTCTGTAGCAGACACAAGATTCAACTGTCATTCAGTTTAAAAACATTATCCTATCGGCTGACGCTTTTAAAGTCCAAGAATGGAATGACACCCTTTCCTTCCGGTCCAATGCAACTAGTTCACCAGCCAGCTCTGCTAGGGAAAAGCTGCTCGGTGCAGCTGAAAGTCAACCAGCAGCAGCTTGCAACCCCCAAAGCCCTGACATCTGTGTTTTGGCTGAGACTACACATGGCCTTTGTCTTCATGAGGTTGTTGGGATCCAGAGGCTTTACTGAGGCCCGTTCATCCCACAAAACATCCCTTCAGACTAAGAAGAATATAGGAATAGCTTCCTGCCTATGGGAGAAGGCTCCAGAAGCAGCAGGCAGCCTTCCAGTTAAACACTTTTGATCTGGAGCTTAAAGCTCTTACTCAGATCCCAGCAGTAAAAAGCCAACTGCATAGCCGTGGAAGAGAACACATGTTATCTGTATATGATCTTGCTAGCAAAAGGAAGCGGAGTGAGCTGAGCCAGGCATCAAATTCATCTATGCCAGATTTATCAGCAAGAAAAAATGATTCTTTCCTGGTAGACAGGGGAGCTGAGAGTGTAACACTGGCAGAGCTCCTTGGGGATGAAAGGAGCACCAGAATGAGGAAGAAGTGTTCCCATCATACTTCAAAATCCAACGTTTTTATTTGCCTTATAATTTTATCTTTTCTTAAATATGCAGAAAATTCAACATAGTCACATACATCATTGTTTGTGTGATTTATTTAGGTTTATGTTTAGAAAGATAGAAACATCAATGATGAGAGAGAATCATTGATAGGCTGCCTCCTGCAGACCCACACTGGGCATAGAGCCTGCAACCAGGGCATATGCCCTGACTTGGAATCGAACCATGACCTCCTAGTTCATAGGTCAACATTCAACCACTGAGCCTTGCTGGTCAGGCCTATTTAGGTTTATCTTTAGAAAAACTCTATCAAAATTCAATGCTAATTTGTATCTAATGTTTACCTATTGTTTCAGGTTCTTCATTTGGGTTATTTATGTATTTAGCACTTAGTCCATTCAAAATTCATTTGAATGGAATTTAAGGCTATATATTTTTTCTCTAATAACTCATCAATTGGTAAATCACAGCCTTTTAAATAACCTGATATATTTCTCATTACCTACTGAAGTGACAGTAAATTTAGATCTCTCAAACTTCTCAAATAGGAAAAATTAGTGCATTAGCCTTGGAGGAAAATTTATTAATATATGTGAAGTTAGATAGTTATATACATATTCTATAAGTAAGACCTTGTAATTCCATAAATGTGTTAAAAGAAATAATCACAGATATGTTTTTAAAACATTATCACAGCATTACTTATAAAGAAAAAAAATGGCAGTATAAAAATGTTTAAAATTAGGGATCTCACAAGATGAATAAGCCATAATTATATGATGGAATTGTAGGCATTCACCATAAGTTACACTGAAAAAAAATATTTGATATGACAAAAATCTTCAGAATATAGTTTTAAGACAAAATCTATGATACATAATGTCCATTAATTTCAATCAATCACATTGCACAGAAGACTGGAAAATGCACATATGCTTTAGCAGTAATTATATTTTGCTATTTAGATTTTTATGATTCTACTAGAGGCCTGATACATGAAATTTGTGCAAGAGCAGGCCTTGGCAGCTGTGGCTGCCTAGACCTTTCCTCACAGCCATGGCAGCTGCAGCCCTGGCTCCGTCCCAGAAGGATGTCCGGTCTAATTAGCATATTACAGTTTTATTATTATAGATCTATCTATCACCCATCTATCTATCTATCTATCTATCTATCTATCTATCTATCTATCTATCTATTATAGATCTATCACCTATCTATCTATCATCTATCTATCTATCTATCTATCTATCTATCTATCTATCCATCTATCATCCATCTATCATCTATCTATCTATCTATCTATCTATCTATCTATCTATCTATCTATTATAGATCTATCACCTATCTATCTATCATCTATCTATCTATCTATCCATCTATCATCTATCTATCATCTATCTATCTATCTATCATCATTTATTTTTGTACTTTCCATACTTGGCTTGCCTCCCCTAATGAGCATAAGATAATTAGAGGGACAAACAGTTTTTATTAAACATACATCACAGAATCTGGTGGTAGGTTCTCAATACTGTCTGTTAAATGTTGTTATTAAATGAGACCATGATTGAAGCAACAGAGCACACCAAGAGTATTCAAGGAAATATAAACAGACAGAGGAATAATGGAGTTTCAAATCATTGACTGAAGCATATGGAGATCCAGCAGCACTTGGTTTGGATCCAACCTCAGAGATTTGGGATCAGAGATAGAATTTCTCTCCCTCAGAAAAATATTAAGTTAAAAAAGGGAACTGCACCTCATAGCATCTGTATAACTGAGAGGACTGATATAGGGAATATAAGATTCAAATATCATGCACCCACAGAATTTGAATACAAGTGTAGAATCTTCAGTTTTCTAAAATTGAAGCAAACCAAAAGCAAAATAACATGAATATGCTTAGTCATTGTTGAGGTGGCTGATAAAACCAGAAACAAAATAAGCTGGTTTTAAAAACATATTGCTAATAAGATTAGTTATTTTTTTTCTTAATTATGCTGTCCTGTGTCTGGCATGAAGAAATTATGCTTTTGGTAGCTACTTTTTAAATTTGTTTAAAATGAATGTGATAACTAATTTGTCACTGTGGTGAAGCTTTAGCACTGTTCAAAGAACAAAGTGCTTAGATTCTAAATTATTTGTATTTCTATATACATGAACCACTGCTTGACAAAAGCATCCTTTGAGAGTTACCAGTTGTTTGTTTTAATTTTATACTAAACAGAGAATCCTCTGCTCCATAATGTGGTTTCTGAGTAGTTCTTTTTACCAGTAAGGAGGAGCTCAAGTAGGTTGCCACCCTGAGTTCAAATGCCAAGTTTAGATTTTATTATTAATTACTATGTTGGTACATCTGATAAAGTACAGTGTGTAATTCATTTAGTTATTCTGAATTATCCCACAAAATGCACTAAGCCCTATGTGAATTAATATAATTTAATTTCTGAAGCTTTCAAACTTAGAAATCATTTCTGATTTCTCTGTGGGATTTACCCTGAAGGAACAAGTAAATTCATTTTATTTTGTTATTATACTAGAGGCCTGGTGCATGAAATTTGTGCATGGAGTGGGGTAGGTTCCCTCAGCCCAGCCTGCACCTATTCCAATCAGGGAACTCTCAGGGATCTGGCCTAAAGTGTCAGTTGGACACCACTTTCACAATCTGGGTCTGCTGGCTCCTAGCCACTCACCTGCCTGATTGTCCCTAACCCCTCTGCCTGCCTGTCTGATTGCCCCTAACTACCCTCTCTGCTGGCATGATCTCACCCCCAACTGCCCTCCCCTGCCAGCCTGATCTTGCTCCCAACTGCCCTCCTCTGTCGGCCAATTTGGTTCTGATTGGTCAGTTTCCCAACCATAGTGTTTATTCCTAGAGTAGAGAGGAGGCTTAAATCTCAGGCACACTGTTTTAGAAAAATTATTTGACCACTCAGAGCTCCATTATAATCTGTCAGATGTGTACTTAAGACTCAAGTTTTGTTCTCTCCATTTCTTGGATTGGATCTGTGTTGGATTAATTTCAAGAGATATTCCATGTACTTGGGTAGCTCTGGAAAATCAGATAGAAACACATTCTTTGGCCTTCGCAGCATTAGGTTAATGAGAGCATTTCTTTCTCAAGGTTCCAACACAGTTTCCATATTTGAGCCTCATTTAAATGATTTATCTCCTTTTCTGTTCTGTGCCCAATAGGAAAGATTGGCCAGAACTTTGCTATATGCTCACACCTATTTCAAGGGTGTTGGATCAGCACTACTCAAAACAAATGAATTGAGATTTTAGGAGAAATCACTCTCCAAAAGAAAATTAAAATTTTGTTACCATAGTAAAATGGATTAGTTACTGGAAAGGCAAAGGAAAATATATCAACTACAAGAATGTATTAAGAAGAAGAAGAAGAAGAAGAAGAAGAAGAAGAAGAAGAAGAAGAAGAAGAAGAAGAGGAAAAAAAAACCTTGCATTTTCATTTAGAGAAAACAGGGCCAATAAAAGATGTCACATGAATTGGTAAGGTTGTTGAGTTTGTTTAAAATACAAAGAGCTAGTCTTGAGTAGATATTGAATTTAACTTACTGTCTCTCTCATTTCACTTTGCTGCCAAAACAAGAAACAAGCAAGCATGGAATAGGTCTTTCTGTTTCATGATTAGATGTTCTGCTTTCCCTTTCTTAGTAAGTCCTTGGGACGGCCACATCTTAAAAGTGGGATGAAACATGTCTTAAAATCTAAGGACAGGGAAACCTAATGTTTACTCAATAACTATCAAATGGCTGAATGAATAAATGACTGAATTTTTAGAGAAAATTGACATATCTGAAAAAATGCACTTTCAAGAAAAAATAGCCCATTTATACTACAGAAATCTATGTTTTATATTAGTAGTAATATCATTATTAAAACAGCTAATAGTATAATATGTGGTGGATTTTATAACTAGAAGAATACATATTCAAATTATAGTCAATACATTTAGATGACCATTTTTAATGGACTTGGATAATTACTTCATAAACTTTACCCTAATGGTTTAAAAAATTAAAATGTTTTACTTACACTCAAATCTGTTCAGGTACTCAACAGATTTGAGCCCAATTGATCACATCTCACTTCAAGAAATCCTGATAATAAACTTTAATCCCATATAGGACAGATCTATTAATTATGCTTTCAGGGGAGGTATAATTAATGGGTCCATACTGTGGAATTATGGCACTCAGTAAATATTAATAATTCAAACTCACTTTTCAAAGCACCTTAGGAGTACCCAAACAAATAGATCATTTTGTATGGCTGAAGCTTTCCTTCAACACCCTCCTATGGAACACATGGGCAATAAATGCATTTAACATCTTCTGTTCAGTGAGATCTTTTAGAAGATTAAAGATTCTTTGGTAGAGATATTATGCATTCGAATAAACGGGTCCGTCAACATTTATTTTTGTGAGGGTTATAAAAAGTCTGATGTAAGCTAAGAAGCAATCAGTAAAATGACAGTCCTGTATTATAATACTGAAAAGCCTAGTTACATTGCTAATAAAGAATATTTTAAAATAGGTGTTTTTATTTTAAAACAGTTTCAGATGTATAGAAGAGATGCAGAGCCTCACCCACTTCCCGCTATCATGATCATCTTACCTTAGCAGTTCCCCCTATAAGCCTCACCCAGTCTCTCCTATTGTGATTATCTTACCTTAGCAGAGTACATCTGTCACAACTAAGAACCAATATTAGTATATTCTTATTAACTAAACTCAGCAATTAGCTTCCCCTAATGTCCTTTTTGCTACTCCAGGATTTTATCCAAAATGACGCATTATGTTTAGTCATCATGTTGCCCCAGAAGCATGATCTGTAATAGTTCTCAGACTTCTCCTGTCCTGGATGAACTTGACGTTGGTCAGATTTTTCTAAAAACTTCCACAAGTTGGGTTTGTCCAATATTTTTCCCATAACTAGACTGAAATTGCTGGTTTTTTGTAAGAAGGCCACAGAATTGAATTATCCATTTCTAAACATTATATCATGCTACCTTCATGATCACTTGGTTAAGGTAGTATTTGCCAGGTTTCTCCACTGAAAAGTTACCTTTCCTTCTTTTCATCCATTACTCTTTGGAAATAAGTCACTAGAGATAACCTAGGGTTGGAGGTGGGGTATTAAATTCCACTTCATATATACATATAATTGCTTTTTTACAGGGAGGAAGAGAGAGGGATAGAGAGTTAGAAAGATCCATGAGAGAGAATCATTGATCAGCTGCCTCTTGCACACCCCCTCCTGGGGATGTGCCCACAACCAAGGTACATGCCCCTGACTGGAATCGAACCTGGGACCTTTCAGTCCACAGGCCTTTGCTCTATCCACTGAGCCAAACTGCTTTTGGCAGTCCCACTTCTTGAAGAGGGGGAGTAGCAGCCTAAAATTTTTTGGAATTCCTTTGCAAGAAAGATTGTCTCATCTCCCATTTTTTAAAATTTATTTGGTCACTGATTTATTTATGTATGAATTCATTTTTTGCATATTTTGAGTTGTACTCTAATGCTATGTTGTTTATTTTCTTGCTCAAAGTGTTTCATCTTTGGCAATTGAAAGCTCTTTCAAGTCTGCTCCTCTGTCTCTTTGGCATGTCCCATCTTTTTATTTTTGAGCATGTCCTTACTTTCTGTCACAACAAAATGCTTCAGGATATGGTGAATTTCCAAATAATTTTGCTGAGTGAAAGAAGCTGGATCCCAAATAATTTATAGATATAGAAATAGAAAGGGGGGAATCTAGTGATTTGGCTAAAATAACACTTTAAATGTAGGGGGGTGATGTTAGGTTTCTATTACCTATAAACCTAGTGTTGAAAAGAAGATGTTTATTGGAGTTGGAAGCAGAAAACCAAGTTTGAGGACACTTGTCAGAATTAGGATAGGCTTCTTATAATGGGAACATCTATTGCAATTTCCAAATGAGTGAAAAACCCAAGGGAATTACTGGAGAATTAAGAACATTCCTGCCGAAGCCGTTTTAGCTCAGCGGTAGAGCGTCGGTCTGCGGACTGAAAGGTCCCGGGTTCGATTCCGGTCAAGGGCATGTACATTGGTTGCGGGCACATCCCCAGTAGGGGGTGTGCAAGAGGCAGCTGGTTGATGTTTCTCTCTCATCGACATTTCTAGCTCTCCATCTCTCTCCCTTCCTCTCTGTAAAATATCAATAAAATATTAAAAAAAAGAACATTCCTTATTTTGGGATGATTTGCTTCCTTCAAAGAATAAGTATTCTATATTCCCATGGGATTGAATTTCATATGATTATAAACTAGCCATTTCCATAATCTCTGAACTATATCATAAGCAGATAAAGCCACAATGTTAACAAAATATTTTGTCAAGATATTATAGAACATATACTATTAGCTTTTAAAAGCATTTATGCAATTTATATCTATACAAAGTACATCCATGAAGTATTTTGTTAATTTTATTTAAACATACAATTGCATTGATATTGCTATCATTGAATGAAAGAGTAAATGAATTTAAGTATGATAACATGTATGGATAAGACATATCTGAAGAGTTTACTATAGTATTTTAACTCAAAGAATAAACAAATTGGAATGGCAGCTAAATTACAGATACTGAAATGCAAATAGAAAAAACAATAAGCTAAAATGAGGATTTTAAATATGTGTGTGTGTGTGTGTGTGTGTGTGTGTATTCTCAACTTAATAATTAAGTGCAGTTCATAAGGTGTTGTCACATAAGATTGATTTGTTTTTTTTAATATTTTTCTCATGATTTCTCATGAGCAATGGAATTAAAGTGTCATACTATAAGATGGATTTTAAACTGAAAGCTAGAACAAAGTTTTCTCTAAGAATGACATTCAAAGAATCAAGGTTACATGATGCAAATTTTGGAGTCTGCTTTTTACAGTTTTAGGATGGCACATTTATTTCTGGAATGTTGTAGGGAGACCTCAGCCCTAAGAGAAGTTTACCATGAAACTTGACTTTGAGCTGCTCCACTTTTGGAAGCTGAAAAGCCTTCATCTATAAGAATATGATCCAGGATTTTATATTTTCACAACTGAATGCCATCTCTGTCACCTGAATATATTATTTTTAAGGGCAAATATTTTAATGTACTATGCAGAATATCATTACTTTGGGATAATATCATGTAATTCAAATATATATGAACTGTGTTCTATGACTTTCTATGTGTCCAGTTTATTGTACACATAAATAAAAGGATTTAAAATAACAATTTTAATTCTCACTCAAGGATATGTTTTTGTTTTTGAGAGAGAGAAACATCAATCAGCTGCCTCTTGTATGTGTCCCTACCAGAGATTGAACCTATAACGTAGGTACTTACCCTGACTAGGAATGGAAACACAGACTTTTGGTGCATAGAATGATGCTCCAACCAACTGAGCAAACCAGCCAGGGCAAAAGTAATCTTTGAATTGAAAGAAAGTCTAAGAATTTGTAGCTATTTCAGTGTCTGTTCTTTGAATTTCTTCTTTTATTGGAACTTGAGTCAGCCAAACTTGTCTACTTGTTCCCCTATCTCAATCATGGTTAATTCATTGCTATGCTTTAATCTTTACTGCAACATTTCTTGTATTTGTCTGCATTTATTTTTTGGTAAACAAGATGAAAAATGGAGGTGTGGATTATTTTCAATATTTTATTTGCTTGCCTACTTAAATGGAAAATGCCTCTGAAGAAATAAGCTCAGAATCCTAAAAATAAAAGCCCAGGGTTGTAACTTGTAACGACCTATCAGGACTAAAGGCTGACCAACCGGAAGTCAGTGCTGGGTTGCCAGTAGCGACCACTGTCACATGCTGTGGGCTCCACTGGTCTGCTCTCCCTCAGCCCATTGGAGACTGGCCAGCTGCAGCTAGTGGGAAGCAGTGAGCCCATGCCAAGACGCCCCACCATCGCGGAGCGAAGAGCCAGGCCTAGCTGCCCTGTGATCACGGGGAGAATAGGCCAGGCCAAGCCTGGCCACGCTGCCTCACAATCCCAGATGAGGAAGCTGCTCAGATCACCAAGCTGTGCAAGAACCTGTTCAGGCACATGACATGGAGTCCGGGGCTTCTAGCCTGCAGCCACAGGAAGTGTCCCTCTCCCCAGAGTTAGGAGCACCAGCCCAGGTCTACCCAGTGGCCTGGTCCTGACTGGGGGTGAGTTCCTGCACACTGAATTTTGATCCCCACGCATTTACAGTAGGAGACCAGTGCCTTTGTTATTGCTGTGTGTCTGGGTTTTAATTGGACAAATGCCCGGCAGTCCTGAGAGCCAGTTTAGCAAAATCTCTTAGGAAGAGAATTCTGTCTGGGCTTCCTCGAATTCCCTCAGTCCCTACTCACCCCTCTGTAAAGACTCAGAACAAGTGAGGTACCTTAAATAAAAATCAGAGGTCTCCAGCAATAGTGAGAATCTCTCATCACAATCATTTGGATTGGATGGTTTTTGAGTATTTATCTAGACACCATGACAGAGGAACACAAGTTCAAGTCATGGTCTCTGCCCTTAAAAAATTTACAATCTTACTAGTGCGAGTAGATGATAAAAGCTCAGTAATAACATCAGAATGTGAGGCACCAATACGGAGAGGAACAGAGGCAATTGCTAGGATGACTTTCCAATAATTAATACAAAGAATACATGCTGTGAATTAAATTTTAGAAACATGTGTGGAAGTAGCTGCTTCATGAGTATGGCATCCCTTCCTATTTTAAAGGAAGTTGAGTTCCATGTGAACTGTGTACTATGCTATGATATCTGAGGCCCAGGACAAGGGAGGTCCTAAATATACTATACTTTGATATTTGAGTCATTCTTTATTCCATGTGATTTATTTCTGTATGCCTCAGTTTTGTAAGAGTTATAAAATATTACTAGAAGATCAAATGATCAGGTGACATTTATTGTTATTTTCTATAAATGAACATGATCTCTGGTATGCTAAAGTGATAGTTATTATAGAAATATTCAGATAGGGAGACCTACAGGCTTGCTTACCAGTGAGGTTTACTAGCACAACCCAAATTTATTGCTTAAAAAAAAAGCAATGAGCCAACTAGAAACTGAATCAAATATAAGCCCTTGAAGGGCAAATGTAAATTGGATAAGCTTTGCTATTACAAGAACAAGAAAAAAAAATTAGATGCAAGAATGAAAACCACATTGCATCGACTCAAAATAGCTGTTAAAGAAAGGGAATGATATACTATGAAAACACTTAATACAGATTGTAAAGACATTTGTTCAAAGAGGATTTCCTAGAGTAGGTGATATTTCAGTTAATTTTTTAAAATGTGAATAGGTTAGCTAGATAAGAAAAAGGTGTAGGGGTCCCCAATTGCAGAGGATGCGGCAGGGCTGAGGGACCCCCTCCCCCCCAATGTACGAATTTTATGTACCAGGCCTCTAGTATAGTAAAATAAATTCTGTTGCTACCTATTGTCAATATCCTTTTCTTACTTTTAGAAAAAATTATGACAAGCGTCTAACTCTTTTTTTTAAGGTTAATCTCTTATGTAAGAAGTTTTAATTGATTATATTTTTAAAGAACTGAAAGAACAGCATTGGCAAATTTTCAATAATGCTCTTATACTGTGTCTTTTGTCCTTTAACGTTTTGTTTAGCAGAATATAATAAGGAAGTTTATAAAATGTCAAGGTCTATGAATGTAGGGATCTTAAAAATATAATATTTCTTCATTTTGCAATGGTATAGTAATGACAGGCATGTTTTTTATAAAAACTTGATATAATTATATTAGTCTCCATAAAACAAAAAAATGATAATCCATATTTGAAAATCAGTTTGAAAGACAGAAATAGCAACATAGTGAATTATCACAGATACATATCATCTTTCAAAAAAAGGCAAAAAATAAGTAAGCAAATGTAATATTAAATATTACTCTAACACAAAAATGATTGTTATATTTAGTAAAATACATTGACAATGTGCATTGTGATAATTTCACTGATATCTCAGATAACTATTTCTAAATAAGAAATAATTTATTATATAACACCTAGAGGTCCAGTGCACGAATTCATGCACAGGTGGGGGTCCCTTGGAGTGACCTACAGGGATTCTGCCGAAGCTGGCAGTCCAATACCACCTGCACCTCCTGCCTGCTGCTCTCACACATCCCAGCCCCCTGGTGCCTGCCACAGGCTTGCACGCATTCAGTCCTGATTAGAAGAGGCTCGTGCCATAGCAGCAGCACTCACCAGCCATGAGCCCTGCATCTGGTGCCTTTGCCAAGGGGGGTTTGAGGGAAAGGGATGTGATTGGCCCTCCTGGCAGATAGTGGAGCACCCTGGCCAGCTCAGGATCTGGACCTGCCCCTCTGATGTTCACGCTGGTTGTGGAGAGCTACTTGGCAGCCACATTTATATAATGTCTTCCTTGTGGAACATCTAGGGAGGGGAAGTGGCTGCAGTGCCTGAGGCAGACGTCCAGGAGGCCAGCGGTGCTGTCAGGACTGTGCTGGTGGCACTGGTCTGTGGGTGCCTGGCCTGTTCTCTGGAGATTGGACCTGCAGGACAACTGAGGGAGGGAGTGGCTGCCACTGGGCTGATGGGCTACTGGGACTGGTAAGTCAGCTGAGTGGCACCCCCATTATGGGAGTACAGTGACCACCAAGGTGCAGCTCCTGCATTGAGCGTCTTCCCCCTGGTGGTCAGTGCATGTCATAGCGACTGGTCACTTGGTAGTTTGGTTGTTCGGTCATTCAGTCTCTTAGGCTTTTAGATAGATGATAGATAGATAGATAGATAGATAGATAGATAGATAGATAGATAGATCATAGATAGATGATAGATATACTTTTTTATTTTCCTACACCCATATTTACTTTATTTTTTTATTTTATTCTAACAAGGATTATATTCTAAATTAGGAGTAATAAAATTGGCTAAAAAAAGTGTCTTTCAGTTCCCTTTGTTTTTCCTGCAGAGTGCGGACATGAGCCCAGCAAGTAGCACCGCTTCACTTCCAGTTAGTCCTCTTACTGAAGAGCCATTGCCTTTCAAGGTAACAAACAAACCTGTTTTTTAAAGTTAATAAATATAGTGAAATAGATATTTGATGCATAAGTGGCAAAATGAACTGCTTTAATCTGTAATAATCCTATATCAAATGTTAATTTTTTTTATTTGTTTCATTCTGTTGTCATTCTAGTTGCTAAATAAAGGTAAAGGTTTGCAATATAAATTAATACTTTCTGGAACATGTTATATGCTTGGCATATGAAAGACAGTGTTTTCATTTTAATAGTTTGATGTTATATTAATTGAGGTTCCAAACCTTTACTCCATATTAATTTAAGCAATAAATTTAGAATGAATAGTCAGCCCTCATCAAGTGTTTAAATTTTCATTAGTAGTTAAATTTTCATTGATAATTGTAGGTCAAAATTAATTATCTAATCTTTACAAAATAGTAGTCAATTTCAAGAACTGAATTATGGAACCATTCTTCCATGTTATAATTTTAAAATATTTAAGTAAATATGCAAATAATTGTTTAAGAAGTATGATTAGTAGAATCATTTGTTTTGGGAGGCTTTATACATTAAAAATATGACATCATCTTTTTGTTTTGATATTTAAGATTAGATTTTTCTCTTTAGGCCAAAGTTTGTAGACCAGCCACTTTATATTTGTGCCAGGGATATTTGGATTTCATTAGGATTATTATAAGTAAAGGTACTCCTTAAGCATAGGAGACAAAAAGAAAAACTTGGGAAGCTTTTATGTGCAATAGTTTCAGTGTTATTTGGTTTAAAGACAGAGAAATGTACATTCATAATTTTTGTATTCATCATAAAATTATTGTGGGATTTTTTCTTTTTCATTTAAAGACTATATGTTATTCAACTTTATATTGCTTATACCTAGTGTGCCGACTGGCATGGATTTACATACAGTGAATATTTGTAAATATTTTGTAAACTGTATTGTTTAAGTAAAAATAATAGAAGGCCATGAATTCCATTGTGTATCATAGTTTTCTAATTATGCATGCTTTCTTGCTTAATGATAGATAATAATAATTGTTTAAATTATTTTATATCAGAAAATTGAAAATACTGAATAGTATTCTGGTTATGTTATTTATTAAGAAATATTTCCTTGTTATTCTACAACAAAAGGAGAAAATAATATAATATTTCTAAGCTTAATGTTACTTGATATTTTCATCTTACGATGTATGGGGCAAATTTTACAGAAGAAACATAGTATATTTAACAAATTTTTCATTGGATTTTTAAAGCATTATCAGAAGCCATTTTGCCTTTTTAATATAATTCCAATGCCTACCTTCCTTAAAAAATAATGTATTTTTATACTTCTTTTTAAAAATATATTTTATTGATTTTTTTACAGAGGGATAGAAAGTTAGAAATATTGATGAAAGAGAAACATCTATCAGCTGCCTCCTGCACACCTCCTACTGGGGATGTGCCTGCAACTAAGGTACTTGCCCTTGACTAGAATCGAACCTGGGACCTTTTAGTTCACAGGCCGATGCTCTATCCACTTAGCCAAACTGGTCAGGGCTTAATGTATTTTTAGAGGTAAAGTAAAAGGTGAGATATAGTATAAAATCAGGTGGTATACAGCTAATATAAATGTAATCATTTTAGTTAGTGTCTCTGATTGGTTCTAACAGCAAATATTATTCCTGTGTTAATGTGTGTAGGGGATTATATCAACAATTAAAACTGCCAAGTTCTTATAATATATAATATTGGCTTTTGGCAATGCATACAATTTTAGTACCTATTAAGTTAATTCTTTTGTGAAAGGAATACTATTTATAATTTTAATTTTTTATCAGATATAAAAATGTCTCATTAGTATTTAAAATTATTTAAAATTTGAAATTACAAAATAAAATTCCTCTATTTGCCTTTTTATTTTTATATTATAAATTGTTACTATGTAAATGAGTAATAAAATATTTAGTTATCCTTATGTAAACACAAAATATATAAAAACTCTTTTGAGATACACCTTAGCACTAAAGTGCCTTATAATTTTAAAAAGTATAGAAAATTGTTTAACTAATAAAAGACATTGAAGTTTTCTTATAACAATGTCTTAAAAAATCCTGAAATTATTATATATTTACATCTAAAACTTTGTTTAAAATTATATTTGACTAAATGGCATGAATGTACCATGGTCTTTCGAGTTAATATAAAATTAATCCTCTTTAATCACTTAGCTTGCTTTTCTTAGACAGTGATTCTAACATCCAATGCCATAAGCAACTGCACTAATGTGGCCTCTGAAAGATAAGCTTTGATGGCTGATTGAAGGGATTGATTTTATCTTTTCTACTAGAAGTTTAGTTACTGAAATAAATGCATTCCATTCTTTTCTTGGTCTATATTGAAAGTACTCATGCAACAAATGGAAGAAAATACCCTGTTTTGACTCAAGTATTTACCAAAATCAGCTTTAGAATAATGTTCAGGTTAAATTTATTTTAATCATATAATCTCAAGTATAACATATATTTGTTTGTTATTATTTATTCACATTTATTCCTTAATAATTATCTTTCCACTAATAATATATCTGTCTTTATTCTTGACTTGAATGTTAGATGAGAAATTGGCTATCAATAGGCCAATAGTACCACAGTAAGGTCTATTAAGTTAAATATGGATGAAAACTGGGTAGCATACTGGAGAATTTCTTAAGGAGTCAAGAGAGGTAGGTTAAACAGACAATTAGATCTTGTTTGGGACAAAATGCTTCCTTTCCACAACATAGTAGTATTTTTCAACACTAATTTGTGTGTGTGTGTGTGTGTGTGTGTGTCTGTCTTATTTTGGGGTGGGTTGTTTTTTGTTTGTTTGTATTTGTGTGTGTGTGTGTGTGTGTGTGTGTGTGTGTGTTTGTGTGTGTGTCAGAGCCGGGAGTGGGGGTGGAGGGGTGGGTGTTAATCCTCACCTGGGGATATTTTTCCAATGATCTTTTAGAGAGAGTGAAAGAGAGAGGGAAAGACAGAGAAACTTTGATATGAGAGATACACATCAATTGGTTGCCTCCTTCATGCACCTTGACCTGGGCCTGGCCCAGAGAGGACCCTGCAATCAAGGTAAGTGCCTTTGATCAGAGTCAAACCCAGGCCCTTTCAACAACAAGCCAACACTCTATCCACTAAGCCAAACCGGCTAGGGTAACGTTATTATTATTGGATCTCACTCTTCAATTTTATTTTTAAAGAAAAACAGATCTGCACTGAAAGAAAATCCAATCCCATATACTTGCTCTCTTCTCAGTTTTTTCCCACTGAGCAGGTGATCTCCTATTAAACTTCCTAAACTTACAATTACCATTTAAAAACTATTGCTGTAGTTTTTTGTTTTGCTTACCTGGTCTTTCAAAAATGAAGATGTTTCCTACAAAGATCCATCCAGTCTTAAGCAATGGCAGGAAACTTTGTGCCTTTCTTTCAGATGGAACTGACTGACCACAGATAAATAGGGCAGGGCACATAAATGTCATTTCACCACAGTCATCACCATTCCCCACTGTGTTCGTGTCTGGCCATGGAAAGTTTGACTCTATTTTTTAAAGAAGATGCCTGATTCTCTACACTTTATGTAAGTAATACAGTCACTGATTTCCTAGTCAGACTCTTGGTGCTGAGAATTTTCTAGGATTCCAAGTTCATAAATCTGTGCGTGCTATTGTGATAGACATAATTTTGGAGACAAAAGACAAATATATAACCTCTATTTTTATAACATAGTAGTCAGTATTACATACATTCTATAAATAGCTGGTCTGTCATATGCCACTACATCATTATAAAGGGGCCAAGGGAAAACTAATTTTGCAAGGGTGGGAATAATATTTTGTCATATAACCATAATAGAATGATGAACGTTCACAATCATTCATCTAAAGCTTTGATTTGAAAAAAAAGTGAGAGAGTGTTAGCCAATTTGGCTCAGTGGATAAAGTGTTTGCCTGCAGACCAAAGGGTCCCAGGTTCTATTCCAATTAAGGACACATATTGGTTGCAGGTCCCTCCCTGGCCCAGGCCGGATCCTTATCCAAGCGAATGCAGGTGGCAACCAATGGATTTTTTTTTTCCACATCAATGTTTCCCTCTGTCTTTCCCTCTCTCTTTCACTCTCCCTAAATATCAATGAAAAAATATCCTTGGGTGAGGATTTACAGCAACACCAACAACAACAAAAGTGAGATAGTCCACTATTAAATTGTTATCCTAGGGTGAGGATTAACAACAACAACTGTTAAATTGTTAATTACATTTTTTATGTTTTTCTGTAGAATAACAATGAACCCAGTTGGCATTGTTAAATTTTATGTTCCCATATTACTATATTCTACATTTTCTCTCTGCCATTTCTCTCAACTGTCTAATCACTGGCCTCCTCTCTCTCTATGTTAGGCTCAGTCAGATGTTCCACACCAGAGATTCCTAGGGCTACCAAATTCTACTTTTCTTAACTGGCAATAGGATTACCCTATTAATTTATTCGTATATTAACAGTCTTAGTCCATTCCTAAGCTTGCACTCTTGAAGATAAAGCTGGTTCAGTGTTCCCAGCCTCTCGGTAATAATATATGTTCTTTTGGCCATGTTCTTTTTGCTTGCCACATTCATCGCATATTTAAAAATTTATTTACACTTCATCAAAGCTTGGCTGCTACATTTGGTCCTTTTTCATCCAAAAAACATATTTTCTTCGATTAGATATGTTAGAAAAAGGAATTTTCTCCTTTAACCTTTTATTCTTACCCTATGATAAATTTAATGAGATAGAAACAAATGCAACTCTATTTTTCTTTAGTCTCTACTTCAAAAGGACACAAGGGCACTGAAGTATACCCTCAGTTCACCAATCTTCAAAGTCTAAAAATAAGCAAGATAACTCATTGCCTTTCTTGGCCCATTCATTGACAGCTGCTTCTCTGTGATGTTTGGGTTCCTAGACCGTCTAATGAGATTGGGTATCTAGTGCTTGGAATTCTCAATGGAGCACCCTGTCTGAGGGCCAGCCACCTTCCCAGAAGCTGCCACAGGTGGTGCTGGGCTTGTTCCTGGGTCTCCTTGCAGAATCCAAAGCTCTCTGGATCCCTTTTTCTCATCCCCAGAAAGCATCATTTAGTTTAAACTAGAAAAACTCTCTCTTCAAAGTTTTCTCAGATATTATTCCTCCCTCCTTTAATTAGCCAGGATCAGGAAAAAAAAAATTTCTTTTTTAAAAAAATATATTTTATTGATATTTTACAGAGAGGAAGGGAGAGAGATAGTTAGAAACGTTGATTAGAGAGAAACATCGACCAGCTGCCTCTTGCACACCACCTACCGGGGATGTGCCCGCAACCAAGGTACATGCCCTTGACCGGAATCGAACCTGGGACCTTTCAGTCTGCAGACCGACGCTCTACCACTGAGCCAAACCGATTTTGGCTAAAAAAAAAAAAAAAAACCCAATATTTTCAATGTACTTTTAGAAATGGAATTGAGGAAAGGAATTTTCTGAAGTGTTTGAAGATTCTTCTGTCCTCACACAAAAATCACTTTAAGAATCACAGGGTCACCGGTTTAATCAAGGAACAAAGTGGAAAGAGAGAATTAAGTTACTGTATCAAATAACTTATTCTGTCATGCAATGTTGGAATGTTAGGGAGTTGTGTGTGTGTGTGTGTGGGGGGGGGATGATGATTCCACTTGACCAAAGAGCCTAAACTCAGGACTTAGTACCATGTAGTAACACACATAGTTTCCTCTCAGTTGTATGAAATAAATATTATATAGGAAACAATCTATAAAATATACATCAATCATAAATTATTGGAATCATAATTTTCCCTGTAGTTTTTTATAAGGGCCACTTATTACTACTTTAATTGCATATTTATTTTTAAGAAAGTAGAAAAGAGAGTTGGAAACATTATAAGCCATGTAGCCGGGTTAGGAGACTGCCTGGGAAGAAATCTAGTCCAGCACTTAGGCCTTTGTGTCTTGATTTCATCGTCTGTGAAAAGGAGCAACAGCAATAATTACTTCACTGGGTTCTTGAAAGGTTAAACAAGTTAAGGAGTTGAACATGCTTAGAATAGTATATTGCATGTAGTATATGTATTAAAATATTATTTTTAGGAAGAACTATCCCTAAATTTAAGGCAAAAGGATTTTATATGTTATAAATAACATGGCACAGAAATATTTCACTCAACCCCTCATACTTTATTTGCAAATGTGAGGCCAGAAATATAGTTAAAACATAAACCCTTTGCTTTGGTGAAAAAAAGTGTTTAATGTTCATTCCTAGAAGCCATGCTGTTTATTTTATACCCTCAAGTATTCAGATGAGCTCATATATCTGATTTCCCTTATAAAATATAATTGATTGAAATGTTCATTAATTATAAGGAAGAAGTAAATAAAATAAATCTCCTTAAGGGAAAACTAGTAAGTATAGTAAATCATTACTGGGGGGGGGGGGGCAAGAAATACATAATAGTTTCTGTAACCATAGGGACAAATAGTATCTTTTTTATCAGGAATATACCAGAGTATATTTTTCTTTAATTTCTCAAACCTTCTCCTGCAAGTTAACCTGATAACCTCCTAAATGCAATGTCTACTAAAGGAATATTGTTCAGTCACATTAGATACTGGGAAAAATCACACTTGTGAACAAAGCAATGTTGACATTTCACTCTGTGTGTGTTGAAACATCAGTATACTAAGTAGTGTCAGTTTATTTTGTCTAACAGCACATAATGGAAAGAGCACATTTGGAGACCTCAGGAAAGAGGAGTCAGGTAGTGGCATGACATCTACACATCATCTATTGTATATCCTGCAGAGATTTAGACATTTTGTGTGAGTGTTTATTATTACCGTTATTTTTTTAAAGAATTCAATGGTCTCTCTTATTATTAAAAATCATATATCTGGGTCACAGAAAGAACCCCAAAGGATATGTTTTGCATTTCTGGACATTTTGTTTTGTTTTATTCTGTTTTAAAATACATTTTTATTTTCAGAAAGAGGAAGGGAAAGGAACATAGAGATAGAAACATTGATGAGAAAGAAACATCATCCATCAGCTGCCTCCTACTGAGGATCAAGCCAAGAACCCAGGCCTGTGGCCAAACTGGGAAGGGAATGGTGACCTCCTGGCTCATAGGTCGAAACTCAACCATTGAACCACATTGGCCAGGCTGAACGTTTTTTTGACTAAGCTATCTACTCATTCATTCATTTGTTAATGAACCAATTTATTGAACACCTACCATGTATTTGGTAATATTCTAGACACTGGTGTTTCAGTGTAAACAACCCAGGCCACATTCCTGCTTTCTTGGTATTTGGATTCTAATGAAAAAAGATAGACAGTAAATATACAAATACACACCATGTGAGGTAGGGATAATAAATGTTATGATAAAAAATGAATCAGGATTTGGATGATAGAAATTAACTACTTGCTGTTTCAGAGAGGATGGTGAAAGATGGCCACTCAGATGAGGAGATATTTTAGGAGAGACCATAAAGAAGAAAGGGAGAAAGCCACATCTGTCTCTATCTGGGATGAGGCCTGAGAACAGAAGTGCAAAACCTATGAGGCGGGAGAACACTGGGCCTTTGGAGAATTGTCACGAGTGCTATTGCGGCTGGAGCAGAGTAAATGAGCCAGGAAGTAATAAGAGATAAGGTCAGAGAGAAACCAGATCAGGAAGGGCCTTGTGGGACAAAATAAGGACTAGGGAATCTTACTTTACAAGGGACAGGAAACCATTCCAGTGGTTTGAGGAAAAAAAAAATGACATAATCAGATTTTCTTTTAAAACTATTATCCTGACTTCTGTGTAGATTGAGGCACAAGGGGACATGATAGAAGAAGGAAGTCAGGGATCCTGTAACAAGAGATGACAGTGGCCGAAACCGGTTTGGCTCAGTGGATAGAGTGTCGGCATGTGAACTAGAAGGTTCCAGGTTTGATTCCGGTCAAGGGCATGTATCTTGGTTGTGGGCACATCCCCAGTAGTGGGTGTGCAGGTGGCAGTTGATCTGTGTTTCTCTGTCATCATCGATGTTTCTTACTTTCTATCCCTCTCTCTTCTTCCTCTCTGTAAAAAAAATCAATAAAATATATTTTTTTAAAAAGAGAGATGACAGTGGCTTAAAATGGCAGTAAAAGCTAAGAGGTTAACATTGGCAGGATTTTGTATCTAAGTCTACAGAATTTATCATTGGATTGCATGTGTGATATAAAAAAAGAATATCAAAGATTATTCTTAATTCTAACGTTAGAACTAAACAGTATTGTGTTATTTTCTTATGGCAGTCCTGTGCTAAAACATATATTCTCTCGGTTCTGAAGGGTAGGAATACAAATTCAAGATGCTGGAAGTGTTGGTTTTCAGTGAAACTCATTTTTGCTTGCAGATATTCTTCTGTGTTCTTACATGGCTTTTTCTCTGGGCATCCACATTCCTGGTATTTCTTCCTCCTATTATAAGGACAACAGTCATATGGAATCTGGGCCCACCCCAGTGTCCTCATTTTAACTTACACTTTAAAGATCTTGTGTTCAAATATTGGCCACATACAAATTTTGGGGAGATACAATTCAGCCCATAAAAGTTAGACTCCAGATTGCTAGGTTACCTCATTTCTTCACCTAGGGCACATCTTAACTCACAGGAGGGTAAAATGAACTGCTTATTTTGATGGGGGATGACAAAGATTTGCAGCAATCTTTTATCTAACATACTGATATATGATAGTACTTTATTAATACAGTTTTCAGAGTCATTGGGTTCTCAGACAGGTGTGAGAATATGTATAAGGAAATAAGAGATTTCCCTAAATGTTTATATTTATCGACCAGCATACACATTTGAGTACACTATCCAATGTTATTTTAATTTTTATTACATTTTGAAAGTTGACTTAAATGTCACCATATTTGAATTAACTTATAGTCCTGAAAATATTGTGGTTGATAGCATAAAAGAATATGGCTTTAAAAATATTTTTACCAAATTCTTGATTACCACTGAGAGTTAAATTGAAATTGAAATAACAACTACCACACAATTCTTTCTGTACTATGTTTGTATAGTGTTATTTTATGCTAACTTCTTTGTTTGATCTGTCCAGATAAATTTTGAATGAACATTATATCTTATATATATTATTTCATTTTTGCAGTATTACTGATGTATGATGAAAACTCACATAGAAAGAAAAATAATAATTTTATGTACTGATAAAACAAATAAAAATATTTTACATAAATTAAAGCCAAAACCAATTTTGTTTAATTTGGGTTAAATATATGCAGTATCTCAGACCTCAGGGAAAAATATTTTAATGAAAGAAAGGCAAATATTTGTATGTTGCCTAATAGCTGCATATTGCTGTCCATGTTATTCTCACACACTGTCCAAATGATTTTAGGAATGCCTGTACAAGAAATAGAACTTGTCAACAATAATACATACTAGATATAATGGCATATACCTTCCCACATAATCACGAGCTCACATATTCATTTACTTTCTTAAATTTAAATCTGATGAGTTCTTTTCTTTTTTCCCCCCTAATTTTTGCATAAGTTGATGCCTTAGGAGAACTTAAATTTTTGAGTTTTCCAAGTGATACTAATATAAAACTTCCTTTGGAAAAGCCTTATTTTAATGTGCTTTCGGAGTATTAAGTTATACTCTGCTTGCCTATTCTAATCAAAGTGTCCCTAGGATACAGTTAGTGAACACATTTTACCAAGCATCTGTTAAAACACAGAAAATTGAATTCAGAGATCCATTTTCTATATCATTGGGTTTAATAGAGCCCTAGAAAACAAGATGCAAAGATATGGATTGTATCTCATAATTGACAAAAGTGGGACTTTTGTAGGGAAAACTTGAATTTTGAAAACAGATATAGAACATGGGAGGATAAAATTCAGATGTAGACCAAAGGAAGATAATCCTGGATACATTTGTACATAAAAGACAGGATGTTGAAGTACTGATATTCAAATCCTTAAACCAACAAAAGCCTTGAAAATTTGGGAAATAAAACAACTTTATGTATTTCTTGAAAACACACACACATGCATATAAGATATTACAGAAACTGAGTTTTTATGCCTTGGCTGGGGACCCACTTCAAAATGGAATGTCATCACTGAAACATTTGTTTCATTTGGCAACAAGGTGCCAGGGCAATTTTATTTGAAAACAGTGAAGTCAAGATGTGTAGATTTGGCTAGTGCCCTGTTCCTCAACACCTGCTTGCCCCATGTGTCTAGAAAACCTTAATATGAGATTGCCGTGCACATGAATATTAACAAGATCTCTTTTAACATTTAATGCTGACATCAGATATTGGAATTGGCTTGGGATTAACACTATATTTGGGATAACGAATCATTCTCAATGATAATTTAGGTAACTTATCTCATATTTAGCACAGTGTTTATTTCTTATCTCAGCATTACCATTTCATATATTCTCTACTTTCATATTTTGGTTTTTAATATAATCTCTAGCATTACTTTAGAGTTTCCGCTAAGTGTGAAATATACTGCGACATATTTTTCTTCATGTAAGATGTTAGCAATCAAGATAAAATCTAAAGATTAGGGTTCATTATTAACATGCTCCTTTGAGAATGACCATGAATATGGAAACATGTAAAAATTGAACTCAGCATGAATTTAGTGTATCTGATAATGACTTCCATCTGTTCTGTCTTTAAATTGTCTATTTAAATTACAATTTTATTTTATAATTAAAATAATATCAATATGCATTTGAAACTTTAAATTATAATGTACATGGAATCCAACAAACAAAATAAACAAATAAAATAGAAATAGATTCATAATGCAAATAACAGAATGCCTGCTGTTAGAGAGAAAGGGTGTTGGGACACTGGTGAAATAGGTGAAGGATTAAGCAAACCCCCGCCCCCCCTAAAAAATAGCAAAAAATTAGACAGACAATAGTATCATGATTACCAGAGGAAAGGGGGCTTGGTGGCAGGCAGAAGAGAATAAAGGGGGATAAATGATGATGGAAGGAGACTTTACTTTGGGGAATGAACACACAATACAACATATGGATGATGTATTATAGAACTGTACACTTAAAACCTATATAATTTTATTAACCAATGTCACCCCAACAAATTCAATTTTATATATATATATATATATGGCATACAATTAAGTGCAGTTAATTGCCCCATACATCAAATAATTTAGAAATGGTTATATGATCTTTGATAACTTTTACAATCTAATAAATTTTAACATAAAGTTAAATATTATTAGACCTAAAATGTTTTACTAAGATATTGGGCATTCATTGTTTTAATTATACAGTATAGAGGTATTAAAAAGCCAGGGTTACAGATACAAAAAAAGAATGAGTATAATAAGTATGCTATTCTGAATTTTTTTCATCATACCTTTAGCATTTTATACCTGAAGTTTTAATATTACATATAAATAACTGGGCTGAGATTCTGTTATTTATAGTAATCCTGCTGGGCAAAATTGGCATATTGATGATACCAATTAAAAGTTGGCTAATAAAATCAAACACCTGGAGGCTAAATAGTATGCTATTAAACAATTACTGGGTTACCAGAGAGATCAAAGAAGAAATAAAAAGCACCATGGCAACAAACAACAATGAAAAGCATCATGGCAACAAACAACAACCCAAAGTCTATAGGACACAGCAAAAGCAGTCTTGAGAGGGAAGTTCATAGCTCTACAGGCATATCTCAAAAAACAAGAAACAATGGTAATAAATTATCTAACCCTAAACTCAAAGTGTTAGAAAGAGCAACAAGAAAAGCCCAGTGTAAGCAGAAGAAAGGAAATAATAAAGGTCAGAGTGGAGATAAACAACATAGAGACAAAAAAAAATTACAAAAGATTAAAAAACACACAAGAGCTGGTTCTTTGAAAGGATAAGCAAGATTGTTGAACCTCTAGCCAGGCTTACCAAGAATCAAAGAGAGAGGACCCAAATAAACAAAATCAGAAATGAAAGTGGTGAAGTAACAAACAATTCCACAGAAATACAAATAATTATGAAAAAACATGAACAACTTTATTCAAACAAAATTCACAATCTAGATAAAATGGACATTTTCTTAGACAAATACAAGCTCCAAAAACTCAACCAAGAAGAATAAAAAAAAAAAACCTGAATAGGCCAATAACTACCAAATAAATTGAAACAGCAATCAAAAATCTTCCAGCAAACAAAAGCCCTGGTCTGGACAGCTTTGCAGAGGAGTTCTACCAAGCATTCAAAGAACTGAAACCTATCCTCCTCAGACTATTCTAGAAAATTCAAGAGGAAGGTACACTTTCAAGGTCTTTCTATGAAGCCAGCATCACCCTAATCCCAAAACCAGATAAAGACACCACAAGAAAAGAGGACTACAGGCCAATATCCTTAATGAACATAAATACTAAATTCCTCAACAAAATTCTAGCAAATCGGACTCAGCAGTACATTAGAAAGATCATACATCATGGGAAAGAGAATTAGAAACATCCATGAGAGAGAATCATTGATCGCTATCTCTTGCACACACACCCCCCCCCATGTGGATGTGCCCATAACCAAGGTACCCTGTTTCCCCAAAAATAAGACATCCTCTGAAAATAAGACCTACTTACAGGTTTCCTTCTGAGTGAAATATAAGGCACCCCCCCCCCTGAAAATAAGGCCCCCAGGCTCTTTCTCAAAATGAAAATTAATTTACTGTAAACTGGTCGCTAGGGCCACCCAGACTGGCATCTAGCAACCAGTGACGTTACGCAGAGTCCTGACGTCACTGCTGTGTGAATGGAGAGAAATCAGCGTGGAAACTTTGTGAAACCTAAACTGCAAGAAGTTGTGACTTGGGTGAAGAATTCATGGGAGAAAATCACTGACAGTTGCATTGCAAATGCACTGCCAGCAGGCTACCTTGACAAGAAGTACTCATTTAAAGACAGTGCTATTGCTAAACATGAGAGATTTGGTCCACTGATTCTGAGAGAAATGGAGTCACAAGAAATTCACCAGGAAATTCAGGAATTGGATTGTTATGATGATGCTCCAGAAGATGATGACATGATTGTCATTGAATAAATGAGTAAATTCTTGATACTGTAGGATTCACAGTTTGTCTGGTTTGTGTTGATAACTACCATACTATTGTACCGTATACAGGTAATAAATTTCCTTTATTCTCATTTAACAATAAACGTGTACGGTATTCTTCTTCATGGAAAAATAAGACATCCCCGGAAAATGAGACCTAGCGCATCTTTGGGAGCAAAAATGAATATAAGACACTGTCTTATTTTTGGGGAAACAGGGTACATGCCCTTGACCGGAATTGAACCTGGGACCTTTCAGTCCGCAGGCTGACACTCTATCCACTGAGCCAAACCAGTTTCAGCAAGACTCCCTTCTTTATTAGGGCCAGGTAGCATTCCATTGTATAAATGTACCACAGCTTTCTTATCCACTCATCTACTGATGGGCATTTGGGCTGTTTCCAGATCTTGCCTTATAATTCTTCTTAAGCTCCCCGGGAGGTGACCTGGGTGATGTCAGCAGGATGGTGCACTGGACAAGCTGGCATCCATGTTGTACTCTAGAAATGACAAACTTGACAGGAAGGTTAAAAGGCATAATTCAAAAGTGAGGAGACTTGTAACAACTAAAGGTCTGGTGAGAGGTAAAAACCCATGCAATAAAGGGAAAGATAAACTTATAGTGTTTCCAATGGGAGGAGTGGCTTCCCTGGAAGTATGTGTATCCTACCCATGTAAAGCTCCTTTTCCCACTAAATCTAAATTAAGTGAAAGGAGCTATTCTAAGATTTTCCCCATGAAAACTGTGGGCCTTTTCTGTGTGGACTATTTTGCCAGAAAAGGGAAAACAGTTTCCAGTGAAGCTGATAGACTGTCCATGTTTCATTGTCTCAACCCATATGTCCAAACCATTGAGTCTCATTTCAGAAGGTGATGTAAATGGCTTCTATAGTGAGGCCTATATTGTGTGAGCAATTGATAAAATAAACAAGAATATAGGCATACATTTTATGAAAACAGAAGCAGGAAAACACTAAGGTTAATGCACACAGCAAATCATAAACCAATTGTGAAGATTTCCATATGCAAGTTGTCTGCTGGAACGAAAGCAAGCAGTGACAATCCCACAGATTGTCTGCAGTTATAACATTTCTGGTGTTGATGGGTGCTGAGGTCTGTATGGCATACACAGTTTTATTATGGCTTGGTTATTTGCATAAACACAAGAGTAGCACTTGATCAAACTTATCACACGGTCTTTCTCAAATTGGCTTTGTTGGAATCCCATTTACAAGCAATCTTTGGATGAAGCTTTAGTGAGCAGTCAGACCCTCAGAGTGGAAATGGGCAATAGTGGAAGCCAACCAAATTTTCTGTAGCTTTATTCCATTTCTTCCCTACAACTCTTAAGCATAGCTGCGCCAATGGTAAGGTAAAATTGATCTGTTATGAGAATAACTTTGTGCCAGGAAATTTAGTATTCAATAGCTTTTGTCATGATCTTATCTTGTGTTCTCAAAATTTGGCGTTTGCTTCAGCTGGCACTTATTTGATAAACAGTGTCTAAGACACAAGGTCATTTCCTGCCAATTGCCTGTTTGGGTATATAAATGTTACCTTTTCCTGAAATTCCCATAGACATATGCTAGAAGTTTTAGATACAGACTGATTTTTCCAAATTGGAAATTCACAAAGCTGGCTGCTTCTTTAGAGTATCAATCCTCAATTCACACGATTATTGTCTCATTTTAAAATACGGAAATTGAAGCTAAAGCAATTAAGAACCTGACAAGAGGGCACAGTGCTGGTAAATGGGTCAGCTGGAGTTCCTACTCAGATTTTTAAAAATTCTAAAGACTTAACTATTGTACTTCAGGAAGGCTACAGTATTTTTTATTTTAAGCATGATTCTGCCTATTCATTTTATATATCTAAAGAGGGATGCAAATTGAAACAGAGGTAAAGATCAAGAGAAGGGAAAATGAGAGGACAAATGGAAGGAGAAGAAAAGAAAAAAGATATAAGAAATCAACCCTCCATTCTTTTGGTTTGGCATCTATTGCTATAATAATGCTACTAAGGCTATATATATATATATATATATATATATATATATATATATATATATTAGTGATAGGTCTAATAATGTTGAGCCACCTTTGCAATCCTGGAATGAAAGCCACTTGTAATATTGGACAGTTTTCATAGGTGGAGAGAATATAATTTGTTTTCTCTAGTTTGAGCAAATGGAATTTTAGTATGGAGTATTTGGTTATATACAGAATTTCTTGGAAAGTAAAAAACCCATGCTTGTGTATATAGAGACAATTGCAGGAAATTTGTCTAGAAGTGATAGGCTTTGGTGCCAAACTGAGAGCAAGAGAGGGAAAGGGGACAGGGATATGAGTTTTCAAGTTTTAATATGTACCGTATTTGCCGGCGTATAAGAGACTGGGCGTATAAGACGACCCCCTAACATTTCCACCCAAAATACAGAGTTTGTTATATACTCTCCATATAAGACTACCCCCCACTTGGAGGCATATTTTTCAGGGCCAAAAAATCGTCTTCTACGCCGGCAAATACGGTAGTTGGGGGTTTTCATTTTTTTATTTTAATTTTTCTAGAGAGAGGATGAGAATTTGAGAATTAGCCATGGGTGGTTGGTTTATAGTACTTATTATAAGGGAGAATAAGGATGTAGGAGGATCATGAAAAAAGATTATGAAGATAATACTTATCTAGACATCCCCCAATGTTCTTTTCTCATTTTGAATTCATTACATTATTTTAAAAAATTAACTTTTGACCTCCTTCACCTATTTCTCCCACCCCCTGATGGTCCTCATGGTCCATTTATACTGTTTCAAGTGTCAAGATTCAATTCCTTCTTTATGCCTGAATAATATTCCATATATATTTTTTATACAAGTTAATTGTAGTAAATATATTAAACAGTTGTTAAACTATTTGAAATTTTCTTATTGGATTATTGAGTAATGAGATAGAATTTTCATTTGTTTGCTATTGTTAGCATAATTATGTAATATACTAGAGGCCCAGTGCACAAAATTCATGCCCTCAGGGGGGTTGTCCCTCGGCCCAGCCTGAGCCCCTTCAGAGTCCTGGAGCCCTCGGGGGATGTCCGACTGACAGCTTAGAACTCTTCCCTGAGGGGCAGTGGGCCTAAGCTGTCAGTTGGACATCTTTAGCTCTGCTGTGGAGGCAGGAGAGACTCCCACCACTGCTGCTGTGCACACCAGCCATGAGCCCTGCTTCTAGTTGAGTGGCACTCCCCTTGTGAGAGCACACTGGTCACCCGGGGGCAGCTCCTAAGCGTCTGTCCCCTGCTGGTCAGTCAATGCATATTGTAGGGAATGGTCATTCCATCCTTGGGCCGAAACCAGCTCTCTGATATCCCCCGAGAGGTCCCAGATTGCAAGAGAGCACAGGTCAGGCAGAGGGATCCCACAGGTGCGTGATCAGGAGGTAGGCCAGCTGGGGATGGACTGAAGGAGGGCTATGGGGCATATCTGGCCTGTTTTGCTCAGTCTCAAATGGCTGGGCCCCAACAGCAAGTTAATCTACAGGTTGGAGTGTCTGCAACTGGTGGTCAGTATACATCATAGCACCTGGTTGAACGGTCGACTGGTTGCCCCCTGGTGATCAGTGCACATCATAGCAAGCAGTTGAAGGGCCTTAGCATATCATTAGCCTTTTATACCTTGATTGGTTGAACCAACAACCAGATCCTTAGCATATTAAGCTTTTATTATATAGGATTCAATTTGAGTAATCTGTTTTTGTTGTTGTTGTTGTTGTTGTTTGATTGTTTTTGTTAACTACAGAGAGTAATGGAGAGGGAGAAAGAGAGACAGAAACATTAATGATGAGAGAAAATTGTTGATTGGCTGCCTTCTGCACACCCCATACTGAGGACTGAGTCTGCAACCTGGGCCTGTGCCCTGACCAGGAATTGAACCTTGATTTCCTGGTCCATAGGTTGAAGCTCAACCACTGAGCCAAGCCAGCTGGGCAAATAATCTGTTTCTTAAGTTAAGGTTTATACATTTTGTTATCATATAATTCATTTTGAGCTAAGTGTGCCTCTTTCTGAATAACAAAAAATTATTTTATGTTTATATTTTTATTTTAGCCTTTAATAATAAGGTAAAGATGCCCAGCATTTTTAATTTCAAAAGTATAAGACAAAATTTGTTTATAGGCAACATTAAAAATTATCAGAAGATTTAATATTCTAATATGGACCATATTCCAAATGTTTGCTCAGAAGTTACCTGTGTAGAATGTGGCTCCTGCTAACCCACAAACCACTTCTTTAAATCCAGGATTTATATAAAAAATAACAATAGTTTAACTTTAATTTTTATGGGTTAGGCAGATTTTAAGATGTTTTACTTATATTTTTCTCAAGAAAATCCCCATTCATTTGACTAAGCGTTTTTAATCCCATTTTCCATAAAAAATGGAGACTAGTGTCTTTAATATTTCTAATATCCTATATAATAAAAGGCTAATATATAAATCAACCAAACTGCAGAATGACTGATTGCTATGACATACACTGACCACCAGGGGGAAGACACTCAATGCAGGAGCTGTCCCCTGGTGGTCAGTGCACTCCCACAGGGGGAGCACCCCTCTGCCAGAACCTGGGCTCATGGCAGCACTAGGGATGTCCCACTGACAGCTTAGAGTTCAGGGGTGGGCAAACTTTTTGACTTGAGGGCCACAATGTGTTCTTAAACTGGACCGGAGGGCCGGAACAAAAGCAACCTGGCCAAGCTGGCACTCTCATCTTGGGCTGCTGGTGAAGGAGCGGAGGGGAGAGCAAGAGAACCCTCTGCTCTTTCAGCTCCGCGGTGTCAGATAGAACAGCCGAACGGGCTGGATCTTGCCCAAGGGCCGTAGTTTGCCCACGGCTGGCTTAGACCAGCTCCCTTAAGCCAGTAGTCGGATAGCCTCTGAGGACTTCTGGACTGCTAAAGGGCACAGGCCAGGCTGAGGGACCTCCCCCCCCCCCCCGAGTGCATGAATGTCATGCACCAGGCCTCTAATATCTTTAATAATTGACAAATCAAAACTGATTTCAAAACCCAGCCATTAAACTACCACACTATACTACAGATGTACTTTGACCTATACACAATTGTCTGTCTAATTAAGTGTCACTTGCATTAATTGGATGAAGATAGGGAGTAGATCTCAGCATCTCTTATGACCACTCAAATGATATATTGACTAGATAATTCAGTATCACAAAATAGCATATTATCATCATTTCTATTAACATAAACAAGTAACAGTCAATTTGGAATATATATATCTGCGTTTCTTATGTAACTTATCCTAGTTGCTATAATTATTGCTTACGTTCATTTTTCCATTTCTTATCATACACTCCATCTCTTAGTATTTCTCTATTGTGCTCTCTCTGTCATTTACCATCCTATCCAGCACTGTATTTTACATAATAGTTAGTCACTCAATACTTGTTAAATTTGGATTAAAGTGGCAAACCTATTGGCTTGATTTCATTAGCACCTTATATGGCAGATGCTAAAAAGCTGGAGAAGCTTTGCCTCTTGTATTGTCAGCACTTCTGTAGATATTTTAAAAACAAGAAAAATGAACACATTCTGTTTAGTACTGCATTCTTACATAAATGGCCAAATTGCCTACTTAAATTAGAAAGAAAATTCAACTGAAGTTGCAATAGAATTTAAAGAACTATTAGTGATGCAAACACTGTAACTGTAATTTGTCCTAAATGAAATGAACAAAATCTTGAATCTCTTAGAGTGATTTGTGAACAAAGGGCTACCAGTTCCCTTAATGAAGATAAACACTGGAGGGAAAAAAAATCCAACAATTCTTACTCCTTTGGCTATATTACATGCTGTGCGGAACTTATATTTTTAAAATATATTCCCCATTTTACTGAGAATGTTTTTATCTTACCTATAAATCAAGCTTTTAAAATATATAATTAAGTATTTAATATAAAATTATGTACTTTCTGTCCAAATGCCACATACCATCACAATGATGTGTAGAAAGAACTTTGCAGTGATTTCATTAATATTTGTCTCTATTGTCAACTCCTATACAAAGGCATACAAGCAAATTTTCAACATTTTTAGGGATGATTCTTAAAGAATAACATGCATCAAAGTAATTAAGTTTTTAAATTGAAGTTAATTAGTATGGTCTCTTTTAGTATTAAGTTCTGAGCAGCTTGTAGATTTGTTTTATGATGTTATGTAATATTTCTAATAAATACTGACAGCTTTGTCATGTGCCAAAGGTTTCTTAAAATAATTTGAAAAGGTGAAAATTATGTTCTCAGTTCTCATGTCAAATTTTGAATTGCTAGGGGACAAGAACCACAGTTATTATACACATATCTATTTTTATCCTCTGAAATACCTAGCAATGTGCTTTGAATATTTTACATTTTTATTAAGTAATTATTGAATAAAAGTAATTCTTAGGTTTTACTAAGTATTTCTTGAAAATATAGCAGAACATTAGGTTAAAAGGATGAAATAAGTAACGGAGGACACATGCATATTTTTTCACTGCTATGAATATGTTATTTAAACTAAAAATAAATTTATAAAGACTCATTTAAGCCAAGATTAAAACTTTAAGTAATTTGAGGATAACCTTTTCCCCCTCTTATTTAAAAAAAAAATCCTTTATAAAAAATATATTGTTGTACCAGTTCCTGTGAAGGTGCTAAAATGTAGAGGTAGATCTTATTCACTAAGAGATTAAACTCAGTGTGTTCAATATGAAAACAATGCAAAAATACCTCAATACGATGACTAAGAATGCAAATTGAGAGAATTTCAGGTCTCCTGGTGATGGTGAAAAAGGAAAACTGGAGGGAGAGGAATCTTAATGATATTTCAGACCATAGTCTCTGCACTTCCCCCAACTTGTCATGAATTCTTAGTACCATTTAACATACTCCCTTCATTCCCTTTTCTCTTAAATCCTTTGTCTCCTCTATCGGAACAACTTGTGCCTCCTCCCAAACCATCTGTCTGACCAAAGCTTAGTCATCCTTAAAGTAAAAGATCCATATTCAAATTATCTTAGCAATATTACCAGACACCAACACTATCTCCCAGGTAGTGGACAGTATCTTTCTTGTGTGCTTGTCCTCTGCACCCGTCAACATAAGGTCAATAATATTACCTATCACAGGGCATAGGAGTAATTGCTTACCCATTTCTCCATTATACTATAATTGATATGATGGTATGTATGATGTATTTCTCTCAGAATCAGCTGTACGTGTGCCCAATTCTATCTAATAAATAGGGAATATTCAATTGACTGTCATGCCATCACAAAGATGGTAGCACCCACACCCAATAAGGATGGAATATTCAACACGCTCAAAGATGGCTTTGCCCACAGCCACAAGATGGCAGCACCCAGTACCCTCAGCCCCACCAGAGCTGCGCTTCCCTACAGTCCCTCAGGACCCTTAGCTCCCCAGCTGCCCACAGCCAGCCTGAGGCACAGGCAAGCCTTGGATGGTGGCTGGGTCTCCTGAGGCTCAGGTAACCAGGGCCAGCCAAGGCTTGCACTGCCAGCAGTGGCAGCAACCGAAGCATGATAGGGGTGTCGCCTTCCTCTGATCTCCAGGTTTCCTCCCACCCATGAGGGCTCTCAGACTGTGAGAGGGGGCAGACTGAGCTGAGGGACACCTTCCCCCCTCCCCCCAGTGCATGAATTTTCATGCACCGGGCCTCTGGTCAATCATAAACATCCAATAAATCTCACCGAATAGGAATGTTAATGAGAAAATTGCACCGTTTTCTCAGGATATTGGAGAATAGGAAAAACAAGCCATCTCAGTAAATATGTTTATTTTATAAATAAAAGAGAATTAAGGAGGAAAATAACTAGTTTTAAAAGCAAAACAAGGATCAGTAGTGTGCTGCAAAATTATTATAAACTCTTTAAAATTAAAACACACACCCACCAACACCAACAGCACCATCACCACCACCACTACCACCAAACTGTTTTATAGCATTTGCCAATTTATTTGGTGTCATTGCTCCACCACACAGGTCAAACTACCAAGTCAAGTTAATGACCTCAGAGTCGGAGAAAGATGAGCACAAAAGGCTCTTGCAAACTCATGCAGGCAAGTCCAGCAAAGAACCCATGGGGAACTAGAAAACCACTGTTTTAGTATATTATTGTGATTCTCAGGGTCTGATACTCAATAGCCAGCACCACAGGGTTCCAGGCTCCTGATTTCCTTCAGTGTTCCCATTATCATTCTTTTGTCCTTTGTTATTCACTAATTTCTCTGAATTCTCTTTTGTTTCTTCCTGGTAACTTCTGCTGGGTTGACTTCTGTTGTCACATAATTCCTACCATATCATGCCTTTTTTCATTGATGTTTCTATTCTTCTCTGCTACCTAATTATACTCTCTACTTCCTACATATATTTGGGACAGTTGATATGCAAACCTCTTGAGATAAATTTTTACTGATTTGGCAAGTTGCTATCTAGTAGAAAATGCTAAAGTTAGTGCCCTCATTAAAAGTTTCCTCTTATGCTTCTGCTAAGAAAGCTTTGGGGCCAATACACTTCTATCAATCCCATTACTCAGCTATAGCTAGCATCACAGAATCACCTGATTTGATAAAACAAAATCTATAAATAAGAAACTTCTTAGAAACAGCTATGAGATGAGAGTGGCAAACTCTCTGTTATACTATGGATGTATTGCATTTTCTGTGAGAGGGACATGAGGTAAGTTATATTTTTCATGGACAGTGAAGAACATGTGGCAGAATTTATAAAACTCTTTTATGATAGTATTTTGCCCAAAATAATATTTTGATATATAAGAATATATATAACAAATAATCACATAATTTATATATGTGTGTGTGTATGTGTGTGTGTGCGTGTGTGTGTGTATACATATTATACACACACATGCACTAGAGGCCCATTGCATGAAACTCATGCATGGGGGCAGGGGGTGGTGGTGTCCCTTAGCCCAGCCTGCACCCTCTCCAATCTGGGACCCCTCTAGGGATGTTTGACTGCCTCTTTAGGCCCCGGATCAGGCCAAAGCATCAGACAGCCATTCCTCTAACAAGTGAGGACTGCTGGCTCCCAACTGCTTGCCTGCCTGCCTTCCTGATTGCCCCTAGCCACTTTTGCCTGCCAGCCTGATCACCCCCTAACTACTCCCATGCCAGCCTGATTTATGTCTAACTGCTCCCCTGCCAGCCTGTTTGCCCCCAACTTCCTTCCTCTGCCAGCCTAGTCACCCCTAACTGCCCTCCCTTGCAGCGTTGATCACCCCCAACTACCCTCCTTTGCAGGCCTGGTCTCTCCCAACTGCCCTCGCCTGCTGGCCATCTTGTATCCACATGAGGTAGGATCTTTGACCACATGGGAGCAGTTACCTTGATCTTGTGTATTGGAGTGATGATCAATCTGCATATTACTCTTTTATTAGATAAGATAGAGGCCTGATGCATGGGTGGGTGCCAGTTGATTTGCCCTAAAGGGTGTCCTGGACCAGGGTGGGGGTTCTCTTGAGGCATGGAGCGGCCTGGGCAAGGGTGGTTTGCAGGCTGGCCATGCCCCCTGGTGACCCAAGCAGAAGGCCTGGTATCTGGAATTTATTTTTCTTCTACAATGGAAACTTTGTAGCCTGGAGTGGAGCCAATCCTTCTGCATTCTCTGTGGCTGCTGCCATTTCTGTTTGGATTTCTTTACCTCCTTTGATTGAAACTTTGTAGCCTTGAGTAGAGGCATAGGCTGACTAGGGCAGGCAGAAAGCTTGGCTTCTTCCATTGCCAGAGAAACGCAACACTCTCTCCTGCTCTCTGTGGCCATAGCAGTCTTGGTTGGGGTTAATTTGCATACTCACTCTGATTGGCTGGTGGGCATGGCAGGGGTATGGTCAATTTGCATATCACTCTTATTATATATATAAACTACATATAAGCTACTGTTGATATGATCTGATTGCACAAAATAATTAGAATTTTTCTGTAAACTTGATCTCATGGTCAATCATTGCAATTGCTTTTTCTTCAACTGTCTGGATACTACCTTTATATATAAGTCAAGTAGAAGACCTGAACTCATAGATGTCTAAAACAACTTGAAAATGCACAACTATAATATTTAAATAAGTATTTTAAAGCTATTAAATAATAAGCCTTTATACATTTATATTCTAAAAATAAATATATATATATATATGCATTTATATATTTAATATACATATTTAGAAAAATTATGTATTAAATGTATATGTATACATAAACATGTATTAAATATCTGAATACATACACACACATATGAATAGAAAAGCTATATCTATATAGACAAAACAAATTTAATTATTTTGAACAATCTTTCCGCACCATCACCACACATACACCACAAGTGTGTATTAGTAAAAAAGCAATGGTAATTATATCAAGAGCAAATTTATTAATTTCACAAAATTTACAAAACATTAGAAGTTTTATTTAAACAAAGGTACTCTCGTATGTTTAAAATAATTGTATAAAACTACTTAAATGTATAATGTGACTTTTCTTTAAAATTATTGTCTTAATATTCTAAAACAGTGTTTCCCAAACTTCTCTCATGATGAGAATCACCTGGTGGAGTTGTTAAAATACAAATTCCCAACTAAGAAGTGCTAAATTAGAATTTTTGGGAACATATAGGTAAAATTCTAGTTTAGCACTTCTTAGTTGGGAATCTGTATTTTAACAACTCCACCAGGTGATTCTCATCATGAGAGAAGTTTGGGAAATACTGTTCTAAAAGATTATAATAAACTAGAGGCCCGGTGTATGAAAATTCATGCATGGGATGGGGGTCCCTCAACCCATCCTGCCCCCTCTCACAGTCTGGGAGACCTCAGGGCCAGGAGGTGACCTGGTGATCAGGGTAAGGTGACACCCTCATCACACCTCTGCTTCTGCCACTGCCAGCAGCACAAACCTCGGCCGGCCCTGGTTATGTGAGCCTTGGGCGACCCTCGGCAGCTGGGAAGCCACTATCCTAGGCTTACCTGTGTCTTTGGCATTGACTGCGCAGCTGCCATACAAAGCATGCCTGTGCCTCGGGCTGGCCCTGGACAGCTGGGGTCTGAGAGCAGGTTTGGCTGCACCAAATGCCTGCCAACCCCCTGGAGGGGCTGAAAGGATTGGAGGACTCTGGCAAGGCTGAGGGGATAGGGTGACATAATCTTTGTGACAGTGTGATGGTCAATTTGCATATTCCCTCTTCATATGATAGAATATTTTACTAAGAAGCTTTAAGAATATGAATTTTTTTTTGTTTTATCATGAAGAATATGTGCCAAGTTAAAAGTTACTTAAGCAATAATTATTGGCTATTTTGAATGAGACATTTAGGTTATATCCTGAATAAATGAGTATATGAAGAAATAGATGCCATTTTGGGTTAAAATGTGACTATAATTTCCACCCATAAATTATTTTTAAACTATACTCTGGTTAAAATTACCATGTTCACTTATAATATGAATGCTAACTGTACATAATTACATTTTTTAACATTTGAATTAATGTTACTGTTAATAATATCTTACCATTAATATCTAGTCAGAGGGAGAAAACATGAAAAATATCTAGTAGCAGGAGTTATGAGTTCATTTCTATTTTCCTATCATAGAAAAGCTGCACTCTTCTTCAATAACATGAATTTTTATCTTGTTATCTGTGTCTTTTACTGCACTTATTGTGCAGTAAAATTAAAATATTATTTCCTATTAATATTTGAAAACTGACAAAAAGTAAACTTGGTAATACTACTCCTAATTCATTTAACACATTGAACAAATATTCTGTCTCATTTGTTGTTAACGGTTATGGATAATACCCAATTATTAAAAAACTAGTAGACTTTCAATTTATGAAAATTAATTAGTATAAACAAAAATGTTCTATCCCATTAAAGAATGGAATATTCTAATGGTTTAAAATACAGGTTTTAGAAATAAACCTAGGTTGAATCCTTGCTTTGTTTCTTGCTATGGGCTTATAGAAAGTTGGTTTGTATATTCACTCACTTATGGATGAGTTCTATGCCTGAGATTATAAAAATAAATAAGGCAGATTAAGTCTCTGTCCTCATGAAACTTGCTCTTTTTTGATAAATACAAGTAGTAAACAAATACTTATAGTGTGATAGCATAGTACAGAGAACTAAAAGACTGAAGGGCACAAGGATCTTAAACTATTTTCAAAATCAGACAATCCTGAAAAGAAAAATAAAAGGTGGTGTTTAATCTGACACTTGAAGGAACAAACAATAAAGCTGGCTGAATCCAAATATGTGAAATTACAACTAATAACACTAAATTTTTAAGGTTTGGTAAGTTAAGTTAAAATGACACATGTAAAGCTCCTAACTCCATTCTTTGTCACATAGCAGATGCTGAATCCTGTACAATAAAAGGCTAATATGCAAATCAACCGAACTGCAGAATGACTGGTCGCTATGATGCACACTGATCACCAGGGGGCAGATGCTCAATGCAGGAGCTTCCCGCTGGTGGTCAGTGTGGTCCTCCTGTGGGAATGCCACTCAGCCAGAAGCTGGGCTCACGGCTGGGGAACACAGCGGGTGGTAGTGGAAGCTTCTCTGGCCTCTGTGGCAGTGCTAAGGATGTCTATAGAGAAGAACCAAAACTTGGTCTTTAAGTATAAACTAATAAAGCTGTATTTAGGGATCACGCTGAAAATAGTGATTCATTTTAATTTTTTCCCAGTGTATTATGCCTACAGAAAAATCAATTACCACCTAATGATCTTGGTGACTAAGGTATGGGCTGCATGGAGCATAATGGAAAGCCTTTATTAAACAGAAAGCAGAGTGTCAAGGCCATAATATTTTTTTCTGTAAGAATTGAAGTATTTATTAGAACAACGTACAACATTTTGAAAATATTAATTCTTATATTAACTTTCACAACTTAACCTATTATTCAGTCATCTGAAAGAATGATGAAAATTTTTTTTCATGTAAATTATGCCAAGTTTTGGAAACTTTATTTTTCTTAAAACGATAATTAGTTCAAAATTCCTAACCTGTGATTTTCTAAAAAGCCACTTATAATTTGGATATTAGTAGCAATTTATGCTCTCCTTTTTTCCAAGAAAGAATAAAAGAGAGCATGCGCCACTTCCAAGCACTTTAATGATGGTATTGTACTGTTAACTAATATATATTTCTCACTACCTAATAAACTAAACAATCATTTTGTAAATATTGAGAATTAGTGCCTGATAAAGGCATTGTTCAAGGTATACTATCACCCATAAGCTTTATAACTATGAATTTTATATTATTTGACATCTTGTTTATTACACAATCATGAAATAATTTAGGTTTTCTTTTAATTGGTACTTGTTTCTTGGCAAGTCATTAACTCAATGAACTATCTTCTATATTCTTAGAAGTGTCCCTGTAACAAAACTGAATTTGGTTAGTACTTAACAATGTATACAAGAGTTTGGGAAACAAGTTTTTAACAGAAATGGCTTTATCAATAGCCTTTGGTCTCCTTAAAGGATTCAGAATCTCTGCTTAAAATCCTAATACACTTATTAGTAATTAATTTATATGCAGATTGTAAGCAGACTAAGAGAGAAATTTCTTTCCTGCCTCTCTAAGGGGCATCCTAATATTCCATTCCTGTAAACATTTTTGACCTATGAAGACCTAATATTCAGGTATTTTACTCAAGGCTCACTCCAGAACCTTGGCAATTAAGAAAAACACCTGATGACTTGCTTAGAATTGCTCTGCACTCTTTTTTTGTTAGGATCTTGGATGCAGAGGTTTAAAGGGAACATCCCCTCTCTCCATTTCTACCAGTCATGCAACTATTTAATTCTTTAATTATTTTGTATTCTGCATTTCTTAGAATTTGTCAGATTGTGCTAGAATAGAAAAAGGCCAATCTAAGCAGAAAGAAAGATGGTAGACGTAAGGAGGTGAAGCCATGTAAGAAGTTCATGACTATTACCTATATGGATTTCTATGAAATAAGATGGTTAAAGCTAAACAGGTAGATAGGATCATTGAAGGCAAGCAGTGGAGGATGAAAAGGGAATTCCTAAAAAAAATTTAATAAACTAAGTCAGAAATTTTTAGAACATAATTTGTTACAAATTTAGGGACAGGTAGTATGTCAAAAATCTGAACAAACCTATCCATCTCAATTAAAATCCTACCCATATTTGAGCATAGCCGATTTTTTTTAATCTAATGCAGATCACTTATTTATGAAAGTAATTACTTAATGTTTTGTTCTCCTAATTTCCTCAGTTCATATAAAATACTCTTTTTATATTTTTGACATTGACAAGTTCTGTTTTATTCATTCCTGTGGTAGGCAGAATAATATGTAAAGTTTTTATTTACAACTCAGATATTCAGGATCATGCATATTAAGTAATACCACTTACACCTAATTAGAAGTATATATATATATATATATATATATATATATATATATATATATATGCTCTATTTTATTTAAATATGTTACCTCTATGCAATATGTTTTATTCAAAGAAAATAAAGCAAATCATAATCCAAATGACCTTGTCATTTTGTAATAAGTGCAACTTGATAATAATATTTAAATACACACATACACATATTCTAAAGGAGTTTAAATACTTTTTTTCTGGATTTCTTCTCTGTGTTCACAAATTCTACAATAATATTTATTTTCTCTTCATTGATATAGAATTAGGTATAGTGTAAAGATATAAAACAGTTATGATGTCTAAGAAGTCTTAAGTTCTGTGCACTACAGCTCATCAGATATGTGATCTATACTCTAGTTTAGGAAAGCCAAAGCAATTCATCAGTACCTTACCGCTCAGTTCAACTTAAGATGAATTACCTGTCAAATGTGATTGTACTGCTTAGCCAGTTGAATGCCATTTATCTGAGTAGAGAATGGTACACGGCCAGTTACCTCACAGATGCTCTGTGTATTGTTCAAATTAGGAAAAATGCATATGATAGTCATTATCTTAGCATCAAAATATTAGATCAATAGAGCCTTCTGAACTAATTTCATTGGAGGACTATTAAAATGTATGGTGCTTTTCTGTTTCCTACAGTGCCCCCCCCCCCCCCACTTTGGGATATAACAAGTTAACCCAATAAGAATTTAACAATACATAGTGCAACCATTCAGAATTCTAAAAAAAACACAAAATGCAAATTTAAATAGAAAAAAAAACTTTTTAAAAGTGTAACGCGTCATAATATGATTGTATATGAACTTTTTTCTATTTCTGATGTAAGTAATGTCAGTTTAAACAGTTCTGCTACTTTAAAAAATTTTCTATGAACCTCTATTCACCTTTAAGATCAGTTGAATTACAGAAAGGTAAGGGGAACTAAACCATATGACAGTGATATGCTGCTAGAGGGGTTGGGGGTAAGGGAGAAAGGCCACTCTGTGGTTCAGGTCCTTGTTTTCCCAGTTTCACCCATTGCTAGGTACCTGGGGCCTTCCACCCAGATGACCTTGTGTATCTGGCCCACCGTCCTTGCTCTGTTCATGTCTATCTGCCTACTACAGGTCCTCCATCTAAATTCCTTTCAGGCAGAGAGAAGGTCAAAGTCTTTTATTATATCGGATTGTTTATTGATGATTACTTTATGTATGTTAATAGGCAACATTTCTCATAGGAAATGTCAGCTATAATTTACATTCACTGCTGGAACAAAATGCAAATATTTCCGTGTCATTTGAAAATTTGACAAAGAATTATAACTTTTTTTATGGCAGATCAATCAATCAATCACCCAATTGCCTTCATACTTGAAAATGTTTCCATGGTTGGATTTAAGTTATTGTAGTGTTCAAACATTTGAGTTGTGGTATAGCAGATCAAATCATTCTCTAATCCCAAGAACACCCTGGCAGAATTACTGTAACTTGTCTGTTAAAATTTATTTCCTCTGAAGGAAAAGTACGCTTTTCTTATTGTGTTAAAAAATGATTTTATCTATGAAGTATCTTTTCTTGTGAAGACCCTTTCCTTGTATGACCCAACGGGAAAAATGTTTTTCCTCCCAAGTTTGTCTGTCCTCTTATATTCACTAATCTATTAATCTGTATTGCTAACAAGATGAAATGTAATCTGGAAAGAGTATTTTTAAATGAATATACAATGGACAGATATCTCTAAAATTATGGATTGCCCACATCTTATTTTGAAACATATGTATTGCTAATTTTCTGTTGTTTTATGCCTTTCATAAAAGCAATAGAGGGCACACTGGTGTGCTGAATGGGAAATCACAATGTTTACAAGGCAGTTTTGAAAGCTACTAGAAAAAGACTTAATTTAGGAAACTACAGATGCTTTGTTGGGATTTGGAACTGGAGTGCTCTGTTGTGGCTGTTACTATTAGTGATGATGGTTAAGTTTCTTTGTTGTTGTTTTAATAAGACTAATCAGGAATAAAAGGATATAGTGAAATGCCTTTTCTTCTTATTCCCAATATTTTTGAAGTTAGATTTTATCCAACCTGAGTTCTTACTATTGAAAGAATGTACTCATGAAGTAAAAGTTAGATTGGGTAGTCAGAAACTTCAACAAACTGTCACTATATGTAAAGATTATTACTTTCATTTCTTAGTCAGTGAAGTGAGGATTGTGCTTCATAAACACTACTTAATAAGATATGGTAAAATAAAATTTAGTAAACTATGTATGGTATAAACACTAGTTTACATGATATGGTAAAACGAAATTTAGTAAACTATAAATATGAGTAAGTATAGAGTTTTATCCTTTGTAATTATTCCATGAGGTTTAACTTCTAATATTTTATGAAAACAAATTCTTAATTATGAAATGATTGTAAGATTAATTTTGACCTAAGGTTAAGAAGTATGTATTAAGAACATTTTTAACAAGAATGCTTTTCTTAATCAGAACTAGCCAAAAGATCCCTGTCAATTCCTATGGAATATGTTTATATTTTTTTATTTAACTCTAATCTAAAATATGTTTTATATTTGGACTTGCTTCCTTCAGATTGTGACTTGATTTTTTTCTATTTGATCAAAGTTATAGGTATATTATCCCTTGGGAATAGTGATGATTAAGAAATATCATTTCAATGATTACTTTTTTTTTCAAAGATCTGACTACTAACATTTTTTTGATAATATATGAGTCATATAAAATTTGCATTGAGATTTATTGTTAAACCTGAGATACTTAAACCTTCTGCATTAATTATGTCTAGTTCCCTGTATGCCATAACAATATATTGAAGTGCCATACTTTGCATTTTGCTTCACAAAAATAGGTGAATTGATAAAATCCTTTTTTGCTAAATGCTGTCGTGTGTCCATCTTTTTAATACCCTCCTTGTTCATTATAAGTGTCCTTAGCCATGCTGCCTAATGAAAGGTCCCTCAAATCAAGTCTGATTACTTCTCTAATGTTTTCCAGGCATGCTTGGTGATGAGCCTGGCATATGAAACAATTTCCTACAGTAATAAAACTAATTAAAGTAGGCAGTCATCCACATACCACTTTCTAATGAATTATAATAAGCTCATTAATCTCACCCACTCTTATTCCAAAGAGTTTATTGATAGGACCTGCATGTCAGAGTACAATCCTCAGCCTTAAAAATGGACAGCTATTACAGATTCAAAGAAGATGTTCTGAATTTAAGTCACAAAATCAGAAACAGCTGACTGATGTTTTTAAATGAAATGTTTAGTTTCTAAACTCTGCCCAGAGTTGGTATTGACAGGACCCTTTTCTATTTGAACCCTTCTGTGATTGATTTAAGAAAGGAAAAATGATTCATTGAATAATAATAACTCTTCAGAACCTTGAAGACTAAAATTGAATGGTCCCATTCCACATTTCCTCTGAGAGATCCTAGGAAAATGATGAGATGCCTACTTGAGATGAAGTGATAAAAATGCAGCCCGTTTCCTATCGAGGGCTAGAGTGTCTGTTCAAATGTCAAACATAATAATAACTATTTTTTTGTTAACACTTCTCCAAATTTGCACGGTTCCTGGTGAAGCAACATAAGAAATATTATTCCATCCATTTACAAATAGTTAGCAACATAAACCTATTGTCCTGGAGATTTTACTATGAATATGATAAGGTTCTTAAATGTGGCACATGGAGAGCAAATTTCTGAACTACAATTGTTAAGAAAATATTTAGAGGGATAGGGCGAGGGTTAACTACATTTATTATAATTTAATGTTTTAAAAATATCAGTTTCTGTTCTGAAGATTATTACTACTATGACACACATATGGATTTTTCCCTTAAGAAGTTAATTATAAATATACTAGATGTCCAGTGCACAAATTCGTGCATGGGTGGAGTCCGGCCATCCTGGCCCCAATCTGTCGATTGGGGACAGGCTTGTCAGGAGGAGAAGATGCTGGGAGGTTGGCCATCCAGCCTACCCTGATCGGGGCCCAATCAGGGCCAAAATGGCCATGGGGAGGGGCTTTGGTAGGGTGGAAGTTCAGGGGCCAGCAACCTGGGGGATGGCCATAGATGGTTGGCCAGCTAGTTCTGCCCCTGATTGGAGTGGTGGGGCCAATTTGGAGTGGGGCTGGATGTGGGGAGGGGCTGCAAGAGGTTGGCCACCCACCCTGCCCCCTATTGAAGATGGAAACGATTAGGGGTGCGACCGGCCAGGGGGAAGGGCTGCAGATGGATGCGGTGGGAGCTGGCTGGGAAGAAGGGCCATGGGAGGGGTTGGTCAGCCTCCCCACCCTTGATCAAGGTGGCAGAGGCCTATCAGGGATGGGGCTGGCCAGGAAGAGGAGCCACAGGAGGCTGGCAACCTGCCCCACCCCGAAATGGGTGGTTTGGTGGTTTGCTGGCTTCAGTGGGCATCATGGCAACTGGTCATTCCAGTGGTTGTTCTGGTCACTGGCTTTATATATATATATATATATATATATATATATATATATATATATGTGTGTGTGTGTGTGTGTGTGTGTGTGTGTGTGTATCATATATATATGTATATATATATATATATATATACACACACATATATATAATCATATATATATGTGTGTGTGTGTGTGTGTCTGTATTTCAAAAGTAATATGTGATAATTGTAATAGTTTACATATAAATAGGCATGCACTTTTTAACTTATGAGATTAGCATTCAAAATTGTTATTTACATTCATGAATTTTTAGATAGTGTTTTACAGTTCTTTAGAGGAAAAGAGGTTGTTATTCTGTGACATTTCCTTTTGCAGAGCAGATGTTTAAAAGTCTTGATTGCTTTGGTAGGTGGACGCTATCACTGTCTCCCAATCTGGGATCAGCTCTAACTGTGGTGGTCAGTTGCCATTGTACTTGACAATTGGTTTGTCTCATTGCTGTGAACAACAATTTAGGAGAGGGCTTTTGGTGCCAGTCTGTACAGGTTCCTCTGTTAGCTTTGAGGTCTTGAGAAAGTAGGTTATACATTTCATTCTGTATCTTCGTGTGTAAAATGTAGGGAGTAGGCTAGAGCTGTGCATCCCAAAGTGCCCAAATGCAACTGATAGTAAGTTTGGTGTTTAAGTAATTTTTAATACAATGAAAAGGAGTGTACTGTATCAAATAAAACAATTTCCCATTTTAATTTCAATTCTTCTGAAATCAAGGAGAAACAATTTGTTCTATCCTATATAATAAAAGCCTAATATGCTAAGTGTCTAGTCATCCTGTCATCCATTCAACCAATCAAAGCATAATGATATGCTAAGGCCACTCAACCACTTGCTCTGATGTGCACTGACCACCCGGGGCAAATGCTCAAGCCAGTAGGTTAGCTTGCTGCTGGGGTCTGGCCAATCAGGACTGAGCAAAACAGCCTGGATATACCCTGGAGCCCTCCTGCAATTCCTCCTGCCTGGAAAATCTCCCATGTCCCTCCTGGCCCCAGTCATGCACTAGTGGGGTCCCTGGGTCTATCCTGCACCCCCTTGCAATCCAGGACCCCTCAGGGGATCTTGAGAGTTGGTTTTAACCTGATCCTTTTTTAAAAAAATAAATAAAACTTACATCACCTTGTAGATTAGAGGAGACAAGAGAAAGATGCTTCTAAACAGAAGAATTTTGCATGTAAGTCTCATTAAGAGAAGTAAAATTGTTGAAAGTTATCTCTAAGATAATAGAATTAAATGAGAGCTTTAGCAAAAATTTTATAGCTCCAATTGACCTTGTTTTGAAAAGAAACCCTTGTTCTAAATAGTCTTGCTCCAATTAGTAGCTCTAATTTACGTTATCTACTAAGAGTTAGGTATACATTGAATAAACTTTGGTAATGTGCTTTCATGTTATTAGGAAACATGACTCATCATCGTAACATCCAACATGAGTATAAGGTTAATAAGTAATGTTTATTCAGTGTGCCTAAAAGTCAGTCACTCCTTTTAAATGATTTACATGTATTAACACACTAATCGTCATCATTCATTTTAATGTTTAAAACAACCATATACATTAAGCACTAATAATTTCCTCATTCTCCATGTGAGGAAACTGAAATCTTCCAATCTTAAGAAGTCTGAGAAAGGCCAGACAGCTAAGTAAATGAAAATATTTTTTTGTGTGTGGTTGTTTTGTTTTTAAATATATTTGTCTTGATTTTAGAGAGGAAAGGAGAGGGAGAGAGTGGAATAGAGACATCAGTGATGAGAGAGAATCATTGATTCAGCTACCTCCTGCATGCCTCCCACTGGGACATGAACCCTCAACCTGGGCATGTCCCCTTACTGGAAATCAAACCATGACCTCTGGTTCATTGGTCCATGCTCAACCACTGAGCCATGCTGGCTGGGCTGAGTGTGATGCTTTGATTTTATCAGTACCCCTTTCATTTCTATCCCTTACTGTTCTCTGTTCCTACACCTCCAGCAAACCGTAGTTAACTTAGTCCTCTCAGTTCTCAATGGGAAACTTACTTCTTTCAACATTATACACCCGGTGTCTGGGCACATGGTAGGCACTAAAAAAGGATTTGTTGAATAAATGTATTGAAAGATTACTTAATGGATAAATTTCTGCTGTAAAGTACAACTCTACACATAACCTTTTGCACTCTAAGAACTCACCCCCAGCACTTCCTGTTCTCTGTCTTACTTAGTTTTCTCCTGAGAATTTATCACTGTTTCTGTTATTAATCTTGGATCATTTGGAAGTAGAACACTGTGCTCTGTTCAAATGTATAAGTTCAAATAAAAACCCCATTACTTATTTCTAGCTACTATTTAACTGTGACATTGGAAGATGTATTCAAAGGTCTCTGAGTTTGTTTTCATATATATATATATATATATATATATATATATATATATATATATATATTAGTAACTAACATATCTATCCAGCAGGATTATAATTATAATTATTTTATTAAATCTCACCTGAGAATATTTTCCCATTGATTTTTTAGAGAGTGGAAAGAAGGGAGGGAGGGGCAGAAAGAGAGAGAGAGAGAGAGATGAGAGAGACATATCAATTGGTTTCCTCAACGCTCAGTGATTAGAGGGTTGGCCCAATCGGGGATAGAACCTGCAACCCAGGTCTGTGCCCTTGACCCGGAATGGACCCCAGACCCTTTAGTGCACAGGCTGACACTGACCACTGAGTGCACTGGCCAAGGAAGCAGCTGGATTATTTTACTGTCTAATGTGAATGTGCCTAAAATACCTAAGAATGCTTAGCATATTTTAGTTTTCTTTTTTAAAAATATATTTTATTGATTTTCTACAGAGAGGAAGAGAGAGGGACAGAGAGCTAGAAACATCAATGAGAGAGAATCATCTATCAGCTGCCCCCTGCACACCTCCCACTGGGGATGTGCCCGCAACCAAGGTACATGCCCCCAACTGGAATCGAACCTGGGACCCTTAAGGCTGCAGGCCAACGCTCTATCCACTGAGCCAAACCGGTTTCGGCATATTTTAGTTTTCTTTTAATGAAAGAAGCAATGTAGCATCATATTGAAGCATTGGAGCCAAACAGACCTAATACTATTACTGGGTGATTCTGGAAAATTGCATGAATTGTTTATACATTTAAACCAGTTTTTCAGTGCTTAATCACAAAATATAAGTTCCAAACACAGGGTTATTGGATAGGTTAAATGAGATAATTTGTTCAGTATGCTTGACATACAATTAAAACCAAATAAATGTGAGCTGCTTCTTTTAGTAATAATTCTTCTTTCCTTTATATTTTCTTTCATTCTTTTGGTTTAATATCTTGGGGGGAAAAGAAGACTGAATACTTTTATTAGACTATTTTCATGTAGTTCTCTCTAAAATATAAGCACTATTTTTGCCTGATAACAGTATGACTCAAATTACATTATCTTGGACACTAAGCTGCTTAAAATTACTACTTTAGGAAGTAGGAAATGTGGGTCTCACTGAAGTTAATTTGTTAGAATATGCATTTTACAGACCACTGGCAATTGGGACACTATGATAGGAAGAAGATTTAAACTATATCCCTGTATTCATAAGTCCACACGTACTAAGAACCACAATTCAAGCATTGGAAAAAATATCGAAGAAGATTAAATTGGAAGTAGGATGTGCGTGAGTGCATGGATTGTTGCATTTCTTGCTGGATGATTGCAAGTAAGCCTTGCTGTAAAAGTATCTGGGAAGCAGAATTCATTGTAATCAAATTCTCCAATAAGTGACAGTATATTTTTGGAAATGCATTCTTCTGGAAAACTAAACCAAACCAATACACCAACAAGTTAAGAAGCCAAATCTATCATTCTCCAAACTAATACCCCACAGATTATATATGTTTTATTTTGGGTTTGTTTGTTCATTTGTTTTTAATTTTGTCTCACATTTGGGAATGGAACAGTTTTCTGCAATGAAGACAATGAACTTCGTGTGAGATACCGCATTTAATCTACAGGAGACACTGAACTCCCAAGATTCCTGATCCCTTAGAGATGGGGTTAGAGGTCATTTTGACATTTACTAGGCCATATTGAATTATAATTTGCAATTATTTATTTAGAAGTTAATGTTGTGGTGAAGATTATTTCAGATACTAGTTGAACATTTTTCTAGAGGAATTTGGAGACAATTTGCAATTTAAGGTATGGACTACTAGCTTAGTTAACATATTATTATCTCCTACCTCTAGTATGGTAATAGCCTTTTTACAGGTCCTCACTTCCTCTATTACAACTCTATCCCCTCCTCTTATTCATCCAGTCAATCAGTCTCTCAGCTTCCTGTAAAGATTATGTCCTGTTCTTACTGAAAATCTTCGTCCTTAAATCAACTCTAAAAACCTCCATTCCCTTTGTCCTTAAGATAAAATCTAAGAAACACAAATGATATGGCTTGTTTTACAGCATTGTTAAGTGCCATTTTGTCCCTTTTGTCCTTTACGTCATCTATACTAGGTATGTTTTATGTTCTTGAACTCTCTGTGTTCCCATTTATTTAGCTTAATAACGCAGTCCAGGCATGTCTTGGTGTTTTCTTTTCTTTTCCCATGGGAAAAACCACAGTCATCTTTCAGATCTCAGCTGAAACATTCTTTCATTGAAAAAGACTAGATTATGTTTCCCTAAAACCTAGTCGATCTCTTCCATAACATCCTCATACTGTAAAAATCTGTCCCTTTTGCTAAAGAGCATACACATCCTTTTTCTATCTTATTTACTGCTGTGTTCTCAATCCTTGGACAGCAGTTAGCATTTAACATTTACTTATTTCTAAAGGACCGACTCTGAGCCCGGATCATTGTGGCTCAGTTAGTCAGGCAATCATCACGTGCACCGAAAGGTTGCTGGCTTGCTTCCTGGTCAGGGCACATTCTCCGGTTGCGGGCTGGATCCCTGCGGGTGGGCATGCAGAGTCAGCCCATCGATGCCACCTTGAAGTTTCTCTCTTCTCTTTTCCTCTCCCTCTAAAAATCAATAAGCTATTTAAAAAGATAAACAAAAAATAAAACCCTACTGAATGAAATGTATTTAAAATAATGAGAGTTATGAAATTACAAATTCATATGAGACTTTCCTTAAGGATTATGCACGTGAATTTACAATATCAGATTCTGATAGATCCTCCCTTCCCCCAGTTGATTGACAGATGCAAACCCCACCTGTGGCCAGACATACCTGAACTCTGAACCACCAATCAGCACCTGCTAAGTACCCTAAGCCCTGTCCCCTATCTTCCCCATAAAAGCAGACCCCTGGCCTCTTCCAGTCTCTTCCAGTCTCTCCCTCTGGAAGCAGCCAGCAGGGGGTACCCATCCCCAATAAAAGCCTGTGCCCTGGTCTCCCAGTCTCAGCTACCTTCTTTAATTAATCTATCAGATTCTACCTCATTGACCTCCTCCCCACACAGACACCACTCCTTGATATAGAACCTGCCAGCTGAAAAATGCCTGATACTCCCTTGGATATAAGGCTTAGTTGTGTGACCCATGTTTTGCCAATGGGCTAGGCTAGAGCGAAAAATATTTCATGGAATGAAAAAGACACTAGTGCGAGAAAGTGTTCTTTCCACTATTACATCCAGTTGATTGAAAATTTGCTCTTCAGACCTGTGTTTGTGTTCTACAACTGTAAAGGGGCACACCTAAAAACAATGCCGACCCTTTGAGGATGAGGGAGTATCTGGATCTTTGGTAATGTTATACTACTGAGTTAACTGAGCCTGGAACCAGCTACTCCTAGTCATCTTGTTTCATGAAATAATTAACATCTTTTCTGTTTAAAGCCACTTTTATTTATGTATCATTTTACATATTTTCAAAAACACCCTAACTATAAGAGAGATGCCCTCAGGACTGACTTCCCCTGAGTCCCTGTTACACAGTTAGTCATGATTATCTGGTGGAGTAGGAAGTCTAGGTTTGTCTACTAATCGGTGAGGACAAATTGCTTCTCTAATCTGAGTGTTACCCTTTCTCAAAAGGAAGATGAGCTGAGAGCCCAAAAATGTAAGCCTGGACATTAGTATCATTTTCTACTTCCCTTCTAAATGATCTCTAAGGATATTTTATGTTCATTAATGATCCTCAAAAGAATTAAAGAAAAATGCTGAGATAGTACAAGCGGTACCAATATAGTCATTTGTTTTTATTGTGCATGCAAGCCGCATGCTCTAATGAGGCAGGATAGTAAGAAGCTCGGAAAATTCCTTGGCAAGTAGAATGGGGAAATGGAAACAAATAGCTGAACAAAGTGACCCAGTAATTTACAGCCGGATGCAGGAGGTCACCTCCCTAGAGAAAACATCCAGGCCTCAGTGGTATGTCAGCTCCAGGCTCAGAAAAGCAGCAAAACCAGGTGGGTGACACCAGGACCAGCTGCAATGGCTAAGGACCCTGGAGCTGACCTATCCGTCAAGACCATGACCCTGAAAACGGGTGAATATTCTGTCTGCTGAAGTCTTTTCCTAAGACCTCCTCTAAGAGTCCAGTCTACATGAAAGAAAGAAAAGCCCTCAAGACAAAGGACCTAGCACACACTGTTCCTCTAAGGAGCACACCTGTGCCTTTCCTGTCCCTCCTCTTCTTCCGCCACAGGCATGCATATCCTAAACTCTAAGGGACCCCCTGGAACTTGAAACCAGGGGAGCAATGGGCTTTGGCAGCTCATCCCAGGCTAACCCTCTGAACCTGTCTCCAAGGCACCCTTTTCTCTGACTTCCCAGTGAGCGAAAGCAGCCCCAACCTCAGCCCATTTCCTTCCTGTAACATTTTTAGAGAGAGACAATGCAGACCAACCTGGGCTCTTTTCTTGCTTCTTCTATGCCAGCTGCATGTGGCTCGCGAACCGCAGTTTACCCACCACTGTTCTATGCTAAGCAGTTCCACTGTCCCCAGCTTTAATAAATATGTCCTCATACTTACCTGAATACGTGCTATGAAAGCTTCCCTGCATAAAGCCTAGAATTCACATACTACTGGCTGGCCCTAGGCAGACCCACAAGGCTGAGCCCCCTGTCCAAAAACACTAGGGAAATCTGCAAACTGTCCATGACGATGTCAAATGGAGAGCAGGGGTGAAGGAAGTTGAGTTATTCAGTATGGTTTTATTTTATTCGAAAGTTGAAGGTGGGATCCTATGGAGAGAGAACTATTTCCATCCAGTTCACTCCATCTATAAGAAAGGGGGCAGACATAGGACAGTAGGCTATTACATATTATTGATAGTCTTTCAAATGAGTTTGTTAAAATAACTATGTGCCGAAACCGGTTTGGCTCAGTGGATAGAGCGCCGGTCTCTGGACTGAAAGGTCGCAGGTTCGATTCCGGTCAAGGGCATGTACCTTGGTTGAGGGCACATCCCCAGTAGGGGGTGTGCAGGAGGAGGCAGCTAATCAATGATTCTCTCTCATCAATGTTTCTAACTCTCTATCCCTCTCTCTTCCTCTCTGTAAAAAAAATCAATAGTATATATTTAAAATAAAATAAAATAATAACTTGTGCATGCCCTATAAGTCAGACAGACAGTCAGGAAGGCTCCTTGCCCAAAAATGCTACTTTTTTTTTTTTTTTACTTTATTAACATACTTTGTAAAGGTAACCTAAATTCACTGAGGTATCAACATTTCTATGAATATGTAATCTTCAGAAGACCATGAATTCTTGAAATTAAGAATAGAAAAAACTATGCCTCATAATGCTTTTATTCTCTATAGAACCAGACACTGAGCTCAGCTTAGAAATTAGTCATCAAACATGCAATGTGTGGGTTTTCTTTAAATGTAAATATAATTGTGGAATCTTGGTGACTGGGGCTTCTCTGAGGCACTCCACTCTCGTATAGAATTTTAGTGATACCACCTAACTCATAGGATTTCTATAAAATCAAAACTAATGAAATGAAGGCTATAAATCCCGTGGAATTGAATGGGTAATCTTATCATATTTTTTCTAGGAGTTGAAAGATTTTTTGGATATATAATAGTTGATTTTTTTTACTTTTATGAGGCTGAAGAAAACAGGTGTTTTGCACACATTTTTCTGTGTTCTTTAAAATTATATTTACATATAATATGCAATCGTGGCTTTAGGTATTAGGTAAAATAAAAATTCTGCATTTTTATTTTCTATAGCTATTGTCTACAATAGGAAATCATGGTTTTTGTTATTGAAATATTGACAGTCTTTTATTTCAGCTTTTTTTGATTGATAACTTTTGTTTTTGCCTTGAGCAAGTCACTTATCTTTCCCATTCTATTTTCTATTTCAATTTACTTATGAAAGATAGAAGGATTGTAATGTACCTTACAAAAAAGATAAAATCACATTGAAAAGAATGGTGAAAACTAAAACAGTGTGTTAAATGTCAGATATGGCAACAACAACAACAAAAACATATCTATTATAAAATAATGTATTAGGAGTAAGTGATTTTAATAGTGTGAAAAGTAGTAATAATTATTTATTGATAAACCCCTTATTAAGTATTCAGATATAAATCACATATATACATATATATCAATATCTATTGTTTTAATTTCATATTTTAGCTTAATTATAATAATAATTATTATTATTATTATTATTTTACTAAGTAAAGGCACAAAGGACAGTAGATGGTTTGCCCATCCATTCGTTTAATTGATATTTACTAAATTCTTCCCCTGTGAAAGTTACTGAACTAGATGATTCATAATGTTTATAGATAAAATATGGTACCTATCCTAAGAGAAGTTATATTTAATAGGGGATTAAGATATATAAAAAAATAACTCTATTAAGGTTCTCTTCCTTAGTGTAGAAACAAATTCAAGGAGAACAATTTTGAGATCAATGAAGAAATCTAACAAGATGCAAAGGTCTGATTGAAGTCAGTAACCATTATAATTGAGAAAAGGGAATAAATTATAGGAATTTTGGTGTGAGAAGGGAGATTGTCAGTTGTTTATGGAATGTGAAGGAAGATAATGTCAAGGAAAAGGACTCCTGGTTTCACTCTGGGGCCTACGGGTACAGCAAACATGAAACAGTCCAACTTCCTGCAAGATCAACATAAAAACCCACAATATTTACCCCAGATATTATTACCTAATACATCACTTTCTGATTTCAAGGTGAAAAAAAATTACAGGGCATGATCAAGCCAGGAAAATAACACAATCTGAAGAGAGAAATCAAGCTACAGAAGCAGACATATATATATGACATAGATTTTAGAACTGTTAGACAAGGAATTTAAAATAATTATAATTAATATGTTAAGGGTTCTACTGGAAAAAGGAACAACATGCAAGAACAATTGGACAATATAAAGCAGAGATGGAAACTCTAAGAAAAAAATCACAAGGAAATGCTACAAGTCAAAAGCACTGCAGCCTAAACGAAGGCTGTCCCTGATGGGCTTATCAGTAGGCCAGACTCTGCTGAGAGAATCTGTGAGCTTAAAGATGTGTCTACTGAAACACAAAGAAAAAAACATGAATTGAAAAATAACCACATATCCAGGAACTCTGAGATAATTTCAAATAATATAGCATGTGCCTAACTGGAGTACCAGAAGAAAAAAGAAAGAATGGAGCAGAAGAAATGTTTGAAGTAATAAAGGCCAGCACCTTTTCAAAATGAATGGCAAGCACCAAATCACAGATCCAGGAAGCTCACAGAATCCCAAGCACGATGTAAATAAAAAAATCAACACCTGTACACACAATATCGAAACTGCAAAAAAATAAGCAAGCAAACAAAAAGACAAGAGAAAATTTGGAAGAATTCAGAGTAAGAGAAAAATTTACCTACAGGGTGGAAAAAAAAAAGTAAGAATTACAATGGACTTCTCATCAGAAGTCATGCCAGAAGATAAGAGGACAAAATACTTAAAAGTGCTAAAAGAAGTCAAGGATGAGTCAGGATTCTTGGTCAACTTATTGGAGAAATTACGTTATTAAGACCAGAAGGGTAGAAAAACTAACATGTTGCCCCGTGGGGTGAGGATCTTTGATTTGAAACTTTGAGTCTGACAAACCAGGAATATATCAAGTGTAAGCCTCCAGGAGGCAATAAGAAATTTAGCTCAAGATTTCATAAGAGGAGGGGTATGGGGATAGATAATAAATACTGAAGTGCTAATTTATAGGTAGTTGTTGCGATTAAACATTTAAGGGAAGTTGGGAGAGAACTTCAGATGAAAAAACCTGGAAAAAATCTATAGTAACTTTTAAAGAACAAAATGAAAGGAAAAATGTTAAAGCATTTGAAAAAGCAACAGCAGAGAATGCTGGTGCAGAAGTCCAGGAGGATGTTGTATTGCCAAACCTAAAGCATAAATCAGGCTGAGGACTGGGGAAAAAAAAGTCTACTTAACACTGATGAGAGCAATTTTAATTAAGTAACGAGTGGAAACCAGCTTTCAGGGGCAGGAAGATTGATCATTTATTAGTTATTTATTCATTTGCCAGCTAAATTGCAAATGAGGGTGTGGATTCTATATGCAGTTCCTCTTCCAAGAATCTCATTAATAACAGGAGGAGAGAGTCGGGAATAGAAGCCAGGAATTGCAGAAAGCTTGGTGTTGCTATGTTTGTTTGAGGAAAAGTAGGAGAAACTTAATCTAGTTTAAAAACTAAGAGACTTAGTAGAAAGATGTAAACTCAGTTACTATGATGTAGAGAGAGGGCTTTGACCTTAGAGGAGTAATCTGAATAGAGTGAACAAGTGTGCAACCTTTCCCATCCTGCTTATGATTTTACATGCAACCAACTCGGAGCAATTCTGGGAAACCCGTCTCTTCCCCCTGGATAGTGGAAAGTGTTTTCCACATGAGGACACTTTATGGCACACTGTGACTACAATAAGCAAAATTAGACTCCTTATCATGAATGCATATGTTTTTTAATATATTTTGGGAATCATTCCTTTTTCGACTGATTTTCAATACAATAACAACATACATGTTCCAAAGAGTGAAGTTAGAAAAAATGAAAACAGGTGGGTTCCAATTCACACCTCCAGTTGGGTCTCAATCCTAGAGGGGGAAAGCAGGATGGAGGAGACTGAAAATCTTTGAAAAGCTCCCCAGATGATTTAGGTAAATCGGGTGATTTAGAGAAATCTCCATTCATGCTCTGTTGAAAGGTGCCTATCTAGTTTGCTAACCATGTACTTCAGTATTGGCTTTCTCTAAGATATAGTTTTCTTTTCTTTACTTTTTATTATGTTATAACCCTGTGACTGGCTTGGCTCCCTTCTTATGATGCCAACACAGCTGGGCAAATCTAAAGTAGCGATGGAAGAACAGCAATCATATTTAAATTCACAGTAAAGTGAACATAAAGGTCTATTACTTTCAAGATAGTATAATACCATTAAAGTGCAAATCTCTCAATGTGACAAGTTCAGAATAAAGACATCATGAATTGACGTTACAATTTCTGTGTTCAAGCAAAAATAACTTGACAATAATTGACAGAAATAAGGCACCATTCACCTTTACAATATGTTGCTGTCTATGTAAATCTCAGTTCAATGCCATTTAAAATTGTAAGTGAAAGTTGTACACTTTCATAAGTTGCCATTTATAAATTTTACAGTTGTAACATTCTAGTAGATTTTAAGTAACTTTTTAGAACTGACAATTCTTGTATACTTTCTTAAGCTTAATTAGCAAAATGCTTATTGTTTCTCTATGTATAAAGAGTACTTAGCGGCAAAAAGCTTCAAAGATGCCATTCTTTACCTGCAGGAGCTTAAAATTTAGCCACTTTTCTCCATGTTTTCTGGTGTCTCATACATGGTCAGGCCATTCTAAGTTGATGGGTATTTATGGAGGCAGGTATGTAAAACTGTTTCCAGATTTTATCTCTTCCCTGTTTACTAAAGGAAATTTTGGTCTTGTCTACTTGATTTTTCCCCTCCCTACAGTCTCAGGGGACTGCTTCTTTATCCAAGATATCTTTAAGGGTTTTATGATGCAAAATCAAGAAGGGAAGCTGGCAGGTAGAAGGGGCTGTGGCTCCTATCCTAAGCCAGGTAAGCAAGGGCTGTAAGGATGCTTGGGGGAGAGAGCAGCCAGGGAGCATCAGGGAAACTGGCAGAGAAGAGAGTAATAGTACAGATTATTCTTAGGAACTTCGTGTTCTAGTCATGTTGTTCAGGATGCACAAATGAAGATCTCCAGTCCTTGTGGAACTCTTTTATGGGCCTGGAATCATTTCTTTTGATAACAGTATTATTCTGAGACTATACCATGTGCGCAATGGATTCACTAGGTCCCATGATTGCTCAATACCTTTCCATAAATATTTTGTTTTTCATATATATATTTTTTCTAGGATATGGCACCTTTAATATTGCAAGCATATTACTGAAACTTTAGAAAATAAGAAAATTAAAATCACACATAAACCCACTACCGTAACAAAATAATTGTCATAATTTTGTATATTTTCAGATTTGTGACAAGTATTTATTTAATTTATTTATTTACAAATGTATTTTTTTTTCATTTAACCACATAGATTTTTGTAACCATCATTCTTAAAAAATTGCACAATATTTCATTTGATATATTTACCATCATTTAATAATAATTATTTAATTGTTGTATACTTAGGTTGCTTTCAACATTTAGACATTCTCATCCTGGACATCTACAGTATGGCTGATAATTTTTAGTCTTCAAGAATGTCTTCTTTTAACTAGCAGCACTGGGGTAGGATGAGGATGGGTGTGGGTAATAGGGCATATATTTACATTTTCTCCCGTGTCTGGAGGTGATATTTTTCTTAACAAAGCTTTGATTATATGTGAAAAGGAATCTGAGCTTTTGCTCCATGAACTTCATCACATCCTGATTAGCAAAGTGATTTGGACTTGGCTATGTCTACACATTTTGATGAACCTCAAGTTGCCAGGATGTGATGGTGCTTCCTAACTGGCTGCCATAGTACCTGCAGGAAAGTCCACAATGGGAAGTTTTGGGATTCATTTAAATGCTTACGTGATTATGACATAAAGGCAAAGGTACTGCGTCAGGTACAGACTTGCATAGATTCATGGACCTCTTCACTTGCTCAAGAATCAAGTAGTGACTAAATGTGCAAGGATAAAGATAGACTATGTTTATAACAAAGAATAAAGAACTACAATTATATTAGATATGCTATAAGTCCAACGCAGGAGCTGCCCTCTGGTGGTTAGTGTGCTTCCATAGGGGGATTGCCACTCAACCAGAACCTGGGCTCACAGTTGGCAATTCCAATGGTGGTGGCGGCAGCACTAAAGATGTCCCACTGCAGGTTTAGGCCTGCTCCCCAGACTGTGAAAGGGCACAGGCTGGGCTGAAGGACCCCCTCACGTACACAAATTTCATGCACTGGGCTTCTAGTTTATATATAATCTATAAGACGGTCTAGTAGTTGAATTTATGTTATGTCTATGTGTTTGATTCCTAGGTCTGTTGTAACAAACTACCACAAACTAAGTAGCTTAACCACCAGAGATTTACTAGTAATGTCTTAGAGTTTCAGAGGCTAGAATTGCAAGAGAAAGGTGTCTACTAGAACAACTATGTTCCTTTTGAAGGCGTTAGGAAAGGATCTGTTCCTGATCTCATTCCCAACTTCTGGCAGTTCCTTGGTTTGTGACAGCATAACTCCAATGTTCAGGTGGCATTCTCCCGATGCTCATTTCTTTGTATCCACATTTCTTCTTTATAGTAAGACACCAATCTATTGGGTTAGAGGCCTACAGTATTCCATTATTTTCTTATCTTAACCAATTACATATGCAATGACTGATTTCCAAACAAGTTTGCATCCTGAGGCACCAGGCATTTGTACTTCAACATGTGACTTCTGAAGGAAAACATTCTAGTCTTAACAGTCTGTTAAATAGTTCAAGTTTTCTTTTAGAAACATAATATTTTCCATTGAAGCACCATCAATAGAAGGTTACTGTATTTGCCGGCGTATAAGACGATTTTTTGGCCCTGAAAAATATGCCTCCAAGTGGGGGGTAGTCTTATAGGGCGAGTATATAACAAACTCTGTATTTTGAGTGGAAATGTTAGGGGGTCGTCTTTTACGCCCAGTCTCTTATATACCGGCAAATACAGTATTTTTCAGGGCCAAAAAATCGTCTTATATGCCGGCAAATACAGTATTTCATTTCTTTCTGTTCATGTATATTTCTCTGCCAACTGAAAACTAATATTTTCTCCTATAAAATGGATCTCATCTCTTAACATTTTAAGAGTTTCCCTCCTTTATTTCTTCTTTCTCCTGTGTTTTTAACTTCTCCCTCTTTTCTAAATTGTTCGATCAGTCTTTATGACAATTCAAGCTTTCCCATCTAAAATACACACACACACACACACACACACACACACACACACAGGGACCCCCATCTCAACCCAATTAGCTACTATTCATTTCCGGAAGGGACTTGCATTTTGATAAGTACATAATTGTACATTAGTTTACTTCTTTAGTTTAGTTCCTAGCCCACTGTACCCTGGAGTGTGTTTCTAGCACTTACCAAAAAGTGGCTTACTTTAGGAGGAACCCTTATTTTTACTTTATCTGTGTTACAAATATATCATCAACCTCACTCTCCTTTTTAAAGGTATTTCTTGCTATGGCTATTCTAACACCATGCTTTCTTTGTTCTCAAACTGATATGTTGCAGTGTTCTTCACCTTTTTTCCTATTATTTATTGTCCACTTCATTGATATACTAGTGATTCCCAAACCTCCACTTGCTGACCAGAACTCTCTCTTCTGAGCCCCTATCTACAAATCCAGTGCATATTATATTTCTTCAGCTGGATGTTACAACTCGTCTTTTCCTCGTCTTAAATTCTTTCACCTCAAATTGTATTTGCTCTCAATAGGAGTGGGTAGTAATTGCATTCACCCAGAACATCTGCCAAAAACTTAGAGTGATTCTTGACTCTACTCTCATTTTTTCCCTCCCACTCTTAAGTTTTGTAAGACTCCCACAGCTGAAATTAAGGTGTTGGCCAGCTGCATTCTGGGATCTCTTCCAAGCCCATTTCTGTTATTGAGATAACTTAATTCCTTGGCATTATAGGTTTAAAGTCCCCTTTCCTTGCTGGCTGTTAACTGGAGGCTTCTCATATCGCCTTATAAATTGTCTTTCTTCTCATGGGGACTCTCTCAGTCCTCAAAACAGCTTTCTTGAGTCAAGTCCTTCTCATGATTTGAGTATTTCTGACTTCATTCTTACATGATTCTTGGGGGTTCATTTGACTAGATTAGACCCACCCAGATAATTTACCTATTTTAAGGTCAACTGTATATAAAACATAATATAACCATAAGAATTATATCTTGTCCTATTCACATATCTGGAGATGAGGGCAAGAGAACTTTGTGGTGCTGTTTTACACGATCTACCTATCACAGCCTAACTGTGGTTGTTTTCTTTATATATATATATATGTTTTTAATGAATCTGTGGGAAGAAAAGTACCATGATCCCCAGTTATGAAGAAATTGGAAACTCCAGGAAATAGTATAAACTACAACTGAGATCCAGTGGTTTTGTAATAATGCAGACTTGAGTTTAATTCAATAATGATTATTTTAAATTTGAGAGTATAGGAACATTCTTAAAACACTGAAAAATGTGGTAACACCTCCTTGGTAGGGAGCTTTTGGGAAGGCACATGAACCTTTCTTTAATTATTGTCAGCTAAGTCCAGTGGTGTTGGCAGAGCCATCTCCTGGAAACGTACCATGCCAGAGGCAAGTATGTTGTCAGCCTGACCCTTAGCTCAGGTGCCAGGGGGGTGGGTTTCATTATTTAAGTTCAGCCTGGCACAAGGAAAGGACACAATTATCCTGGTTCAGCCAGGAGTGACAGCTGCATAGAAGTCACAAGAATGAAGAATTATAGCTTGATCTTTAACCATGATTTCACATAATTCCTTTTTCTTAAACTCTAGTAAAACTTCCTGGAATCATACTGTTTAAAATAAATGCACTGCACCAACTCTGGGTCACTGTCTCTCTATCAGAGGGCCAGCTGTCCCACCCAGTCCCAGTTTTTCCTACTGTCTCTGTGTCTCTTTCATTTTCTCAATCCCCCATTGCCCCTACTCAGGACTCCTGTCTGCCCACCAGCCAAGCTGGATGTGGTTAAGAGAGAAATACTTATACCTGGTAAAGATGATTATCCACTGACATGTATGTGAAGTATTTGAGCTTATTTCGGTAAATTGTATTTTCTCTATTAATAATTTATTTGTTCAAGGTCACACAGATAAGTTGTAACACAACAAAAATTCCAATAAAGTCTTCTCCGCCTAGATTGAGAGACAGAAAGAGGCAACATGAAAAACATGGCTAGATTTGTAGTTTTTTTTTTCCTACAGTAGATGAAAGTTTTAGTATAGTTTAATGTCATTCAATTATAATCTAAAATTTGGAGTACTCTTAACTTTAATTTCTATAACCTTTAAGCCAAATTTTTGATTTTTGATGGAAGTTGATTATGCATTCATGCACAGTATGTAGGCATTCACGATATAAACACCATTCAAAAGTATATTTACTAGTATAAGTTAAAAATATATATTTTTTCCTAATTCATATATAGGCCATCTTAAAAGACTCCTGCTTAACAATGTACATATAATGAGTGCCTGAAGATACTACTGTGTATGCCATTGTTATCCATTGGTGCTCTAAACAGAACAAAGCATAACTTTTACTTTTTTCCTTAATATATAACACTGGTTTGTGTTTTGTAGCTGTGATCTGTAGCTTCAGCTAATGTTCTTCACTTTTTTGCAGCTTATTTTTCTGACCTCCCAGACTGCCTAAAACCACTACTTAAATTAAGTCACATTGTCCATAATGCCTAAAGAGCATAATATTGAGCTCTCTGCTTTATCCCATCTTTAGAATTCTACAATTATGCCAGAATCCTTGATAAACATGCCTAAAGCATTACTTACCATATTTCTGCATTCTTCATCATTGTCACAAAATTCAGCAGCACCCCACAAAACAGGATCCTACAAAATATTTAGGATCTGCTAATAGTATGATGGCCTCCTCTGGAGTTTTTGACTCTCCTTTATTAACACATAAAACTAAAATGGCTTTACTATCCCTTTATTATGCAAAATGTACTTATGTATTGCCAAGCAGTGCCCAATATTACCTCCATCTTCCCTCCCTCCATCTGAATTGGCATAAATGTCCCAGGCTCAAGAGCTGGCTCAGCTCTTGCCCCAGAAGGATGGCAGAAAGGCAGGGCCATGCAGGACAGAGTAACAGCAAACTAGAACCATAGGGGGCAGTTTATGAATGGCTAGCAAGATGTAATTAGTTAGGTTCTTCTGGGGCTCCTTGAGGACTGACTAATTTGAATAATTCCAAGAGCTTTTGCGCATAGTCTGTCCTTAGTTGCCTAGTACCTGGGCTGGTGGTGCACAATGAGCCTGGAGTGGAGGGCCAATAGGGAAGTGTTTGGGATGTGGACCTAATCCGCTGTTCAGGAAGGGGAACTAACCGGCCTCCGCCAGGGTCTTACAGCTGGGTCTAGACACATTTTAAACAAAACAAAATAAACCAACTAAATTATACACTTCTAGGTGGGGAATGGTATATGTGTGATTTTTTTATTACATTTTATTAACAGAAACTAAATTCATACTCTCTTTATTTCTTACTTAAAACACGAAAAACAAGTAAACCTGCCTTCATAACAGGAACTTTGAAGAAGGTGTTTTTAACCATTTTATTTTATTTTTTCACATATAGTATATATGGTCGGGAGGATCACTTAAACAATTGCTTGCTTTGCTTAAGAAATAAGGTATAAAAAACAAATTAGGTATAATGTAGTAATTTTGCCTGTCTTCTGTGAGAGAAAATAATGCTGGTATCAGGAAATCTCAGAACCTCTTAAGGACACGTCTTTCCCTGTGAACTTTGTATCAACCAAGTTCAATGGGACAATATGAATTAATATTACTTTTATCACTTTCGACTTTCTCTGGAGGGAAGCTCATTGTTGAATAGATTATAAAGACGTTTATGTTGTCAGTGTGATTTATAATGGATTTCAATGAAACCCAGGGGTTTAAGAAATCAGGAAACTAAGCTGTGATACCTACTAACTCATTCTATGACCTTGAGGTCTTTGTTTCCATATCCTTATGTCTGGAAATTTTGTACCATCATTTAAAAACTTTAGAAAATGAAATGGCGATGTTTGCTTTTAAATTTTAGTTTACACGAATTAAACTGTATGAAATAAAGGAAAGAACAGTGAAAACTTTGAAGAAACATTTTATAAGAATTATGATAGGTTAGCATGCTATTTTCTTACTGTTCAGAAAAAGACAAGTAAGATGGAGTACATTATATAAGATGAGTTATGCAACACCATCTTTTCTTATTAATGCAGGAAAGGGTATCTAAGAGGGCTCTAATAACTCGGAATGCCAAGCTCAAGGTCTCCTGGAACTGCTTTAACATCTTGGCAAATTTCTAAGTATAGGCTAATGTTTTTAAGTATTTTTTTAAAAAAAGGGTAGGGATACATTAAGTAATGAACACAACTTAAGGGTCCTGGTATTATTAATGGTTTTCTTTTTCTTGACTTTTGCTACAACTGTCTTTTCTGCTTCATTTGTATACCTAAAGCCCTACTTGGCCTAGAATTATATAATTTTGATTTAAAATATTGGTCGAGAAATGATATGATAGCAAGAAATAAATTTTGTACATGAAAGTGTTATAAATTATAAAGCTCTTATACAATTATGACATTGTTGTCATTATCTTCTGAGTGATGGAAATCGGTAAGAAGTCTTAAGATTTCATAAGAGTAATACTTGCTTTAAAAATTATGCTGATATATCCAAACAATCTTGTATTTAATTGCTTGAAAAAACATAGAAAATATAATACTGTGAGGAGGGTTAATGCCATGTTTTCTGATTTGATTTACAAGCAAAAAAATACCTTGCTAGGATACTCACTTTGAACACATTTTGAGCAGCTATTATGCCTTTTTTATATTTGCATTTCTATGAAAACAATATTTAAGAAAAAAGCACAGTGTACATCAAAAGTGTTAGTACATCTCTTAAGTGTATAGTCAAATCTAGAATATAGAATCTCTTTTTATTTAATTTAATGCAGGAGGAGAGGATGGATGGAGGTGGAAGGGGGATTTGGAGGACAGATTGTGATGGAAAATAATAAGATAAAGGGAGAAAAAATAAATGAAAAGAAACTTAATGTTATAGCATCATGTTGCAATTATTGATATTGAAATGCTTTATATATTTTTAATTGTTTTATACTAAATAATAAAAATTTAAGGTTCTATTTTTATTGACCTTGCTTTTCATATTCAAAAAGCAGTTCCTCATATAGACCTGTTTATGTTGCAGATAGCCTGCTACTTAAAAGCTAAGTTAACATAAGAATTATGAGGTCCGTTATTTAGGTAGAGCTGCAGAACACTGTCAATTTATTAACATTTTTGTATGCTCTAAAGTCTGCCCTGTTGTCCTCTCCTACCATATTCCTATTTTTTTTCTTTCCTTTTTTTCCACTTGTTCATATCATTATGTCATTGTTTACTCAGATAGAGTTGCCTGTTTCCATTTAATCCTTTGACCTTTTCATTGATAAGAATAAGGGAACAGTATGTAAGTCATGAAGTAAAGCCCTCCATAGAGATGAACAAAAGTCTATAAATAGAGTCATGATGACTCAATACCAATTTTAACTTGTTTTTCTAACTTGTAGCAAAAAGTTATATTTATAATTTTACCTGAGGAACTATGGGGAGGTTTGTGAGCTACAAATGATTTGATTTTTTTTTAAACTGCATTTCTAATTCAGTATATGATCACTTTCAAGGTGATTTACAGATCATACATATTTTTAATTTTAAGGTACCTGCTTTCTGTTTATACGCTGGTCTTAAACAAAAAGGTGATTCTAATTCCAGGCAAAAATAAGTTTTAAAACATATGGGACTGAAGTCAGCTCCAGGACAAAATTCCCAAGTATATGGGTATCTGGCTCTTAACGTGTCATATTTATAAAAAGTATGAAAATCAGATAATTTGTAAGGAATTTTTTATATTTGTATTTCTGAATCTCTAGTAGTTTATATAATGAGAACATAAATATTATTTTATGCATCGAATTATCTACTTGAAATTTACACTAAATATAACATAACTTAAATACTAAAATCATAAGTAAATCACAACATATTTTATTTTTAAAATTAGTTCCATACATTTTTATAAAACTATAATGACTCAATTTACATGAATTCTAATAATTTGAAGTTTGTCCATATATTCTGATACTCTCTATAACCAATCATCCCCATAGCTTAGTAGCTTAAAGCTATACTGTTATTTTCATAATTTTTATAAGTCAGGAATTTGAAAATGATTCTACTCAGGTAGTTATAGTGAGATAGTGACAGGAACTTTGGTCACCTGAGTTGGATGTGCAAGATGACTCTTGGCTGGCAATTAATGCTGGGTGTCCTCTGGCAGCTCATACAATGCTGTCGATGGACGCATGAGGGGTAGGTTCATTCTGCAAGAGAATAAACTGAGAGTGAGCACCCTCAGAGACCCACTGTGCAAGCTGAAAGGCCTTTTCTGATATAACCCTGGAAGTCATGCAGAGTTACTTGCATTGTATTCTCTTGGTCAAGCAAGTCAGTTAAGACCATCCCAGGTCTAAAAAGAATTTAACTCCATCCTTCACTAGGAATAATATCAAAGGGTCTGTAGCTATCTTCAATCTACCATGCTATGAGTTTCATATTTATGAATAATTATTGAATTAGGAAGTAATTGAATTTTAGCCCTAAAATTTATTATCCTTCCATGAAACAGAGGATGTTATATTTATTATATTACAGTTTCCCTATTTGTGAAAAAATCCATTGAAATAGATACAAAGTTACATTGGCTACATTAGCATACATGTTAATGGAATGCCCTTATTTTGAAAACCTAGAATATTAAAATCCAGTTAATTCTACACATCTATATGATTTCTAATTCAATATATTTTCCTGCCAAATGTGTCCTAAAATTTTGCAAATATAGTGAGATTATTGAGGGAAATTCCTGCCAGCCTTCATCTCAGAGTAAGACTTACTCAAGGGCTTTCATGTTTGCATTAAACAGATACATACCACAATATATTGACTAAAAACAAAATTCTAGATAACTAATATTTTTTATTTGCAAAGTCACTAATTGATAAGGATTTTAAAAATGGCTTCTAGTGACATATGAGAGTTAATGTGTTATCCCATAATTAAATGCAAAGGATATGTTAGCACCTGTCTGATTTAAAGCTGTGAGATTCTGAACTTCTTGAAAAAATTCCCCAGGAGTGAAATCATATAATTGTGAGAAGTGAAATTTTTTTGGAAAACCAAGCTTCTTTACAATTTTTTTTAGCTAAAATATAGATGAATATTTCATTTTAAACTAATTAATCAACAAAATATAAATTAATATACAAAAAAATGTTGATAACGAATCAACAAAAAGTAATTGTAGTAGGTCCAGGCTGAGGCTCAGGCCCCCTTCCCGTGAAGGACTCACTGCCCAGCGGCAAGCCTGTGGCTAGCTGACCGCTCCAGCTATTCCTGCCTGTAGGGCCTGCCTCCGCTGAAGTCAAGTTTGTCTGAGACAAGGAGTAAAGTAACAGCAGCTGAGATCTAGTTACCTCGATATTTCACCTAACCAATGGCTGAACAGGAGGGAGTGGTATAAGAGCCACCCACTCTTCCTCAGCGTGGGTTCTTCTGAAGGGCAGCGTTGGCTATGGAGCCTCTCCTTCAATGGGCAGAAGATTTGTGAGGTAGGACTGATGGCCCAGCTAAATGTCTGCTCAGTTCTGATGCTTCTCTTGTTCTTTTCATGTGGATTTACTCTCTCTAATAAAAATTTTGCACCCTTAACTCCATCTAAGTATTTGTTTCATAGAGAACCCAACCTGTGGCATTTTATTGTATGAAGGGAGTTCGTTATTAAAAATTGGGGGAACATAAACTAGTTTATGTCAGATAATTTATAGCCTGGTGTTGTTACTAGCCTCTACAGAAATATTCAGGAGACTCAAAGAAGTTCAGAGCCTTGGGGCTGCTTAACCAAAAAAGAACCCAGTATTTGACCCTCTTATTCTCAGAAACATCAACATTTTCTTACCTGACTCAAAAGCCTGCTAATATTTCCTTGCATTGTGGAGCAAGCTAAGCCTTTTGCTATTAACAGTGTAACATGTAATATTTAGAATCTATATAAATACTTGAAATTCTGAATATAAACTGTATCCATAAAACTCTGCTTTAGGGAAGGAATAAACTATTACAAAAGAAAAAGAAACAGCTGAAACCAGTTTAACTAAGCTTAGAGCACTAGTTAAATATACAATTTTACCTATATGTTCCCAAAAATTCTAGTTTAGCACTTCTTAGTTGGGATTCAGGAATCTGTATTTTAACAACTCCACCAGGTGATTCTCATCATGAGAGAAGTTTGGGGAACACTGGCTTAGTGGATAAAGTGTTGGTCTGCAGACTGAAAGGTCCTGGGTTTGATTCTGGTCAAGGGCATGCACCTTGGTTGTGGGCACAGCTCCAGTAGGGAGTGTGTAGGAGGCAGCTGATTAATGTTTCTCGCTCATCAATGTTTCTAATTCTCTATCCCTCTCTCTTCCTCTCTGTAAAAAATCAATAAAGTATATATTTTAAAAACAGAAAAGAGCTGAAACCGGTTTGGCTCAGTGTTAGAGTATCGGTCTGCGGACTGACGGGTCCTGGATTTGATTCTGGTCAAGAGTATATACCTTGGTTGCGGGCACATCCCCGGTAGGGGGTGTGCAAGAGGCAGCTGGTCAATGATTCTCTCTCGTTGATGTTTCTAGCTCTCTATTCCTCTTCCTTTCTCTCTGTAAAATATCAATAAAATATATTTGTTTGTAAAAATAATAAAAACAGAAAAGGAACAGAAATAATTAGTGTTTCCCTGTGAAGCTAGTTTCTAGTACATGGAAGGAGATATTAGTAAATTTGAAACATATGTTCTAGATTGCTTAATGTGAAGAAGACATTAACAAAAGAACCAGAATAAACAAGTATTCTATTTTCTTTAACCTATTAGCTGTTTTCTTGTCAGCTCAGATAAGTTTAACAGATTCAGAAAAAAAGTGAGAATATTCTTAATGTTAATACTGTTTGTTTGGTAATTTTATGAGAAGGAAAGGTGGATTTGAGTGTATTATGTGTCAGTTATAATGTTTGGTGCTAATAATATGATAATGAAATAAAGGCATACCTCAGAGATATTGCAGGTTAGTTTCCAGGCCACTGCAATAAAGTGAATATTGAAATATAGGAAACCCTAATAATTTTTTGCTGGTGGAGAGCTTTGCCTTCAATTAGTAAAAAACATGACATCTCTGCCTGCAGCTCATAAAGTGGTACTCAATAAAACAAAGGAATTATGCCTGCAGTCTAGCCACTAAGATGGTGGGGGTGGGGAGAACCAGTCCAGTGAGGCTGTGGTGCAAGCAAATAACACTCGAAGTATCCTATCTAATAAAAGAGTAATATGAAAATTAACCATCACCCTGCTGCACCCACAAGCCATGCCCACCAGCCAATCAGGAGTGAGTATGCAAATTAACCCCAACCAAGATGGCTACAGCCACAGAGCAAGCATAAGGCTTGGGTTTCCCAGGCAATGGAGGAAGCCAAGCTTTCTGCACACCCTTGTTGGCCCAGGCCTCCACTCAAGGCTACAAAGTTTCAATTATAGAAGATAAATAAATCCCAGATACCAGGACCACCGCTTGGGTCATCTGGGTCATGGTGGGTCTGCAAACTACCACAGACCCCTCTCTTAGGCTGTCCCAAGGGAACCCCCCACCCCCGATTCAGGAAACCCTTCAAGGCAAACCATCCAGCCCCCATCTGTGCACTAGGCCTCTATCCTATCTAATCCTATCTAATAAAAGAATAATATGCAAATTTACCATCACTCTAACACACAAAATGGCTGCCCCCATGTGGTCAAAGATCACTTATGAAGCACAGATGGGCTCTCAGCCAATCTGAAGAGCAAGTTTGGTTAGGGTCTGTGGCATTATACACCCTTCTGTGTATAGGTCCTAAAAGTCTTTTGTTGAATAGTTTGGTATAGATTAAGTCTCAAGGTCCCCTTTTTTAAACTTAGTTGTAGCCTTCCCAGAAATCATGAGAAGCACCTAGCAACTTGATCTTGCCAAGTAAGCATTGAGTCCACTGGCTTCTCTGCTTAGAAAGTAAAATGGCCCATTTTTCCTTTCCCCTTCCCCCCTCCCTTTCTGCATTCTCTCCTTAGGGAAGTTTTTTTTAAACCATTTGCTCTGTGTCCTTGGCTGGGGAAGATAATGCCTGTTAGTTACCATTTGGCTGCACATTGCCCACGCTGTTTGGCTTTGTTTTAACTTTTACATCAGTTTCCCTATTCCTCCTGCCCTGGATTCCTACAACAGATTGAGTGTAAATGTATATAGGACAAAGCTGAATGTATGCTCAGTAAGTAGTTTTATTCATGGGTTGGATCTTGGAAGACAGGTAAGATAAGCCATCAATGGATGTGGCTGAGTGTACATGCAGAGTATAAAGATTAAATGTCCATAGATTGCTAGGGGAAGGGACAAATGTTATAATGGAGTCATTAAAGATAAACACACTAGCATGACCATTGATTGGTTTGAGAACTAATATTTAACTACAGCAAGGGGAACAAATGCTAAAGTCTCTCTTTTAGAATGTAGGTATTTTTATTCCACTGATATGTATGCCCAGGAATGGGTGGAAGAACTTAGGATGACTCTTAGGCTTCCATCTTCAGGAACAAAATGGATAAATGAACATCCAAAGAAAAGAGCTGATATAAGGGGGGGAAAAAACACAGGGGTGTATACCATTCGTAGCATAATATTTTTGGATGAATCTGCTTATTTTGCAACTTAGAATATTATGAATTATCATAGTGTAGAGGAAATTTCACTTTCATTAGTCAGATGCAATTATCTCCCTCTGTATGAAGCTGACTTTCCTTATCAAGAGCAAAGTGAAAGGGCTCAGCCCATTATGCTGTCTCTCTGATGTGTTTGCAGGACATAATGAAAGATGACTGCTCAGTATTGAAGCTGCAGCTGAAAGAGAAGGATGAACTCATTTTCCAACTTCAGGAAGAGCTGGTAAGCTGCCGTATTTGCCCCACCGTGTGTCTTCTTTGCAAGATTATTTGCTATAAGCCATACAACAATTTATTTATTAATACCAATATTGCTTATTTATACGTGGTTTTGTGATGCAATCTGACTGTCAATTTTGTAATCCTGTGGTAATAAAGATTTGACAGTCTGAAAAATAGCACATTTTATATTATGTATTACACTTGGTATAATTTCAGAAACAGATCACTGAACCAAAGTTAGACATTTCAGTTACATCTATGAAACATTTTGAAGGATACAGCCACATTTTACTTCGTACAGTGTATGTTTTAACTCTCCTATATCTAGAGTTATAAATGTCTATCTACAGTATATAAAACCCTAATATACAAATAGGCCAGATGGCAGAACAAGAACCGGTCCCTGTGACATGTGCTGACCACCAGGGAGCGTGTGTGGAACATGGCGGTAGCCAGCAGCAGGCAGCAGAGCACAGAACATGGCGGACATTGGCTGGTGGGATGGTGGAGCAGGTAAGCAGAGGCACCAAACCCAGGCAGGGTGCCCGTCACTGTCATCAGGGCAAGCCTCTGGTGCTTACTGAAAATTCTTTGCTCCCTTGTGTCATCCTTCCTGGTGCTCACACCTACTGCTGGTGCCAGAGCTGCCACTCGCACCTGTTATTGGCGTCCTACACCAGTCCTGATCACATCAGCAGGTGTGAGCAGAGTTGGCGCCATTAGCCTGTGGGAGCAGTGGCAGCGGGAGTAGGACTGCTGGCAGACTGGGGACTAGGGATGTGGGGGGGAGGGGCCAGCTGGGGGTGCAGAGGATGGGTTGAGACCCGCCTCTATGCCCAAGGCTGCCTCTCAGCCCACAGTTCCATTCAAAGTGCAAGAATTCATGTGGCGGGCCCCTAGTATAAAATAAAGCAAATTACTCATTCATCCTGCAAACAAAACCAGATTTTACTTTTTATTTTCTTTTTTATAAAATATATTTTATTGATTTTTTACACAGAGGAAGAGAGAGGGACAGAGAGTTAGAAACATCAATGAGAGAGAAACATTGATCAGCTGCCTCTTGCACAACCCTTACCAGGGATGCGCCCGCAACCAAGATACATGCCCTTGACCGGAATCGAACCTGGGATCTTTCAGTCCGCAGGCAGACGCTCTATCCATTGAGCCAAACCGGTTTTGGCAACTTTTTATTTTCATAAAACTGCCATAAATTCCTAATGATACTTATTAATATAGATATTATTTTGTATAAATCCCAGATGAAAATATTATATTGAAATATGAACTGTATAGAGTTCATATTTTCAGGGTGTGTTTTTAAAATGTGATAGCATAAAAAGGTAATCATATTTTTATAGTATGAAAACACATTTGGTAGGTAACAAGTACTGGGCATTACGCTTTGAAGTATGTGTTTTCAACTTATGATGGTTTTAGATTTGCCTAGAGTTTTGATTGCCTTCACAATAATGTATAATGTAATTATTAAATATAATTAAATGACAAAACAGATTTTATAGACCATTAAGCTTCTGAGAAAGTTTAACATGCTTGTAAGATGGCAGGCAAATTTAGAGTATATTTTATTGACTCAGCAACTGACAACATGTTTACTGAGACTTGACCTTTTTTAGACTGTTCCATGATTACATCAATGCTGATTTTCGATCTCATGAGCATAGTGTTATTTCTGATTTAGAAATGTTTAAAATCCTTATGTAAGTGAACTCCAGCAGTTCAAATGCATGTTGTTCAAGAGTCAGCTTATAGTCAATTTGGGTAATTTAAATTTAAAATAGAAAGATACACTTGTGCCTCATTTTCTAAGTCAGCCAACACAGTACTTTTCTTGGAGGAAGAGGTACTAAATTTAATTATAGCTATGTACCATTGGGTCTGGAAGTGATACCTTCTTTCTCATTTTACTCAACAAAGGAGGGACACATATTTATTAAATATTAGAATATTAGAATGTCCTGGGGTTGTATATGTGGGGTGGCAACAATTGGAGAGAAAAACAAATGTTCTTTTCAGGAAGGAATTTTTTTGTTCGGTAAACCTGAAGGAACTAGTCTACACATGGGGTGATTATTCCCTACTGCTTTATAGCAGAACAAAATCTCCTCTGCCCTGCCATGAGGCAATGTGAAGGGCATTGGCTAGTGGTGCCTATGTGGAAAGGGGTACATAAATAGTATTTTGTATGTTGTATGTTGTCAAAACATAGTATTTTTAAGACTTGGTTCTTTTTCCTTAATAACATTCCACGTGCTATTTTTTTTTTTTTAATTTGGGTGTTGTACATGACCTTTTCTATGGTTTACCTAGGTGTGTGACTATTTTTCCCCCCTTTATTATGACTGCTATCAGTAATCCTGTTCTGTCCATTCAAGCCTTCCTTCAAATTATGAAATATTTTTCTCTTGAAATCCATATGTCCATATTTGATCTTATTAGTCCCTCTCTCAAGTTCCTTGTATTTTTCTTTTAGTATTAAACTATTTTATATTTAGCTGAATTTTTCCCATTAATATTCTAAGCCACTAATTAGATTCTCAACAATGACTATACTTTTATAGTCTAGTAAATATTAAAATACAGAAATTATTTTTAAATCTGGAAAATAACTTTAATGTTTTCATTATATACTGTTAAATATGCATAGCATTTGGTATTGTTAATTTGTCATTTGTGTGGGCAGCATTTCTATTGCATTGTAAGTAGCCTGTCCTTAATATCTTGCTTGTCCTTTCTTCCTAGGATATTTGGTCCCCTTAAGGTCCACAGTTACTTTCTTTGGCTTGTTTATTCTCTATTTGTCCTCAGTACTCAGGCAAAAAAAAAAAAATTAAAAATTTAAACCAGAGATGATCAAAGGCCCGATAGAATCTGCTTTTGTTGGCTGGTAACAATGAACAAACTTGAAGGATATTAGTCATTGGCTTTCTTTTGTGATACCATGAGGTCTCTTCAGTTACAGATGTTAAACAACTGACCAGTGTAGATGTCTACTCTGCGGTTCTCCCTGCCAAAAACACTCTGCAGATCCTCCTAGGATGAAAAATTAGGAAAGTATCACCTTTCTTGCAAGGGTGGGTAGAGTCCATCAGCTGTTTTCTCTCCAGAACCTTGATTTTTTCATTGTTAACCCAGGCTTATTGGTGCTTGTCCAATGACTCCAGGTAAGCCCCCAGGAGAACAGTCTTGAGATTCCTGTCTTCTCACCACCCATCAGAACCCGAGCTGTCCCACATATGCTCCTTAGCCTTGCCTTCCTGCTCCAGCCTACGAGAAATAGTGTCAGCTTGGGAGATAGTAGTGTCAGGAAATTGTTCAGGGTACCATCATCTTTTGAGATTCTTTGCTCAGGAACCCTCTGAGGAGCAAATCCAAAATGGTGATTGTATTATGCAGCCTCCCCCTCCACAATTCATTTATTTATTTATTTTTATCAAAGCTTCAGTGGCAGCCACATTACATGAAGCCCCAAGGTATTCACCAGGTTGTATCAACTTTTTGTTACGTTAGAAAAATACAAGAACTAGAGCAAAGGAGGCACTAATTCTTTTCATCTTCCTGGCCTTATCTTTCTCTACATGAATAGGAGATTGACTGGATACAGTGGTATAAAAAAAATCAGAATAAGAGTGTGCCTATGTGACTAGATTTAGTTATCTTTCTTCTGACCTCAGGGTTTTTTGTGGTGTTTTTTTTTTTTTTTCAATTGTCAAATAATAAGATAATACTAAAACTAGAAAATATTCATCAATAATGAGTTTGAGTCGAAGCCGGTTTGGCTCAGTGGTAGAGCGTCGGTCTGCAGACTGAAAGGTCCCAGGTTCGATTCCAGTCAAGGGCATGTACATTGGTTGCGGGCACATCCCCGGGAGGGGGTATGCAAGAGGCAGCTGGTCGATGTTTCTCTCTCATTGACATTTCTAGCTCTCAATCTCTCTCCCTTCCTCTCTGTAAAATATCAATAAAATATATTAAAAAATAATGAGTCTGATACATTACAATATATAGTGATAGTATATGTCAATAATATATATTTATTAGCTGTGCATTTATAAAGTAAAATGGGAAGAACTGCAAATAATATAACATTGTATAAAATATACATGGAGAGAGAGTCTAGTATAATTAATAATTTTCCTTAGGTAATATGAGAAGGTTTAGATTCTGTTCTATATAATTTGGTAGTGTTTCACGTTTAATGACAAGTATACATATATTCCTTTTACAATAAAAAAATCAGACATCTCTCTTGGAAAAATAAATGAAGAATGAGGTTGATTTTAGAGGTTTTCATGCTATGGGGTGTGTGTGTGTGTATGTGTGTGTGTTGGGGGAATGCCTTATTCTGCTTGGATGACAAAATACCATAACTGAGTGGCTTAAACAACAGACATTTATTGCAGTTTTGGAGACGGAAAGTCCAAGATATTGGCAGACTCAGTGTCTAGTGAGAGCCCCCTCTTTGATTTTTGACAGCTGTTTCCTCCATATGTCCTCACAACCCTCCCCTTGGTGCATGCACACAGGGAGGGGGAGAGAGCTCTTGTGACTGTTCCTCTTCTCCTAAAGACACTAATTCTGGCCAGAACCGGTTTGGCTCAGTGGATAGAGCGTCGCTCTGTGGACTGAAAGGTCCAGGGTTCGATTCCGGTCAAGGACATGTACCTTGGTTGCGGGCACATCCCGAGTAGGGGGTGTGCAGGAAGCAGCTCATCGATGATTCTCTCTCATCGATGTTTCTAACTCTCTATCCCTCTCTCTTCCTCTCTGTAATAAGTCAATAAATATATATATATATATATATATATATATATATATATATATTTTTTTTTTTTTTTTTAAAGACACTAATTCTGTGCTGAGGCCCTCACCTTCATGACCTCATCTAAGCCAAATGCCTTCCAAAGGTTCTCACCTCCAAACACGATTACCTTGGGGCTTAGGACTTAAATAAGTCAATTTGGGGTATATAAGCATTTAGTTTGTAACAAGGAAATAAAAGTATCAGAGAGGTCTTCTAGAATGTTGCCCCTTTACACCTACTTAATGGTAGCAGTTATGATTTTACTGTTTTTCCACATTAAAATTCTCTGTAAGATTGTGATTGACACAGTCACATGGAAGAATAAGAATTAGATTTTGAGAGGACAAAATGACACTGAACAGATGGACCTGTTCTGAGCCTAGTCCCAGAGCGGATAGAAGAAGTGCCTGAGAGTCGCTCGGGGAGTGTTAGTTGGCAAGCTAAGGGGTAGCAGAACTCTAAGAGAAGGTGGGGGTCTGCTGGACAGGATTTCCTCACCAAGCAGCCCACACTGCGGCGGAGACCTCTCCCGGAGCTATGGGCTCAGAGGGAAAAATACTCCATCTTACAAAGGAAAGAGGATCTTATCTGAGGCCTGAGAAACCCACAACAGTGGAGAACAACAAACAGCAGTGATGCCCCAATGGGCACAAACGCGTGTATTCTCGGGAGTTCTTCAGTCACCCACAGAAAGGTCAGAGTTTGCCGGGATAACGTGAGGGATCTGGGTTCCTGCTGTGCAGTGTCTGCAGCGGCTGCAAGGCCAGAGCAGCGGCCTCAGAGAGAATCGCTCACTGCAAGACCCAGTGCTGGGTTTGGCAAGATCTTCCCAAAAATCGGGACTTTTTTAAATCGCCAAGGGATGCAGGACAAATTGTTAAGAATTGGGACTGTCCTGCCAAAAGCAGAACATCTGGACACCTTGGCACAGACCCATCCTGTGCCTGGTCCCCTTCACCCCCTTGTTTCTGAGTACCAGGGAAGGACTGCCCGGTTTGGCATCTCCTGGGAGGCTGCAGGGGGAAATTGCCTTCCTGGAAACAGGGGATCTGAGCAGGAAGAGAACATTTATATTACTTTTAATTAAAAATAAATGGACACAAATAACTAATAAATAGCCTATTTAAAATTAAGGACTAGTTTATAAAACTGAGGTGCAGTGGAAAGCAGGGAACTGCAATACTATCTGGACCGAGAAACAGGCGTCCAAATAGAATAACAGAGGAAGTGAATCACCACTGCACATTTTTATGCTAATTTTTCATTTTATTTTCATTTTTACATCTTTTATTGTATTTTCACTTTTTACATCTTTTACTTAAGAAACATTTTTTTCTTTTTCCTCACCTGATATTATCTTTTCAATTATTACATTATTTAGTTACAATCAACATTATTACCACTGCTATTTTGCATTTTTGTTTCCTTTTTCTTTTGTTTTCTTTTAAGTTCCATTTTATTTTCTCTTTATTTTACATTGGAATTAGTCGTCTTCATTCTAGTTTCATCTCTACTATTTTTTTTAATAGCCAGTTTAACATAATCAGTGTCCTAAAGAGGCATATTTTGTTGTAACAAACCATGTTCCCTCTCACTTATGAATTTAAGTTTTTACATTTTCATATCTTTAATTCTGAACTTTTGTACACTAAATTGTATGTTTTAAAACTAATGCACTAATAAAAGTTACATCAGACCACGATTCGGTAGTTATCAAGATTGTATCTTTTGTAGACTCTTAATAAACTTTGTTTATCAAAGTATTACTTTTGACATACTATTTACAAAGTTCAATACAACAAAGGTTTAACTAGCTATATTTCTTTTCTTGGCCATTACTAATATTCATTTGATGTCATTATTATTTGAAGAAAGTTGCTTTTTATAAAAGAGGGTTTTAAAAATGACCTGTCCCAGGTATATATCATTGCAGGTACATCACTGAGTTGAACACTTCCTCTTGCAATGTGAAGGCTATCTGGAGAAAAATCTTATAAAATTTTAAAAATTGTGTTTGTTATTAAACCTTTATTCTCATTCAAAGCAAATATTGAAAATTATATTCTTATTTGAAGGTAAGCACATAGACAATTTCTCCCCATCCTTTGAAAATGAAATGTATTTAATTAAAATGTAAGCTAAACTCTCAGCTCATTTGTTAACATGTTGATAGTGACGTATGGGGCTGCATAAAGATACTTGTAAAACTATTGAATTTTAAAAAGTTGGAGGCCATTGAAGAACAGGAAGTATAGCATTATGTATAATCAGGTTACTGTGCATAATAAAAAAAAAGGGGGGAATTACAAATAAAAGACTCTAGGAAATATACCGTATATGACTAAAGAGCACTTTATCAAGAATCTGGAGAGGAGTAATTTTGATTTGGTTTAAAAATACAGGTAGAATTCAAATTGAATAAAACAGTATGTCCTTGAAGCTTTAATAGCAGAATAATTTCTTCTTGATAAAAGAAACATTCTTTTAGCATGAAAACCCTATCTTGAATTAATCTTAAAAGGAATTCCCCTCTTGCTCTACATTCTATTATAATTTATGGTATTATTTCATGCTAGTCATTTTGAGATAGAATATTACAGGCCCATGCATGATTTACATAAGAACAGACAGCTGTAAGTACTTTAAAATCCTCTTTCTTTTTCATATTTAGGAAACATTAGGAACAGAAAAGAAATAGATTAGGTATACTTAAACATTATTAAAGTGGCAGTCTACTTTCTTTTTCTCAGGCGAATTAATTGCATATATTCCAGAAAAGGCTTATCTCGGCAGCAATTACTCTCCTGTCAGTCACTGAGACAGATGTGGTGTGAGTGTAACAATACCCCGTGACACATAATAGGGATTAGCCTCCATTCCCTGCACAGTCCAGTACCCGGAAGAACTGCCAAAAAGGTGTCATCTTTACTCCGAGGCCGCACTCGCCTCCTCAATCTAGACATTTTGTTTGTCTTTATCACAGAGTGTGGTCATACTGCAGTATTGCATGGATATAGGAAAATAATTGTGGTATAACTTCAATGCCAGTATGAAGATGTTTTACCTTTAAGACAAATGTGTTTTAAAAGGAGCGTGCAGCCATATTACTGTCATATTAGGCAAGTAGCTGAAATTAATTTATACCTAATGCTTTGGGATATTTTGGATATTTTGATTTCTTCTATAAGGTATGCCATATACCGTATTTTTCGGACCATAAGACGCACTTTTTCTTCACCAAATATGCAGTCCCCAGGGACACGGAAGGTCCCGGGGGACCCACTGCTGCTCTGCAACTCGGACCATAAGACGCAGGCACTACTTCTATTCGGACCATAAGACGCAGGCACTTTTCCTCCCACTATTTGGTGAAGAAAGGGTGCGTCTTATGGTCCAAAAAATACGGTAATTTAGTAGTTTTTCCTTTATTTTTTTTAATTTTATTTTTACCAATCGAGATTCTAGTGCTTGGAGTAGTTTACCAAATAAAACTATTTTAGTAGTAAATAGGACACAAAGATAGCCAAAGACTTAGGATTGGGGGTGTGGGGGGAGTACAAATCATGTTCCTGAATTACTATGAAGATATATATATGTTATGTGTGTGTGTATTAATTATGTATATATATGCACTATAGATGATACATATATATATGTGTGTGTGTGTGTATATTTATATCTGCATACATACACATATATAAAATAAATTATATATTTAAAAATTCATATAAAATGCCCCAGTGTTCTCTTTTACAATAAATTATCTGAAAATTTTAATGCACAGCTTGAGCTTGACTATAGCAAGGGTTAACAAGATGTAGGGCTTCATCAGTCTCTTTCTAAGGGCTAGCATTCAAAGGAGGGAGACAGACAGGAACAGATAATTTTAATAACAATAGCTATTATTTACCAAGTTTCTACTCTTTGACAAGTGCTCTGATAATGCTTGAGGTTTATTATTGCCTTTAATTTTTATAATAAAATTGAGAAGTACATAGTAATACTTCTAGTTCATCTATAATAAAACTGAAATTCAAAATGATTAAGTGGTTTATTCATCTGCATAATAATGGATAGAGTGAGGATTTGAAGCAGTCTGTCTGATTGCATGAACATATTATTTCCCTTATTACATCAAACATTTCAAAATTCCAAAGCTGTGAGGTCAGGGCTATACAACAAGATACCACAGTGCTCCTTTGCTCAGTATCAATACCGAAATGAAGACAGTAGCTCCTGTTTATTGGTGGTTTTGCCTGGTAGCAGCAGTGAGACTTGGGAGTCAGGGCAGTACGTTGTGAGTCAGTGTGAGGCAACACAGGGAGATATATCAGAGGTCACTTTCAGCACCTTCTCACAGCCACGGAGGTGAGGTTGGTGGCTTTCCTCAGACATCATACATCATTTAATGTCACATCTCTTACCATGTCAGGTGTTTTTTTTGTGTTTTTTTTTCATAGACACTTCTTTCATCTAAGGATATTAAATGAAACTTAATTTTTGAAAAGTGCTTTGATCCCGGTATAAGAAATGGACCTCTGTGATCCATCTCCAGCATGGCTGGCTTCTGATGGAGTTTGCTGAATTTTCTCAGGGCAAGCAGGATGTGGGGAGGAAGGAAGAGGATGTAGGAACAAAAACTGTGTACATGGGCCAACATTTTGGAAACAAGCTCTTCCCCTCCCCCCTGCAGAGGTCTGCCTCAGCTAGAGAGGGAGGTGGAGACAGCTAGAAAAGTCTCAGCCCAATATTTCAAATGGCCACAATGGGAGACAGCAAGACCTAGGTGATGTATTAGGAAACAGGTGACCAAATAGTACTCAGCCAATGAGGAACTAGGGAAGAACTAAATGCAAAGGCTATGATCCCTAACCCATGCGTGTTCCTGTGCAAGAGTGTTATTAAAAGTCTCATTTTCACCGTGTTTCTGTTTCCCAGTGCGTCATTTGAAATTTGGACAGGTGAGCCATTTCTCACGCCAGCCAGTGTGGCTCAGTGATGGAGTGTTGACCTCTGGGGACCCTGTGGATGGTCAAGGCCACTCTGAGCCCGGGACTCATAATCAGAACGTTCAAGGCTAAGGTGCCACACACAAGTCCAGGAACTACGGGCAGGTGCTCAGCGAGCGCCACAATCTCATGGCCACTGTGCCCTTCGGTAGCCAGGATGATTGATGTCATTGCTGGCAGCTGGCCTTCTTTGTTTCGGGACTATCACACATGTAATTAACCAGCCAATGTGCTGAGAGAGCAGCTCATAGGTCATGACTATGTGAGCCTACAGAGACCAGTCGGAGTGCTGGGCAAGGGAGAAAGGAGAAGCTGCTGAGATAGAGAACTCAGGTGCCGCTGCTATGGGAGGCAGTGAGTCTAGGGGGCAGCACGTGGCATCTAGGTAGCTGTGGGTAAAGAGACTGCTGCTACTGTGTGGAAGGATACCTACCGTATTTGCCGGCGTATAAGACGATTTTTTGGCCCTGAAAAATACATATTTGCTGGCATATAAGACGACTGGGCGTATAAGACGACCCCCTAACATTTCCACTAAAAATACAGAGTTTGTTATATACTCGCCATATAAGACTACCCCCCACTTGGAGGCATATTTTTCAGGGCCAAAGGGTCGTCTTATACGCCGGCAAATACGGTACTTACCAGCTGGTGTGTGGCTGCCCACATGGGATTGCTGTGAAGAACTATTTGTCTGATAGCTATATGACCACTGGCTTCTGCAATAAAGATGTTTATTTCTCTCCCCCCTCCATTCGCCTCTCTCAAATTAATAAACACACACACACACAATATATATATATATATATATATATATATATATATATATATATATTTTTTTTTTTTTTTTTAAGAATAAAGTGGAGGATTCAGTGTTTACTCAGGACTCGTTCCCACCAAGAACCTTGGGCTTAAGTGCCCCGCTTCTTTGCTGCCCCGCCACACTCTAATGTGGCTTTACCTTGACTTCTGTTCCTTTCCCATTGGTGAGCTCCTTAATGACGGGGCCTTGCCAGCAAAGTGGGTGGGCATTCAGTGAGTGTTTGAAGTAGTGAATATAATTTATATCATAGTTATTGCTCCTGCATGTGTTAAATAAACCTGTAGAAAATAAAGCGAGATAATATCCTATTATTAAATTGTATGATTTGGCCGAAGCAAGACTGGAAGAAAAGGAGAAACAGAGAGTTTGGTTTTTGGTGTACAGTTTAATAAAGGAAGTCCAAATGAACCAGGGGTGTAAACAGTGATGACAAAACAGAGGGGAAAGCAGAACTAAAATTATCTGAAGACTAGGAATCCAAAGAAATTATAGAAGCACAGAGGAAAGGGCAAAAGTTAAAATTGATTAGAATCCAAAATATTCTAGAAATTTAAAAAGCACATTAGGAAACAGCATTAGCAAACAATGATTTTAAAAAAATAGGTAGTGCTAATGTAGTCTGCTTCTCATTTTTTTTACAAGAAAAAAAAACATTTGAAATAATACAATGTGATTGTTCTTGTAAGTTTTTTAGAAGACATGGTCTATAATGTGAAATTAGTACTTGAAAGTAGCTATGGGGAAGCTAATGACACAGATAAAGAACAATTGCTGTAAAATCTAAGTATAAATGCAAGAGTAAAAATAAGTTAAAAAACAACAAACATCGCCGAAACCGGTTTGGCTCAGTCGATAGAGCATCGGCCTGAGAACTGAAGGGTCTCGGGCTCAATTCTGGTCAAGGGCATGTACCTTGGTTGCGGGCACATCTCCGGTGGGGAGTGTGCAGGAGGCAGCTGGTTGATGGTTCTCTCTCATTGATGTTTTTAGCTCTCTATCCCTCTCTCTTCCTCTCTGTAAAAAAATCAATAAAATATTAAAAACAACAACAACAAATGTATGTAACCTATATTTGTGAAAGTACATAGAACAAGTATATGAGGCAAGTAAGTGCCCATGCTATGTGTCAATATTATGCTAGGCAATTTGCATATGCACCTCTCATCACCTTCAGTCATACTTTCACTAGAATTTTTTCTCTGTAATCAAGGGAGTCGAGGCTTGAAGATATTAAATAAATTGCTCCAAGTTATGAAACTACACGATGACATTCAAATCATCTATTCACATGTAAATTAAATTTGACTGTTTGCTATGGAGAAGCAAAAAGTGTTCCACTGTAGTGCTCCTTAAATCAATTTACTTCTCACTGTCTGTAGCATGCACAGACTGGTGGAGTGTCGTGCTGAGAGGAACAAAGGAAACAGACCATGTCAAGCCAGTGGTTATAGCCAGGGGTTTCAGAGTTATTGAAGTTTATAGAACTTGGTTGCTTTCAAATGAGAGTTTCTTAAAATTCTTACAGTATTCCAGATATATTTGCCAATTTTTCTTTTATTAAATTCCCCACTCCCTAATGCATTTCACAGTTCTTGGTTTATTTGACAGCCAGCCAAGATCAACTTGATTCAGTGTGTCAAGACTCCCATGGTTTGAGGCTGCTGTCCCACACTGCCTTTCCTCTCAGTTGCACAATTGTCAGTTATTCTGCATCTGTGAGCAAACTAGTTTGATAGCAACTCTTAAGTAGATTACTATTTTTAAAAGGACATGGCTTTTAAGAAGAAATGCTGAGGAGTAAAATACATCTAACCCCAATATAATAGCTGCCCAGTGTAAGGGTTTCCTCCTATTATTCTTTACTTATTTTAGTCTTTAGTCATTTGCACATCCTGCATGCCATTACTGTTCCCAGTTATTCTGTAAATGATGTTGGTTCTGTTGTTCTCACTGTGTTGCAAATAGGAAAACTAAGGTTCAACACAATTAATGACCTTTCCCGTCAGCTTAATGAGCAGGAGATGAGAGACTGAGGGATCCATTAGGGTTGCTACCTACATTGTCTTTGCTTAAAACTGACTTCGTGCTGGATATGCATTACGAAGGAGAGGCGATAGGAGAGAATCAATTGAAATGTGTTTGCTCATTTTTACTTCCCAGGTAATCTGATCTTTTAAATTAAAGATAATAGGTATTATTCATAGTTCTCTATCATTTTGTATGCTAAGATCTTGGATTGCATAAAGTATCTTATGATCTGTTGTTAAGGAAAAAGATTAGTATACTAGAGGCCCAGTGCACGGGGGTCAGGGATCGGGCCAAAACCGGCTCTCCAACATCCCCCGAGGGGTCCCAGATTGTGAGAGGGCCAGGCCAGGCCAAGCCCAGGGACCCTACTGGTGCACGATTGGGGCTGGGGAGGCACTGTGGGAGGGCTCCAGGGTATGTCCAGCCTTCTCACCCAGTCCTGATAGGCTGGACCTCAGAGCAAGTTAACCTATTGGTTGAAACATATGCCCCCTGATGGTCAGTGCGCATGATAGAGACAGCTTGAACAGTCAGACACTTAGCATATTAGGCAGTTGTTTGTTTTGTTTTTTTCTCATGGTTGAGAGTCTTTATATTTTGTCCTTCTCTGAACTTTGTCACAATAGACATATTTTAGTAAAAATAGACAAGCTGCTAGAAAGATGACACTATGCCTGATATACTGTTCAAGATTGGCTACATAGTTTGCTTGATATCCCCAATATATTGGAAAAACACCCAATCAGAAGAGAAAATGTAAAAAGTGTCCAAATATGTGAAAGTTTAATGTCATCTGTCTGATGTAATTGAACTTAAAATTGAATGAATAGCACTATATATCATCCTTGAAACTTTATGAACACAATCATCATTAAAACAACAAAAATGATGCTTCTTAAGGAAATCTTATCATTTGTGTATTGTAATGGAGGGTATTTTTTTAAACATAAAACAATAACATTGAGTAAATGTTGGTAAAATATATTTTAAACCATGCTTTTGAATTTTTAAAATTGTTCAATTACAGTTAACATGCAATATTACCAGTTTCAGTTGTACACCCCAGTGATTAGATATTATAAAACTTGTTAAGTGATTATACTGAGAAAGTCTGAAATACATCAGACATTATACTTAGTTATTATAATACTAGAGGCCCATTGCAGGAAGATTCCTGCAAGAACAGGGTTTTCGGTGGGCTTCCCTCCCACCACCGCCACCTTGCCATCTCTCCCCCCGCCTGCCCATACTTTCCCTGCTGTCTCTACCTCCCACCCCCACCCCACAATTTCCTCCAGCTATTGCTGCCCCCCACCCTCCTGCAGCCACTACCCTTTCTGCACTTTCCCTCCCACCACAGCTGCCCTCTTCTTTCCCTTTTGCTACTGCCCCATACTTTTCCGCTGGGAGCCAACATCAGCTGCCGGCTGCCCACCCTGCCTGCACTTTCTCTGCTGCTGTCTTGCTTTCCACTTTCCCTCCCTCTTCCTTCTATGCTGTCTTCAGTCCTCGCTCCCTCGGATTATGCAAATTAACCACCATCTTTGTTGAGTTAATTTGCATACTCACTCTGATTGGCTGTGGTTGTAGCAAAGGTGTGGTCAATTGGCATTTTTCTCTTTTATTCGTGTAGATTATTGATTACATTCCCTATCCTGTGGCTTATAATCCCATGACTACACTATAACTACTAATTTATACTTCTAAATTTCTTCACCTTTTTACCCATCCTTCTTACTCCCTCTATTTTGGAAACCATCAAAATGTTCTCTGTATCTATGAGTCAGTTTCTGTTCTGCTTGTTCATTTATTTTGATTTTTATATTCAATTTTTGATAGATATGTACTTGTTGCCATTTTATTCATATTTTTAATTTTTTTTTCTTCTTCTTAAAGAAGACCCTTTAACATTTCATGTAATACTGGTTTGATGGTGATGAACTTCTTGAGCTTTTTTTTAATCTGGAAGGCTGTTTATCTGACCTTCAACTCTAAATGATAGCTTTGCTGGGTAGAGTAATATTGGTTGTAGGTCCTTGCTTTTCATAACTTTGAATATTTCTTGCCACTCCTTCTGGCCTACAAAATTTCTGTCAAGAAATCAGCTGACAGTCTTAAAGATACTGCCTTGTAAGTAACTTTTCTCTTGCTGCTTTTAAGATTTTCTCTTTGTCTTTAATCTTTGGCATTTTAAATATGATGTGTCTTGGTGTAAGCCTCTTTGGGTTCATCTTTTCTGGAACACTCTGTGCTTCCTAGATTTAAGTCTCTATTTCTTTCACCAGGCAAGGGAAGTTTTCTGTCATTATTTTTTCGAATAGCTTTTCAATTTTTGGATTCTTCTCTTCTCCTTTCAGCACCCCCATAATGTGAATGTTGGTATGCTTGAAGTTGTCCCAGAGGCTACTTAGTACATTGTCTTTACATATTTGGATAGTTTTTTCATTTTTTTCTTCTGATTGGGTTTTTTTTTTTTTTTTTTTTTTTTGCTGCTTCATATTTCAAATCACTGATTTGATTCTTAGTGTCTCTACTCTACTGTTGATTCCCTATAAATTATTCTTTATTTTAGCTAGTGTATGCTACATTTCTGACTGATTCTTTTTTTATGTTGTTCTCAGTAAGTTCCTTGAAGTCCTCAGTAAGTTCCTTCAGTATCCTTATAACCATGTTTTAAACTCTGTATCTGGTAGTTTTATTGCTTCAATTTCATTTAGTTCTTTTCTTGGAGATTTATCCTGTTTTTCATTTGTGACATATTTCCCTGTCTCCACATTTTGGCTGCTTCCCTCTATTTTTTTTCTGTGATTAGGTAGATTTTCAATGTCTCCTGGACTTGGTAGAGTGTCCTTGTATAGTAGGTGTCATATGGATGCTCCCTTGTCAGTAACTAACTACTTTTCTCTTGCTGCTTTTTAAGATTCTCTCCTTGTCCTTGGGCCCTGTGACTCAGCTTTCCAAGCCTCCTGAACTGAGCACTCAAGATGTGCCCCTGTGTGAGCTATGTGCACTGTCTTATTGTATTTGAGTCTTGATTGATGTCGGTGTCACTGGGAGAGATTGGTTCCCCAGGCCAGTCATTTGTGAGGATGGGCTGTCACTGTGTAGAAGCCAACTCTATGAAGCAGGGCTTGCTTCAGTGGGCTTTTGGAGATCACTGAATCCAGAGGTAATAGTGTTATAATCTGGTCAAAGCTGACCACTGGGTGCAGTGGCTCTGGGGCATTCCAGGAGTTGCAAAGTCAGTTACTGCCTGTGCCCTGCCTAGAGCCACCTAGCATGAGCTATAAAGCAATTTGTAGTTGTCTCCTCTTGTCTTGTGCTTGGAGATGTGCCAGAAAGGCTAAGCTGTGAACCAAGATAGTCTGCTACCGGGCCTAGGACCACTTACTGAGAGTTATGGGGCATGCTGAGGCCAGCTGCTGTGTGTGTCTGAGAGACTTTAGGAAAGTTACAAGCATGAGGCAAGAGAGGCCAGTTATATGGAAGAGCCCCTCGAAATGGCTTGGGTGATCCTGCAAGTAGTGGTAGAGTCTCAGGGAATCACCAGGGCAGGATGAAAAGTGTGAGCCAGATTGATGGAGATTCAGATATGGTGCCTGCCTGTGAGCTCTGTGCGGATAGGGCTCAGCAAAGGAACATTGGCCACTGCCAGCACTTCTGTATGGGAGAAAGCTGCTTCTCCAGCTCTCATCATAGTTCAAGACATGTTAGTACCTCCCTGAATTCCTGAATGCCCCAGATTCCTTTAAAGTTGCTTCCCCAGTGCTATCACTCAGAGGGAGTGAATTCCAGTAAGTCTGTAAGGGGACCCTTTAAAAGGAACTGCGTGGAACTCCAGCAGCTTCCCTGTTACTCAGCCACAATCCCTACTGGATTTTATAGCCAGACGTTGTGGGGACTTCTCTTCCCAGCTCTAGAACCCTGGGATAGGGGCAGCATGTGGGGATGGGACCTCTGGCTCCTCAAGGAAACCTCTACAGACAAGATATCCCTCCCAATTTTGAATGACCATACATAGGACCAACTGGTTCCTAAGTTCTGCCTCCCATCTCTGTCACTCCCACCAGTCTTGATTTGCTTCTTTTTAAATTCCTAGTTGTAGGATTTCCATTCATCTGAATGTCAGGTGCTTGTGAATGATGGTCGTTCTGTAGGTTAGTTGTAATTCTGATGTGGTTGTAGAAGACAGCAAGTACTGTGTTTACCTAGGCTGCCATCTTGACCAGAACCTTGTAATATATATATACATTAATGAAAGTTATCTAGTGGCAGAAGAGAAAGAATGTTATCCATTATCCTACTACTCCAACATATTTCTTTGGTCCATATTCAGGTATTAGCCCCACATTTATATAGTTGAAATGAAAATGAATTTTTTACTCTCAGCTTTTTTCTTAACACATTTCAGACAGATCACAAGAATTCTCGCTTCATATTACACAGTGTTTTAGGAAGTATCATACTTTAAAAAGGTATTAGCTTGTAAGAATATGTAATAAATAACTTCAAACTGCAATGGGTATTTAATTTCAAATCATGCCTTTAACATTTATGTAAAACGTTTTTGTATTTGTTCCATAGAAACTTATCTGGCCACTGGGTAAAGCTAGCAATAAAACTACTGGTCCACAATGTGTTAATTATATGTTAAATAAATTTAGCATGTCTAATTAATTTCTTAAATTCTCAAATGTAACATTATTGGAGTAAATGTCAAGACATCCTTGTTCCTAAGCATTAGGTATTACCATTTAACTGTTGAAAACTTTTTCATTTTTCAAATATATATATATAATTAGAGAAGGGGAGAGAGATAGAAAAATCAAGGATGAGAGAGAATCATTAATTAGCTTGCCCCCTACTGGGGACTGAGCCCACAACCCAGACATCTGCCCTTGATGGAAATTGAACCTGGGACACTAAGTCTGCAGGTAGATGCTCTAAATGAGCGAAGGTTTAACCTTTATTCAAATTCAATAGTACAAGTATGTGTTTACTAGTCATCTTTTTCTTTTTCTTTTAAGTTTCCTGCCTGGACTGGAAATGTCTTCAAATGAATAGAAAATTCTTGATTTTAGTCACATATATTTAATTAGAATAATAGGTATAAATACAGATTACATTTGATAATATATCAAAAGCTATGGCAATTTTTTCCCCCCTGAGCATAGCAAACTGGAAAACTATGTGTTGTTTTAATTTAAGAAGCTTTAGTGTATATTAATATGTAAAAACAAATCATCTGATTTTTAGAAAATTATAGAACTTTATAACAATCATGTTAATTGCTTTGATTTGACTCCCCCTCCCCCCAATTTGACGATTCTTCTTTTACTACTACAGTATGTATACTGAAATTTGGTTACCAAAGGGATGTATACAGAAAAGAAGTACTGCTTTCTGAAAACATGATATATCTGTCATTAGGCAAATGAACATTATTCTTTTTGTCTTTTTTTTAGTTTCTTATTTTACTCAGAAGCATTTAATTACTAAAAATTCACACCAAATAACACAATTTCTCCTAGCTCTATGTATTTTTCCTTTAAGAATCAAAGTATATGCACTTGAACAAAATATTTTGGAACAATGAAATTGCAATTTATTTAACAGTGTTCATCCAAAGATAAATATTAAATTGACATTTTGTAAGAATGCATTTCCTGTATATAAATTAGAAGGTCCATAACTACTGATAAACTAGATACATTTTACATATTTGTACTCTTTTTTTGGAGGAAATAAGATGCTACACACTGGTTGTACTACATAATAGTCTTTCATTAGTTAGCACTTTTCCAGTGATCTAAAGGGCTAATGATGTCTCTTTAAACAAGGATGGTGTGATAACCTCTGGTTATGGAGAGTACTAATAATCCTTTCATTATGCTGATTTCTTAGGGCTTTTTTCTTGGCAATAAAAGGCTTATGATAAAGGGTTTGTGTATCGCTATAGAGACATTCCATTTGTTTACTGCCCCTGGCCCCAGGTATTAAGAATCAGGGCATAAAATAATACATGTCTCATATACTTTCAAATATTTCTTTAATGAATAAATGAATATACAATTCTAAATATACTGATCGAGCCTGAAACTCAGGCATGTGCCCTGACCGGGAATCAAATCATGGCATCTTGATTCATAGGTCTATACTCAATCACTGAGCAACACTGGCCAGATTATATATGAAACTCTAAATGAATTTCCCTGTATTTTCTCAGAAAGATCCTTGTCTATTGATCTTCAGGAAATTACATGCCTCTTTACCTTTCCTAGTTATTCAACAAGTGATTATTAATGACTAGAGGCCTGGTGCACTAATTCGGGGCCAATTGGGCTGGCCAGGGGAGGGGCCACGGGCGGTTGACTGGCCAACCCCCCCCCCTCAGATTGGGGTAAGGGGGCTTATTAGAGGTGGAGCCAGCCTGGGGGAGGGGCCATGGGCAGTTCGCTGGCCCCGCCCCCTGGTCAGACTCCTGGTTAAGAGGAAAATTTGCATATTAGCCTTTTAATATATAGGATTAGGGTAAACTCTAAATTAAACTATTTTTTGCTAACTCTCAAATTTTTAGTCACTAGGATCTCATGCATGATTCTCAAAGGGTAAGAAAAATTAGTACCTCAGTAAACTGAATGCATTATTGATGCTAAACATGATGCTAATGTTAATTCTACTTTTGTAATTCTACTTTTGTAAGTTAGATTCTACTTTTGAATTAATAATTTCAATATAATCTTATTTTACTGTTAAGATTCCTTTGCTAATTATAAGTGCAGAGAAAAATAGTTAATTCCATTCTGAAGGTATTAGTGGGTAGTTTTAGATGTTTATTATTAATGGAAATTAAGAATTATATCTATATTGAACATGATAAGTCATTTATTCAAGACTTCTGATATTTTCTTAAGGTACCCTTTTCATTTGCACCTGCCATATTTTTTACATTAATACAACCAATTACAGCTTCCTATTTGAACTTCTGAATGTAATGGTATTAAACAATCTGCTGCTTCATGTTTGAGGACTTTTTGTTGTTGTTGAGAAGTGTTTATTACCTTAGAGCCTTGAGACCACCCTGCAGGATGGTAATCCAGTTCAGTGATATGCTTCGAATCACGGTCTGTTGCTACATGAGATTAGTCTCCTGAGCATATTTTGTTTAAATCTGTCTGTAAGACATTTTCTTTTCTTTCTCTATACATCATTGATAACATCTAATAATTTTCCAGCAGCCCCTGGAACTTTCATCAAAGATGACAGTTTAGGAAAACTGTACTTTTCCTGAGAGACATATCCAACTAGAATATAGTTTTCATTTTGTCAAATTGAAATAGATTATACCAGATTGTTTTAATTGTATGCAAGACATCTGGGAGAATTTTGCTGCAGTCTAGAGAATCACATGCTATTGTGAAATGTTTGCCTTATTAGAGGCAACACAAGGTCTGGGACATAATGGCGCATGCTTCCTAATTTTCAAATGACTCCACTTTGTTGAATGAAACTAGAGTTCAATGACAGAAATTTGGCCTTTTGAAAACTGGTACTTTCATGTATGGCTTAAATGTATTTCATGTTTTGGGGAAAGCACTCCTTCCCAACCTTCTGAGATAGAACTCTGTCCTGATTTGGCAGGAGATTTCTGATGTTTTAAGCTCATGTTATTTATGATACTATTGTACTATTGGGTGGAACATTTTTAGGAAATACAGAGTTAACAAATAGTTCTATTGATCTTCACCCACGCCCCTATTTCCATACCCCTCAGATAATGATGAACAGAAATATGATCAAGCACAGAACAGAATTTAGATCAAGCAGACCTTTGGATCCATCATCCTAATGAAGTATTATTAGTCAAATGTCAGAAGCTGTAAAAAAGTTTTTGTTTATAATTTAATATGGGTGAGCAGATGCATATCTTGTTGAGCCTCTTCAATTCATAAGCCTTGTTATTTGGGTCCTCTTTTACTTCTCAGCCTTCTTTTTTTTTTTTTTTTTAAAAAAAAAAAACATTTGTGGGAAGTCAGCCTCTCGTTTCTTAATATATTTTATTGAATTTTATAGAGAGTAAGGGAGAGAGATAGAGAGATAGAAACGTTGATGAGAAACACCAACCAGCTGCCTCTTGCACACCCCCTACCGGGGATGTGCCCACAACCAATGTACATGCCCTTGACCGGAATTGAACCCGGGACCTTTCAGTCCGCAGACCGACGCTCTACCACTGAGCCAAACCGGTTTCAGCCTTCTCAGCCTTCTATGACTTATTCATAGAGTTTCTGGCATACAACCTAGTCATAGTAAGGGGGTGTGCCAGAGGCAGCCAATGGATTATTCTCTCTCATCCTCTCCCTTCCTCTCTGGAATCAATAAAAATATCTATAATAATAAAAGCTAGAAAGGCGTTCTCAGGCATGCTTGGGTTCCTGGTTACCTCACAATTTCTTCCCTGAGATTTGACATTCTGATTGATGTCTCTCTGTCTCTGGATCTATTTTTCTTTGTCCATCAGTTTATGTTGCTCATTATATTCCACAAATGAGTGAAATTATGTGATATTTATTTTTCTCTGCCTGGCTTATTTCACTAAGGATAATGTTCTCCATCTCCATCCATGTTGTTACAAATGGTAAGAGCTCCTTTTCTTCTCTTTTCTTCTCTTCTCTTTTCTTCTTTTTCTTTTCTTTTCTTTTCTTTTCTTTTCTTTTCTTTTCTTTTCTTTTCTTTTCTTTTCTTTTCTTTTCTTTCCTTCCTTCCTTCCTTCCTTCCTTCCTTCCTTTCTTTTTTTTTTTTTTTTTTACCACAACGTAGTATTTCATTGTATAGATATACCATGAATTTTTAATCCACTCATCTCCTGATCTTTAACCTCATGGGGCAGCCATCTTATGTGTTGGGGTGATGGTCAATCTGCGTATTACTCTTTTATTAATTAGGATAGAGGCCTGGTGCATGGGTAGGGGCCAGATGGTTTGCCTTGAAGGGTGTCCCAGATCAGGGTGGGGTTCCCTTGGAACCTGGGGTGGCCTGGGAGAGAGGCCTGTCATGGTTTGCAGGCCAGCCACGCCCCCAGCAACCCAAGCAGAGGTCCTGGTATCTGGAATTTATTTGCTTTCTATGATTGAAGCTTTGTAGCTTGGAGCAGAGCCAAACCCCCTGCTTGCTCTGTGGCTGCTGCCATTTCTGTTTATATTTGTTTACCTTTTATAATTGAAACTTTGTAGCCTGGGGTGGAGGCCTAGGCCAGCCAGGGCAGGAGGAAAGCTTGGCTTTTTCCATTGCCGGGGAAAACCCAAGCCTCTCTTCAGCTCTCTGTGGCTGCACCCATTAATCTTTGTTGGGATTAATTTGGATACTTGCTCTGATTGGCTGATGGGCATGGCCGGTGGGTGTAGTGGAGTCATGGTTAATTTGCATATTGCTCTTTTATTAGGTAGGCTGTGTAGGTGAAGAGAATGGGAAGAAAGGTTTTAAGCTAATTTAATTTAGAATTAGAAGGAAGAAAAAAATAACCATTTTCTATTGTAAATGAGGTTGACTCTATGACATTAATTTCACCATGGGAAATTCATAATCTCAATTTAAAAAAAATTAGTTGGTAGCTATACTACTTATGAAGTGCTGTGTGCTCAAATTCTTGAAGAAATTTTCTGCATTATGATTAGCCTAAGATGTCTAGCCTGGAGTGTTTCACATTTTTCTAGCTTTGTGATTATGTCCTACTAGGTAACTGATGAACTGAATGAAACAGACAGCTCTAAATTTCAGCAAACTCAGGGGTAGGGTTTTATGAGTATTAAAATATAATTTTAAGTGTCAATATTCAAAATGTTTCACAGTTGATCCACTGCAGTGCATATGGATAAGGTTGAAAGCAGATCAACAAAGGGACACTGCTTTACTGCAAAGGGAAGCATCCTCAACTATGAATTGGCACTCATAATTTTTTAAAATACATTTTTATTTATTTCAGAGAGGGAAAAATAGAAACATCAATGATGAGAGAGAACCACCCGCTGACTGGCTGTCTCCTGCAGGCCCCACAGTGGGGAATCCAGCCCACAACCTGGGCATGTGCCCTTAACTGGAATTGTCCCCAGGACCCTTCAGTCCATAGGCTGATGCTTTATCCACTGAACCAAACCAGCCAGGGCACTCATAATTTTTTTTAAATAAGTAGTTGAAACTGTCTCCAAGTCACTCTGATTTTAAATGGCAGTTTTGGCATTTCTCATCAGAGAGTAAATTCTTTTCTTTTCTTTTTTTAATTGGTGAAATGACATCTGGGTTAAAAAGAAAGCCTTTTTCTTTTCCCCCAATTTCTTTTTAAAAAAATCTAAAAATGCAGATGGTGAGTAGTATGCTACCAGTGCAATTATTACATAAATTGGGCAGATTGCCTGATTCCTTACAGCTCAAAAATTCCATACACCTGACATGCCTCTATTAAGATTTTACCTGAAACCTAGAAATAGTGAGCCAGCATCTAGTGTCAGTTGTTTCTAAATTACAATTTTCCTCTCCATTGGAAGATGCTAACTTAAAAATAAAAGGCCAAAGTGAGAGATAAACATTTATTTGGGATAAAAAGGAATAATTGCTATTTGAGAAGCACTGGTTCAAGCCAGAGCCCAAATAGTGTCCTCTCCCTTCCCCTCCCCCCCCCCCGCATTATATATATTGATTTCAGAGAGGAAGGGAAAATGAGAGAGTGATAGAAACATCAATGATGAGAGAGAATCATTCATTGGCTGCCTCCTGCATGTCCCCTACTGGATAGAACTTGCAACCTGGGCATGTGCTTTGACCAGGAATCTAAAGGAGCTATGACCTCCTGGTTCATAGTTGATGCTCAACCACTGAGCAACACCAGCTGGAGCCCAGATAGTGTTCTGGTTAGTGGGTGATGCTAACTCTAAAGAACGTCTTTAATTTTTAGTCTGGTGATAGTCAGGATGTCTGCTTCCCTGTTAGCTTTGCAAACAGTTGTTTGAAATACAGTGTTGCTGTGGCTCTCAGTCCAAGTTATTTTGCCCAGAACAAAGATCCCAAAGGATAGAGGAGTAAGATGTGCAAGACAGTTCCTCTGGAATGGGTGACTTAGCTCTGTTTTAAAATGGCTCTGCTTATGTCAACTTTTCACATTGATAAGGCCAATGTCTAAAATCCTCCATAGCTAATGTAGAAATAAAATGGCGCATGCCTTCTCAAAAATAATGTTCATTATCAAAATAATCATTTGTAACTTAGGTAACTCATTTCTAAGACAAGGAATTAGGTATAGGTATGTGTTTTGGTCCAGGATGGGAACAAACATAAAAATCAACATTTAATGAAGAAGAAGATATTTCTGCTTATATTCCCTGATATAATTTAGGCCAGGGTGTATTTTGTATTAGAAACGCCTATGATTTCAATTCTCTCTTTTGCCCAGATTTCTGGCTACTCTGTGAAACGTTAAAAGCTGGATTGAATTTTATTACATTATAAATCAAGTAGAAACTAAATTATCCCTATTTTGAGGGTTGTCCTGGTACTCTGGAAGTATATCTGGCTCTCATTTGTCCTTACAAAACCCAAAACTTTAAGTAGAAAGAATATGGTTTTTCTTGCCAGTTCATTCCCATGACTTGCCCAATAAATGAGAATTTAGGTCTGAGTCGCAAATAGGAACTTCTTGTATAATCTACATGACTGCTATCAGTTTTGCATTTCCTCTCTACCGTTGTCAGCCTATTTGATGTTTTCTCTCCTTTTTCCCCCTTTAAAAGATAATGCTTGGCATTAATGAGTGCTCAGTAAATGTTAATTACTCCACCCCCTTCACTGGACTAATTTGTTAGTCAATGCAACTTATTTCTTCTCACCAGTTCCTTAATTACCACATATACAAAACACACACACACACACACTATATATATATATGTATATATATACACACACCGTATTTGCCGGCGTATAAGATGATTTTTTGGCCCTGAAAAATATGCCTCCAAGTGGGGGGTAGTCTTATACGGCGAGTATATAACAAACTCTGTATTTTCAGTGGAAATGTTAGGGGGTCGTCTTATATGCCCAGTCTCTTATATGCCCGCAAATACGGTATTTTTCAGGGCCAAAAAATCGTCTTATACGCAGGCAAATACGATATATATATATATATATATATATATATATATATATATATATAGTATGAAAGCAAAATTACAAATTTTTAAAAATATATTTTATTTATTTCTTATAGAGAGGAAGAGAGAAGGATAGAGAGTTAGAAACATCGATGAGAGAGAAACATCTCTCAGCTGCCTCCTGCACACCCCCTACTGGGGATGTGCCCACAACCCAGGTACCTGCCCTTGACAGGAATCGAACCTAGGACCCTTCAGTCTGAAGGCCAACGCTCTATCCACTGAGCCAAACCAGTTTCTGCCAAAATTACAAATTTTGATTAAAAAATCATCAGTGGTTAAATTAATAATGTTATTAAAACTTGTACTTTTTACACTGTTAGGATAAGTCATATAGGAAATGTGGGGGTTTGTTTTTGTATGCACCATCCCTAATTCCTTGACTTGATGGAGCTATATCCCTTTGCTTGTTTGGACTCAACTGGTTTCCTCTGGGAGAAGTGGAATAAACGAGAAACTATCAGAAACATGGAGGCAGAAAGGATGACCCCAGGGATGAACTTACATCCAGATTGTATTTTAGGTAAGCGACTGAATCTGAAGGGAAGGAGCAGAACTTTGGGGTGCTCAATGGGGCATTGCTTTGGGTATCCGAAGAAGACAGGGTGGGAACTGGTCTGAAGTGATTGATCATCAGAGAGAATCGGGAGAAAACGCAGATGTGCCTCAGTGGTATCAGATTATCCTGGGGCTTAACCTGAACCCTTACAAAGGCTTCTCTGACATCTGCATGGGCTAAAAATTAAGTGTGCGTTTTTTTGAAGCTGCACTGGAGAGTTGGAAGCCTACTTTTCCACCATTTATTATTTTATACCTTTGGCAAATTACATAATATTTCACTCGCTCAGTTTTCTCATCTGTGATATAGAAGCAATCGTAGTATCTACTTCATAAAGCTTTGGTGCCCATTACATGAGTCATTGACAAAAGGCTGGCTTATAGCAATGGGACTGTTCGCTGCCAAAGTGGTTCCCCTCTGGCTCCAGGAAATTGGCTGCCTGTAGATTTCCAGGTGTTCTTTGATCTTCTGCATTTTAAGTTTGCCTACAGGAGAAATTGGTAATAAACTAAGAGTCAGGCCTTTACTAGTGTTGCCTAAGACTGTCTAAAACATTTTTTTTAATATCAACTGTTATTAACCTGCATTCATATGTTCAGTTACTCATATCATTTAATACTTTAGAATATTATTTTAAAATTTGATCTATTAAGAATATTTTTTCACTTTCAACATAAAAATGTTTTCTAAAGGAATGTATCTTTAGTGATGGAATTTGAAACTTTTCTCATATTTTATTTCACCCAACATAAAATCATTTTTTATACTCGTTTATCCTTTCTTTCATCTTTCGCTGTCTTTCCCATGTGCCTTTTGTTTTGTCTTGGTAAAAGTCACTTGGTACTAAATCCTTTTAAAAACAAATCTTGGAAATTTTCTTGACTACAAGTCTGTTATGAAAGTATGCATTATATTTCTCTGTTTTACAAATTTTCTCATTCTATAATTATTTATTCAGTTCATCAGGAAAACATTGCTTAGTCTCTTGAAGTCAAGGCAATAATACAAAATGTATTCTTTAATGTATTCAGTACTCTTGAGCCCTAGCCAAACCTTTCAAGACTTTGAACTTTCCAGGCACTCTGTGACCTCATATATTATTACATTTAGATGTTCTCCAGGATATTGTTATAAATCATGTCACCATTCCAATCTCCCTTCCAGTAATATGAAATATATATTGAGATATATGTAGCAACTGGATATTACTAAACTAACACTAGACTTTGGAGTTCTTAAATTATACTTGCTTAACCATGCATGGTAAAATAATCTGTAAGCTCATATTTTACAGCAATTATTGGCAGTAACAAGCATTGGTGCCATTGAAAACAGTCCTCATTTTGTTAAAACTACCTTTTCCATGCTTTTTCTTCCAAATCAGCCTCCTGTTCTCCTTGAACACACAAGGCATGCTCCTTCCTTTGGGTTATTTGCTTTAGCTGTCTTCTTAGAGGAGAACGTTCCCCGCCCCCCACATCCCTACTCATATGGTTACTACCTCCTGCCCTTCAGAAATTTATTTAAGCCGAAACCGGTTTGGCTCAGTGGTAGAGCATTGGTTTGCGGACTGAAGGGTCCCAGGTTCAATTCTAGTCAAGGGCATGTACATTGGTTGCCGGCACATCCCAGGTAGGGGGTGTGCAGGAGGCAGCTGGTCGATGTTTCTCTCTCATTGACGTTTCTAGCTCTCTATCCCTCTCTCTTCCTCTGTGTGAAAAATCAATAAAATATATTTTAAAAAAGAAAAGAAAAAAAAGAAATACTTAAAAAAATATTCAAGTCATACTTTCTCAAATTCCTCTACTCTGCTCTATTTAAAATGGCAACCTGGCCCCCACATCATATGCTCTATGCCTGTTACTTGGCTCTCTTTTCCTCACATCATTTATTACTCTCTAATATGAAATATTATTGACCTCTTTATATTTTTGTTATTGATATCTGCCCACCCCCAGCCAATAGGTATGTACCAGGAAGCAGAGATGTTTGCTATTAGTTTCTAGGCAAGGAATCAGCACACTTCACTTTTACTGTAAAAAGCCAAATGATAAATATATAAGCTTTGAAATGTCTGCCTCAACTAAACTGTGTCACTGCAGCCTGAAAGCAGCTATAGGCAATATGTAATGATGATATAAAATTCCCTGGTCTGGGGGTGAACGTCTTGCCATATTTTCAGAAAATGAATTTTCTAACATTCTCATGGAAGGATGGGATGTGGAAGCAGGCCTTATTTGGGTGGAGTTACATTTCTCAGTTCTGAAAGTGTCCTGTCCCGTCATCGTGGTCGTGGCCCCCCCCCCACCCCCCATCCCCCGCTGGTTCCTGGAAAAGATGCAGCTGAGGGTTCCAGCAGAGCCAGAAGCAGGGCCAGCATCCACAGCTTTTCTCCCATGTTGCAGCCGGGTGCTGTTCAGCATTTAGGCCAGATTAAAGCTACCAGTCCCTATGTGGAGCCCACCATGTCCCTGCACCATGTTGCCACTGGAGAGCCAGGAACCTGGCAGGCCTGTGAGAGGGGAAGAAAGGAGAGAAAGTCCATTGTTTGGAAGTTTAAATATTCAGGTTTAGCAAGTTTGCAGTGGCCACACCCATCCTGGCCACTAGTGTGTTTCCTGGTGTGACTGGCAGACAGGTAGGCACCTCTCTTCATCACTCATACCTCTCCTGAGCCTTTGTCTAGTCCCTCCCCCCATCGATCACTGGGAACAGACTGGTGAGTGTTAAATGCAGCTTTTTGGCAAAGCTGTATAAATGGCTTGCCTGTATCTAGTCTTACATTTCCTTCTTTTCTCTTAATAACCAGGTTATTATACTGACATCAGAGAGTGGCGCTATGTTCCAATAAAATGGTATTCACCAAAACAGGCTGGACTTGGCTAAGGTTTTCTGGTAATGTTTGGCACAGAGTAACTTCGTAATAAACATTTACTGAGTGAATTAAATTCATGCATTAAAACTAATCATATTAAAAATGTAATCATACATCACCTAACAAGTTTACCTCTCCTTTCACCCTAAAATTGATAGTCATTATTTCTCCTCAACTAAAATATTTACTCTGGCCTTGCTAGTAATCTTAAAAGAGTTCCTCATTAAAACTAAAATGTGTTCTTATATCTGACAGTAACTGAGGTAAATAGAGTAATTACTAGAAGCATAATGAGCAGTAAATGGCTATCTTAGGTCAGAGGACAGCAAAACCCTGAGTTCAAGATTAAAATTAAGTACCTTGGTTAGTTATTTTTAATTTAATTGCCAACAACAAAAATGTTCCTTCCACATATTAAGAAATCATGATTTCTCTGGTGTATAATATTCTTATTTCAAATGTGAGAATAAGATTTTCCTATTTCTTGAGTTAGATATTAACCTGAAATTGTGGCAGTGAACTTGCAGCTGTTGTTTCCTCACTCTGGAGCACAGTTTTAGGCAGCAACACAAAATGGGGTGTAATTAGTATCTTAGCTCTATGAGGCCATTTAAAGGTGTCATCTATGGGTGTTACAGAGCCTAATGTCATGAGTGTTCAACACAGAAAAATGCAGGAGGGTAGCTTTGTCTAAACCCAGAACACTGAGTTTATTCTGCAACATACTGAAAGGTGATTCAATGACCAAAAACAAAGAACTAATTCATTATCTCAAATTTACATATCTTGTGAAATTCATTAGATATTTTATTTCTGATACCTTCAGAGATTTCTGTATTGTCTAAGAACTCAAAGTAGTTGTATGCTTATTTTTAAATAGGGGTCTGTGTGTTTGTGTAGAAATCTTTCAGAATAAGAATGAAATTTTTCTGTCTTAAAGAAACAAAGGCATTGTTTTTAGATATGAGAGTTGTGAAAAGTTTAGGATTTCCATCCATCCTCATGTAATCTAAAACTCTGCTGTCTTTGGAATAGGATTATTTATTTAATGGAAATCTATTTTAACATTTTTATTAAGACTTTATTCTGTCAATAGGTAGACAGCACAGAGTAAATTGAACAGAAGTTAATATAAAGAATTATTAACTATATTTGTAGCTCCAATTAATCTGTCATTAACTAGTATATAGAAGACAATTCAAAGGAATATGGAAACAGCAGTCCTTGCCATTTTGGTTCAGTGGATAGACACTGGAGAGAGACACTTCCCATTTCACATGTGGAAGACAACTAATCATGTCTCTCTCTGTCTCTTTCCCTCCCTTCCACTCATTCTAAAAATCAATGGGAAAATATCTTTGGGTGAGGATTAACAAAAAACAAACAAACAAAAGGAATAACAGATATAAGGAACAGCCTGTATTCCTAAGACTGAGATAAACAACCATAGAAGAGTCCTCTCACCCTTATGTTAATATCTAGACCAGCCATGGGCAAACTATGGCCCGCGGGCCGGATCCAGCCCACAGAGCCGAAAGAGCAGAGGGTTCTCTTGCTCTCTCCTCTGCGCCTTCATCAGCAGCCCAAGATGAGAGCGCCAGCATGGTCAGGTTGCTTTTGTTCCGGCCCTCTGGTCCAGTTTAAGAACCTATTGTGGCCCTCAAGTCAAAAAGTTTGTCCACCCCTGATCTAGACTAAGGTTTTCTCCTTGTTGGAGAGAACACACATGGTTCACTGAATGGAAGGGGAGTCGCCATGATACTGCACTGGCAGAATCACTAGAAGTCTATCCTCTGGTACTGATGGAACTTCACCCTGCAGAGTGCTGAGGAGTGTGCTTCCTGGGGACTGTATTGGAGGAGACACTCTTCTACAAGACTGCCTAAGCAGGTTGGGGGAGAAATTTCTGCCCACCGGGTGCTGTTGGCTCTCATGCACCTGGGGGCTGGGCAGTGGGGAGCCTTGGCATTGCAGAAGCTGGAGATTGAGAAAGTGCCTCAACTAGGAGCCTAGCAATCGAGATTCTCACACTACAGAAGCCGATTGAAAGAGCCCATTAGAACCAGGAAAGAAAACATCTTTCTCCTGCAAAGTAGCTCCTTGACAAAGAATAATGTCATGCTAGCTAGCATAGGAAGAATATTTACTGTCCCAACTCACTTTTTGCACAACAGGCAATGAGGGTAAATTTGGAGCTCAGAGAGTCCAAATTAACTGACAACTGACACAAAATCCTTGTAATGAACTAGTAATTAATTTTGTCTTTGCTTTTACTTCACTATACAGAAGTCCTCAATGCTGCTAATAGGTTCTGCAATTTGAAATGAAACTAAGAATAATAAAACCAATTTTACTGTAGGCAAATTAACTGATACAAATAAGTCTTAAATTCTTATAGTATCTCATCAACATTATGACACATGATTTCATTCAAGGCCCTGTTGTATGTGATTTGCAGAATAACCTGCAAAGACTTTATATACTGAAAAGAAACTTATAATCTTACTGTAGAACAATTCTTAGATATGATGGTTTAAACTTCTCTCTAGATTCTGGCAAATGTAGATATTTGCTCCAAGGCTAGTAATTTGAGAGAGACCCAAAGCTGCTTTCAAGACCAAACACCTGTGATTCAGTATGGCTTTGGGCATAAGAGGTAATTCAAACAGAAAGTATGAAATAAAAATATCCAAGGTTTCATCATATAAACAATCAAAACAATAATGACAACAGAAAAAACAACAAAACCCTCAGGTCACTCTCCTGCTTTTGATCCTATCTTACTACTTTACTAGCTTTCTCTATTTAAAGATAACTTTTCAATGGATGGAACAAAGAATAAAAGTGTATGCACTGAATAGATGATTTTCCTATAGTGCGGTATCTTCCAGAAATGGTCATTTTTTTTTCTAATATCGGTTCATGTTCAAGAACTTGAAAATAATAATAAAAAAAATCTTAGGAAACAAAGAAAGTTAGTGAACCAAAGCAGTGCTGCCATAACTTGTTTTACTAATTAATAAGTCCAAGAAAATCAGACAAGATGTGAGTATAAACAAAGTCATAATTAAAAATCCAATTTAACATTTCAGCTGAGAATAAATTATTTCTGATAAGTTATTGATTCACTTCATATGACTACCTTGAGTTTTCTCTATGGTTTTATTTTAACCTTCATAATTGAAAAACACAACTTTAGCTACATAAGCCAATTCCTGTAAAATCATATTTCATTAAGTAAAGATTTTGTGTATTAAAATAAAAACTGGGTAATGAACACATTGGTTTAAACTAAAAGTGTGTGAAAAAGCCTATAGTTTGGATGGTTCTGAGAAATGACACGTAGGATTTCTAATTTCTTGTCTTGTTTTTCACATTTCACAAAGGTCAGTGCCATATCAGCATGGCATTTATGGTTGTTGAGATGATAAACCTAATTCAAATTAGCTTTGGAAAAATGTATTTGCTCATGAAATTCAAGGAAAAGTACAACAATAAACAATGGTAAAGAGGGGATGCAACCAGCCCCCTTATTCCAATTATACAACTCAGGAAGTCCATTTAGCATCACTGTCTATACTATCTCTAAGAGGAGAGTCCAGAAGAGTACATAGTATTGCTCCTGACCTCAGCGAATTTTAAATATCACTTCAGTTTAACAAATGTGCAGTGAGCTCATCATGTATTCTAGTGACCCTTCAAGGAGGTGGGGGTGCAAAAGTGAGTAAGAGATTATCCAATTTCCTACAGAAGTATTTGTTGATTTCTAGATGAGATCGTTTGAAAATACTTTGTGGATATGTTGGGATTGAATTAGGATCTTGAAGAAATAATAGTCTCTAGTTACCTGATTATTTCTTCAAGACTATTACTTGAAGAAATAATAGTCTCTAGAAGGAGATTGATTGTGTTCCATTAGTAGTGTAAATGGCATACAATTCAAAAAGAGAGTTTAAGGAATCTGAAGGAAATGGGGTTGGCTGGACTGTGCAAAGTTTAAGTTGAGGTAGTGAGCTAGAAAGGTGCATCTTCAATGCTGGAGTTAGGAGAGTAGATTTATTCAAAGTAGTTGCTTCATTCAAATTCTAAAAGGCTATCTCCAGTGGCCATTGATTGTCATCTCTCAGACAATGTCTTATAAACAACTAGAGGCCCAGTGCATAAAATTCGTGCAAGAGTAGGCCTTCCTTCCCCCGGCTGCCAACACTGGCTTCCCTCTGGCACCTGGGAGCGGCTCCACTCACAACCCTGGCTTCATCCAGAAGGATGTCCGGTCTAATAAGCATATTATGCTTTCATTATGATAGATATACTAGAAGCCTGGTGCACCAAAATTCATGAACTAAAGGGGGTCCCTCAGCCTGGCCTGCACCCTCTCACAATCCAGGACTCCTTGGGTAGGGTCCCTAGGCCTGGTCCGGCCAATCGGGGCTTTCTTTCCCTGGGCTGCAGGCAGCTGGCTCCAGCCCCACCACTGCCACTGCTTGCCATCTGTGCAGTGCTGCCCCTCCTCCCCTGCCACCAGTGTCCTCCCTCTGCAGGTGACAGGGTGGATGTGGGGGTGGAGCCAGCCCTGTGAGGGACCATCTGGCTACCTGATTGCTGCTAACTGCTCTCCTGCCTACCTGATCAGCCCTAACTGCTGGCCTGCCAACCTGATTGCCCCTAACCACTCTCCCTGTCTGCTGATTGCCCCTAACGATTTGCTTAGGGGCAGGGATAGGGCCAGCCTGGCAAGGGACCATATTCTGGCCTGCCTACCTGATCACCCCTAACCACTGGCATGCCTACCTGATCACCCCTTACCACTCTGCCTACCTGCCTGATTGTCCCTAAGCCCTTGTTTGGGGGTAGGGTCAGCTCGGCAAGGGACCATCTCCCTATCTGATCTCCCCTAACTGCTGGCCTGCCTACCTGATCACCCCTAACCACTCTGCCTGCCTGGTTGCCCATAACCTCTTGTTTGGGGGCAGGACCAGCCTGCGAGGGGCCATGGTGGTCTGGTGTCTGGCCGTTTCCATCAAGATGCCTCTGGCTTTTTATTATATAGGATACATTCTCAGGGAATTTGCTTGAAATTTCTTGAAGCAAACAACAGAAATCATTGCAAAGTTCTGAGAATTGCAGAATGTCCCAACTCTTGATGGCATTGCATTGACCCGTCCAAACTGCAGTTTCGGTTCTGCATCATCACCTGTACTCCTTCCTCACCTTTGCTTGTTTCGGAATGGCAGCTTGCTGATAGTTGTCAAGGTCTCCTAGAAAGTGCCTAGACTAGAGCAGCATCCACTTTCCTTTGAAGATGCACACATACCATTTTGTCTCATTTCCAGCTCCTCCTTTCACCATCCAGTATTTTGGGGATGGTCCTCCACTGCCACACGCCCAGCTTTCAGAGCTGAATAGAAGGTTTCCATCCAGACAATTGCAGATTCAGACCCTGACTCTGCCTCTCCTCATCTGGATAATAAAGCTTACAAAAAAGCACACATCTATTTTATAACGTTCTAACAATAGGGATACAGTGTCTAATGTATGAATGATGCTTAAAGGTGACGGATCAATACAACAGCAAAGAGCTTATCCTTTTTGGGCCAGTCTGGTTTTCAGGAAGTTGGGCCCTTTATGGGGGTGTCACCTAGTTTCCTACGTGAATCATCCTGCCTGTCCTGTGCCCGGAGGCGGCGGCCCTCTAACCCAGAACTGAGGGCCGCACACTGCTGGTGCTGCCAGTCGCACCCTGGAAGGAATAAACCTGCCACACATGAGCCAGTGAGGGAAAGTGGCACTGCCTGCAGGTGGCAGGCACAGCTGAAACCTGCCGTTCCCTGCCTCTCCTTGGAATTCCTCCAGAGGAGATGGGGAGATGGGTGAGCTGCATGCAGCTGTGCTGCTCCTCTTTGCACGTCTGTTCCCCAAATAGGGGCTCCCCATCCCCATTACCCGCTCCCCTATGTGGACTGGGCACTCCATCCAGGGCTCCCCACTGTGGCACTCAACACTGGATGTAGCATCCCCGTCCTTGCCCATTACCTCCTCAACCCGCTCTCAGCAGCCACCTGCCCAGGACTGGAGTACTACAGCGGGGCTGAGGGGACTGGGCGTCACCATCTTGTGGCTATGGGCAGTGCCATATTTGTGATGGAGTGATGGTTAATTTGCATATTATCCTTTTATTATATAGGACTATCTACTTTATGCAAAGGTCATTGTTTACATTGCTATTTTATTTTAGGAAAGCATGTGCTGCCTATGGCCAGGGAGCTACAATAACATTTTTACAAAGTTCACCATGTAATCCTTCTGCTTAGAACACTTCCCTGAGTTCTCTCTATGGACATATGACAGCTTTCACACCGTTGCAGAGGTGAATGCAGCCTCTTTTACCTTACACTTGTCTTGCTGGCTGAAAAAGAACATTTAGTATGTTTTTTTTTATATAATTTAAACTGATATTCACTAGGGGCTATTCCTTTGTTTCTAGGAATATTACATTTGCTTTCTTTCTCTTGAGATCTCACAGTACCACATTGCTTTTCTCTCCTACTATCCACTCTACCCCTAGTGCAGACACAGGGCAAAGCATAGTTTTAGAATCCCACTGCTCTCTGCTCAATCATTTTATGTATTTAATTTTTAGAATAAGTTTACTTCTGGGATGAATACAAAATTATTAAACATACGTATTTTATTTCTGCCACCCTACAAGAATGAAGGCCAAAGGACACATCTGACCAACAGTAATTATTATAACTGGTTTCTTCAATAAACTTTTTTTGGTATTTTTATATAGTGCAATTATTATTAAGAGTTTGTCAATAAAATGTTAAATCATTTTTTTTTAAGTTACAGTTGACATACTAGTATATTAGTTTCAGGTATATGCCCCAGTGATTAGACCTTATGTAACTTACTAAGGGATCATCCTGATAAATCTCATACTCATTTGGCACCATTCATTATTCCAATACTGGCCCAGTGTATTAAATTTGTGCAAGAGTAAGCCTTCCTTCCCCCAGCTGCTGGCACCAGCTTCCCTCTGGCACCCGAAACCCGGACTTCCCTCGCAGCCCCGGCTTCATCCAGAAGGTCATCTGGAAGGATGTCTGGCCTAATTAGCATATTACACTTTTATTATTATAGGTTATTGACTAGATTCCATATGCTGTACTTTATATCCCCATGACTATTCTGTTCAATAATCTTTACTAAAATAATTTTCTGTCAGCTTTCTACACCTAAAATGTTAGAAAAATATTGGGGAATTGATATTTATTAGCTGATCAATATATTTATGTTGTAGCTTCACTGTCAATTAGATGTCTACTTTAGATCTTGAAATGATAGATAATTATTTGGGAGCAGTTCAGGTAAAGGGAAAAGAAATGTTTGGGATTCAGGCAAACTTCAACTTTTATGAACTGTAGTATTTTAAATATCTATCTACTTTTGCCTCAATGTTTTATTTTTTTACCTAGGACATGCATAACAACATTCATATACTTATTTAACATTCTTGGCAACTTATTAAGTTGCTAAGTTGCACAGTTCCTAATTTACATAGGAACTGTGTTAAACAACAGCCAATTCAAAGAAAAACAAAACAAAGCATGATCACTATATTTAACATACTTTTATTGCTACTTCTCCAATGAAATTAAATAACCTATGTGAAATACTAATTCACTACACATTCAACTAAATTAGGTTATTTCCTCTCATTCTCTTCAATACTAATTCTAAAATATAGCTCCTTGCTGGTTGGCTTCAGTACATTTGGTAGCTTCATTGTTGTTTTGTTTGGATAAGCCAATGTTTGTTTCTCATTTCTAATTCATTTGGTTTACTTAGAAATGTTATTGCTATAGTTATTAGTTTGTAAGACTATTTTAGAAGATACTTTAATATCTGGAAAATAAATATTAATTTTAAATTATGTTTAAAATTTAAAATCTTTTGCTTACATTCATTAAGAGGCTTACATAAACCATGTGCACAATGATTTTGAAATTTCAGAAATGAGTGTGGCAATTAGGATGACTTTTGTGGAGAGTTATGTGTTTGATTAGTTTATCCATTCCTTTGCTATATAACATAGTGTAATGTGATTTATATGTTGAAGTGACTTTTCTAGTTTAAAATGGCATATATAAAGGAAAATAATAAAGATTGCATTTTATTTTACTTTGAGCATATATAAGTCACAGTAGCAAGAAAGTATAATATGATGTCACTATATAATTTATATGTATTTTGTTATGGCATTTGGTCTATTCAAATACTATTCAAGACTGATAAAACAGATACACTTATTTCTCTTAGGGAATGATTCTGCCCTACGCAATTGCTTATTGTCCTTTTCTGCTATGGAAGGAATGGGGAAAGGGAGAAGAGGAAGATCTGTAAGACATAGAGGTTATATTGATTGTGAGAAAAGAGTAACTACATATGGCTCTTGAGAGATAATTAAGAGATCAAAAGAAATAAGATACCAGTTGACACCCACTAGAATGGCTATAATTAAAAAGGTGGACACTAATCCCGACGAGGATGTGGAGAAATTAGAATCCTCATACATTGCTTGCTGGTGGGGATGTAAAATGATGTAAGAATTAGGAAGCAGTTTGGCAATTCTTCAAAAGTTAAGTTATAGAGTTAATGTGAGTTGGTAATCTACTCTTAGGTGGATACCCAAAAGAACTGAAAGTATATGCCCACCATGAAACCGGTACATGGTGTTCATAGCAGCAGCATTCGTTATAGCTAAAACATGGAAATAACACAAGTGCCCATCAGTTGATGAATGGATGAATGAGTGTGTTGAATCCATATAGTGGAATGTTACTCAGCCATAAAAATGAATGGAGTGCTGATTCAGGCTATAACATGGATGGAATTTGAAAAGAGCTTCGTAAAAGGAGACAGAAAGAAAAGGCTGTATATTGTACTAGAGGCCCAGCACGTGAAATTGTGCGGATTTAGGGTCCCGAGGCCTAGCCTGTGATCAGTGCCATTTTCCACCTGCTCGCCACTCCTTGGCTGCCACTGCCAGCCAGCCGGTACTCCTTGAAGGCCCTCATCCTGCCCTGCTGCCACAAGCCAGCTACCCGGTTTCCCTCATTCTGCCCACCACTGTAGCTGCCACTGCCAGCCGGTTCCTCTCACAGGCCCTAGTACCACCCAGCCACCACTACAAGCCAATTGGTTCCCCTTGGTGGCCCCCCACCTCATCGTGACTGGTCGAGGGGGTCATTCTGCTCATTCAGTTTATGCCTGGCCTTTTATTATATAGAATTATTCCACTTATACCAAATATGCAGAATAGGCAAATTCATGCAAACAGAAAGTATATTAGTGTATTAGTGTTTGCCAGAGGGTGTGGGACTGGGGCGTGGAAAATGATAGCTGATGGGTTCAGAATCTTCAGGGTGAAGAAAATGTTCAGAAATTAGGTAGTGCTGGTAGTGGCACGACTATGTAATTATACTAAAAACCGCTGAATTGTATAATTTTATGGGTATCTGAATTATAACGTAATAAAAGAGTTTAAAATAATAATAAATGAAACACGTAAGTATTTTTGAATTGGAATATGTACCATTCAGGAAACAAAGGTAGAAAGCAATTCAGGGAAATAAAATAAAATAGGTTAGATTTTTGAGAAGCAGAAAAATATGTAAATCTTTGTGCTTTGAGATTTATTATTGAATGCAGAGCTGTCTGTTAATGATATGAGAAATTACAAAATTTTAACTGAATAAGAAATCTGAATACTAAGCACTGAGGGATGTAATGTGTATCTAAATCAGTCCCTGAAGGGCTTATAGCTTAGGATTCTAATGAATAGATTTCAAAAGCAATAATGCAATATTACCATGCATAATGATTAATGTCCCAGTGTTAGAGACATGCAGCAACAGTTATAAGTATTCTACTCATTCAAGTAACCGAGAGGTTACATACTGAGATAAAGTAATCTTATCTCAAAGAATAGCACACTATTAGGAAGCTTTGAAATGTTAATATTTTAAGAAACACACCATTGTAGCAGAATGATTGTTTAGTACTTATTTTAATGCATTTGTTAGTATCTCTGTTTGAAGTTGGAGAAAACACACACAAAAAAATAATCATTTAGTTAAGCAAGTGTCAGTGAGAACATATAACAAAACAGTTTTACAGGTATCACAACTTAGCTTGTAATTTACAATAACAATCATGTTAAATATGAAAAGGTTTTGAACTTTCCAGTACACCTTGTGAATACCATGTCTCATTTGATCCTCATAAAATCTGTGAGATTGAGCATATTACGCTTCTGCGTAGCTCCAAACATTGAATTTTTTCCTGATCTCATCCTACTTCAAGATAGAAATTAGACAGTGTAACATGGTGACACAGAAGCTGTTGTTTCACTACTAAAGTTGAAGCATAGAGCTGAAACCGGTTTGGCTCAGTGGATAGAGTGTTGGCCTGTGGACTGAAAGGTCCCAGGTTAGATTCTGACCAAGGGCATATACATTGGTTGTGGGCACATCCCCAGTAGGAGGTGTGCAAGAGGCAGCTGATCGATAATTCTCTCCCATCGATGTTTCTAACTTTCTATCCTTCTCTCTTCCTCTCTGTAAAAAATCAATAAAATATATTTAAAATAAAATAAAATAAAGTTGCAGCGTAGAAATCATCCTCCATTCTGTGATAAGTTGCTGGGCTCCAGAAAAACACAGCTAGTGCTCAACAGACTGCCTGGTTTGGAACGGAGGCCATTGTTGGCCATATCGGTGTGTCTTCACTCCTTTTTATTATTAAAGTGTAGATTTGGAAGATGAAATCTTTATAAAGCACTTCTAAGCTCTTATTACTACTGGGTAATTTTATCTTTTAGAGAATACCTGGATTTAACACATCCCTTTATTTTATTTATTTTTTTAATATATTTTATTTATTTTTTACAGAGAGGAAGAGAGAGGGATAGAGAGTTAGAAACATCGATGAGAGAGAAACATCAATCAGCCACCTCCTGCACCACCCCTACTGGGGATGTGCCTGCAACCAAGATACATGCCCTTGACCGGAATTTAACCTGGGACCTTTCAGTCCACAGGCCGATGCTCTATCCACTGAGCCAAACCAGTCCCAGCCCTTTATTTGATTTTCCTTAAAAATTATTTTATTGGCATTTTATTATTTTGAGTTACAAGTAGTGAGTTTCTGAAATTTTACACTGTTCTTCACAGAAATTATTATTTTCTTCTGCCTTACTGGTTCAATGCCTTTTTCCCCCTAGATTGTACTTTTAGACATCACATCTCATTAATTGCTAATACTAGTATAAGAATAAATGTGATCATATGTATTTCTATTATAGACCTCTTTTCTTTCCCTTATCTCTCTTTTTCCTCTGCATTATTTTTTCCAAGAAAACTATGTGTTTTTTTTTTACTTAGTCATCTTTAGCAATTTAGTATATTTGTAATATATTGTTATATATTAGCTATTGTGACTATGCCAAATAATGCTGTACATTTTAAAGCTGTAATATTCACAATCAGGAATAGAAAGAATGAATAAGGTTTGGTGGAGTTGTTCAATAATTAGACCACTGGTCTGTGCATTGAAGGATCCGAGTTTAATTACTAGTCAATGGTGTGTACCAAGGGTTGCAGGTCCAATCCCCAACCCTGGGAATGGTACATGCGGGAAGCAAAGAATCTATGTGTCTTTCTCACATTAAAGTTTCTCTGTTTCTCTCTCTCTCTGCCCCTCTCCCTTCCATTCTCTCTAGATATCAATGGAAAAAATATCCTCACTCCTAAGGTGAGGATTAAAAAAATAATAATAAATGAATGAATGAAAGAAATAGAAAAAAGGAAAAGAAGGAAAAACACTTTGTTAAATCTACATTACCTGAAATCTATTAAACATATTTTGCTTACTCGGAGTAGCAGAATTATAGTTCACGTAGCATTACTTTGTCATTAAACTCCTTTACCACTTCAGTGACCAAGAAAATCTCATCTGGGCCGAATTTCCTTTTGCCCTGTCTTCCTCGACTTATCACATTTAATGAGTTTTGCCTACCTCGATGATCTGAGCTGGGATGTCACTTTTTTTGTAGCAGAGCCTTAGTCTTCATTTTCTTCTTGTGAACTTGCTTGTAGTTCACCCCACTAATGTTCTTACAGGCTTGCTTCTTTCCATAGTTCCCAAAACTTGTTGTTGGTTTGACATAGTTACTCCTCAGCGTTGGTTTCAGTGTGCTTGCTTAATGCTGCCCCTCCGTTCCCTAACCTGGGTGCCCTGTGCTTGCTTTCTACATGTCTCTGCAATAGATTCTTTTATTCTGTAAGTTTTCTCAGAACCAAATAAACTAAGTTAAAGTTGGGTTCCAAATGAAAAGTAGATCCATATATGTCGTAGCATTCCCTGAATATCCATAAGAGCAGCTATTTTCCTTTTGTGATCATTGTTATTCCCAGAAACAAGGCACAATATCTGTACCAGTCAATGTTTGGGCCTACTCTATAGCAGGTCAGATGAGATATCTGTTGATAGTATGGCTACCATTCTCGTAGGTTACAAATACCACCAATATCTTCACTTAGCCAATGTTACACATGCTTAGTAATTAATGACATATCTATGACCTGGTCTAAGTATTCTCAAAAGATTTTTCCTTTAAATATTAAGATATATGGGGTTTGTGTGTGTGTTTTCCCATATGTTTCAAACATTTTAGTTATAAGACCTTTAGATGTTTCTTGTTTGTTTCATGTTTTGTTTTTTGTTCCTACATATACCCTTACCAGTTTCATTTGGATGAATTCAACATATTCTTTTCTTTCTGATATCATGTAAAATACATATTATTTATAGACATAGTAATTGTGGTACAGATACAATTACTATGTCTATAAATTGCCTAAGGACATAGAAGTGTACTGACTAGGAATGGCTAGAATTTGTCTTCTTATGCTCACTCAAAAACCAAAGGCTATTGCTATGGTTATGATTAAGGGTAGAGAATAAGGAAGATAATATCCAGAAGTCTTTTTAGAATTTCCTTTAAGGTTATTTCATTTCAATTGGCATAGTTCTCTTTAGTCAGAGTTGACCTTTAGAGCAGTGAAAAGACAATTTCATCTCCATTTAAATATTGATTCATACTAATTAGAAGTTAGGAAGTCATGTGACTACAACAGCTGAGCAAACATGACATATGTGAGGAATTTTTTAAGTGCCTGCCTCCAGACTCTGATATATCTGATACCTTTGCCAGCAATTTATCAGTACAATTTAGTGTCACAGACACTAATCTAGGCAGCTAGTAGACATATAGTACATCAATAATAGAATGACTCATATTACCTTTCTCTAGCATTATACCCACTTCTTTTTTTGCTTCTCTACACAGCCCCCATAATCATTTAGTATGAAAGATACTGTAAGTCATATATTTAATTAAACATCTAGGGGGTAATTAAAAAAAGACACACAAAAAACAAAACAAACAAAACAAAAAAACTATCTTCTCATTACCTTTTGTTTCCTCATCTTTCCTCCACACACACATATTTACATTCTTACTTCCCCATTCTTTCTTCCTTAGTCCTGTCTTCCTCTTCTGCCTGCCAAAGGCTAATGCTGCTAACCTTATAAAGCTACTGATAATTAGAAATCATTTACTAATGTGACTAATTTGAGCATGTTATAAATGAGTTAGTAGTTAAAGTAATGAGGCACATTACAGAGGCAAAGAAGCATTAATCATATTTTACAATTTTACAAAAGGTCTTTATAGTTACTTCCCAGAATAGGATATCTGCATATGAAAGAAAATTAACATAGAAGAGCAGTGATGTTGTTTGTGTAGGCTTTAGCAAAAATCCACACCCACAATTTGGAGTCAAATAAACAATCAAATTTAGGCTTAAATTTTAGGACACAAGTCAAATCTGTACAATAAGAAATTTCCAATAAATAGAAACACTGAGAATCTGCAGGTTTTTTTTTTGGGGGGGGGGAGGGGTTAAGATGCCATGTACCCAATCAGAGTTTTTAGAGGATAAGCACCAGTCTCACTTCCCAGTGTTTCCTCATCTTCCACACTTAATTATCTAGGTTCCTTTCATTCACATGCTATCCTCCTTCTGCTCTAATCCATACAGTATGCAGTACCCATGCCAAGAGACTTTTGATGGCTTATTATTACCAATATGTGAGAGACTTAACAGGCAATTTATAACCACGCCTCACAATACCTTAGAGTGTCATTTCCTGCTACACATCTCCATGTATACTGTGCTCTTACAATTCCACAATAGGCAACAGAGAAGCTGTATTAAGCCCTGGCTGGTGTGGCTCAGTTGTTTGGGACTATATCCAAAGAAATCTAAAATAGTCATTCAAATACTATATGCAGCATTATTTACAATAGCCAAGTTTTGGAAGCAAGCCAAGTATCCATCTGTAGGTGAGTGGAGAAAGAAAAACCATGGTGCATTTCCTCAAGGGAATACTACTCAGCTGTAAAAAGAAGGAAATCTTACCTTTGTGACAGCATGGATGGACCTGGAGAGCATTATACTAATTGAAATAAGTCAGTCAGAGAGAAACAAGTACTGTATGAGCTCACTCATATGTGGAATCTAATGAACAAAATACACTCATAAAATAGAAACAGAGTCATAAGCACCAGACTGACAGCTATCAGAGGGGTGGGGTGTTAGGAAACTGGTTGAAATAGGTGGTGAAGGGATTACAAAAAACTAACAAACAAAAAACAACAACAACAAACAACAAAAACAACAACAATAAACTCATAGACACAGACAACCGAATGGTGATTAGCAGAGGGAAAGGGGTTTGGGGATGTTGTAGAGGCTAAAGGGAAGAAGAATGGTGGTGGAAGGAGATTTGACTTTGAGTGGTTAATACACAATACAATGTAGAGATAATGTATTATAGAAATGTATACCTGAAGCCTATATATTTTATTGACCAATGTCACCTCAATAAATTCAGTAAAACATAAAATAAAATATTTGCTAGCAAATAAAAGCATGAATCTTCATCTAGTGAATTAATAGCAAAGCATATAAAGTTGGATTTAGCAACTTTAACTTTTAGATTTTTTTGTCAATACTAGAGGCCCGAAGCATGAAATTCATGTAAAAGTTGGCCTTCCTTCCCCCGGCTGCCAGCATCAGCTTCCCTCTGGCACCCAGGACCTGGGCTTCCCTCGCAGCCCCAGTTTTGTCTGGAAGGTTGTCTGGTCTAATTAGCATATTATGCTTATTATAGATTAAGCAAGGGTGGGCAAACTTTTTGACTTGAGGGCCACAATGGGTTCTTAAACTGGACCGGAGGGCCGGAACAAAAGCATGAATGGAGTGTTTGTGTGAACTAATATAAATTCAAAGTAAACATTACATAAAAGGGTACAGTCTTTTTAAAATTTTTTTTATTTCAATAGTTTAGAACAGCCATCTGGCCCTCGGGCAGTAGTTTGCCCACGCCTGGATTAGAGAGATGTAGGTTGAAGACACTTAACTGAGCATGTGTCTCAACTGTACATTTTTTATTATTAATATAATATATGTATACTCTCACAGAATACTGAGAATTATCATTAAGAAACATAATCAAATTCCTGTTTTAGGTATCAATTTGTGTGGTTTAATGTTGTATTAATGGATGAAAAGTTTAATCAGTATTATTCTCCCTCTATGAAACCTTAAGTGATTGTTGCATCCTTCATTGATCTTTTTCTCTTGTAATTTAGCAACTAATTTTATGCTTGTATAGTTATAGTAATCATTATTGTATTACATGTTTTCTTTACCTCTTTAATGAGATTTCACACATCTGAAATACAGAGATTATATATTCATTTTTTTTTCTTTCCTATAGGGCTTAAATAAACCATCTACACATAGATGTTCAATAATTTCTGTTTAATTTTCCTAACTATAAAAACTGCTATAGGTTGTAAACCCAGACCCTGGCTATAGTTCTTTAATGCACATAATTATTTATGTGAAAAATGTTGACAAATATTAAAACAAAGTATTGATTGTTAAATATTTGCTGTGATTTTTAAAATTTTCCATTAGGACTCAGATTTCATTAAAAGCTTCCATCAAATTGATGTATTTTATATTTATTTTTGGTGTTGTGTACCACCCTAACCAGTTTGGCTCAGTGGATAGAGCATCAGCCTGCAGGCTGAAGGGTCCCAGGTTTCGTTCTGGTTAAGGGCATGTACCTTGGTTGCAGGCACATCCCCAGTAGGAGATGTACAGAAGGCAGCTGATCAACGCTTCTCCCAACTTCCTATCCCTCTCTCATCCTCTCTGTAAAAAATCAATAAAATGCATTTAAAATATTTAAAAAAATAATAATAAAATGATGTTTACCTTCTGTATCTCCTTCAGATATCTAATTACGAGCAATTAATATTCTGATTACCAGATCACTATTTAAAAAAAAATGTTATTAGAACCCTTCATGGCTTACACTATTTGGCCAATAATCATGTTGAGTACTCACTGCTTATGCTAAGTACTAAGATTAAGAAAAATGAACAGTACCTGCTAAAATGTATACAAAATAAATATACTTTTTTTTTTAGAAGAAACAAATGTTAGTGGACTTGTTATAGCAGACATCTAGAGACAAACAGCAAATATTAAGCTAAAAGTTGGAATGCCTTAACTTTGCTATACTGGTTCTGCTATTCACTGTGCCCCTACTAGGGACAGATGACATTGAGTCTGAGTGCGCTGTTCCTATATTTTAGATTTAAGATGTATTATTCAATAACTGACTTTATTTCTATTTTCAAAACTGTAAGCAAACAATTACATATAGCACCACACTACTAAATATGTTAATAATTTAGTTTTCAACCTTTCCGTCTTTAATCTGTTTCCAGGGTGAAAGAGGATGCTGGTATAGTGAAAAGTGAATGGTTCCTTCACATTTAGCTTTCCTTCCGTTTTCAACTTAAAAGTTAACTATGTACCTAGTCAGAGGTGTTGAATAATGTTTCCTCCTACCTAAAATTGCTGTCAAAGCATTTTTTTTCTCTTATACTTTGTTATCTCCAGGCACAGCTTTAGGTTATATTTTAAAAGCCATAAAAATATTTTCTTATGATATGATTACATAAATCCTTTATCTACAAACACAAATCATACACGGGTTTGCACTTGAAGATTTTAAAATAAGCAAATAAAGCTACAGGCTATGTAGCAAATGTTGAAACTTATTTGAAATGTTTCTTCCCCCCCTTATTCTTGTAAAAATATTTTACAACTTTCAACCCTGAAAGTTTTTCTTTCTATATAGAAATCATGCCATGGAGTTTCTATTTTGATATCAGTCTCATGGATGAGGCATTTGACCAGGACATCAAATGATCTAGATTTCACCAACTGCTACTGTTTACCCCTGTTTCCACCCCTTAACTGCCTGGGATCTTCATAAAGTTGCTTAACTTTCTTCGGTATCTATTCCCATCTATATTAAAAAAAAATGCCATAAAAATAAATTCAACAAATGTTTATAGCTGACTTTGGTACTGATAGGTTGATATTCTTTCAAGGAAATATATCTTTGTTTTTTCTTTGCTTATCTTATTTAGCGAAAACCCAATGTCCAACATAGGAAAAAAAAATATATATATAACACTTTTACAAGAACTTGGGTTTCTAATGACTTATGGCATGGAGTAGCCTGTATTGGCTGGGGTACTTGAACGATTGTGCTGTGCATCATGCCGAACAAAGAAAAGGGAACATGATAAATGAATACCCTTTTGTTTTGGGGTTTATTAAATGCCTTCACTTTGGTACAATGAGAAATTTGATAAACAGAGTTGATCTTCATGGTTAATGACATTTCCAAATTCTAGAATGCCTATAAATAATGAAGGTACTTCATTATAAACAATACAGGATAGAATAAAAAAAAATCTTCCTTCTGACACATGAGAATAAATTACTTCATATCTCATCTACACTTAGAGAATAATGTTGAGTCTATTCATTTATCCTCTGATATACATTTGTGGATAAATGATGGCATCCTTTTTAGACCTGAAGTCCAATGGCTTAATATGATAAAATGTGACATTTCATAGATATTTTGTAACATATCTTGCATGTCACTGTAGTGCAGTTACACTCAATACCCATTATCACCTAAGGTATTATATAGTTGTAGATCATAAACTTTTCACATAAATTAAACATCACAGCTGGTTGCTTTAATTTGTTCATTATACCACAAATGTTTGAACAGCTTGACTAAAATGAGCCATACTGCAGATTCAAAGGAAGAGCGAAGGTCAACGCACATGAAGCCTAGTCATTTGCACAATTTCTTTGGGATATTTAACAACACTCTGCAGAATGCACTTTAATGGAATGTAACCCCACAGTACATAAGAAAATGGAGTAGACTATTGAAATGGCATTTCACTTCTGGAAAGCAATACTACAAATTCTTAATTTCATGACAGTGTTTACAATAGCACATTTAAAAAATCATGCTTATTGTGCTTTGAAAAGGTTGTTTACTTCTTTCATTGTGATAATCCTGCCTTTTTCCTTTCAAACTTTAAAAAACATCATTAAATCTGCAAAAGAAGGCAGTTAGCAGAAAAGAAAGACCAAGATGATTGCCCTTTCTTATCATTCTCTACCCAAGAAGTTTTTTCCTCTGCAGTTCAAAGACCAAAACACACACACACACACACACACACACACACACACACACATACACAAAAAAAAAAAAACAAAAAAAAAAAACCTGTGTTTTTACTAATTTTTTACTCATTCTATTTGCACTCCAAAAGTCTTTATCTAAAAGGAATGGTAATAAAAATCATTAAATTATCATTCCTTACAATATAAACCCAAATTAAAAGGGTTGTATCTCCAAGGGTGTTCATAGCAATTAGTCCTAAATATTACTGTTAAAGCAATTCATAAGCTAAAATAATTTATGATCAGGAAATAGTATCCCAAATTATGCATTAGTAACACAACAGACATGAAAGAAAGTAGTCAAATAGGTTAATACAGTGATATTTTAATATATTAAAATTATAACTGAATTGCTTCCTTTCTAATCATAAAATCATAGAATTTTAAAGCTGAATCAGAACCAAAAGATCTTTGAGTTTGTTCTCAACAGGATAGCATCTATCTAATAATCATCATCTCTCAATTCTGAATTATTTGTTATCCCTTTATCATAATGCCCTTACTTTCACATTAAGAGCCCAATCCGATCCCATTCACGTTTTGCTGAAGTATGCTCAATTACACTTTCTGATCTAGTCATTCTGTGTGTGTATTTTCTCAGCCAATATTTTAAATACATCCTCCCTTTCAAGACTTCAATTATTATATCCTAGAGTTATCCTATATCTTTTCAATCAAAATAAAATATTCCTTTACTGGTGTAAGAAATTCCTTTTGTCTCATAGTAGAGTTGTTTTGTAACAGCTAAAGTATAAATATAAACTTCTTTGGTTCATATATCATTCATCTTTTCTTCAGCATCCAACTATTTATGTACCTAATTAACGTTCACCAATGTGAATTGCCTCATCATTCTAATCAAACACCTTTTTTTTTTCTTTATAATGAAGGAGGTTGAGCTTCAGGGACATTGTTCTCTAAACAAAACAAGTATTGTTTCCAGCATCAAAACACAAACAAACATTTCTGGCTTACCATGCGTGGGTGCCTCTTGATATATAGGAAAAAAGCTTGCTTTGCTTAGTGATTTAATCAAAGTTTGGTAGTACCAGTTTTGATTTGCTCAATGCAGCCTTCATTGTAATTATCAGAAAACATGCCCCAACCTCTTTATCTCTTGTCTTTTCCCAACTCTCCTGCACACCAATATTTCGGGAGTTGATTTTAGCAGCAATACTAACCTACCACACCTCGCCTCACCTCACCTTCCCTTGTTACCTGGAGGAAATTATAATACATTGAGAAGAATATGGCATTTATAGCAGAGAAATCCAACTATGGTCATATTTCCTAACCTTCTATTATTGTTTTAGTTATTTTTTAATTCTTCTTAGAAAAGTGGCTTTCACAAATTATGGGCTTTCTCATCTTTTCTCAGTGAAAGGGATATGTACACTGGAGGTGAATGTTCTGTGTTGGAATTTTGGCTATGCCACTTGTTCTCTGACCTTGAATCAGATATTAAAGTAGTGTGTATCTCAGATTTCTAATGTAAGAGTTAGAGTAATACACAATAGTTGTTGTGAGAATTTAGTGAATGAGGAATTATGAAGCATTTAGGATCTGTAATAATAAACGCACAACATGCAAATTGACAATGACCAAAAGCAGAACGACTATCCAGATGGTCTTCTGGACAACCATGCTATGACATGTACTGGCACTAGGTCAGCCAAGGTGGGTGCAATGAGATCGGTCCAGGGGACCCCACCATTGCTCCATAATTGATCGCTGTGCAGAGAGAGGCCCAAGCCAGCCAAGTGATTGCACCCCATGCCTGTTGTCCCCAGAGGGAGGCGACTGGTGGAGGTGGGGGAGGGGGGAGAAGGGGTAATGCTGCACAGATGGCAAGCAGCAGCAGTGACAGGGGCAGAGCCAGCTGCCAGCAGCAGGGAGAAGGAAAGCCCTATGGGCCCTGATGGCCAGCCAGGCCCAGGGACCCTACCGGAGGGGGTGCTGGATTAGGAGCTGGTGCAGGCCAGGCTGAATGACTCTCTCCCCCAAGTACATGAATTTCATGCACTGGGCCTCTAGTCACATCATAATTGTTTGCAGTCCGTATTTGTTCATTTTTTTATATAATAGCCAAGCAAGCAAAATGGGAGTGGAAGCATATTGGGGCATAATCCCTAGTCATGAGAAGATGCTAAAGTCATTGACATATATTTACCAAAAGATAATATCTGTCTATGTAAACCTGCTCAGAACACACAGAGCCATCAAACCAGACAGCATAAAATTTTGAATAGAAAGATTGCTATTTAGCAGAATGTGGAGATTCCAGGTATATTCAAACTATTAATAAATATTTTATTGGGTATTTTTATGAACTCAAATTTTATTTATTTATAATGGTAATAATATAAAGCCTGAACTTCCTATGTCACAGACCTGCTGTGAGAATCAGTGAACTGATATGTGCAAAAATTCTTTAAAAACTAGAAGTTAAGAAGAAATTGGAAGGATTATTTTAAAGAATTAAAGTTAAAAGAGCCAGTGGTTTTATAATTAAGCCCTGCCTAATCATCACAGAATGAATGCTTTTTATTTCACTCATTTATTTTATGCCATTGAAAGCACTGAATGGCCTTTTATAATTTACTCTAAAATTCCAGCCTAACTTTAATACTGAAAATTACAGAGCCCCCCCCCAAAAAAAATTTTTTATTTAGAACAATTTCACTTAAGAATAAGATAATGTCTCAATGAAGTCTATTTGCAAATAATGTCTAGTCATGAATTAAAAAGAATCACACAAGTAGTAGGCAAAGATTATCCAATACTTACATTATCTCACTTTTAAAAAAAAACATATTTTATTGATATTTTACAGAGAGGAAGAGAGAGAGATAAAGAGCTAGAAACATCGATTAGAGAGAAACATCAACCTACTGCCTCTTGCACACCCCCTACCGGGGATGTGCCCTCAACCAATGTATAAACCCTTGACCCGAATCGAACCTGGCACACTTCAGTCTGTTGTCCGAAGTTCTACCACTGGTTTGGGCATTATCTCACTTCTTGTTTATAACAACTCCACAGGGTACTTTCTATTATAGCCCCCGTGGACTGGTAATAAAATTGGGTCCTTGCAAGTTAAAGTAACCTCTTCACTTAAATGTAGTAAGTAGTAAATTTAGAATTTGAATCCCTGAAGTCTGACTCCTGAGCTCATAGTCCTAGCAATACACTACCTGGTTTTGCTGACAATGTAAGATTCAAGGATAGTCACATATTTAGTGACTCTATCAACATGATTCATGACAGCCGCAAACTAAAGGAGGCAAATATAAATGGCTTCCACATGTCAGCAAAGATGATGTTATCATCAATGACAAACTTTGAACTTTGTATTTAAAAACCCACAAAACTTTGTTTTATTTCCAAAATAGGCATACTTGCAAAAGACCAGCACTTAAATTTAGTTCAGTTCCCACTAAGACTGGTTGGGCTTCTACAATATCCTGGGACTAGTGTGCTTGGGATATATAAAAAAATGGTACAATGAGGGTGGAAGTGGAATTCTGCCTACCCTAAGAACAAAGGATCCCTGAAGGAGGAGTAAAAGATAGACAAGTGAAGAAAGTCTGGGGGGGGGGGGTGTTTCAGGCAGAATGAACAGCAAATGTACCTGTTTCTAAAATAGCCAGCTCTATATGGGAACTAAAAATAATTCCAAGTTAATCGAGAGCAGAGCAGAGTGAGGTGGGGAGCAGCAGAGATGAGGCTGGGATAGAGGCAGGTGCCAGTTAGCAGAGAGCCTTCTGTCATGCTGTCATGGTGAGGTGCTCCGACTCCAGGCTAGGAGAACTATTTAAAGCCATTTCTTCCTTTGGTGGGTTATATCTGAAGGCGATGGAGTGAAAGTAAACCTAAAAAGGTTGAAATAATACAGAAAGTTGACAAGTGCCTTAGAAGGACAATTGGAGAGGACATGCATTTAGGAATTGTGTGAGAGTTAAATCATCAGAGATAGATGACTTAGAGAGGAATATACAGGTGACCTCTAATATATAAAGTAATTGGGTGGCATGTGAATCCATTCATGATATTCAGAAATTAGGAAGTAGAACCAATAAGGAGATGGAGGAGGCTGATGTGTCCACCAAGTAGCTATGCTCAGATGACTGGAGCTTAGGGGAGAGGTCAGTACAATGGACTGAGGAATTATAAACTCGCAGGTGACACTGCAACATGCAAAGAGCATTAAACAGGGTTTTGTATGACATCGCGTTTGGCATATGGTAAGTTCTCCAAGTTGTTTATTGAAAAACAAAATAAAGCAAGGTGTCATGAGTGAAGAAAAAAACATTGTGGGAAAATAGTACTGTTTAGGGGCAAGATGAAGCACTCACAGCATGTGGTGGAGGGACCTAAATAATATATGATATAATTTATATAAATTGTGTCTAAACATCTAGGGAAAATATTCATCAAATTACATTAGTGATTAACTCAGGTAGAATGGGAGGTAAGTTTGGACAACTGTACAAAGAATGTTGACAGTGTCTCTCTATTTAAGAAATCAAAGAAAGGGCCGAAACCGGTTTGGCTCAGTGGATAGAGTGTCGGTCTGAGGACTGAAAGGTCCCAGGTTCGATTCCGGTCAAGGGCATGTACATAGGTTGCGGGCACATCCCCGGTGGGGGGTGTGCAGGGAGGCAGCTGGTCGATGTTTCTCTCTAATCGATGTTTCTGGCTTTCTATCCCTCTCCCTTCCTCTCTGTGAAAAACCAATACAATATATTTAAAAAAAAATCAAAGAAAGGGAAAACTTGCTGAAATTTGACAGAGTGCTTAGTGAGTCTATAAGTATATGCTATTTTTTGAATTCACTTATATATGCCAGAAATATTTCCTGGCAGCTTTCATTAAAGAGTAACTGGAGATTTTTGAGCAGCAGAATCAATAAGTTCAACCTGCACTTTGTAAAACCTGAACTTGAAAGTAAAATGATGAGAGGGAGTTAGAGTGGACTCAAGACAAGGAGAGATTTTTATTTTATTTTTCAAAGATAGGAGAGACTTCAGCATTTTATATATTTAAGAAAAGGACTGATGAAGGACAGTTTTTTGAAATATAGATGATGTCTCAACAATATAGTTATGAAATGAAAAATGAGAAATTTCATGTCATCCACTATGTCCTTCAAATTCCATTTCAGCAGAGTTAGAGCTTTTATAGTTTTAATATATGCCTTAGAGTATTAAAAGCATAAACTCATTTTGTCTAGTTCTGCATTATAATAAAGAACTAAGGGTAAAATGTTATACTTTTTAGATGACATCATTTCAGAAATTATAGGGAGGCAGTTACCTAATCTATTTTTCTCAAAGGAAATTAGTGACCAGGGGAGTCATTCACAAATTGCAGTGCATTTATATTTTAAAGGGCTATCACGTGGTTGCAGGGCTCTCACTAATACAGTATCACCCCCAAACAAACTGAAAAGAGATCACTTGCTGAAAGAAAGGGAAGCCAACATATAATTTTATATTTCTGAATATTGAATACTGTTTAAAAGGGACTATCATTGAAGTTATGGAAATGTCACAGGATTGGTAAAGGAGAATTTATATAAATGATAGACTCTCTTAATGATTTCAATAATTAATATCCCAGATGAAATATAATTGCCTTTGACCTGCCCTGTATAATAGCACCTACTATGATTTTGTGAGTCATAAATTATTTTAGGATACTGTACAATTTAGCTGGAATTACCTTTTATTTTTGCCGAGTTCATCTTGCATTTGGATGCCCTTTCATTTGGACCTTAAAGAATATGGAATATTTTCCTAAGAAGGACTTTTAGCTATAAAAGCATTGTTTAGTTGTGTTAGAACAATAAACAGAATTGAGAAAAAAAGATGACCATAGTTGGAGGAAGTATTTGAGAAAAAAAATATGATTGTGGTAAGATAACATTGCAACCATCTCCTGGGCAGTAGAAAATCTCTTAATGAAATGCCAATTTTTTTGAATGCCTAAATCACACCATCAACTGTTGGGCAAATAATGTCAGATGAAGGAGAATTCAATAGCCATCACTTACTAATCCCATTACCACAAAGCCCTGTTCTTTATTCTTTTCATTCCCAATGTTCTCTTCCTGATCCTTTTACTAATTTTCTTTTCTCAATCCAATCACTGATACCTCTGCATCTTGATGTCAGTTCACCATCTTGGGCAAGTTGCCTTGAATATTCTCTCACCTCCTGACTCCCAGACGCTGCTATCCATTGCTGTTCTCCAGTGACCTCTGTCCCTCTGCACTAGCCATGGTCTCATATGTGAGATGGACAGTCATCCTAGTCAGATAATGAGAATCTTAAACGTGCTGGCTGCTGTTACAACAGCAATGAAATTTAAATTGCAAGGATACATATGTCCTTCACCATGAGAGAAAGCTAGGGATTTCTTGGAAAGAATCATGGCAAAAACAACTCATGATACTTTACAACTTACAGATGTGGGCTCTTTTTAATCCTCTTATCAACTTCTGCTTTCAGTCTTTGTAGAAATTATAACTTTTGGACATTGTTGTGTTTGTTTTTTTTAATTTGTCCTCTGTCTTGTCTTGGAAGACATTCATATCATGTTCTCAGGTGCATTAATGATCATTCTAAGTGAGCTACCTCCCCCATGAAATGCATGCCGATTTCACTGAAGAATTTAAGCATCAGTGAGGGAGAGTTTTTGTTTGGCAGACCTTTAGATATTTCTGAAATGATGCAGACAATTGGCTATGTTAACGTACAAGGTATTTATTCCTAAAGTGTAATCTTTGAGTTTGGTAATAATTACTAACTATTGGTAAGAATAGTAATCACAAATATTGAAATTTTCTTGTCCATATTTTCTTCTCATTTAGTCCTCAGAACAACTCTGTTTCACAAAATATAATTATCCTCATTTTACTGATTAAAAAGTTGAAATGAAAAAAGGCTTATAAACTTTAAAGTCCCCTGACACAAAATAACAAGATAGTGCTGCTGACCTTTCACTCTTATTTACTATCAGATGTCATTATGAACATTAGTCCTTAAAACTCATACTACTTAGTTGAAAAAGAGAGATTAGGCTGTAACTGAACTCATTGCAAGGCCATGGGGTCAGGCATTTCTAAGCACCCACCTGCTAACTTATTGCTTCTGCTTTTAAATATCACCTATATCAGAACTACTGTGGATACATGAGGCCAAAAGAACTACTAAATAAAAACATTTAAATGAGAGTAAAAGAAGAGGACTACACACAGAGATAGAAATGCCCCTTAATGATGAAGTATATATATAATGCACAGAAATGATTACATAATGTGGGATACAGTGAAGATACTCCCAGATTGAGAAAGGACTTCCAAATGTAGGCCACTGAGAAGAATTATAATGGTTAAGTCTACCATCAGCAGAAAATAAAGGTTCTATAAGAAACAGCAAGTCACATTTGTCATTTTTAAGAAGGGACGGTGGGAAGGGATGTTATATTTTTCTGAGTCACCTCTGCCTGACCTTCCTGGAGACTCTGGTTCCTTGCCCATTTTCACACCACGTGCAAGAAGTTGTGCAAGATGTCTCCAGTGCTTTCTTGTAACTGGTTAAGTTGAAGGTTAAATTCTTGGGCATTTTGCTGCAGACATCAGGCCAGATAACGGTCCATTCTTATGCCATTTTTTCTCTATTCTGAGGAAAATTACAAATTCACATATTCAGGCCACCTCTTGGAATATTTCAAATTTCTAGAATATCCAGAAGAGATATCAAGCCTAATTTTAGGGTGGGAAAATACATACTAATTAGGAATCAACAGCAACAGATATTAACACGATCCTTAAAGGGACGTTTGGATTGTACAATGATGAGGAAAGTACAATTATAGTGTCAGCAGTAGGGAACAAGTTGGAAAGGGCCAATGTGAAAACCACAGTAAAAGGCAAATGACGTTCAGAGTAACTTGAGGTCATATAGTTATAAAATCCTGGAAGGCACATGATTATATTAATAGTAGTAGAGATACAATCACCTTTTTTTATAATTTTCTTTATTGTTTTCTTAAAAAATTGATACAACTGGGAATTATCTAATACTTCTATCACAATCAAATTCAAAAAGTCCAGCTGTGATGGCAATGGGAAAACAACTACCTATATATCTTATGTGGATAGTTAATAAAATAAATTAAAGGGTAAAACAATTTTGCATCCCTAATTCATTGCATTATTTTATTACTGATTTATTCTACCCTTGATACTTTTACAGTAAGTGCTTTTTCTTGATATACTTTGAGAGTGCAAGGCCAGAACAAATGATGAATAAGAAGGCAATACAAAGAGATTCATCCCTGGTAGGTGTTGCTCAGTTGTGAGAGAAGCCACCTGAGCACAAAAAGGTCAAGGGTTCCATTCCTGATCAAGGGTATTCCTCCCTCCCGCCCCCAGTTCAGCACATGTACTGGAAGCAACCCATCGATCTCCGATCTCTCTAAAAATCAGTGGGAAAAATATCCTTGGGTGGGAATTAACACAATAACAACAACAACAAAAAAAGTTTAGAGCAACAATCCTTTTGTTGTTTTCTGAAAATATAATGGAGACTTGGCCTTGACTTAGAATTTTATTTTTTACCATTGGATGGTCTCTGTCACTTAACCAAAAGAATAAGTATCTGATACTGTTTTAAAATGAATTAAAAAAAACATTTAATATTTATATTTTAACTACCGAAATTGGAAAAATCATGTGTAACTTTGAGGAATGCTTTAACATTTCTACATAACCCTTCATTCAAGACCAAGTTAAAATTAATCACTGATGAGCTCGAAAATCCTAAATGAGAAAAAAATGTTTTGAGATTAAAGTGTAAAGAGAGAGACAGGACAGCTGTTGTCAATTTTCTATCCAGCAGTGTCGCTTGATATTACTGTAGCATTTGTAAACACTTATAACTTCACTTGAGCAATTGTTTAGTCCTTGTTGTCAGACTCAATAGTTATCAAATTTATAAATATTTATTTTTACTTGATTAGTAATCTTGCACATGACATATTAGACATATTAAAATAAAATAGTCATTAGTATTGCATAGCAGTGTCATATATTTTAATAGGACATACAAGTATATATGTGCACATACATCATGGAGTGGAAGTAAGTTTACAGTTGTTAGTATGCAAAACACAAAGTTTTTTTTTTCTGGTATTATTAATTACCTTACTCCATAAAATTAACTTTAAACCTACGTTTGCTGCAATCTGTATATTTTTAACGCTTTCTTCAAAAACAAGTCCCTCAAAATTAGCTCTTCCTTATTTGAAATTAGAAATGCTTAGTCTAGACACAAATAAAATATGAAAATACATTAGCTTAAAAGCACATGTAAAAATTAAATTTATTAATGATGCACAAGAGTAATTACTATAATATGAAGAAACCTTCTATCATATGTTTTTTGTTCAATATCACACTTCTAATCTTTTTAGAAGTAAAGTCAAGATTGCCTCCACATACTGTAAGAAAGATACTGTGAAATGATAATTCCACCAAAATAGTTTTTATAAAAAGGATGTTAGATAAATAATGTAGATTGTTTTTAATGTACTTTTAATATCAAAATAATAATTTTTAAAATAAAAATACTTTCAGGGTTCTGGTAATACATAATATATACACATATAATCTGAAATTTATTTATAAAGCTTTAAAAGTGTTGATGTGTGGAACATGCATTAATGACCCATTAAATTCCCTTTGATAAAAAATAATTGTGGTTTTATTCAGATCAGTTGAATGATATAAATTTTTCTTAAGACTGAAATATTTCTGCCCTAACCGATTTGGCTCTGTGGTTAGAACATCAGCCTGTGAATTGAACGATCCCAGGTTCAATTCCGGTAAAGGGCATGTACCTTGGTTGCAGGCACATCCCCAGTAGGTGGTATTGTAGGAGTCAACTATTCGATGTTTCCCTCTCATCAATATTTTTAACTCTTCCTCTATGTAAAAAAATCAATAAAATATGTACTTTTAAAAAGACTAAAATATTTCTGAGGGAAAAAAAGGACCTCTTTGGTATATATATGTTAATGTATCAAAACTAGAGGCCCAGTGCACGAAATTCATGCATGGGGGTAGGGGGAGGGTTGTCCCTCAGCCCAGCCTGCACCCTCTCCAATGAGGGACCCCTCAAGGGATGTCCAACTGCTCATTGCCCGATTCCACCGTGATTGGGCCCAAACAGGCAGTCGGACATCCCTCTCACAACCAAGGACTGCTGGCTCCTAACTGCTCACCTGCCTGCCAGCCAGATCACCCCTAACCACTCCCATGCCAGCCTGATTGATGTCTAACTGCTCCCCTGCCAGCCTGTTTGCCCACAACTTCCCTCCTCTGCCGGCTTGGTCACCCCTAACTGCCCTCCCCTGCACTGTTGATTGCCTCCAACTGCCCTCCCTTGCAGGCCTGGTACCTCTCAGCTGCCCTCCCTTGTAGGCTTGGTGCCTCCCAACTGCCCTCCCCTGCTGGCCATCTTGTGTCCACATGGGGGTAGGATTTTTGACCATATGGGGGCAGCCATCTTGTGTGTTGGAGTGATGGTCAATCTGCATATTACTATTTTATTAGATAGGATAGAGGCCTGGTCCACGGGTGGGGGCCAGCTTGTTTGCCCTGAAGGATGTCCCAGATCAGGGTGAGGGTTCCCTTGGGGCATGGGGCAGGCTGAGTGAGGGGCCTGGGTGGTTTTCAGTTCAGCCACACCCCCCAGAGGCCCTGGTATTTGGGATATATTTACTTTCTACAACTGAAACTTTGTAGCCTGGAGCAGAGCCAAGCCCCCTGCTCACTCAGTGGAGGCAGCTGTTTCTGTTTGTATTTGTTTACTTTCTATAATTGAAAATGTGTAGCCTTGAGTGGAGGCTTAGGCTGGCAAGAGCAGGTGGAAAGCTTGGCTTCCTCTGTTGGCAGGGAAATGCCTCCCTCCTGCTCTCTGTGGCTATAGCCATCTTGGTTGGGTTTATTTGCATACTCTCTCTGATTGGCTGGTGGGTATGGCTGGTGAACATGGCTTGTCGAGAGAGTAATGGTTCATTTGCATGTTAATCTTTTATTAAGTAGGATATTTATTTCTTTTTTCTCCTAACAGGTAAGTGAAACTAGAAGAAAAGTCAGCACAATCACTAAACTTAGCATTTATTGTCTCTCTTTGACAAATTATTTCCCTTAAATTCAACCTAAAAATGAAGCTTTCATATGTCTCGGGGAAAAAATGAATAGTAATAGTATGGTCAAGCTTATTTTGCTGATCAGTCATCTCAAGTACTGCTCTGAAGTTTCATAGTGTTGCATATATCATTTTGACAGATAATTGAGGCATGTCAATGGCACCTGAAAATGTAAGATCACCAAGACCTGGGCTTCACTGTGAGACCAACTTCCCTTTGCTATAATGGCGGTCTTCTTCACTCCAATTGATTCCTGTTTAGTTAGTAACCTGTGTAACTAATGTGCATCACCTGGCAAGCTGAAATGAAAATTTAATTCTCTCTTTCATCTTATTCAACACATTGTCTCAAATTTTAAATGAAATTATATAAAGATGTAGTTCGTGCCGAAACCAGTTTGGCTCAGTGGATAGAGCCTCGGTCTGCGGACTGAGGGGTCCCAGGTTCGATTCCAGTCAAGGGCATGTGCATTGGTTGCGGGCACAACCCCGGTGGGGGGTGTGCGGGAGGCGGCTGGTCGATGTTTCTTTCCCATCGACGTTTCTAGCTCTCTGTCTCTCTCCCTTCCTCTCTGTAAAATATCAATGAAATATATTTTTAAAAATAATAAAAAAAATAAAAAATTAGAGATATAGTTCATTATTGGCCTCACATAATCCAAAGGTGAGAATTAAACTTATTTATTTACTAGCTTTCTCTCTTTGAATTATTATTACTATTTTAACTTTGGGTCAGAACTGTGCATGCAAAGCATATGAGAGTCGCATAAGGCTGCGAGTCATCCAAAGAAAGATTGTGTTTGTTCATCAGAAATTAAGATTGTTACTCCAACTTTCTTTTTATTTATATTTATTTACTATATGTTTTTATTTATTTATTATACTTTATTGTTGACATTCTTACAGATGTCTTTCATTTTCTCCCTTGTTGCCTCTCCTTCCCCAATCTCTATCCTGGTCTAGGTCTTCCCGATGCTAGGTCTTTCCCATGCTATTGTCTGTGTCCATAGGTTATGTGTATATGTTCTTTGGTTAATCTCTTCCTTTCTCCTGTCCCCTCCTACCGTCCACTGTTCCATGCATCCATATCTCAGGACATATTTGTTTGTCATTTTTTATTTTGTTGGTTATATTCCACATATAAGTGAGATCATGTGATGTTTATCTTTCTATAATTGGTTTATTTTGATTAGGATAGTAGTCTCCAGATCCATCTATGTTGTCTCAAAGGGTAACAGATCCTTCTTTTTGCAGCTGCATAATATTCCATTGTGTAAATGTACCATAGCTTTTTTTTTATCCACTCATTTACTGATGGGCACTTGGGCTATTGTAAATAATGCTGCTATAAATATAGGATGCATGTATTCTTTCTGATTGCTACTTTGGGATTCCTGGGTTATATCCCCAGAAGTGGGGATTGCTGGGTAAAACAAAGGGGAAAAATTAACAAATGAGACTACACCAAATTAAAAAGCTTCTACACAGCAAAAGAAACCATTAACAAAATGAAAAGGGAACCTATTATATGGAAAAACATATTTGCCAATGGTACATCTGATAAGGGTTTAATTTTCAAAATAAACAAAGAACTCATCTAGCTCAATACCAAGAAGACAAACAATCCAGTTAAAAAATGGGCAAAGGACCTGAATAGATTCCTCTCTAGAGAGACATTTAGTTCTTCAATAGACATATAAAAACATGCTCAATATCACTAATCGTCAAAGAGATGCAAATTAAAACTACAAAGAGGTATCTATTATATCACATTGCTAGAAGGGCTGCATCATTAAGTCAACAAATGAGAGCTGCCAAGGTTGTGGGGCAAGGTTGGGGAATGTCCAGCCATCAGGCCTTGTAATGCCTGCTAAATCATTTGGTCTGGGCCTACCAAGGCATTAGGGGAGAGTTAAATAAACTTTTGACCAAATATAGCAGGCTAATTTTTAAGTTGATAATTTTGTATGGACTTAGAATCCTGTATAATAAAAGCCTAATATGCTAAGTGTCCGTCCATTCGATCAGTCCCTATGACATGCACTGATCACCAGGGGGCAGAGACTCCAACAAGTAGGTTACCTTGCTGGTGAGGTCTGGCTGATCAGGACTGGGCAAGATGTGCCAGACACACCCTGGAGCCCTCCTGCAGTCCCTTTCCATCCCTGATCATGCACCAGTGAGGTCCCTTGGCCTGGCCTGTGCCCTCTCACAATCTGGGATCCTTGGAGGATATCAGAGAGCCAGTTTCAGCCCAATCCCTGCAGGCCAGGCTGAGGGACCTCACCAATGCACGAATCCATGCACTGGGCCTCTAGTGATATTATAAATATCCAAATATTTTTCTACTCTTTGCAGAAAAAAAGTTTCCTACCCCTGAATTGTGGAGAAAAGGGAACCCTAGAATGCTGGTGGGAATGCTCAGTGCTACAGCCATTGTGGAAAACAGTATAGAGTTTCCTCAAAACATTAAAAATGAATCTTCCATTTGACTAAATACTCTTATTTTAATGTTTATGTGTTGGCATTTTTATTTCTTACATAAAACATATAATCTCATCTTATTTTGATCTAACCTTGTGTGGGATTTTGTCTGGTATTTACTTAGTTTAATACATCTTCATTTATTCTAATTTCTATGTAACTAGAATTTACTCCATCTTGTTCATTTTCCTTTTATGCTTTTCTAATTCAACTTTATAAAATTTTCTTCTAGTGTTTAAAAATTTATCTAGGCTAATTTTATTACTGTTTCGCTAAACTTATGACATATGTATGATAATTTATACTATGATATCATACATAATTTATATGTATGATAATTTATATTTTTTAAACATTTCAGTAACTATCTTCCATCTTACAAAAAAACTCATGCCTTTTGTTCTCTACATCTCCCATTGTATTATTAATGCGTAAAATATTACTTCTATTAACATAGATAAAATTCATTCCTTTTTTTCCTTTCTTCCTTCTCTCTTTTTCTTCATTTACTTATTATAATACACTAAAGGCCCGGTGCACGAATTCATGCATGGTGGGGTCCCTCAGCCTGGCCAGGGATCAGGGTTGATCTTGTCCAGTCCTGCTGGGGGCCAATGGGAGTCAGCCAGAGAGTGAGGGACCACTGAAGGGCCCCAGGTTGTATCCTGCCCTCTCTTCCAGTTACCACCAGCTGGACCCTAGCAGCAGGCTAATCTACTGGTCAGAGTGTCTGTGCCCTGATGGCCAGTGTGTGTCCTATCAGTTGAACATTTAGCATATTACACTTTATTATATAAAACTAGAGGCCCATTGCATGTAGATTCCTGCAATAACAGGGCTTCTGGCAATCTTCCATCCCGCCACTGCCATCTCTCCTGTCTCCCACCTGCACTTTCCCTGTCGCCTCTGCCCTCCACACCCCACCCCACGCTTGCTTTTCCTCCTGCTGCTGACCCCCACCCTCTGTGCTTTCCCTCCCTCAGCTGCCACCCCCCCCCTGTGCTTTCCCTTCCCCTGCCACCCCACACTTTTCTGCCACCACCACCCGCCCCACCCACACACTCCCTCCCTCAGCAAGCATTGCTTTCCACTTTCCCTCCCTCTTCCTTCTATGCTGTCTTCCATCTTCACTCCTCTCTCCCTCCATGTATGCAAATAAATGCCATCATTGTTGGGTTAATTTCCACACTGGTTCTGATTGGCTGTGGGCATAGTGAAGGTACAGTCAATTAGCATTTTTCTCTTTTATTAGTGTTGATGAGTTATTTAACATCATCTCATTATCTGTGTTATTACTGTGCTTCAGAAATATTTATATTTTGTCCAGTTTATTATTTATTAAAATACATGAACTCCTCAAAAGTCTAATTCATTTGGCCTGTGGGCTCATATTACCTATGGAATGTTGGCTGTTTAGTCTTGGAGAAGGACCAAAGGCCAAACCATAGTCTATGTCAGTCTAAGGCAGTTCAAGATGTGTGTATGTGAGGGGAAGGGCATGTGACGTGAACTTTGTGATAGAAAGTCTTAGGCACCACCAACCAGAATACCACTTTTTTCTGTAATGATTGAGCAACAAACAATAGTCAGGATTTACCCCAAAATCCTTAGAAGCATAATATAGGGAGAAGGCGATTTTGCAGGACTGTAATCCACAAATCCTCCAAATGGATCGAGAAAAGTAAAGGACTGAATGCTCAAAGCATGTCAGCCCTCATCACTTTAATTTCACCCACTAAGATTCTCGGTGGCATAGATACCCACAGTGGCTTGAGGAAAGTGGGTAGGCAATGATTGTCCAAAGGCAAGGAAATAGAAGGATGGGATGAGCAGAGGTGAAGCAGAATTTAAAGTGTCTACTGGTGCGTCCGGTTGGCTCTGGCCTAAGCTAAGACCACCCACTTTTCACACAGAGCAATTTAAAATAAGGTCGTTAGGTATTGGATTTTGTCTCTCCCTACTGTGCATTCAGATTTATTTTTAGAAGTGGTAAGCAGCAACCCATGTAACTTGTACATCTTGTGAGTATATGAATTTGTGTGTATGTGTTGATTTGTATTTGTATTCAATGAGCAATATTTATGTAAAATGTTTATATTCATTGGTGTAAAATTTGTCCCCATATTCACTTTCCTCTTTTAAATTGTTCACATACTTGCCGAAACCAGTTTGGCTCAGTGGATAGAGCATCGGTCTGTGGACTGAAAGGTCCCAGGTTGGATTCTGGCTAAGGGCATGTACCGTGGTTGCAGGCACATCCCCAGTAGGGGGTGTGCAGGAGGCAGCTGGTTGATGTTTCTCTCTCATCGATGTTCCTAATTCTCTATCCCTCTTCCTTCCTCTCTGTAAAAAATAAATAAAATATATTTTAAAAATAAATTGTTCACATACTTAGTTTTATAATTTCATAACTATTACCTTTATAGCTACAGAATATTATAGAGTTGAATACCTGTGCTTATTTTACAGTGAAAAAAAATCTTCATTTACAATGAAAAAAGATATTCAGAAATCTGACCTTATAAGTATTCCCTTGAAGGGACATGTAAATGAAGTATGAAAATGCCAAGTATCAGCTAATAAATCATTGTGAAAATTTTCTGTTTATATGCATTTTTTTTACACATTGATAACTCAGAAGTAAAACCATAGAATAGATAATATGGGATGAGATCTATGCAATCTTATATAGAATTGTATTCTTTTATGGATATAATTTAATATGGCTTAATATTACTTTTATAGACTAAATAATTCCCACACATTATTTTAATGGATTAAACTATCTTATTATTTTTCAAACTAAAGAGATATTTAATCAAAGGTAAAACTGATACGTTTGCTTCCTTGCACACACTTACTTACCTAAAAGCATCAACATGCATACATGGCCTCATATTGGAAATACCAAGGCAGCAAATACTGTAAGACAAATAATGTTTGTTTAAATTCCTGCTCACTTTATCGGTGCCCTGCACTGCCCCTCTCCCAAGAACGCAATTTGCTTTGTTCCAAGAAAAGCAGGCTGCACTGCCCGTTGGCTCCATCTCTCCATGACCTCTTTCTCCGCCCCTTTTCCAGTTTTCCTCTTCTTTTTCTTCTTCCTTCTCCACCTGCTTCTGGTTGTTTTTGCCATTTATTGCACCATTTATTCTCTCCCCCTTTCTCACTCTTTTGCTCTGTGTCGTTGTCTTTTTCTTTCATTACCAAATAGTAATAATATATTTTTCCTCACAAGTACCAATGATAGTCATATCTATTAATCCTTAAATCTTTCCATGCGATGGACATTGTACTTATCTTTTTGCCATATAATTAGAGTTGGCAGTGCTTTAGATTCTGATATGGTCCGAATGTTTATGCTACTCCAAATATATTGAATCCTAACCCCCAACGTGATGGTGTTAGGTAGGGCCTTTCCGGCTTGATTAGGTCATAAGAGCAGCCCTCATGAATGGGATGTGTATCTTCATAAAGAATACTTTAGAGGGACTTCTCACCCCTTCCACCATTGTGGGCACCATTTATGAAAAGCAGGCTTTCATCAGACACCAAAACTGCTGGTGACTTCATCTTAGACTTTCCATTATCCAGAACTGTGAGAAATTGCTATTATTTATAAGTCACCCAATCTATGGCATTTTATTATAGCAGCCCACACAGACTATGATTCAATAGAATTTGATGTGTGCAACTTTGAAATTAGATTAAAATTAACAGACTAATGGATTTAGATTAGGAAATGTAAATTTTAAAACTTTGAAATAAAATATATAGTCTCTGTATATTTTTTTTTCCTGTTTTAGATGTTTTACTAAAGATGGAACAAATATATACTTCTTCAGGTATAAGTATTTAAAGAGAGATGAAAAATAAAATAGCATTAAACTTAAATACTCCATATATTTATTTAATGAATTGATACTCTTTAAATATTCTAGCCATGTTCTTTGCTTTGAATTTGAATGCTAACAAAAAATAAATAGTACTTCATAATAAGCTCAGAATATATTATCCACAACAGTGATTTTTAGGGGTGCCTAAAAATTGCCCTTTTGGATTATTAAATTCTGTATTGCATTGTTTTACAAGAGGTTGTTAACATTAAACTGAACAAAAACTAGGCTGATCTCTAAGAATAAATGCAAGTTGCAAGGTTTGCTTTGCTCAGCTCTTTCAAAAAGAATAAAAACATGTGAACCATTTGCATTGTAATTGTAAGAAACAAATTAGTTTCACCTTATAGATTTAAAAAGAAGTGAAATGTATAAAATCATTTACATTTTACATTACAAGAATCCTGAGCCAAGAGAAGAAAAAGGTGAAGAAAACATATTTTAGGCTTTGGGTTAAAGTATTAACAAAAAAACAAAGACACCTTCAAGAGCTTATCTGGTTTCTTGATCAGGAAGTCATACATTTTTTTTTCTTTTCTGGAGCTTATAATATCCTGGGGAGTTGTAGGTCAGACAGAGAGTCAGAGATCCAGTTGGGTAATGCTATTTAGTATTAAACTTACCTTGAATTTGTAAGAAACCAATGAAGCATAATCTGATTTTATTTTGGAAAGTTTAGTTTGGCTGCAATAAGGAGCATATATTAAGAGAAACAAATCTGGAGGAGAAAATGCTCTTAAAAAGGTTTTTGCATTGATTTAGTTGGAAAAAACATGAGGGCCAGGAATAAACACTGACAGTTAAAGTAGAAGGGACATATCCAAGGAATATGTCAGAAGAGAAATTCTTGGATTTGGAATAGGCGAATGTGGGAAGCAAAGCAAACAGGATGACTTCCAGGACTTTATTAAGAGACTAGAGGCCCGGTGCATGGAATTCATGCACAGGGGTGGAGGAGTGTCCCTCAGCCCAGCCTTCACCCTCTCCAATTTGGGAACCTCTCATGGAATGTCCAACTGCCTGCTTAGGCCCTATCTACTGGGATTGGACCTAAACGGGCAGTCGGACATCCCTCTCACAATAAAGGACTCCTGGCTCCCAACTGCTCGCCTGTCTGCTTTCCTGATTGTTCCTAACTGCTTCTGCCTGCCAGCCTGATCACCCCTAACCACTCTCCTGCCAGCCTGATTGATGCCTAACTACTCCCCTGCCAGCCTGTTTGCCCCTAACTGCCCTCCCCTGCTGGGATGGTCACCCCTAACTACCCTCCCCTGCAGGCCTGGTCCCTCCCAACTGCTCTCTCCCTGCAGGCCTGGGTCTCACCCAATTGCTCTCCCCTGCAGGCCCAGCCGCCCCAACTTGCATCCTCTGCCAGCCCGATCACCACTAACTGCCCTCCCCTTCAGGCTTGATCGCCTCCAACTGCCCTCCTTTGCAGGCCTGGTCCCTCCCAACTGCCCTCCCCTGCTGGCCTAATCATCCACAACTGCCCTCCCTTGCAGGCCTGGTCCCTCCCAACTGCCCTTCCCCTGCTGGCCATCTTGTGGTGGCCATCTTGTGTCCACATGGGGGCAGGATCTTTGACCACATGGGGACAGCCATCTTGTGTGTTGGAGTGATGGTCAGTTTGCATATTATTCTTTTATTAGATAGGATTAGATAGGATAGAGGCCTGGTACATGGGTGGGGACCAGCTGGTTTGCCCTGAAGTGTGTCCTGGATTAGGGTAGGGGTTCCCTTAAGGTGTGGGGTGCCCTGGAGAGGAGCCTGTGGTGATTTAAAGACCAGCAACACCCCTGGTGACCCAAGTGGAGGCCCTCGCATCTGGGATTTATTTATCTTCTATAATTGAAACTTTGTAGCTTGGAGCGGAGCCAAGCCTCCTGTTTGCTCCATGGCTGCTGCCATTTTTGTTGAGATTTATTTTTCCTTTATAGTACTTGAAACTTCGTAGCCTTGAGTGGAGGCCTGGGCTGGCAAAAGCAGGCAGATAGCTTGGCTTCCTCAATCTCCAAGGTCAACTCAAGCCTTCTGCTCTCTCCAGCTCCATGACTGACACCATTTTTGTTGGTATTTATTTATCTATTATAATTGAAACTTTGTAGCCTTGGGTGGAGGCCTGGGCCAGCCAGGGCAGGCAGAAAGTTTGGCTGGCCTCCTCCATTCCCAGGAAAACCTAAGCCTTCCTCCTGTTCTCTGTGGCCGCAGCCATCTTGGTTAGGTTTATTTGCATATTCTCTCCTGATTGGCTAGTAGACATGGCTTGTGGGTGTAGTGAAGGTATGGTAAATTTGCATATTATTATTTTATTTGAAAGTATTCTTTGATAGTGATAACTTTTACTGATACAGGGAATCCAAAAAGAAAGAAAAATGTTAGAAAATGACAAGTTTTCTTTAGAATATGGTGAGATTGTGATGCATGAGGGGTATCTACATGAACATGCCTAGTAGACAGTTTAACATATGGGCTAGACATTGTTCAAAGAGGCTAGACATTATTCAAATAATATAAAATTTAATATAATTTAATATAATTTTAATTATATTATAATTAATATAATTTATATTAATTAAATTTTATTTATTAATAAAATGAATGAAAAGGATAAATGTAACTATTTTTTATAATTTTGATATGATGAGTTGTTGCTTTTATTATTAATAAGTTTTATTTCAAATCAACTTAGTTCTCAAACTTCAGGCATCAGTAGGACTTATGTAATATTCTCAAAACAGAATATTTTCATTTATTTATTTATCTTAAATTTATTGGGGTGACAATAGTCTACATGAACATATAGGTTACATGTGGATTGTATTAACTGTTATGAATCAAAATCCATATAGTAGACCAAGCAGAAAAGTTATAGTTAGTGTACATACATCTAGTAATATCCATTTCTCTGGTTAAGTAAAAGTAAGCCTGAAATCACATATTATACCCACCAATCTAGCCAATAGCTTTTAAATGTAAATTCAATGCTGTAGCATTACTAGAAAACAGGTGCATATATTAATTCTAGTGACATTTACTTGTTACAATCTTTTGGAACACAATTTAGCAATATGTAGCATGCATCATAAAGATATCCATATTGTTTGATTAATTCTACCCCCACAATTTATCCCTATGATATAATTCAAAAACAAAAATAGTGCATGTACAAAAATATTCAATATGGTTCTAAAGTTGTCTAAATATCCTGAAGATTTAACAAATAATGTAATATCAGCAAAATGTAACAGAATATGCCCATTACAAGTTCATATGTAAGGAATGGAGGGTGAAATTAAAAGATGCCCCATTTAACCTTGAACCTTAAAGGATTTTTCTTTTAACTCATAAAAATCTATTGAAATTAGATTTAATTAATTGAACTTGCATTACCTTTTTTATGGGACTAATTATACAACTTGTTTTAAACCTAACTAATATTTACCTACCAAAATCATAAACATATTTTCCAATATTTATAATAAAATAAAGAAAATGGAAAAATACTATAATTTTAAGACAATCTAATTGTATCCAACAATGTAAATGTCAGAAATATTGCATATTAATGCTGTAATCTTTTATAACAAAGACTACTAGATCCTATCTAAATTTGACATGTCAGAAAATAGGTTTAAGTATATCACTTAAAATATTAGTGGTTATTTGAATGAACACTAGTAATAACTAGAGGCCAGGTGCACAAAATTTGTGCATGGGAGTTACCCCTCAGCCCAGCCTGTGCCCTCTCCAATCCTCCAATCCAGGACTCCTCAGGGGATATCTGCCGGTTTGGGCCCAAACTGTCAGTTGGATATCCCTCTCACAATTTGGCACTGCTGGTTCCTTACCACTTGCCTGCCTGCCTGATTGCCTCTAACTAGCCACCCCCACCCCTGCCAGCCTGATCACCCCTAATGACCTCTGCTTGCCAGTCTGAGTGCCCCTAACTGCCTCCCCTGCTGGTCTGGTTGTTTCCAACTGCTTCCTTCTGCCAGCCTGGCCTCCCCCAACTGTTCCTTCCCCTGCTGCCCTGGTCACTCCTTACTGCCCCACCCCCAGCCTGGTCGCCCCATACTGCCCCCTCACCCCCCACCAGCCTAGTTGTCCTCAATTGTCCCCTGATGGCCTTGTCACCTCCAACTGCCCCTCTGCCAGTCTGATTGCCCTTCACACACACACCCCCCCCGCCAGCCTGGTGACCCCTCACTGCCTCCCCACCAGCCTGGTCACCCCATGCAGCCTGCTGTTCAGTCATTTGGTTGTCCCTCACTAACCCCCTGCTGACCTGTCACACCACACAGCCTGCTGTTTGGCCATTACTGTGAGGACATCCTGACCAATTTGCATATTATCCTTTTATTAGTATAGATAATTATGGTTTTTTTCTGAGAACATTTAGAAATATTACATCTGTAAAATATTGTCTAGTTTTAAAATAGTTGTTAATACTGTTTGATATTGAGAAGCTTGTTATATAATAGAAAAAAAAGAGCTTAATACAAAATGAGATGTAAGCACTGATTGAAAATACATAGTTAGCATAGTTGCCAACATGTAGTACATATAAATATGCACAGACTATAGTTGTATGCATTTTATTAATACAGTTTAGTTTTGAGTTCTTAGTTCCTAATTTATTCAAATGCAAATTTTAAATGCATATTTAAAAAGCAACTGCAAACAAAACTAGACTTGAAGACTGCTACTTAGGATCCTACCACTAGTCACTGTTTTTTAGAAATATTTAATTTCTTTAGAATTAGTTCTCTTTCCTTGACTTTTGGTTTTGGCTTTCTCTTTTTCTTGATTAGGTCTGTCTTAATAATAAACGTCAGGAAAATAATTTGTTCTACCATAAGCTAAAATGGAGGGAAGGAAGGGGAGGGAGGGAGTAAGGGGAAGAGATCAACCAAAGGACCTGTATGCATGCATATAAGCCTAACCCAGTGGTCAGCAAATTCATTAGTCATCAGAGCCAAATATCAATAGCTCAATGATTGAAATTTCTTTTGAGAGCCAATTTTTTTAAACTTCTAACTCCACTTCTTCAAACTAGGCTCACCCAGGCCATGGTATTTTGTAGAAGAGCCATACTCAAGGGGCCAAACAGCCGCATGTGGCTCAAGAGCCGCAGTTTGCTGACCATGGGCCTGGGCCTAAACAATGGACACAGACAACAGGGGGTGAAGGCATGAGTAGGCGGATGGGAGCTAATGGGAGGATAAGGACACATATAATACCTTAATCAATAAAGATATTTAAAAAAATAGACTACCTCAGTGACTCGTGAAACCAAAGACAAGACTGAGGCTGGGGCCCAGGAACAACTTTCATTAACAATTAAGATGATAGTAATCCTCATTTTCTCTACTCATCCCTGCTGTTCTTTGATCTTTCTCTCTCTCAGACCAACTTTCATTTGCTTGTATCACCAAAAATTCAGCCCACGGTAGCTTAGACATAACCACTTTTGATCCAAGCACCACAAGAAAGAATAACTTTTCTTTCTTCTTGTACCAAGACTGCCAGAGCAGGCCTCCAGTCCAGCTTGGGAATAGGGTCAATTCTCACTCTGCAATGCAGGCACTGTGGCAGCATGCTCATATCGCACTCCCTGCGGCCCTGGCCACAGCCATGTGGCTGGAGTGGAGGTCAGTGAAGTTCCCGGGAAAGTGTGGATGTGTGAAGGGAGCAGTGAGGAGTGCTGATTAGAAAACATGGGTGCTGCTGTCATCTGAAAGAGGAATGCATTCCTTTAGAGATTCTTTGTGCTCTTGGTCCTCTTACGAGCACTATTTATAGCTATTAGCAACCCAACAGTCTCTTGAAACAATTCTTACAACTCATACCTGCTTAAATATCTCAAAGTGATCTCACTTTTTCATATGTTCTATGTTCCATTTGCCTTCCCTCAATTCATCCTGCTGCTTCTCGATCTCCCATTTACCCCCGTTTCCAATTAAACTGACTTCTGCAGCGTTCCCGATATTAGAAGTGCTGCCCCCATCCAGCGATCCCTGCTCAGAACAGAGACCTGGGATTTATTCTTGACTTTTTCCTTTCTTTAACCTACCTGTACAGTGAATTACAAGTCCTTAAATCTAGCTCTTCTTTTGAGTCTGAAAAGAATACAGGGCTCTATGCCTTTTACCTAAAGCATTTCTTCTAAACTACATTATCAAGAGTATTCCAAATTCCCCTACACCTATGTATTCCTTGCCTCTATTTTTTTTTTCTCCATATAGCAGTCAGAATGATGCTGGCCAAATATAAAGGGGAGATACTTAAAAACATTTTCATTGCCAAAACTGGTTTGGCTCAGTGGATAGAGCGTTGGCCTGTGGACTGGAGGGTCCCGGGTTCAATTCCGGTCAAGGGCATGTACCTTGGTTGCTGGCACATCCCCAGTAAGGGGGGGTGCAGGAGGCAGCTGATTGATGATTCTTTCTCATTGATGTTTCTAACTCTCTATTCCTCTCTCTTCCTCTCTGTAAAAAATCAATAAAATATATTTTTTAAAAAACAAAAAACATTTTCATGGTTTGCCAGTGAACTTAACATAAAACCAATGCCTAGCAGAACCTAATATAATCATATGCCGATATCCCTCTTGCTCACTAAATTCTGGTCACACTGTACTTTTTTTCAGTTCCTTTAAAAACAAACAAACAAACAAACAAACAAACAAACAAAAAACTATCCCACACCCACCCTGGAGATTTCTTCAATCTCTCTGTTTCAAACATTCCCCTGCCTACTGCTTCTCTGTGCCCTTGTCCTGTAGGTGTAATGTTAAGGGCCATTTCCGTAGTAAGGCACGGCATGTGGCTTTATGGTATTCTCTTTCCTAGGTGCTCATTGCTTCCCTTTATATCACCAACATTTGCAATTTTACACCTATTGGTTTCCTTATTGGAAGCCCGTTTCCCCTATAAACTCTAAGTAGTGAAACAGCAAGAACAACAATCTGTTCACCACTCCATATGTAAGGAGAGCATTGGGGGTAGCCTTCTGTACAGACCTCTCTCTAGAGAGAGCCTGCACCCCCGCCAGCTGCGCAGCCAACTGAGTTATGTCTTCCTTAGGAGCTGGGCTCCAAAACGGCTCACAGTGAACAATTAGCCAAATATTTTATAGACGTATTTTTGTTTGTTAATGTAAAATATATACAATACAACGCATTCAACAAACTAAAATGCTGTTGTGTTTTTAATTATACAGAGGGGGGGAAAAAGTGAAATCAGTTTAATTTACATAATAAAATGTACTCTAATTACTGACAGATGGATGAATAAATTATAGATACACATGAAATATTTGTTGGAATCAATTAAATCCAGCTTTAAATGTCTTTACCTAACAGTTGTTTAAAAGATCAATAAACAGACATCCAGAACAACTAATTCCAGTCACCCATAATCCCTTCAGCTTCTCTGTTTTATTATATTCCGCTCTTCAGAGAGATATATGGGATTTTATTTTATTTTTCACTCTTGCTTAGGAGTGTGCTGAAGGAAATTTGAAGGGTAATGCATTTTATGGCATTCAGAATGTCTTGAGTTTGACAGTGAAGTTTGATCTGTGTGGAGAATTTGTCCTGTGAAGTTTGATTCATGACATTGTTGTTTTCTAGCCGATTGTCAACCTGTAAGGCTGTGCTGACTTTGCAGGTCTGTAGTGATCTTTCTGTCGCCTCCCGTACACAAGTACTTGTATTTTCACAATGCTGTCATCAGCATATTGCCATTATGAGTGACTGCCTTGATAAACTGTCACACAGCTCATTGTAAGAGTTTTTATATACGCTAAAATTAAGACACTACAATAAAATAAAATGCTTGCAATCCCCTAAAGCAAAACTTTTCTTCAAAAAGGAAATTTCCTTTTTAATCATAATGATAAAGTGGGCTGAGTAAAACATTCTGACCTTCCTAAATAACAATATCAGAAAATAAAAGCTCAAGGAATCTTTGCTATTTTTGCAAGGTGTCAATCTCCATATAGAAGGCAGGTTTTTTGTTTTTAATAATTCAGATTTTTTTTTAGAGGAATTATTTTTAAGGTTGAATTTAAGGTTCAATGGATATTGTATTGGCCAATAACTATACTGAAACTCATTTTTTTCCCCACATTGATCCAGTGTGTGCGTTTATTTGGGGGGCTTAAAAGGGGCAATAACCAAGTCCTTTTTTCTCCCCCTTCTAAATTCAGAATAAATTATAAAATAGGAAACTTGGAAAGATTTAATCTATACTAATAAAAGGGTAATATGCTGATTAGATCAGGTTGACCAGCCATCTTCTGGACATCTGACTTCCTTCTGGACAAAGCCAAGGTGGTGGGGACCAAGACAGAGAGGGCAGTGGGGGCAAAATCAGGCCATCAGGGGAGAGCAGTTGGGGGTGAGATCAGGCGGCAGGGGAGGGCAGTTAGGGGCAACCAGGCTGGCAGGGGAGAGCCAGGCAGGCAAGCAGAGGCAGCTACGGTGATCAGGCAGGCAGGCAGGTGAGCTGTTAGGAGCCAGCAGTCCCAGATTGTGAGATAGATGTCCAGGATCCGGCCTAAACCAGTAGTCAGACATCTCCCCAAGGGGTCCCTGATTGAAAAGGGTGCAGGCTGGGCTGAGGGAACCCCTCCCATGCACGGATTTCGTGTACCAGGCCACTAGTTATAATGTAATACACTATGAATCAGCATTGGAATGCAACTATAAAAGCTTCTAATACCTTCTTTACTGAACTGAAGTGATTCACTAGGGTTGCTGACAGAGCGAGAAATTGCATCCTCTCCCACAGGGCAAGTCTGAACACTTATGCCTGGGCAAGCTGAGATTTCAGGCTACGTACATATCATGTCAGTAAGAAGCAGAGTGCATGTGTGTTTACCCTGAGGTCACTTCCCAGCTTATAGAAGAAGAAGAGTGAGTGGAGAGGTAGGGAAAGAAACCAAAAGTATACTTCTAGCAGAAGTTCCTCATGAAAATATGGGCCAAGGGAATGAAGGGCCCCTTTTCTAATAGAAAGTGTGTTTTATAGACCGGGATGTTGTTAATGGGGAATGTTTGGGACCGGATATAAAAAATAAACTCTCTTGGGCCATATTACTTATGGAAGACACTTCTCTATTCATCCTCCCCCTCTCCAATTAACTTTATTGGCTAAATCACTTCATTAATTTTTCACCCACAGTATTCAGGCAATAAATAGCTTTTTAATTTTTATAAGCTTTTTATTAAAAAAAAACAACTAATTTATCCATGAGAATATTTCTCACTTGATGTTACTGCATCCTGTCAGACAGGTGTGTGATCTGTACCTGTTCTGCAATGCCCTCACTTTTGTCTCTGCATTCTTTCTTCTCCATTTCTTTTGTTTTATTCTTAAGGCATGTGTACAGCCTAGAATCACTAGACTAACACCACAGTTAATAAATAATTATTAGAGGCTTGCCAACAATGTGTTTTGTTTGTTTTTATTTTGCAGGATAAAGTAAAGCATTTACAGAAGGCTTTTGCTTCAAGAGTAGATAAATCCACACAGACTGAAGTTCTAGGCTATGATGTAAGTAGCTATATAAAACAATTTTTGTCTTCTTTATTGGTATTCAGACTTCCACAAGCTTATTTGCCTCTGCTGCTTCTATGCCCATGCATTGATTTAAAAGAATTTAGTGATGCACTATTTATCTTTTACTCTTAAATAATTCCCAAATACCCTCTGGGAACTGAAAAACATAATTACATAGGCACTGACTAGCATACCAATATTTTATTATTAGTTTTAAGCCAACATTTCTAATATAGTCCTTCGAATTAGTTAATTTGCAGACATGTAGATGATACATAATAGAATACTAGGACAATTTATTTTTAAAGAAGTATTAATTTATTTATTAACAGTTTAATAAAGTTTGCGTCACCAAAGCTAGGCACATCATTTTTATAATCTAGAGCATAAAAAGAAACACAATTTAACAGAGACATTTAATTTAAAAAAATTAGTTTTTGGACTTAGTGCAGGCTACAGAAAGTAATTTATTGCAAGTTAGCATTTTTTTTCTTCATACATGTTGAACTGTCAAAGAATGTAAAATGTGTTTGAATAGAAGATCGTTTTAAGTAACACTGGGTGATTTTGGATAACTTTGATTTAAATACCTATTTTTTTCCTTAACTGTAGCTAAGAAATTTTTATTTTGCCTAAGTCATGACTTTAAACTTCATTTTGATGAAAAAATAGAGGATTTATCTTTTAGGTAAAATTTGTGAGAACTCTCTTCTAGTTAAAAACATTTATTATAGAATTATTAGCACTTCATGACAAGTATAAATAGAATAGCAATAATTTTAAGTTTTTTTATGAAGGTATATCATTATATACAGTGTATGTATTGATACAGTGTATGCTTATTTGCATGTCCTCATTATATTAAACAACATAAGTATGGATATTACTTTTGTGTTGCCTTAAAAAGCATATTAATACACTTAATATAAAGCTATTTGTCTCTATTAGGAAATAAACCAAAGTTTTTAATTCCAGTGCAAATTGGTTTTCAATATTTACATGCAGTATTTTTTAATTAAAAAAAAAACACTAGAAGTTATGCTTTTATTTTAAACTTTTCTTATATTTATTTTAATGTTTTTGAGAAACCTAAATCTTCTAATTTCAGTGTTATAACTATAATACTTCTTGAATACCAGTGTTATGTATTGTTTCAATTATGTTAATGCTTCATATTTTAAGAAAAATATTTTTATTAAGTTCAAAGAGAATTTTCCATACATATTTCAATATTAATCTTTTTGGGAGGAGTATTTTTCTGTTTAAAAATTTTAAATACACAGTATTTGCATATCTGTGTCTAGGATATAAATAAACCCAGTATGTATTTTTACAAATAATAACCTATATATTTTTATTTATTTATTTATTTATTTATTTATTTAAATATATTTTATTGATTTTCCACAGAGAGGAAGGGAGAGGGATAGAGAGCTAGAAACATCAATGAGAGAGAAACATCGACCAGCTGCCTCCTGCACACCCCCTAACGGGGATGTGCCCGCAACCAATGTACATGCCCTTGACCGGAATCGAACCTGGGACCTTCCAGTCCGCAGACCGACACTCTATCCACTGAGCCAAACCGGCCTCGGCAACCTATATATTTTTAAATCTTCAAGCCAGAGGATTGTCCAATAAGCAATGAATCCAGAGTTCCCATAAAATCTTGTCCCAATATTACAAAAACATACAACACAGGAACAAGTTTACTTATAGTCCTATTTCAAAGCCCTGAATTTTCAAATAACTTAACTGAGTTTCAAAAAGTGAAGTCACTTGTTCCCTGCACATGGTAGTGGTAAAATTTAGCTCTTTATTAAAATTAATGTGTTCTTAAAAATAAATAAGTAGCATGCTTTTGAATTTGGATAAATAGTCCATTTTACCCAATATATGGATATTATATTTGGGAGATGGAATTCTAAGTCTCTAAATGACTGGAAAAAAAAGTATAGAATGTCAGAGCTCTGTAACACGTAACACTTAGGACTGCTTGTGAGAAAGAGTTGCTAAAACATGAATGGCACAGAGGAGAGACTCGGTGCAGTGCTACCAAAGCTGAAGCTACTAGCAGTAGCTTATGTATTTGCCCACCTATCCCTCATCATTTTTTTTTTGTTTCCACATAAATTTTTTATATCAGAGCTATTTAATTCTCCAACCATGTAAATAAAATTAAAGTCACTAACATAGTTAATCCTTATTATTAAATTCTCATTGTCAAATCCTCATTGTTTCTATCTTTTTCATAACTGACAGTGAAAGCTTCATGTATTTGACTGGATTGGGTTATGTTAAAGAATAATGATTTCTTGGTAGTGAGCTCCTAAAGGATCCCCGTGTATTATTATTTTGGTGGTTATTAACGTGGACTAATAATCATTTTTAAAGACTTCATGTAAACAATTCTCGGTGACATATTCTAGGATATAATCATCAGAATTAGAAAATTAATTACCAAATATATTTATTTTTTTGAGGTAACTGTCGTAATGAACCTCAGAGCATTCTCTCTGGGGAGGAAGGGTTTTAAATAAGTTAGAAATAAGTAAGGTATTTTAAAAGTGTTACTTGTGTGACTATTTGGAATGTATGATTCATCAGTAGTGTGATTTTTCCATGACTTGGATATATCTTCTATACTTTTCAATATTTGTTTACAAATAATTTTCACCTTTTATATGCAATAAGAATTAATCTTTTATTTTTTTAAAATATATTTTATTGATTTTTTTTACAGAGAGGAAGGGAGAGGGACAGAGAGTCAGAAACATCGATGAGAGAGAAACATCGATCAGCTGCCTCCTGCACACCCCCTACTGGGGATGTGCCCGTAACCCAGGTACATGCCCTTCATGGGAATCGAACCCGCGACCCTTCAGTCCGCAGGCCAACGCTCTATCCACTGAGCCAAACCGGTCAGGGCAGAATTAATCTTTTAATTTATAATATTTTGTTTGCCTTTTTTTCAGAAAACATAGTTTGACATAATTTTTCACAAATATGATATATAACAGAGGCCCAGTGCATGGATTTATGCACCAGTGGGGTCCCTCAGCCTAGCCTGCGGGGATTGGGCCAAAATTGGCTCTCCCATGTCCCCCAAGGGGTCCCAGATTTTGAGAGGGCTGTTCGTGGGTGATGCACCCGAGAATCGAATCCCGCTCCCTCCTCTCTGGTTCTCGTCACCCAAGAACCGCAGCTGCCAAGTCACCGCAGCTCGGCAGCTCCTGCATTGAGCGCCTGCCTCCTGGTGGTCAGTGTGCACCAAAGCTACCCGTCAGCCCACCGGATGGTCACTTAGGCTTTTATGTATATAGATGCCCACATAGAATATACCTCTTTATAATTTGCAATACTATTAGAAAAAATAATGAAAAATCTTGTAAATATCTTGCATGTTATTGATGATTCTTATACTCCCTTCTTCCTTCCTAAAGCTGCTTAACCACTGGCCACACATTTTTCTTTATGGATCATTATAAATCATGTTTTAGTGATATGAATGCCAGGATATAAGAGATTACAAGTATGCGCTGATATAATTTCCTTGGGAAGATAGCTGTTGCTACACATTTTGCTTAAGATGGGTAATAGAATCTCCATTAGAGCTTCATTATAGTGAAAACTATTGAAATAAATTTCTAAAAATTCACTGTAGTGAGTAAGTTTAAAGGTTTGTACAATAACTACTCTATCCTGTACCAGGTTCATCAGGAGACTTAAAACTAATGTTAGTGTACAATGTGCTCTGATTGGAAATGCACATGGCACAAATTATTGAAAAATAAATCCAGAGTGCCTTGGCAAAGCCCGTAAACACAATAGTTCATGTGATGAAGGAGATTGTTAAATAAATGATGAATGCGTCTTAAATAATCAATGCCAATTTAACCTCTTTCACCTTCCTCTGTCTGCACAGGCTTAGTTTATTGAAAGATCAAAGAATAATTTCTTAGGTGCCACTTGTGTTATTAAAACAGGGTAGAAGATGAATAGATGTAGTCAAGTTAGCAATGCTGCCGAGGATAAGATTACATTAAGAGGTGGGGAAGACTTTTCTGATTGTATCAACCGTATAAATAGATGCTTCCACATAGTATATAAGCTGTCTGTAAACATAGTTTGAACTACTGCAAATAACATTTTGGTTAAAATAACTGAGAGTGAATATCCAAAATCCTCAGTGAATATTTTATATTCTGACACTGACAAAATACAGGAACTTTTATTAATTTGACATATTTGTGGATAGCTTTGCTTTTTCAACTTTCTTTTGATGTTCTGAGAAGATCGCCTTTTTTAAAAATGTGGCTATTTCACTAAGTGCACATGTTCTTTTCAATTTGTGCCTGAACGTAAAACAGTCACAGGGTTTCTAAGTTGCTCTTTTAAGCAAAAGTACTAACATTTTAAAAATGGTTCTTCTTTTCATTAGTGAATGTTTTGCTTTTATATTTAATAAGTGTTTCTATTAGTTTTAAACTTTCAATTATTTATATTTTCTTTGAGTTTTGAAGTTATTGGATATATCATCAAATGTAATTTACCACTGTAGTCAAAATATCATTGGTGGTTTTAATTTGCTTATTTAAAATGACCTGAATAGCCGAAACCGGTTTGGCTCAGGGGTAGAGCGTCGGTCTGCGGACTGAAAGGTCCCAGGTTCAATTCCGGTCAGGGGCATGTACATTGGTTGCAGGCACATCCCCGGTAGAGGGTGTGCAAGAGGCAGCTGGTCGATGTTCTCTCTCATCGACGTTTCTAGCTCTCTATCTCTCTCCTTTCCTCTCTGTAAAATATCAATAAAATATATTTTTTTTTAAAATAAAAAAATAAAATGACCTGAATAGTGACATCACACATATTTTGTCTCAGTAGCATACGAATGAAGCATACATTAATTTTGAAATGTGTGCTCAAAACACTGTGTTTTCCAAATATTTTAGCACATTTTCCAAAAGGTGAGATTTGCTTTATAAGTATAGTTTTCTGCCCATGTGCTAGGAAATGAATTATGAATACACATTTTGAAAAACTGCTCAGTGCTATCTGTGTAGTCTCAATCTATACTACTCTTCTTAGATTTAATTTTGGAGAGCTCCTGGCACAGTTAGTGATATGCAGGGAGCTCTAGCTAATATGAAAATAGTTTATCATGTAAGTAATAAAAGTTATTATTTTTTTACTGTAATTGTTTTATTAACTCCTGTGCAAAGCTATTTTTGTTATGCTAATGTATTGTGTCAGCCCATGGCTTATGCCCAATTCTAAGAATTGAATAACTCTCAATTAAGCTCTCATCTCCCTGATAATAAACTATAGTTTCTATCTGGGAACCATTTGTTCCGGCCATTTCCTTTAATTCAATACTTCTAATCATGCATCAACATGCCCAGCACTTAGGAGATGAATGTGGTCCCCACATTCTTTATTTATATTTACTTATCTCACATGTCCCTGTTAATTTTTACAAATTAAAAAAATCAGGCTTAAAAACAGAATGCTATACTTCAAGTTTTCTTTTGGACTACAGGTTTTAATATTACAGTAAGGACAAGTTCAGACAAGAACACTGATTAAAAACAATTACAGGAAACATGATCACTTGCTGCAGGTGCTTATTAACATTCTGTGGAGGAGCCACGGCTCCCCAGGGGTGAAGCTCTAAGGGCATTATCGTTAAAATCTCTACATGCATTCACTCAACAAATATTCCTAACTGACCCCTGGAAGCCAGGCCTTCTTCTTTGTCCTTCGGATACATCCTTTAATCAAACAATAAATATGCCCTCGTGGAGCTCCCGTTTTGTGAGGGAAGACTTATAATAAACAATAAATACAAAATATAATTACATTATTTAGTGCGCTAGCAGGTGCTAAGTGCATTTAGAAAAGAAAAAAATAGCATAGGGAAGGGGTAATTGTAAATGTAGGGATGGGGGTGAGCGTTATAATCAGAAATTTTAAACAAGGTAATATGGGCAGGTTGGAGAGTGAGATGGGAGATGTGATGCACGGAGGAGGTGAGAAGAAAATCACAGTTAGGCAGAAGTCCTTCTTGATGCGGGCTTCATGAACACGTTCAATTGGTAAGAACAAATCGCTTTACTTGCTGCAGCCTGAGGTAAGAGCAGTCGGCTTCATTGGGAAGCTGTGCTGTGTGGGAAACAATGCATTTGGTGCCATTACACCTTACACTCAGACCCAGTGCAGGAGGAGATTTTACACCAGGGAAGCACAGACTGAGCCAGGGAACAGCCAGCTCAGGCCTCTCAGAGCACGCGCACTAGAATAAGCACTGAGAAGAGAGCTGGGGAGACTCATCTAAGCTTTGTCAATTACATTTGGTTTTCTTTCTTTTTTATTTTTAAAATTTCTTTGTTGATTATGCTATCCCATAATTGTCCTCATCCCCCCATTCCCATCCCAAACCCCTCCCCACTTATGCCCCCGCTCCCCTGTTGTCCGTGACCACATTTGCGTTTCCTCTTTTTTGCATGCACCCTCTCTACTCCTTTCTCTCTCTCTGTGTGGGCCACTCTTCTTCTAGAATCAAATTTATATGCTTCAAATGTAAAGTTAATGTCAACTTAAGAAATGTCCAGACCTGTAAGGATTTTTATGAGTTTATTTGAGCCAAACTAAGGACAGTTGCAGGCAACTGTCCTTGTTTCTCAAACCTCAGTGGGTTGAGAAAATGCTCTGGAAAATGGCAGGTTTACACCTTATTTTATACATTACAATCAAAAGAGGAGGCATAAGTGGGTTTCAGGTTATATGAAATACATTGGTGGTAGATTAGGAAGGTAGGAGAAAGCAAAGTGGGGAACTCTCTGGGATTGGATATAAAGTAAACAGATAGATACATACTTCTTTTACGTAGGTGGGTACAGGTTAGTTAACAGTGAACAATTCACAATGATAATGAAGGGATCTGTGGGCTCCCAATCTGGTAAGGTGTTGTGCATTGAGAGGCCCAAAAAAGAAAGTGATTTTGTTATTCCAAAAGCATGTTATCAGGTATGTTATCCTCTATTCAGAAAGATGACAGTTAAGGTAAAGATGTCCTCTGTTCGGGAAAAATACTCACCTAGGATATGATGACAGGCCATGAACTGCTTTTAGTTGGAAATTTTTAATTTCAGACCATTCTGTGTGGTTACTTTAGGTCTCTGGGTTCATAAGGCCACCATGCAGGCCTCACCTGAGCTTGTCAGGTTAATATGTGGTCCCTTTTCATCCACATTAAACCTCATTGTACATTAGTGCATCCCATTAATCAGAGGTGTGCCAGTAAATGAATAGAAAGCATTCAATAATTACTTGGTGAAAAGTAAATACATTAACTAAAAGGCTGTAATGTTACTACTAAGATACAATAATATAAAATAAAATGTAGGACAGCAATATGCACTTCTGTAGTTTTTGTTGTAAATACAGTAAAATAATACATAGTAATTTGTCATAGACTTTTAGTATCATAGTACTAACACATTTTGAAATGACTCCGTGTGCCTTATTTAGAACAAAGCATTCAATGCAGATCAGCATATACAACCAGTAGTTTTAAAACCTAAGCATCTACATTCAGTTGCTTTTACAATATTGTACTGAATGCTTCTTTGTAAAATCCTGAATCTTTATCTAAAAGCCAGATCACTCCTGGAATGTCTCCAAGTCTTTAATTCAGCTTTGACTGCAAACAATTAAGTAACTGGTAATTCTTTTGTTAAGAGAATTTGTGTTTAAAATCTTTATGGGGAGGAAAGCAAGGCTAGGTATTGACTATAAAAGCTGTTATGATTATAGAAAAGCATTCATTAAAATGAAACAATAAAAGAACAAATACAACATATTTTGTATAGCTTAAATTATGTAGGGAAGGAAAAATAACTTTATCTCTACCTTCTAGGATTCTTGACTGAGTTCTTCCCTCCCTGCATAGTAAGTGACTGATTAACATTAGTGGGAGAAAGACAGAAATTTAGTAATATGTATACACGTGAGAGACACTCAGGAAAATTGAGTAACTCCCCAAATGGCCAAAGCTACCACCTTAAATAGCATGTCCAATTGAAGACAATAAAACGCTGTTGTGAGGGAAGAGAGGACCCTGGTATGGAATGTACCAGGAAACACATGGTAAACAAGGTTATGGCTGTAACACAGATTTAAGTGGGTGCCTTCTCTATTGGTAAGAGTTTCTAGACATTAGTTTTCCTACTCTTTCTGGTACTAAAAGAGAGACACCCTTAAAAATAGAGTTTTCCCTTATGAATGTAAATGTCTCCCACAGAAGGTAACTTTTACTTTTTAGAGCTTATCCTTTATCTGCAGTCTCTTGAAAATAGCCATCTCTAGATCATTTACCTATCAAAAAGGCATATTTTAGGGTGGCACATTCTGTTCCTCTTTTTAAAAAAATATATATTTTATTGATTTTTTACAGAGAGGAAGAGAGAGGGATAGAGAGTTAGAAACATCAATGAGAAAGAATCATCGATCAGCTGCCTCTTGCACACCCCCTACTGGGGATGTGCCCACAACCAAGGTACACGCCCTTGACTGGAATTGAACCTGGGACCTTTCAGTACGCAAGCCAAAGCTCTATACACTGAGCCAAACCGGTTTTGGTGGCAAATTTTGTTCCTCTTCACTAGCATCTATCTTCTGTGAGTGAAAGAACTGTTAATGATTTTAGGAGGGGAAGACATTAAAATATTAGATTATTAGTGTGTCGATAAACAAATTCAACCAAGTAAATTTGAAGATCTAATTGGGTTTATTAAACCATGAATCTTGCATCATTCTATCTAACAAATAGAAAGGCAGTCCAAGAGGTAGGACATATAGAAGAGTTTTTAAATTATTATTTTTAGATCAAGGCACCATCTTTTGGGAGAAAGGGAACAACAAGGGATCTTATCATGCAGATTGCTTCTTCTTCCTAAGGGGCATGGAGAAGGCCCGTGGCAGGTTAACTCATTGTTATTGACCAGCAAATTCCAAACTGCTTGATTAAGATTATGTTTCTGGAGGTTGAAACTGCAATTAGGCAAGGTATTAAATCTAGGTTTGGTCATCATTGGCACGAGTGATACCTTTAGTTCTCTAACAAGTATTTCAAAATGAATAGATAAAGTGTTTTCAAATAAGTGAGTGTAAAATGCTAAGGGGGGAAAAAGTTTTATAAATGTTTGGCTTCACACCATATATTAGGTCTGATCAAATAATCGAATCTATATTCCCTTCCCCATCCTTCATAACTGATAATCCCTTTCACTTAGACCACATTCCATTTGCTAAGACCAGTATCTTTGCCCTCTGGACTTTCCCAGGATCTGCTGGGACAATTCTCTGCCAAAAAGTAAGGAACCTGCACAGAGTCCTTTAAAACTTTGACTTTCCATCCACCATGTGGGGGCTCAGCTCCTCTGGTTTCTAGGTTACCTACTAAATTTATAATTCTTTACCATTGTTGGCCTTATACTTTCCTCTTTAGGCAATCCTAAGAACAAACAGGTAATGGAATGGAAATTTGCATGATATTACATTTCAGAAAGTTTCTAAAGAGAACCACAGGTCGAATTGACCTTGTACTCTGAAAGTAAAAAACTGGAAATGATATTATGTGGCTCTCCATTATTAAAATGATAATTAGTACTTGATGTATCTAAAGTATAATTACTCTAAAGAGAGTATAAATTGCAATTCAGAACACTATATTTCCAGTTCAACATTAGTCTTTTCTCAAGAAAAGACTAATGTTGAACTGGAAATATAGTGTTTTCTTAGCTTTACAAATTTTAAGAAACACTTAATATTGTTCCAAAAATATTATTTAAAAGTTGTTTTATTTTTTAATTTATGGGAAAATTGTTACAAATTCTAATTGAATGTGAAAGGATTAATTTTTCTTCTTCTTTGAGGGAACATCTGTAATTAGTCATTCTTAGGCCTTTAGCAATGTGAAGCTAAAATTAATTTAACAAAAATCATACAAATGGACATAATTTGCCAGTTGTGAATATATGTGTTATCTTCTCTTTTAAAAGCTTTTCTCCCACCTTGCCGAAACCGGGTTGGCTCAGTGGCAGAGCATCAGTCTACGGACTGAAAGGTCCCAGGTTCGATTCCAGTCAAGGGCATGTACCTTGTTTCAGGCACATTCCCAGTGGGGGGTGTGCAGGAGGCACCTGGTCAATGTATTTCTCTCTCATGGACGTTTCTAGCTCTCTATCCCTCTCCCTTCCTCTCTGTGGAAATTCAACAAAATATATATATATATATATATATATTTTTTTTTAAACAGCTTTTCTCCCATCTTGATTTTTTTATTATGTTAAACATAAATACTGAATCATTATCTATAATTATATTACACTAGAGGCTTGGTGCACAAAATTCATTCACTCGGGTGGGGGGGTTGTCTCTCAGCCTGGCCTGCTCCCTCTCACAGTCTGGGAGCCCTCGGGGGATATCTGACTGATGGCTTAGGCCCACTCCCCACCACCACTGATGCACTCGCCAGCTGTGAGCCCAGCTTCTGGCTGAGCAGCGCCCCCCCCTCCCCCCACCATGGGAGTGCACTGACCACGGGGGGGAGGGGGGGGAAGGGAAGAGCACGTGCTCCTGCGTTGCCTCCTCCCTGCGTTGTCTCCTCCCTGATAGTGTGTATCATGGAGACCAGTTGTTCTGCTATCAGGCCAAAACTGGCTCACCAACATCTCCTGAGAGGTCCTGGGTTGCGATAAGGCACAGGCCATGCCAAGAGATCCCCCACCAGTGCACGATAGGGGCATGGCAGGTTGGCCAGCTGGGGAGGGACCTCTGGCTTATCTCACTCAGTCCTGATTGCCCAGACCTCAGCAGAAAGCTAACCTACTAAGCAGAGCATCTGTCCCCTGGTGGTCAGTGCACGTCATAGTGACTAGTCAACTGGTCAACTGTTTCCCCCCTGGTGGTCAGTGCATGTCATAGCAATCGGTTGAGCAACCTTACCATATCATTAGCATATTACATTTTGTTGGTTGAACAGATGACCAGATGATCGGACACTTAGTATATTAGGCTTTTATTATATAGGATGTACATAAACATACATGTATTTACATATATTCTTGGTATTTCATATATAATGAATATTATACTATATATTAATAAGAAGATTTTAATTTCATAGTTTAAATAACTGCATATTGTTCAACCATTTAAACATATTTTTTACATTCTTTTTTTTTTTTTTTGAAAGAACAGCATTATTATATAGCACAATCCCCTTTAAAAGGGAGTTTTGAAAAATCTGGCAAATTTGTATGTTATCCCCCCCTCCACCAAGTAATGCTGTCTCTACATATCTATCCTGAACATGCACATTCACACAAGATAATAGCCTCTCCATAAAGATTTACTTTAATGGGCATCATTGGTAACAGCTAAAAATGAAAAACACCACAAATGTACAGGCTATTTGAGAATGACTCCTATTCATAAAATGTAAACCTTCCAAAAGGGGGTGGGAATGCTCAGACTGCATTAGTGAGTAAAACAATCAGGGTGTGAAGCAGTTACATTGTTTTCATGTTCATAACACTTTGTATATGTGCAGACAACAGAATAAAAACAGAATAATAAAAATGTTCACCCATAGAGAAAGCAAGAAAGAAGTATAGAATAGTGCAGAGGAGATGACAATAAATTGAAATTTCTTGAGTATGTATTTTAATATCATTTTTATGAGAAAAAGGAAACTAAAGGTTAAAATCCATTTGAAATAAACTTAATTGTACATCAAATTGGTATCATAACTACAGAGGGAAACATTTTAAAAGTGATTTGGAACTCTTTATCTGGTTGTACATTTAGTTGGCTCTAATTTAAGGACAAGGAAAACTGCAAAAATATATCTAAAACTTGACTCAGTAGTAAAATTATATTGCTACTGTAATAATAATTTTGAAGCTATTTTTATATGATGTAATATTCAATTAATAATTATTGCATAAAACTCAACTAACAATTCAATTGAACTTTACTAGTACAGAATAAGAGGAAAGAAATATAAAGTCTGAAAATTAAAAAGGGAAAAAACCCTGTAATATATTTAAATAGAAACTGCCAATATGAAATAATAATTTACTAAAGAATATATATTTAGCTTTTCTCACTGAAAGACTATCAAACAATAGTCATAAAATTCTAGCCTGAAATAATTCAATCTTAACAGTCCTAACTTTCAGTATACAGTAAACACAGGAGGTAGGTGGATACATAAAACAATACCACAGGCAACCATCAGGCAAGTCCCAAATGAGCAGTATTCTAAGCACTGACCTGTAACTTTGAAAAATAAAGTGCCCTTAAAAAATTGGAAGGTTACCTAGACCGGTTTGGCTCAGTGGATAGAGTGTCGGCCTGCGGATTGAAGGGTCCCAGGTTCGATTCCGGTCAAGGGCATATACCTTGGTTGCAGGCACATCCCCAGTAGGGGGTGTGCAGGAGAGAGCTGATTGATGTCTCTCTCTCATGGATGTTTCTGGCTCTCCCTCTCTACTTCTTCTCTGTAAAAAATCAATAAAATATATTTTAAAAATTGGGAGGTTATTATTAAAGAGACTAAAAAAACATGACAAGTGCAATCTGTCTATATAAGTGTGCATGGGCGGGGGAGGGGGCAAAAAAAGACAATTATGGAAACCTTAAGTTACTGAGTTTAAGTGGCCCTTGTATAGGTACCAGTTTTTCTATTTTTATTTTTTTTACTTGCTTAGAATTTTCTCTGTGAAAAGAAAAGCTATTTTTTTCTTTATATTTTTCTTTATATTTTTTTAATTAGAAGCAAGATTTATATGGCATATAAATGAATCTACAGGACTAAATCTTGAATTGGGCAGTTTAGTAATCTCATGTATTTAAAAGATATTTAAGGAAATTTGAATAAGGACAGTTATTAGATAACATGAAAATATATTGACATAGAAAGATAGAAGTCATTGGCTGGGAGACAAGGCAGCAAGGATAGTAACTTAAAAAAAACACACACAAAAATGAATGCAGTGTATGGTTTCATTTTGTTAAGGAAGAAAATGTGAAAATGAATACTCAAAACTTGATGGGATCACCTCTGCTTGTTAGGATTATGGCATTTTATATCCTTATTTCCACTTATCAGTTTTTCTCACATTTTGCAATGAACACATGTGCCTTTATAATAATAATGTTTGTAATTTCAGGATAGAAATACATTATTTAAGAAAGAAAACTCCCCAACATGGCCATAATGAAATGAAAACTATGTTTGTATATTATATTTAATTTCAAGTACTACTTTCATACAAAATAAAATAACTTGAAAAATTTTGAGGAAACAAAGTTAGACACTGTTCTTCTAAAATGTAATTATTAAAAAGTAAATATTCTACCTAGCTGATTTGGCACAGTGGAAAGAGCATTGATTGGCCTTCTAATGAAAGGGCTCTCCGTTTAATTCCAGTCAGGGGCACGTGCCTGGCTTGTGGGCTCCATTCCCAGTAGGGGGCGTGCAGGAAACATCTGATCAATGATTCTCATCATTGATGTTTCTATCTCTCTCTTTCCTTCCCTTTCCCTCTGAAATCAATAAAAATGTATTTTAAAAATAAATATTCATTATTGAAGTTTTATTCCAATTTAACAATACATTACGTGCATTATATTTCAATGCCCAAGATGATCTAATTGTAACTGGTTTTCTTAATTTATAATATTCCCAGAGTGATGAATCATAAAAGATAATTGTATTTTTCAAATTATTGTTATTTCTACAGTGTTGTCATGGAGAACCATTTATTCTCATTAATTGAGCTTGAATACTTCTTTTTTAAAAATATATTTTATTGATATTTTACAGAGAGGAAGGGAGAGAGATAGTCAGAAACATTGATGAGAGGGAAACATCAATCAGCTGCTTCCTGCACACCCCCCACTGGGGATGTGCCCGCAACCAATGTACATGCCCTTGATTGGAATCGAACCTGGGACCTCTCAGTCCGCAGAGCCAAACCAGTTCGGCTGAATACTTCTTTATAGTCCTCTATGTGTTCTTCGAGGTAAAATGACAGGAATAGTGGATGTTTGTCCTCGCTGTTTGGGCAAGTCCTAGAATATTATGCACTTTTAGGTAAGAGAAGTGTTAGTATTATATGTGGTGTGATTTTTGGTTTGTTTTGTTTTTTTAAATAGTAAAGGTGGAGATTTATTGAAGAACAAGTACAGACTCCCATGTGGGGAGAGGGAAAGAGTCCCCGATATTATATGTTTTAGTGACATTTGTCTCTGAATATATTCAAGGTATTATATTTTTCACTTCATTTTGCTAATATGTTCTATGATATTAATAGGTGAATCTGGATTAGTTTTATTAAAAATAATGATGCTGAAACCTGTTTGGCACAGTGGATAGAGCGTGGTCTGTGGACTGAAGGGTCCCAGGTCCCCAGTGGGCAATGTGCAGAAGGCAGCTGGTTGATGTTTCTCTCTCATCGATGTTTCTAGCTCTCTATCCCTCTCCCTTCCTCTCTGTAAAAAAAATCAATAAAATATATTTTTTAAAATAATAATGAGCCGAAACCGGTTTGGCTCTGTGGATAGAGCATCGGTCTGCGGACTGAAAGGTCCCAGGTTCGATTCCGGTCAAGGGCATGTACCTGGGTTGCGGGCACATCCCCAGTAGGGTGTGTGCAGGAGGCAGCTGGTCAATGTTTCTCTCTCATTGACGTTTCTAGCTTTCTATCCTTCTCCCATCCTCTCTGTGGAAAATCAATAAAATATATTTTTTTAAAACATAATGAATGCCCAGAAGTTTAAAATATACTTGTGAAATGACAAACAGTACAACTTAATGGGTTTCCTTGGCTGGGAATTTTTCATTTGCCCAATTGAGCAGTTAGGTTTCATCGCCCTTGGGAAGATAATTTTCTATTCTAAAATAAAAGTACTAAGTAAGCTCTTTGCAGAAGCAGGTGCTTGTAGGAGAAAAAAAAAATGCAGCTCTAGGCCAGGAGCAGTTTGTATTTAGATAATCATCAGAACATGTTGGTGAGAATGTTCTTAAAAGTATTCCTGTCTCTCTGAACTCATCATTATGACGAGAGAGGTTAAAGCAAGGCACAGGATATGCTGACTGTAAAACTTGAACTTTGTAAGTGACTTCTAAGGGCAGTTGATGATAGCCTATGGTGACATTGGGGATGGAAGAGAAGCTGGTCACCCGGAGGAGCAGGGTGTAATTAGCACCATGGACAGATCAGTTTCTGAGGGCAAACCCTGCAGACTGAGAGGATATCCGCATTAGCAGCGCCCTGGGAGAGGTATGGATGACAGCTCTATCTTTCCAGGCCAGGGTCGATGTAAAGGTAAGATGGAGAAAAAGGAAGGTTTTCAAACTTGGGGTTAAAGTATGAAATTATGAGTTGGCATCATGGGTGGAAGTAAAGACTGAGCTAAAGACTGGTGGTAGGAGTGCAAGTCCAGAAACCAGGCCGGGCCCTCTTCATGGGAGATGTGGAGCCAGGGCCCCAGGCCCTGCCGCTTGACTGCTGTGCAGGTGGGTGAGAGCAGTTGATAGGGGCCCTTTCCAAGGGACAAAGGCAGATTATATTTTTCTGTCTCGAGTTCAGATTTCAAGGAGGTAAAGTTAATGGAAGCTGAGTTTGGAAAGGCCTTCTTCAACCTATTGGAAATATACGGTGGTGAAATGCATTAGAGATTTTGCAATGGTGTGTCATTTCAGGATAAATGAGAGAAGTGTCAGTATGAGGTCTGAGCAGAAGGGCATGAGTATCCCTGTGAAAATTTCATAAGGAGTTAATTTGTGATTTCCATTTGGTGTGCTCCCAAGAGTAAATAGGGCTAAAGGTAGATTTGTAGGCCAAGGGAGTTATGTGGATTCTGAAAATTTTGATAGTTCAAGTTTGAGCATGCCTTTGGTTCTTTCAACTTTTTTCTGATGGTTGAAAATGGTTTGGACAATGGCACTGTCACCTGGTATGGAGAAATGTATTGAGGGCCTGTACAATTTATCCAGTGAAATAGGTTCTCAAATTAGGATAAGATGTTCTAAAAGATTTTCTTACTTGTGTTTGTTGTCTTTTGTTGTTATTGTTTGTTTGTTTGTTTGTTTGTTTGTTTTAACAAAAAAAAGGCATCAGCCCTAACCTGCTTGGTTCAGTGGATAGAGCATTGTCCTGTGGACTGAAAGGTCCCAGGTTCTATTCTGGTCAGGGGCATATACCTTGGTTGCAGGCACATCCCCAAAAGGAGGTGTGATTGATGTTTCTCTCTCATTGATGTTTCTAGCTCTCCTTCTCTGTTCCATTCTGTAAAAAATCAAATATATATATATTTTAAGGCATCAGTATTTCTATAGGAGAAAATCTCAACCCATCCAGAAAATGAACAAATAGTAACTAGTATATATTGATAACCTTGTAGCACAGTGATTAAATGGAATCCACTTGCAAATGTTTAAATCATTTCTTCAGGGGCAAAGTTGTTCCCCCTGAATTGTGGATGGTTTACCAGGATTATGAGTTTGACAGGTCTTACACCAATTAAATATTTTTGTTTCAGCCTTATGGCAATTTTCCCCACCAATATTATCCCTTAATTTGCATTATCTTTTCTGTTCTTTAGTGTGACATGGGATGTAAGACATGGAGTAGAAGCACCTTGAGGGATTCTGGGATAGCCTGGTGGTCTTCCCAACTCTCCAGAGCTTGGAGGCCTCATTGCATTTACAATCCTTTGCTTTCCATTATTGCTGTTTCCCTGGAGGGGAAGTAGTTTGTTGTGAAATGATGACCTATAATGTGAGAAGCTGATTTAGAAAATTAATGGGCTTTTGATGCAGTGGATTTTCATCAACCTGGGAATGCAATAGATTTGGCATGAAAATCTGTCAGCATGTTTCCTTGATACCTGGAACTGGTTCCTTTAAGTCAAGTTCCATCTTAGTTATATTAAATTTTGGATGGAAGCAAAATGGCAAAGAGAAGTTCTACTTTTACCTGATTTTAATAGAGTGTTGCTTAAAGTTAGAAAACTACTTTGTTTTCTAAAACTTCCTACCATGCCAGAGGCATAGCAGCTAACTGTAAATATTAACAGAGTTTTCTTGAACAAGTATGCAAACTCTGGTCAAGGCAAGTAATTCCACCTGTTGTGCTGAACCACATTGTAGGAGAGATCAACATTCAGTCAACTTATATTCAGCAGTAGCTGCATAACAACTTAATATTTCCATGCTTATTTGTGGTATAGGACCTTTCATATATAGAATTAAATCGGGTTATATGCTTTCTATCTAGACATTGTTAACTAATTGGGGAATAACTGCCTCATAGTCCCATTCTTCTTTCTTGCTTGATAAAGGGAAGAAAGTATCAAGATTAAAATTGTGTATAAGATGAATGTTAGATGGAGATAAAAGTAGATCATAAGTAAAAAGAAGAGTTTACTTGAGGAAAGATGTTGAGTTGACGCTGAGTTTAGAAGACTGAACAGCATAAGGTGTTTGAAGATTAACATAATTTCCTGAGATCAGATATGCTGAGGGCTGTACAAATGTAACCACAGCTGCAACCTCCTTAAAGCAATTTGGGTAAACTCTAGCTAGTGATTCTACCTTATTTATTTATTTATTGTTTGCTAAACATGGATTCATTGGAAGACAATGCCACAGGTAACACTCTAATATATAATAGGTCTCATTCTTTCACCTCGGTCTTGAGTTTAAATTCCTAAAGCCTGATTATTCCTGCCATGGAGGAATAAGGTCATTGTTGGGCAGGCCTAATGCCGGTGGGTTTTGGAAGATTGCTTTAAGGTCATTAAATGCTTGTTCATGCTTGTCAGAGCCAGCTGGAGCTCTGTGGGGCTCTGCTGGTCTGACTTGCTTGAGTTCATGCATTCCCCTCACTTATTCCATTTGACTACACCAGGGCTGCTCCTACTCAAACCCTGCCCACTGTACTGATTATTGGGAACTTAGTCCAAGTTCTTCCTTTATCCACTGCTCACAGAGACACAGATCAGTTCTCGGTGTCAGGGCAGATGGGGAAGCCATGAGACGTTGTGGGTGTGTAAGAACGAGTCTTTATTGCAGATGCCAGTGGCCACATAGCTGTCAGACAACACAGTCCTTTACAGCAGAGTCTGTGCAGGCAGGCAGCCGGACACCGGCTGGTGAACAGATACATCTTTCCCATAAAGCAGCGTTAGTCTCTGTACCCACAGCTATTATCTGAGCAGCTGCATGCTGCCTTCTAGACTCAACACCTCACATCGTAGTGGCAGCTGAGCTTTCTGGCTCAGCAGCTTCTCCTGTCTCCCCTGCCCCAGCACACTGGCTGGTTCACTTGGTAGCTATATCTGAGCTCTCCATGAACTCTTAGCCTTCCATCAGCAGTATCAGCTCTCAGCTACATCTGAGCTCTCCACTCTCGTGCACACATGGGAGCTACATTCTCTGAGCTCTCTGCCCAGCTATGCCCTCTCTAGCCTCTCTCAGGTCAGTAGCCGGTATATTACTCCAGAGACACAGAAGGCTAGTGGTGAACAGTGACATCAATCATTTGGGTCACAGAAGGCCACAGTGTGCCTTGGGATCGCTGTGGCCCTGCAGCTGCTTATGGTGTCTTGACCTTGAACCTCTTGATGTATGAATAACAAGACCTCTGTGCTCTCATTAGCATGGTTCCCACAATGCTTATCTCTCCATGATAGGAGTAATGGTGTGGAGGTTTTGGTGAGTCCATAAAAAGGAAAAGTTAAGAATACAAAGCTGGCAATACATTGCCTGGCCTAAAAGCCCTCTGAGGTTTGTTTTCTGTTTTGTTTTGTTTGTTTTTGTTGTTGTTGTTGTTTTTAGTTGATTTTTAAAAATTTTGTATTAATTGCATATACTTTGGAAAGAGTGAAACCTCCTGAATGCTTATGTCATGTCCTAAATTGTGAACAACCTATTTGCAAAATTTAAGTTTTTCCTTTGAGGCCTTGTGAATTTATTTTTGCCAACTCTTGGAGTAAGTGCAGGGTGGTTCAAAAGTAGATTTACAGTTGTTCATATAATATAATAAATAATAATACAAGAATAAACTCTGTTTTGCATACTCGCAACTGTAAACTTACTTTTTGCCCCTCTCCCACATATATTAAGTCTAATCTAGAGGTTTCCTGAGCGGGAGAACATAGCTACAGATCATAACAATCTATAAAAATGAGCACCTCTGTGGAAATTACAGGGTGCTCACATCTTGACAGAAGGCTTGGGGAAAGTAGGTGTGAGCTTGAGTACATCCCTGAGGCATTATAGTCCAAACACATTGTCCATTGTTCCATGTAAAGAAAAATAAATATTGTCTACGTGGGACCACAGGGATGCTAAAAAAAAGCTGAGCCCTAGCTGGTTTGGCTCAGTGGATAGAGTATAGGCCTGCAGACTGAAGGGTCCCAGTTTGATTCTGGTCAAGGGCACGCCCCTCATTTACGGGCTCAATTCCATCCCAGGCCCTGGTCAGGGCATGTTGGGGAGTTGACCAGTCAATGTGTTTCTCTCACATCCATGTTCCTCTCTGTCTCTTCCACTCTCTCTAAAAGGCATTGAAAACTATCCTTGGGTAAGGATTAACCAAAAAAGAAAAAATAAGCTGAACAGAAGTTTACCACTGTGAATCATTTAGGATAATAAGATGTTTGTGATAATAAGATGTTTGGATTGGGTACCCCCAGAAAATGAGGAATTATAATTTTATGTATTGTCCCTAGACTTTGGATAATCAACTCATCCTCCTTGCCCCTTTGTTTGTTTGTTTGTTTGTTTGTTTTTTAATATATTTTATTGATTTTTTACGGAGAGAAGAAGGGAAAGGGATAGAGAGTTAGAAACATCCATGAGAGAGAAACATTGATCAGTTGCCTCCTGCACACCCCCCACTGGGGATGTGCCCGCAACCAAGGTACATGCCCTTGACCGGAATCAAACCTGGAACCCTTCAGTCCACAGGCCAATACTCTATCCACTGAGCAAAACTGGCCAGGGCCCCTTTGGCTTTTTAATTTGGAGAACGGAGTGTTACAAGGACTGGTTGGTGCAAGGGAAAAATAAACTTAGGGCAATTAGAGGTTTCACAGTGAGGGTGACCCCTTGCACAACTTGATTTTAATGGGCAGTAAGACAAGTTAGGCAAAGTTTTGGTATATTTTATTCAGGCTTTTGTGAGTTCAGCACTCTTGATTCTCCACTCTCGGTTAATAAAGTTTCCAGAGTCTTGGGAACATCAGATTACTCCAGAGTCTCATAGGGTGACTCATCTTCACTATCATCTATAGCAAACTGTAGGGCACGTAATAGTTCTGTTTCGGGTTGGTCAGGTAATTCAAGGCGTATTTTTCCATTGGGAGTGAAATTGGTGTCCTTGTAATTTAAATAAAAGATCTTGGCTGATTAAATTCAAAGGGGTTGAATCACAAAGACTAAAGGTATAATTGTAAGAACCTGGTCCTAGGGTTAGTCATCAGGGCTGGTTTTGATGGTTAGTCTCCTTGTGTCCTATTTGAAAATCCCACTATTTTATATTGTCTTTCACTTGATAGAGTGGTTATTTTTCAATGCATATTTTATCGATTTTTTTAATAGAGAGTTAGAAACATTGATGAGAAAAAAAATCAATCAGTTGCCTCCTGCACACCACCCACTGGGGATGTGCCCGCAACCAAGGTACATGTCCCTGACCAGAATGGAACCTGGGACCTTTGAGTCTGCAGGACAAAGCTCTATCCATTGAGCCAAACCGGTTAGGGCTGGAGAGGTTATTTTAAAAAAGTGGAGCTCAATATAGGTAAGCTCACTCCTTTATCTACCAAAGCTGTACATGTTTCTCCATTTATTTTTATTTGAATTTCACTGTGTTCATTAGAGGGACTACAGAAGGCAACTGTTGTGTGTTTCTCGCCATTGAGGTCATTTTAGAACTATGGAAGATGGGTTCCGCATATATTTCTTTGGCGACAGGTTCTTTTCCAATATGCTGTCTGTTCAGAGATGTGGCGTGGGCCTGGTCCCTTGAAGTTTAAAATTATAAGGCGGCTTGTTTGTTGGCTGATACCCTTAACACTGGAGGGCCATGGGCTTTATGATTCTAGAGAACATTCAGAATGTTCAGCTGGAATACAAACTTCATCAAATTCGTGACTTCCCATTTTGGTCTGTCATGCTTGATCTTACTGGAAAGAGCTGGGAAGAGGCCACTTATAAAGAGTTAGTCAAGGGCAAATTGATTTGAGCAAGCTGTTTCAGTAAAACCTGCGAATATTTGAATCTGATTCTAAAATATTCTGGTGATTCATCCTTTGTTTGCAAGATTGAACAATAGTCCAATGTGTTCTTAGTGGAAAGACTCTAGAAATAGCCCTTCAAGAAATAGTGAGCCATTTTACAAGTTCATCTAGCATCTCTGGTAGTAGCGTGGGCTTCTCATCCAAGTTCCTTTTACAGTTTCAACCAGCCTGCCTTTCTAACCATTTTCAGGACCCACTGGAAGGTGTATCAATCGGCATGGGTCAGGGAGTCCTGGGTCATAAGTACTAACTGGGATTCTAAATTACTCGGTAAATTTTTTGACACAGTTGATCTTTGGACCATGGTGTAAAAATCCTTTGGATTGAGGAATAAATTGAGGGGTGTCTTTGTCTTTATTAGGATCTTCTGTTGGCTGAGTTTTAAAAGGGGGTTGAGTGATGAGATCTTTAGAATGGGAAGGGAACTCCAACCAGGAGTTGAGATCTCAGGAAGAAGGGAAGTAAGAGGATGGGAGACAGTTGGGATTAGAGTGAATGTGTGGGAAGTCTTTTCTGATTTTTTAGATTTCTGTTGTTTTAACTGTGTGGCAGTTTTTTGCCATGAATCTTTAAGAGACAATTTTTGATTCAGAAGCTTACACATCAGCATACCAAAGAAAGTATGCCATTCTTTTTGTTCAGTGTTTGAACCTGTACTTTAAAGACTCTTCATAAGTGTATAACCCCAAACATAGAGAACCTCAAAATGGCTACAACTTAATTGTCTTTGGTTATTTATTGCCAGTGTTATAGGGATAGACAGTTGTTTGCACCTTTTTCTTTATCATAAAAAGGGCAAGAGTCCTGGGAAATGTGTCCAGGCTTTCTGTAGATTGAGAACTAGCCACTATGTTTTCTTGTTGAAATAATCTTTTTTCTAATTCAAGCAGATTTGCCATGTCTGGCTGCCTGTGCACAATTCCTGAAACCTGTAAGTCTCCTTGAAAATCTGGAGTCTTTCACATCCCAGTTTCCACACAGTAAATATCTGAAGTTTTTCAAATCCACATTTTCATCCTGTGAAAAGTCTGGAGTCTCTCACACCCTGATTTTCTAGCAGGAAGGATTAAAACAAATGACATCATTGAAGAGATCAGAATACAAAATAAGTGGAGTTTGATTTGAGAGAAGCTTAAGGGCGATCTTGGAGGAACAGCTTACTTAAAGGGCGCCATGGGTCCCTTCCCTGCACCTGGGAGCCATCCCTGGGATCTTCAGGTTTCTTCAGGTTCCATCCTCTGCCAATCTGTCAAATGACATAAGTATGCCATTAATTAATGAGTTTGATGTCCTTTGTTCAAAGGGAAATAATCCATGGATTATGTAGTGTGGTGCCTCACAAATAGTGGAACACTCTTCTTAGGGATTTTGGGCAAGAGCAAGTTTTATAGAGCATTAGAGGCAGCAACACAATGTGGAGCATGGCTGAGGTCAGAGATTGCCTGGTGAGACTATTGGATCCAGTTTCCTAGGGGACGGTGAGCTAGCTGAAGCTGAGTTGGAAGATTGGGATTGGGTGTGTTAGGTTTTCTAAACAGTGAGATGTTGCCCACAAGTGTGGGCTTACTTAAGTTTACGTTTGTGCTATGTAACCTCCATTTTGTGGAAAGCAGAATTCCAAATTTATGAAATACACAAAATATAAAAATATTTTTTTCTCTATTCACATTGTTTCAACTAGCATTTTGGGAGCAGGTACTGAACATAGGGTTTCTTTTAACTTTTTGTTAGTCTTAATGATTCTACAGATTTTTGTGTGGTTGTGGTTTTTTTTGTTTGTTTTTTGTATAAACATTTTTCATTGGCAAATACATATTGTGCCTTTATATAGTGTTCAGTAGCCCAGTGACTATATTTGTCATCAATTTTTCACCTTTTTCATGTATATAGTCATTTAAAAAATAAGGATATTCCAAGCACTGAGAATGTTGCAATGTGTGATAGACAAAGTTCCTTTGTTTATAAACTTCATATTCTAGTGGATGACAATAGACAATGCATTAGAATGAGAGAACTAAATAAGAGATTTTCCCAGTGATAAGATCCATGAGTGAAATAAGCAGAAATATGAAATTAAAATATGCATCAGATGAAGAGGAGATCGTGTTCCTAGAAATACTAATGTGCTTGTGCTATAACATGAGTAATGTGTTGACTGTTAACAAAACTGGAGCAAACATCTTGATAGGGGAAACCAAATTAAGAAGAATACTTACTCTCCAATGCTGCTTGTTGCTTTAGGACTTCTTCATATTGACTGTGGTCATGTCTTCCTACTTATAGGCTCTACATATTCTAATCTATATGGTACCAAAAAGAAATATACAAAAATAAAGCAAAACAGAAAAGAAATGAAAGAAGGCACCATGCACAGCTTGCATTATGTTGTATTTAAAACTGCCTTGCTCACTAGGTTTAAATGATAAAATTCACTTTCCTCAAACCAGCATCCATATCAGTTAAAATTATACCTTTCCCTATTTATGCAATTTCAGCTCCTACAGTTTCTAAACTTATACCTTTTATTTAAACCGCTCCAACATAAATTGCTATATCTTGTCTCTGTTATTTAGTGTTTTGGTTTGTTTGTTTTGTTGTACTTAACCATTTTGTCAGGACTAACCCTCCACTGTAATATTGTTCTTTTGGGGCCAAGCTGCAATCTCATATCCTTGATTTGACCACCCAAACTGGGAGTGAGCTCTCATGTCAGAACTTCAACAGTTATCAGTCCTGTATAACTACTATCTTATAGTTGTCAGTTCTATGTAATATCAGTTTTCAATATAGGTACATATATCAGATATTCACATAATATAGTATAGATCATTTTTTTCTATATCTATATCACTCCAACTAAATTCTACTTTTCTTAGGGGCAGGTATCATATTCTATACTTCTTAGTAAATACTTGAAATACAAGTATATACTAAGAAGTATAGAATTTTAATTGACAAAATTATGTTGGGCCGAAACTGGTTTGGCTCAATGGATAGAGCGTTGGCCTGGAGACTGAAAGGTCCTGGGTTCGATTCCAGTCGGGGGCACGTACCTTGGTTGCGGGCACATCCCCAGAAGGAGGTGTGCAAGAGGCAGCTGATCGATGATTCTCTCTCATTGATGTTTCTAACTCTCTATTCCTCTCTCTTCCTCTCTGTAAGAAATCAATAAAATATATTTAAAAAATTATGTTGGAACTTTGTGTTTAGGGCCTTATATTGTAACTGAATATAATTTACAGCAATATCAGAACCATGTGAGACTTATTAAATAACTAATTTTCCTGAAGTTTTTTACTTGAAGAATACTAAGAGAAAAGAATTTAGTAAAACTGTTATTTCTGACTCTACAAAAACAAGGAAATAATAAAATTTAGTCCATTGGTCTTCCCTCTCTCATATTGGGTTTAATACTAAAATCCATAATTGGAAGTTAGGAACATGTAAGCATTACTATTACAAATATTTTTAGTAAATTTTAATAGCAATATTGACTTAGAAAATCATAAATAGAACAGTTTTACGTTGGTCTGTGTGCTTTCTTAAAGTGTCTAAGAATTTTATATGTTCATTAATTTCATTTCATTTTGTTTTATTACATTGATGCCATTCATTTATCTATTTTTGTTTTCTTTTTTCAAGGCCCTGTGGAATCCTACATGCACTGAAGGTTTATTTAGACCAGTACATATTTCAACCTAGGTTAAATCCTTACTTGACCATAAGGAATCGGTGACTTATTAAATGTTGAGTATAATCAATTTTCCTTTATTCCATATGCTAGCTATTTCTTAAAGTAAATAAGACAGAAATGCTTCCATTCCAAATATTTTACAAATTTTGCATTTGTACAAAATTGCATAAAATATTGATGAAAGTTACAACTAATGTATTCCTACCTTATTTTTATTATACTTTTAAAACAAAATAGACTTTTATTTTAAAAATTATCTCTATGTTCAACTATTCTAGAATGTAATATTCCACTTGGCAGTACATTTTTTTTGTTCAAGTTTCTCATCCATATCATTTGTCTCTGTGTTTATAGTCTTCATTTAATTTCACCACATATTCTGTGTATGTTGGGTAATTTTGAAAACATTGCTTCTGGCTTCTGTCATCCTCTTGGGGTAATTTCTACTGAAGAACTAAATTATCTCTATTTTTTTCTTACATTGAGATAAAAAGATGAAAGCATAGGTCTTCAAATAGAATAATGATGAGTCTTATTCTTACAATAAAAAGTTAAAAAAAAACACAAAAAAACAGTAACAACTATATCACTAAATATGTGAAGAAGTTTTATTGGATATGGACCTTATATTGTGGGAAGTTTTTTTTAATGTATATGGACCTTATATTGTGGGAAGTTTTTTTTTTTTTAATGTGTCATAAATGAAAGCATACCTCCTAGAATTGAAATAGCCACCTGATTTTGGTCTGTCCTTGTGTACTGACTTTCTGTAATAGTTAACTTTAATTATCAAATGGCAAGGAAGCACCAAGGAAGCAACAAGGCAGTCGTGAATGTTGTAGTTTATTGCAAGGATAAGTGATGGATCCAGGGAGTGGCTTGATGTTGTGGGCAGGGTGCTGGGAACTAGAATAGCCATAGTGCCAAGGAGAAGAAAGCAGGTTTTATTGAGTTCTCTGTTTTGCAGAGAAACAATGAAATAATCATGGTTAATGGTGGTAACATTCAAGACTATGTTATAAATTTGTTTAAATTATTTGAATTATTATATAACTTATAATGTGCATGGTCAAATGCTGGGTTTAAATGTTGGTATTAAAATAAAACTACAAATATATGTATTTACATGAAAACACTATATGTCTCCTTGTTGATTTTTCCACTCAAAGCACCCTTTTATGCCAAGATACAAACACTTCTGTTGCTCTGTTTTCTAGAGTTTATTCTTCTATCCTATCATTATCATCCTTTTTATTGTCTTATTTCATATTTAAAACCTTTTAATGTAGATAATGTAAGAAACTACATCACTTACAATAAAGCACTTCCTTGGTAAAGATTATTAACTTGAATGGTCAATATCATTTTGAAGAAGAAGAAGAAGGAGAAGAAGAAGAAAGAAGTCAGTTAAAGATATTTTGACTAGGACGCAAAGGACAAAAACGACTTTGGATTAGCAACTGGACTAAGTCAATAAAGAAAGGTACTTTTTTTCTCAAAAGTAATGAGCAGAAGCTCTAATCAATACAGGCTTTAAAAAAAAGAGGAAAAAAAGGTTTCTACCTCAAAAGGTACAATTTCATGATTCCCCTTTAACATCGGTAAGACATTTCAGTGCTGTTTGCTCTGAAGCCCTTCCCTCTCTTATCACCCCTCATTTTATTTTATTTTTTTACTGGAACTTGGGCCAAAGTTACATCAGTGAACGTGTAATTTACTGGTTAATGCTACTTTCATAGAAAAATATATTTATATTTTATCACAATTTTATTATATAATATGTCCATTTAACTTTAATTTTTATATTTATTTGATTATATTAAAAGTGAATTAAAAACAAGGTGAACATGGGAGTGTTGTTACTGGTTTTAGAAAAATGTATAAGAACCATTGTAATTACTGTACTATATCCCAGAGTATAATAAAAAATAAGGTTTATAATTATTCCCCAAAGAAGAAGAAAGAGGCATCAGAGTGTACCTGACTATTTGCAAATAGTGCAACATTAGTATTTACTGATGAAAGGAAACATTATGCTTTACCGTTATGCCTGCATATTTGTCTGAAATACTCAGTCACTAACTAGAAATAAGAGATGGACAAGCATAAGTATATTCATTTTCTAGATAAGAATAGTGGAATTTGAAGAGGTTGGATGACTTTCTCAAGTTCATGTAACTTTACTAACAAGTGTCAGGGCTATAGATTGTGCTTAGGTATTCCAGATCAAAAGTCAGGATTTTGTTTTGTTGTCCCAATTTTTGAATGCAGGTGGATTGCATGATTGCAAAACTCAGTACAAATCATACATGTATTACATATATAAAGATTGAATTCTCATTGTGGCCGATGTGGCTCACTTTGTTGAGCATCCTCCCATTCACTAAAAGGTTGTAGCTTTGATTCCCTGTCAGGGCGCATGCCTGGGTTATGAGCTCCATCCCTACTAGGGGTCATGCAGGAGGCAGATGATTGATGTTTCTCTCTTTCATCAATGTTTCTCTCTCCCTGTCCTTTATTCTCTCTCTCTCTCAAAGAGTTTTTTTTTTTTTTTTTTAATAAAGATAGAATCTCTCTAAAATCTGCATCTGCAGTGTGGACCAGCAATAATTGTGATGATGAAGATGTACTATGTTAATGCCCATCTATGATGTGTATAATATATGAGCTAAGGAAATAATATTATGGTAGTGAGAATTATTTATTTAAATACAGAAGTGCTTAGAAGGAAAACCATAGACACTTCTACTAGATATTTTGACAGTTATCACATACTTTATGTTTTAAATAATTCTGAAAATTTAATTTGTAGTACTCTAGAATAAATGCATATTTTATTTATTTATATTTATATTTAACTGTAGGCAACTTATCCTTCTTGGTTAGATTTATGACATGTAGTTGTTTTAAAATATTTTTAGTAACTATAAAGTATGTTATTTTGCACTTATGATTTTTATTATGACCCACATTAAAACTTACTTCCTAAAGTGTTTAAGATTCTATAACGTTGCATAATTACCTAAATTTGATATTGTATTAAATACTGTTTATTTAGAAGACAAAATATACTTCCTATTCCATATTTAACCTGATGATAGAGGCAGGAATGTCCAAATTTAACAAAGGGATGCTTTTCATGTTGTGGTTGTTTTTTTTTTGTTTGTTTTTTTTTTTTGTCCTTTTAGGACTCTAAATATACTTCCAGACTATCTTAATTTTTTATGTATACCGTATTTGCCGGCGTATAAGATGATTTTTTGGCCCTGAAAAATACCGTATTTGCCGGCGTATAAGAGACTGGGCGTATAAGACGACCCCCTAACATTTCCACTCAAAATACAGAGTTTGTTATATACTCACCATATAAGACTACCCCCCACTTGGAGGCATATTTTTCAGGGCCAAAATGTCATCTTATACGCTGGCAAATACGGTAATCACTTTTTCTAAAAAAAAATTCTCTATATGGCTTGGTAGTTTTGTGGGTTTTTGTTTTGTTTGTTTTTTGCGGGGAGTAACAGTAATCATTATTATGTGTTGGAACCTTTCAAAAAATTACAACAGTATTTTATATATTTTTAAACATACCAATTTTATTTTATTTATGTAGCTAAAAGATGTCCACATATCAAGGATAGATTAATGGGTACATCCTCCATTGAAAAGAAATGGTATTCTTGACATCAGTAAGCATTAAAAACTGTTAGATTATCCTATGCCTTCCAAATGATGTCTGTTGAATACACAGCAAGCTTATACCATTAATTATAATGCAGAAAAGTAAGGTAGGCTGTGAATAGGGGAGAGATGTAAACACCTTTCCTTCTCTTTAACCCCAATCAAACATTGAATATATCCACTGGGTATTCTCTTACCTCTACTTTATGAAAAAATAAAATAAAATAAAGAAATTCTGCTTTTCTCTTTTCCTGTTTGAATTCTGTTTATTGATGCACTTATAGGAGGTTTATAAGCAAGAGGCTCAATAATGAGAAAAAAAATTAGTGATTTTTCCAAACATCTGAAAGCTATTCATTGCAGCATTAATTTCATATACATGTGTATGAAGTGAAGCCACCCTCATTTTTTTTTTTTTTTAAATTTTATTTTATTAAGGTATTTTCTGTGTACATAGTTTACCATTGCCCCCCCTCACCACCCATTTATGCCCTCCCTCCCCAGAGTTTTGTGTTCATTGGTTGTACTTATGTTCATGGATACCAGTCCCTCGGTTGTTCTCCTGTCTCCCCCCAGGTCTCCTTCCCCGCCCCCCTGTCATTTGACAATCTGCTTGTTTTATGGTGACCATCTCAGGCTCATATGAATAGAGTCCGCTCCTCCTCTGGTTTTCACCGCCCCTTCCCCTGGGACCCACTGCTTCCCTTAGGACACTCGGCTCACCCGGGGCACTCGACCCCATGGGACACACGGCTCACCCGGGACACCCTTCCCCCTTCCCCTTTGGGGGGTACGGCTTACCCGGGGCACATGGCCCCCTGGGACACTCGGCTCACCCGGGGCACTCGGCCCCCTGGGACACTCGGCTCACCCGGGGCACTCGGCCCCCTGGGACACTCGGCTCACCCGGGGCACTCGGCCCCCTGGGACACTCGGCTCACCCGGGGCACTCGGCCCCCTGGGACACTCGGCTCACCCGGGGCACTCGGCCCCCTGGGACACTCGGCTCACCCGGGGCACTCGGCCCCCTGGGACACACGGCTCACCCGGGACACCTTTCCCCTTTGGGGGGTACGGCTTACCCGGGGCACATGGCCCCCTGGGACACTCGGCTCACCCGGGGCACTCGGCCCCCTGGGACACTCGGCTCACCCGGGGCACTCGGCCCCCTGGGACACTCGGCTCACCCGGGGCACTCGGCCCCCTGGGACACTCGGCTCACCCGGGGCAGTCGGCCCCCTGGGACACTCGGCTCACCCGGGGCACTCGGCCCCCTGGGACACTCGGCTCACCCGGGGCACTCGGCCCCCTGGGACACTCGGCTCACCCGGGGCACTCGGCCCCCTGGGACACTCGGCTCACCCGGGGCACTCGGCCCCCTGGGACACTCGGCTCACCCGGGGCACTCGGCCCCCTGGGACACTCGGCTCACCCGGGGCACTCGGCCCCCTGGGACACTCGGCTCACCCGGGGCACTCGGCCCCCTGGGACACTCGGCTCACCCGGGGCACTCGGCCCCCTGGGACACTCGGCTCACCCGGGGCACTCGGCCCCCTGGGACACTCGGCTCACCCGGGGCACTCGGCCCCCTGGGACACTCGGCTCACCCGGGGCACTCGGCCCCCTGGGACCCTCGGCTCACCCGGGGCACTCGGCCCCCTGGGACACCCGGCTCACCCGGGACACCCTTCCCCCTTCCCCTTTGGGGGGTACGGCTTACCCGGGGCACATGGCCCCCTGGGACACTCGGCTCACCCGGGGCACTCGGCCCCCTGGGACACTCGGAGCTCCTTGCTAGCATGGGGGGCAGGCTGGGACAGCTGCAGTTGGTCTGAGATGGTTGCAGGCGGGGGGACTACCTTCAACGGTGTCTCGTTCGGTGTGGGAGCGGAGCAGCTGCAGACATGGAGGCTAAGTTCTGAGGTCGCCCACTCCCTGAGCCCAAGGCGTGGTGAACTCTGTTCTTGGTGGATTTCCTTTATTCTCGGCGCCAGTGGCGAGTGGCGGTGCCAGGTGCAATATTGACGGTCACTCCTGTGGTTCAATTACCACTGTAGTTTTAAAGTTCACATGGCAGTGGTGGTGAGAGCTTCGGCTTGGCCATGTGGCATCGGAGGATGTGCTCGCCTGAGTGGGTAATGGAAGGCACCGTGCCATTTCCTCACCAGCGCACTCCATTTCCCTCCCAGCATGGTGGGTGTGCTGGGGAGATTGTGGGCGGGCTGTGATGGCTGCATGGGGAGAGTCCGCCCTCAATGGTGTCCTCTTTGTTGCGGATGTGGAGCTGCTGTGGATGCAGAGGCTAATTTCTGAAGCCACACTCTCTATGAGCCCGGTGTGTAGTGAGCTCTGATTTCGGTGGATTCCCATTCTTGGGGGCGGCAGTGGGTGCGGCAGCGATGGTAGCTCCTGTGGCTCAATTTCCCCTGTAGTTTTAAAATCCGCGTGGTGGTAGTGTCTGATGCTTTGGCCTGGCCATGTGGCAGCGGAGAGAGGATTCTCCGGGTCTGCCAACGGAAGGCGCAGCGCCAGCACAGCGTGCGCGAAGGCCTGGCAGAGCAGGCCGCGGGCTTTGGCGGAGAGTCCCCGCGATGTCTTAGTCTTTCAGACTTAGTGGAAAGCTTCCTCTGAGCCAGGACAAGCAGCACCACCACCACAAATATTGGCCAGCTCAGTGCTGCCCCTCTACAGGTGACAGTAGGGGCATCCTCACCTCGGTAGGCCTTTGCTCTTGGAGGTCTTAACCAGTGGAAGGCAGCACGGTACAGAACTGCCCCACCTTCTCAGTCCTCCGCTCGCCGTAGTTTTAAACTCCACATGGCAGCTGCGGCACCCTGCTTGGTGTCTAACTGTAGCCTTCCCATTTCTGGGGCGAGCTGGTTGTGCGGGAGGGGGGACGCTGTGCCCGCTCCTCTAGGACTGTGGGCGGGCTGGGAGGTCTTGCTCACGCTCATGGGCTTCTCGTCCAGGCAGGAGCCGAAGGCGCGGCGAAGGCGCGGTGAAGGCGCAGCGGCAGCGGCCCAGGCGGCGACGGTGGCAGTGGAGGCGGCGTAGGCCCCCATCAGCTCCCGTAGTGGTGGCAGGGCTGGCCCACTCCCTGGGCCCCGGGGCAGGGCGAGGTCTGGCTTCCCTCATTTCCGGCGTCAGCGGCAGGTTCAGTTTCGCTGTAGTTTTAAACTCCACATGGCGGCGGCGGCGCCCTGCTTGGTGTCTAGTTTAGTTTTCCCACTTCTGGGCTGGTTGCAGACGGGGAGCCGCTGCGCGATTTCTTCGCCTGCACAGTAAGCGCGGGGGCTGGGCTGGCGGGGAGATACTACACCATCTCTTCGCCCGCCCGGCAGCGGCGAGTGCGGGGGCCCGAGTCCTGGCACCCGCTTCTCTCCAGCACTGCGAGCGGGCTGGGACCCAGGTCGCGCTCACGGGCTTCTCGTCCAGGCAGGAGCCGAAGGCGCTGCTGCGGCCCCCATCAGCTCCCGTGGCGGCCTTCGGGGCTGGCCCACTCCCTGGGCCCCGGGGCGGAGCGAGGTCTGGCTTCCCTCATTCCTGGCGGCAGCAGCTCCGGCAGGTTCAGTTTCGCTGTAGTTTTAAACTCCACATGGCAGCAGCGACGTCCTGCTTTGCGTTTAGATGTAGCCTTCCCATTTCGCCAGCTTTCCTGTGGGTCTGGTGCGATCCCTTTTGGTTTTATCTGTTGTTTATTTCCAAATTGTTGAGGAGATGGCGGCCCAGGAGACTCCCTGGGCCGCCATCTTGCTTCGGTCTCAAGCCACCCTCATTTTAAAGTTATGTTTTTTAAAAAGGAATTTGAGGAGGAGGACGTTTTATAGCAAGAGCATTCCTTGGAAAGAAAGGGAAAGAACTTCTTGATTTCTGGGAAGAGTAATGACAAATGGATGCCAAGTGAATTGTGATGGAGGAAAACAAGAATGACAGCAAGGGCAAAACCATGTTGCCGTACTTCCCTCTAAGATTTAGTTTTGTTTTGTTTTTATACGTTTGTGTTTTTTTTTTATTTTTAAAAAATGTGAGACTCAAGAGATGAAGGAAGAGTCCCTGTACTTTTTTAAGGAAGAACAGCCAATATTTTAAACTTTGATGAACAATCTGGAAGGCTTACATACTAATACATTTGAATATAATGTTGAGGGAGAATGAATAAATGTATTACCTTTCTACTCAGGCTCTTCATAGAAGTTTCTTCTTCATAAGGCTGGCAGGATTTCTAACGTGGAAAAAATGTGTGTATCCCCCTCCCCCCCCCGTAAGAATAGCAGAGTGAACTTGAAAGACCAGATAACTTCATTTAGCAATAAATGTACTACACATATTTTAATTTTATTGATATCATGGCATGTATGTGTTTTAAGAAGTTACTGTTAAAATAGATTTGGAGTTTCATTTATATTAGTACAATTTTTATACAAATTTGTTTTGTGACATGTTTTTGGAGATTTCTGTCAATCTAACTGCCACTGGGGTGTAACCACATGAATTTTAAGAATAGGTTGCTGAAAATCAATGACTATCTCTTGTAAACTACCTTATGCACTCCAGTAATGCCAATGAGTAGAATTTTATAGTCATCAACACATTCTATATGTTAAAATGTTTCTAATGTTTTATCAGAATGTGATCTTCAGAAACAAAACAAACAAAAAACCTCCTGCCTTTTGCATTAATTTGATTTAAAAAGTAAAAAAGCACCTAGAAAAATATCTTACAAATATTGGACATTTATTGTTGCTTTTAAATGGGGGGAAAAAAGAATATTCAGTACATGGCAAGCTAACACAAAGGATCAGATGGTTACACCAGACTCACACAAATCATAGATTTTATCCTAATATCAGGCTTCACTAATTATTCAACGCTCTGGCGGTCACGCTCAGATGAAGAGGGGCAGGTCTGCAATGTGGAGGGCTGCTCTTTTGTCCTCACTGAACACCTGCTTTCTGAACGAGAGTAATCAATCACATCTCCAGGTGAGGTTCTGTGGGCTGCCTCCCCAGGAGGAGGAGTGTTTCATCCATGAAACACTTCCATTTGATCTCTGATCAGCATGACATTTTTCAAGGAGCCATGCTCAGAAGTCCACAGATAATAAGTTCATTTACTCCAAGTCCTTTACCAGGGACTTGCTATTAACATTTCTGTAGATTTAGAACCTTCTTTAAGCCAGGATTATTAGTTTATTCTCCTGGAGATCAGTTTTCCTGTCGCTATGATTAGACGAGATTTGTCTTCCTTCTTTTCTTTGCCCTGGAGAGTCAGGTACTTTAACTCCTATCCACCTGCTTCATTCCCACCGTTTATTCTGAGAATGGTAGTCTAATGGAATGGAATTGTAAACCTAATGTCAGGATTTTTCATTTTGTTTAATCGTCAATGAGGTAATACTGTATAAGGAGAAGCTTATCTGTTCCAAGAGTTCAGTTACTTTTTGTTTCTCTTCTAGGTATTGAATCTTTCAAAACACAATTTGAGGCCAGAGATAGAATATTTTTTTCTCTTGGAGATTGTTTCTTTTTTCACTTAAGGCAAGCTTTCAGAAATTATAGTTTTTGAAGGCCAAGAATGTTGTGAGTCAATTGGGGAAAGATTTTCTGGATGTATATTATGATATATTACACTGGAGAAGAGCTAGTTATTTAAATGTTATCTTTTTAAAAGAAGGAACTTCATATTTTAAGCTGTGTAATATTTAAAATTATAAGCATTTTCTTTGTTTCTGTTTGCTATTTATACAAATTACTCCTCCTGGAGCAATAATTAATTTGGCTATTTGGAATAGAGTATGTCTTTATATTTTCTTCTTTCAATTATACTAGATACATTATTTTATATTTTATTGAATATAAAATACCTAGTCATAAGATATTTTGGATGTAGGATTATTTATGTAAAATCTCTCTTTTTATATATTACATGTTATTCTACTTGAGCATGTATCAGATGTGCAGTAGAAAAATTCCATAAAACACATACAAGAAAAACTGAACCCCATATTTGCTATTCCACAAACATACTATTTCTACCTCTAGCCTCAGTGTCTTTACTCACATCAGTCCCCTAATTTATAGAGCTATTTCTTCTCTCTCAGCTCGTTCATAAGAAGAAACCAAGTTGATGTTCTCTGGCCCACCCCTAATATATTCCTGCTTCTCCAGGCAAAGAGAGAGTAACAGATTGCACAATTTTCACCCAGAAGTGCTACATAACACTTCTCCCATTTCATTGGTTAAATAAAGTAGGTTAAGTGGTCACAGCTAACGAATGTCAAGGAGCCACGGAGGAACCCACCAACCATAAGTGGGAAAACCACACACACAAAAAAAAATAGGCAAATGGCACTAATGGCTATAGTTGTATGTATCACTTTTTGTCTCTAAACTAATCTGGTTTTAACAAAATGTGAAAAATTATGTGGTAAATATGCTGACATAAAACTATTTTAAATCCATTCCAGTTGTGTTTTTTTTAATTCTGGTTATTAGTTATTTTTTTTAAATAATAAAAGCAAAAGGTATTGATCACTTGCTTCATGCCAGACACTGTTCCAAGAGCTGTGGAAGTATGTTCTAATTTAATCCTGACAAATTACATGGGCATATTGCTCAAAGTAAAACCACTTTCTTTTTTCACTTAAGGCACGCTTTCAGAAATTATAGTTTTGAAAGCTCTCAGAGCCACAATTTATATTTATTTTTTATATATTTAAAACATTATTACAGTTGACATGTCTCTACTAATAAAAAGGTAATATGCTAATTAGACCGGATAGACCAGATGTCTTGCGGACAAAGCTACAGTGGCTGGGGCTAAGGAAGAGGCGGTTAGGGCAATCAGGCAGGGATGCAAAGTGGTTAAGGGTGATCAGGCAGGCAGGTAGGTGGTCGATTAGGAGCCAACAGTCCTGGATTGTGAGAGGGACATCCCCTGAGGGGTCCCGATAGGAAAGGGTGCAGGCCATGCTGAGGGACCCTCCATACACAAATTTCATGCACTGAGCCTCTAGCAATATTAGTTGCAAATGTATAATATGATGATTACATATTTAGAACTTATGAAGTGATCACCACAATAGGTCTAGTACACATCTGACACCATGCATAGTTATTAAAGCATTATTGACTATATACCCGGTGCTGTACTTTACATGCCAGGGCTGTTTTTATAACTGGCAATTTACACTTCTTAATCTCTTGCAACATTTTCACCAATAACTCAACCCCTCTCTCACCTAGTAATCTTATATTTATTCTCTGTTTTTGTGAATTTGTTTGTTTTGTTAGTTAAAATAGTTGATTTTTTAAAAATATATACCAGATGTAAGTGAAGTCATATGGTATTTATCTTTTTGTGCTTCACTTATTTTATTTAGAACAATACCCTCTAAGTTTATCTATGATGTCACAAATGGCAAGATTTCAATTTTTTTAATGGCTGAGCAACATTCCATTGTATTTATATATCACATTACCTTCTTCATTTCATCTATCAATGGGTACTTTTGTTGCTTACTATTCTAAATAATGCTGCAAAAAACATAGGGATACATATATCTTTTTGAATTGAAGTTTTCAATAATTTTGGATAAGTACTATGAAATGAAAATGCTGGGTTCTATTTTTTGCTGGATTCACTGCTTTTACTAAGAATTGCTTCCTTTCCTATATTTTCATATTCATATGTGATTTTTTCTTCTTAAAGAAGTTGCTTTAATACTTATTGTGTACTAGTTTATTGGTGATGGAGTACTTCACTTTTGTCTTGGCTGGTGTACTTTTTTCCTCCAAAGGAAAAGTTTATTTTTGTTTGTTTGTTTGTTCTGATTGAATGTGTTCTACTACCTTGTCCTCCAGATCACTGGTTTGCTTTTCTGTTTCATCTAAATGTTCTTGATTCTCTCTAGTGTTTTTTTTTTTTTTTCAGTTATTGTACTCTTAATTTCTGATTCTTTTTTGTTCTCTATATCTTTGCTGAAGTTATCACTGAGTACATCTATCTTTTCCCCCTAAGTTTATTGAGCATCCTTATCCTTATAACCAGTATATAGAACACTGGTAGAAACAATCTACCAGTATATGGTAAATTGTTTAGCTCCATTTTGTTTAGTGTCTTATTTTGAAGTTTTATTTCATTCTTTGTCTCCTCACTTTATATGACCTCTCAACCACCCCTCTCCCCTCATTTGCTTGGTAGATTTGTTATATCTCAGTGCTTGAAGAATGGCCTATATAGTAGGTATCTTTGAGGACCAGTGGCACAATCTTCCTAGACACCTGAGCTGGGTGCCTCAGGGCTGTCCCTTGTGAAAGTTTTGTATGTGCCCTTCAGTTGTAGTTGGGCCTCAATTCCTCTGGACATGTCACTTGGTGAGGCTGACTGCATGAGGCCTTAAATACAGCCAAGACCTAATGCACGGGGGCTGACCACATGTAGTGGGGGGGGGGGCACTTTATTGGGACTCTGGTGCTGGTGAGTCCTCCCTTCGGGTGTGTCACTTGTGAAGCTGGTCAGATACTGCTCTGATAGTCTGAAGCCAGACACTGGGTGTGTTGATTTTAGAGCCTTCTGGGAGGGACTTCCGTGTAGACCAAGGTTAGTTGCCACTGGTGGTGGGCTTGAGGCATATTGATAGTAGCTACAAAGGGATCTGTGGTCAGTTCTTGATTAGACTGGGCTTAGAGGATTTGTGAGATGCTATACTACAAACTTAGGCTGGCTGCCAATAGTGCCATGCCTGGCACATTTTAGTGGGCATCATTATGTGAAGAAAGACAAGCCACCACTTATTTGAAGCTGCCTTCCATACCCAAACTGATCACAGCTTATGCTAAGGTTGGGGCCACCTGATGGGTGTAACGATGCAAATTGTGACCTTTCACCATTTGTGCTGGGCTTGGGGCTGCATAACAGAGCTACAATACATGCTGAGACCATCCACGGCCTGTTTGGGGTTTGTAAATCTTTGAGAGATTTAAAAAAAAAAAAAAATCTACCAAAACCGGTTTGGCTCAGTGGTAGAGCGTTGGTCTGTGGACTGAAAGGTCCCAGGTTCAATTCCGGTCAATGGCTTGTACATTGGTTGCGGGTACACCCGGGGGTGTGCAAGAGGCAGCTGGTCGATGTTTCTCTCTCATCGATGTTTCTAGCTCTCTATTCCTCTCCCTTCCTCTCTGTAAAATATCAATAAAATATATATTTTTTAAAATCTGCAGCACAAGCCAAGGCAGGCCACCTGTGTGAAGGCGCTGTTGGAAGAGGCTAGGATCAGTGTGTACGTGGGTGTCACAGGGTCTCAGGAAATCACTTGGGTGGGTGAGTAATAGCCAGGTTAATGGAGAGCACAGATTCGTCACTCTGCCAGCTGGGTGGAAAGAACTCTCAACAAAGGAGTAATGGAGCCTACCAACACTTATGTCCCTGGAGAGAGTTGGCAGACGCCTGCCCCCCTGGCACTCACCCTGGCGGTAGTCAATTTAGTTCATCTCCACATATTCCTGATGCTTTTTGATCTGCTATCCCTGCACTGGATGCTAGAGCGAGTGATTTAGTAAGTATAAAACCCCTTAAGAGAAGTGTTTAGGTCTCCAGCAGCCTTCCATTTCAGTCAGAATCAACCACCATGGGTTTCACAGCCAGATTTTATGGGGACTTTTCTTCCCAGCCCTAGTGCGCAGAGCCAGGGGCCTGGTGTAGGACTGCCACCTCTCACTTCTCGACCTCTCACTCCTCGGGGGAAGCTTCTGCAGTGGAGAAATCCCTCTCACTTCTTAATTTTCACACCATTAGTGTGGGACCTTCCTTTTCTGTGTCTCTGCCCTCCTCTCAGTCTCCTCATGGTTTCTTCTTTATATGCTTAGTTTATAGGATTTCTGTGCCATTAATGTTCAGGTTGTTCTAAATGACAGCTGTTCTGTAATTTAGATGTAATTTTGATGTAGTCATAGAAGGAGGTGTAATTCAAAAATTTTAAACCTGTGAATACTCCCTCCTTAAAATAACATGTGTACATAACGTTTATCTTAAGTTCTCTCATATGACAAATATATTACACCATATTCTCCAGATATATTTCAGTAAGTCCACTAGATTTTCAAGTATTTGTCCTATATAATAAAAATCCAGCGACCAAATGGCAGAACCACCAGAACAACTGGTTGACCAGTCGCTATGATGCACATTGACCACCAGGGAACACATGCTCAAAGTAGGAGCTTCCCCCTGTTGGTCAGTGTGCTCCCACAGTGGGCCAATCCTTGCTGGCTATACCCCCTACCAGTGCACAAATTCGTGCACTGGGCCTCAAGTATTTTTATAAAAAAAATACTTCTGTTTAACATCAATAGACTATTTACTGATTAGCCTAGAATTTGTTGATATTACCACAGTCCAATTCATGTTTGTTTTTACCATTAAAAGTAAATGATGCTGAAACCGGTTTGGCTCAGTGGTAGAGCATCGGTCTGCAGACTGAAAGGTCCCGGGTTCGATTCCGGTCAAGGGCATGTACATTGGTTGTGGGCACATCCCCGGTAGGGGGTGTGCAAGAGGCAGCTGGTCGATGTTTCTCTCTCATCGACATTTCTAGCTCTCTATCTCTCTCTCTTCCTCTCTGTAAAATATCAGTAAAATATATTTTAAAAAATAAATAAATAAAAGTAAATGATGATGCCCATATGTGAAATAGAGAGGTGGTTGTTTTTTGTTGTTTTTTTCAGAGCTACTTAATGATTTTTTTTATAGCTATCAGTACTGTACTTGTCAGAATAATTCAAGGTGACAGTGCTTTTCTAACAACAATTTTTAGTCATGTACTTCCATACAAGCACATTTTTTTCCTCTGTAAGTATCTCTAGAGTTTTAAATGACAGGTATAACATTTTAAATGTGTGAACAAAAGTGGCTTTCTTATTCCCAAACTATATGCTATGCTTGATCCAGGAATAGATAATTTGCATTGTCAAATAGGTTCCATGTTAAGGTATTATTTACTCTATTTTAATGTTAAAGTCTTCTCATAAATTCTCTTAAATCATGTATTATACCAGTATTTTCAACCTTTATGATATAAAAATATGAATATTTTCAATTGCCACAATGTAACAATTTATATTTTTATTTAATAATAAAATTATATATTAATATTTTAGTTTGTAAGCAAATCAAGGTGCATTTTTTTTGAGAAATTTTATTTTATTTTATTAAGGTATTATCTGTGTACATAGCTTACCATTGCCCCCCCCCCATTTATGCCCTCCCTCCCCAGAGTTCTGTGTTCATTGATTGTACTTATGTTCATACATACCAGTCCCTCGGTTGTTCTCCTATCTCCCCCCAGGTCTCCTTCCCCTCCCCACTGTCATTTGTCAATCTGCTTGTTTTATGGTGACCATCTCAGGACCCCATGAATAGAATCCGGTCCTCATTTGGCAGTCTGCTTGTTTTATGGTGACTATCTCAGGACCATATGAATAGAGTCCGCTCCTCCTCTGGTTTTCACCGGCCCTTCCCCTGGGACACACGGCTTGCCTGGGGCACACAGCCCCCTGGACACACGGCTCACCCGGGACACCTGTCCCCTTTGGGGGATACGGCTCACCCGGGGCACATGGCCCCCGGGGACACACAGCTCACCCGGGGCACACAGCCCCCTGGGACACTCGGCTCACCCGGGGCACTCGGCCCCCTGGGACACTCGGCTCACCCAGGGCACTCGGCCCCCTGGGACACTCGGCTCACCCGGGGCACACGGCCCCCTTGGACACACAGCTCACCCGGGGCACTTGGCCCCCTGGGAGCATTTTTCTTTTTGCCTTTTTTCCTATTCAATATTATTTACTTCTAATCCATATTTGTTTGTTTTGTAAATATATTTTTGTTTGAGGAAGATAGAGGGAGAGAGAGTTAGAGACATCAATGATGAGAGAGAATCATTGATTGGCTGCCTCCTGCATGCCTGGGGATCAAGCCCACAACATGGGCATATGCCCTGACCAGTAATGGAACCATGGCCTCCTGGTTTATGAAGGCTGACACTCAACCACTGACCTACTGTGGCCAGGCTTTATCCATATTTAATTTGCTGATTACTATACTAATTGAAACCATTTTTTAAAATATATTTTATTGATTTCAGAAAGGAAGAGAGAGAGAGAGAGAGAGAGAGAGAGAGAGAGATTAATGATGGGAGAGGATCATTGATTGGCTGCTTCCTGCATACTCCTTGCTGGGGACCGAGCCCACAACCCTGGGCATGTGCCTTTGACCTGAATCGAACCTGGGAACCTTCAATCTAAAGGCTGACACTCTATCCACTGAGCCAAACCAGCTATGGCTAATTGAAACTATTTTCATTGTAAGTGAAATAAATAGTTAGATAAACATTCATAATGTTAATATGGTTGTTAGTATCACCAAAGCTATTATTTACTTGAAATTTAGTCAAAATATAATTATATGTTTGTGTTTACCCACATATGTAAATCAAACACACATACAAAATTATGTTTCCATTTCTTTAGTCTGATTTTTCCATATTTATTTTTATTGAATTTGTTGGGATGAAATCAGTTCACAAAAAAACATACTGATTTCAAGTATGTCACTCAACAAAACATCATCTACACACTGTATTGTATGCCTATTACCTGAATCAAAGTCTGTCTCTGACCCCATTTATCCCACCTTTGCCCATCTATACCTATCAATAACCCAACTTTCCTTATCTATTCTATGTGATATATATGTTTGATAATTCCTTCACCTTATTTCATCCAAAAGCTCGAATATCTTCCCCTCTGATAGCTGTTAGTCTGTTTCATCTATCTAGTATCCATGCATCTATTTCTATTTTCTTCATCAGTTTATTTTGTTATCCAAATATGAATGAGCTCATATGATATTTGTCTTTCTCTGACTGGCTTATTTCACTTAGCATAATAATCTCAAGGTCCACTCATGCTCTTACAAAAGGTAAGATTCCCTTCTTTTTTGTAGCCGTGTAGTATTCTACTTTGTAAATGTACCACAGCTTTTTAATCCACCAATGGTCACATGGGCTATTTTCAGATCTTGGCCATCTACCTATATAAAAGCCTAATATGCAAATTGTCCCCTCAGGAGTTCGATCAGGAGACCAGGAGTTTGATCATTCACTATAATGTGTGCTGACCACCAGGGAGCAGTGCGGAACAAAGAAAGACCCTGACCAGCATCAGAAAGCCCCAATCACCCCTGATCACAAGCCAGAACTAGGGACCCCACTCATGCAAGAATTTCATGCACCAGCCTCTAGTATTTTAATAAAAAAGAGAAAATAAAGTAGAATAGATAAAAGACAGTCTTGACATTTTGATCCTTGTATTACATTATGGATTAATGCCTTAGAGAGTGAATGAGTTTGAATTTTATCTTATTGCCTTTACATTTCTGAATTATCACACTGTCATAAATTTAATATGTTTTCTCAGAAACTAACTTAACTTGATGGAGATTGATATGTACTTATATTACCAACTACATATGCTGGTGAAGACCCAAATAAACAAAGTACAAAACTTAGTTATATTGTTGCATTCTAGTGTCATCAACTACTAATCAAATACAGAAATTCTTTAAGAAAGGAAACCATTGAATTAGCACAGCATTAGCCGTGTGATTCAGAAGGCAGGGTGGAGCTCATCTCTGTTTTCTGTACAGGCTTTTGTAGAACTGTAGAGCCAGGAGGCAAATTTGTATCCCTCTGACAAGCATACATGGTAATTAAAAACAGCAAGGTTTGTCGGCTGCATAGTAAGATTATCTTGGGTTATGGAGATAACCACTTTAGTTGACACCAGGGTATTCTTGAAAGAAATATGATTGCACCGTGGAATCCCTATTTGTTTTTCCTGCATGCAATTGAAATGTAACTGACGTGCTACTCTTGTGCTCCCTTCTGCACTACACTCGTAGGGAACCATATGTTGTTACATTTCCCAGTTTCACAGATATGTTTAGCATTGTTAGTCACAAAAACAGTGTGAAATCTCTCATTATCACTGACTTTCTTTCAATAATAGCTTATTGAGTATCTCCTATGCATGCTAGATAAGCAGTTTTGTAAACAGACTTATCAGGAATATAAAACTAAAAGGTTCACTCAGCATTGGTAGATATTAACAACATAAGCTTATAAATGTCATATTTCTAACAAATTTCTGGGGTATGATTTTTCAGGAACATTGACGTCATGAATCCTAATGGCTCATGACCTCATGTCAAGGGTTAATGAACCCAATGTCTCATCTCTCAGTGTTTCTGGGTTTGTTTGCTTTATTGCTTAACAAACTGTAGAAGAAAATAACATTGTACTCCTAAAACATAACTTTTGGTCTAGCACTCTTATCCAAGAAGAGGTAATAATGCTTAATTGTGTTTTGTTTTGTTTTTTTGTTTTTGGAGAGTTGGGGGAGGACAGAGAAAATGAACAGTTTATCGAGGAACTCCATGGAGAAATCTTTGGGCCAAAGGGAAGAAAATGCTTTGAAGGATGTAACCTGTTTTCATCTGGGCATGTTTTCAAGTGTAGGGAAGGTTTGTTTGTTTGTTTGTTTTCCACTTATCCTTTTCCTTTTATAAAATGTCTCATGATGCAGAGGGTTACTGCAATTGCTGGGAAAGTTTTCTCCTATGTAAATCTCCATAAAATATACTAACAACATTCTGCACAAGGTTCACAAACTTGTTTGGAGTCCCATTCAACAAAAAAGTAAGAAATATATTTTGTAAGTAATAATGAAGAGAAATCAAAGCCACCTTTTATTAACTCTTGGCATGCCCATTAAAGAGAAATAGAATGTGATATCTGGCTTCCTATAGACACATTTAAAAACTTTCAGTGATCATGGATAATTGTAATTTTTATTTTGAATGCTTTTGAATTCTTTATTCTGGTTTTCATTATTGCAAGTAAAAAGTCAGATTTTTCAAAGGAGTAGATATTGTGGTAGTTATTACATGTGAGTTCTCATGGTCAGGCTAACTCTTCCAGTCACGGTAGGATAACTCTCTAAATTAGGATTCTAAGAATATTAATTTTACACACATGCCTACCCCCCTCAATTTACTATAATGAATATAGATTAAAAACTCCTGTCTATTTTTGTTAGACTATTAAGGAAAACTAAAATTTAAATCACATTGCAGGAAAATTCACTGGTAAAGGAGACTTTTCTGGAAGCATAGATTAACAGACAAGAGCATTGCCTTTTTGTTGACTCAGTATAAAAATATTAAAAAGTGACAAAGAAAAGTATGAAAATAAAATATTAAGTCAAACTATAAGAGAGGAGAGGTGAAAATAAAATATCTAGATTGGTGGTCAGCAAACTCATGAGTCAACACAACCAAATATCAACAGTATATCGATTGAAATTTCTTTTGAGAACCAAATTGTTTAAACTTAAGCTTCTTTTTTTAAATATATATTTTTATTGATTTTTTACAGAGAGGAAGAGAGCGGAATAGAGTTAGAAACATCGATGAGAGAGAATCATCGATCAGCTGCCTCTTGCACACCCCGCACTGGGGATGTGCCCGCAACATGCCCTTGACCAGAATCAAACCCGGGATCTTTCAGTCTGCAGGCTGACGCTCTATCCACTGAGCCAAACTGGTTTCGGCAAACTTAAGCTTAGAAGAAGCTTAGAATGCCACTTCTTCAAAATAAACTTACCCAGGCCATGGTATTTTGTGTAAGAGCCACACTCAAAGGACCAAAGAGCCACATGTGGCTTGTGAGTCGAAGTTTGCTGACCACAGTGGACCACAGATCTAGGTGAACCATGTTAATTCTTTTCTAATACCCCTTTTTCCCACCCTACCAGGGAATATTTGGTAATGCCTGAAGACATTTTCTGTTGTCACAATTGGGGGATGCTACTGGTATAGAGTGGGTAGAGGCCAAGAATGCTACTTAATATCCCACAATGCACAGGACAGTTCCCCACAGCAAAGAATTATCCAGCCTAACATGCCAGGAGAGCCAAGGTTGAGAAGCCCTGTTCTCGTTGGTGGTTGTAAACATTGCTGAAACATTTGTTGGTCACTAGGATGTTTCATAGCGCTTTTCAGGAACATAATAAAGGGATTTGTTTACTAACTCTCAGTGCTAATGCTATTCTTTGCCTGGGGAAACACCATAATGTCATTTTTAGACACTTCATTGCTCTATTCCCCTTCTTACACTGGCTCAGAACAGAGTCTGTTTTAGCTTAAGCTAGACTATCCTATTCTCTGCAGTTACACCTTTGTTCTTTCTCTTGGAACTATATTCTATTCTAGTAAATACATTCAGTAGTTAGCATTAATATAATAAAATAGCTAACTTGTAATTTAATTATTTTTTATTTATACTTATACGTTCTCAGCATTTTACTGTTTGTTAATCTTAAAGATGATTGCATTAGTGTATCATAAGAAGTGAAAGGAATTCTTAAGAAAGTTCTCATCCCAAGTATCTTAAAAATTGGCAATGTTAGTTTAATATTATTGTTCCATGTTAGTTGACACAAATGGTGTTTTCAGCTTCCACTTAGTGTTGAACTGAATAAAAACGTACACCTAATGAAAAACAAATAATGCATAGGTAGTCTCAATCTTTATGCAAATATTTCTTTGTAAATCCCAATGAAGCAAGTTTCACCTAGTGAAATGTGAATACATTTTTAATCTATTGTGGTGGCCTTGAAATTGGTTTTTGTGTATATATGGCAAGCAGTAGCAGCAGAAGAGTTATTACCAAGGTATAAAATGATTGATTAAAGTTGGTCAAAGCTATTATTTTGCAGACTTAACCAGAGACTGAAGTAGCAATATCATTCAGAATAAACACTTCTGTGAAGGCAGATTTAGTATGAATGCTTAGATTTTTAAAGTGATCAAAACACACACACACAGATGGCGGCAGAGAAAGGGAGATGTCTAGAAAGGTGTACACCAACACATCTTAACTGAGTCTGTGTTGGGATTGTGTGATTTCTCTGCTCTTTTTATTTATAGCTACTATTTTTTTCCATAACAAATGCATATATTTCATAATAATAGAGTAAATTTTATTTTTTTTAAATCATATGTGACGGAGAACAAGTTTGAAACATAAAATGTTAAGTATTTTGTGTCCCCAACAATCCTAATGTAGCTGGTGCTCCATCCTCCCAACATCTAACTCATCTTTGGTCTGTTCTCAACAGAACAGCCTGCGGCTGCTGCTCAGAACCTTCAAGGTGACTTTCAGTTTTTCTGCAGGTTAAGTTTAAATCCCTTACACTATCTGACCCACCTGTGGTGGACATTTTCTCTGTTTTCCACGTCCCACACGGAAAACAACAGGTTCCTGAGGGGAGGAGCTGGGGATGAAGAAATTAGAGAAAGAAAGAGACAAGAGACAGAAATAGATTCAAGCTGGGAGCTAGGTGGGCACCATCTCTCTGATGGAGAGACAGTCAAGCTCACCTCAGATAACACAGCATATTTATTGGTTTCCAAAAGGGATTTTATGATCAAAAAGGATTTTCACACCCTATTCATCCGGATCTAGGTAAGCTCCTTATTTTTTTGGTACAAGATTTAGCATAACAAGACCTGGGTGGGTCAAGGTCCTTTTTGTTCCTCATTCCAAGCACATGGATAAAGATAAGAAATCAGTACTGATAACAGGATTCTGCCAGTGCCCTCAGGCTCAGGTGGCTCTCTACACCCACCTACCATTCCCATCCCATTCATTTCTCTAAACTCTTTGTTTTCTCTCTCTGGGCATACCCACTCTGCTAGTATTACGCTGGCTTTGCTTCTAATTTGTGCACGTATCTCCAGTCTCAGGGATTGTGTTCCTCCCATCCCTCTATCTAGAATTATCTTCCACTACATAATAGTTACCATCACAATGGTAAGTTTCAAGGCCCTGTTATTATCCATGCCCCACAAATGGAAACAGGGAGATTTAGGGAGGCTAAATACCTGTCCTGATGGCACAGTAAGTAGTAAGGTCTTCCATGTCAGTCTGACAGCAGACACCACACCCATTACGTCGCACTGTACCTCTCCACTAGGTATAGTGTTAGGAGAGATTTTCTCTGTCGGAAAGATGCAAAAAGGCAGTGATGGCCTAAATCATATTATAATCATGCAATTCACATGTTCTAGTTTTCCTTCTCCTTTAATTTTTCTCTTTGCAGTTGTCACTATCCAGAGTGTTAGTATTTCATGCCTTTGTTTTCTGTCTCCCCATTAGAATATTAAACACAAGGAAGGAAGGACATTATTTTTTATTGCTATACCCCTGCACTTAGAAGAATCACTAACCACAGGAAGACGCTCCGTGCATGTCCAATGAAGGAAGGATGCCAGGGGCTTGCAAAGCACAAGGCTGATGCTACTTTTCCAAAGTGCCACATTTGTATTGGTTTTCATTCCTGCTATAAGATTTAGAAAATCCCTTCTAAGAGATTGCAGCAGGTATACATTAGGCCACAGAATAGGGAAAATTGACTGAAGGAGATTAAACCACATATAGTCATCCTGCAACTCCAAGTCTCATTAAATCAAAGGCCCAACAGGAAACACTCCTTCACAGATCTTCCTAACCTTCCTGCATTGTGGCACTCAGAGAAAATGATATATGAAGACCTTATTCAGATAAACAAATAAATGTGTTTGTACCCAGAAGTAACTGTTCCAAGGCATTTCATTCCCATGGGCATCTCATCATACATCTAAAATCTAAGATCTTTAATCTGATTATAGGTTATATATAATCTGGATCCCGATTCCCTTCAGAAGCAGTCCTTATACTCCCTGCTCTCATACAATGGCCTTATTTGTGTTGCTGGAAGAAATTAAGTCTTATCTTTGGGATAAGCTGCCAAAGGCTTAATCCAAAGATAAGCAGGCTCTTCCTCCTTTTTGCTGTCTGACTCTTGTAATTCAGATCACAGTTTAAGTCTGACCTGCTCAGAAAGGCCATTTCTAATCATACATTTTAAAGAACCTACAAAGTTAATTTTGGATCACCAAATTTAATATTATTCATTAGCTTCAGCAATACCTGATATTTTGTTCTGTATATATTATTGAATTTGTTCATTCTCTTGTGGCCTGAGGAGAGGTCTTTCTTATTCAAAGCATGATGTTCAGCACCCAAGACAGTGCCTGCACTACCATAGTTGTTTAGTAAATATTTGTTTAGATGAATAGATGAATAAAATTAATTTATTATAAAATTAATTTATTATAAAATTTATTTATTATATTGCCAATAAATTTAGACATCTGTTCACAGCAAAAATATGATTTCCTTATGTAACTGTAATGAAATAAAAACTCACAGAAGCATTATTATGTTGGTGGCTTCATGCCAGATTTTGGTCTGGGACAACTTACTTAACATGCCAAAGTTTCTTTGTACTTACATTAAAAAAAGGGGGGAGGAAATAACATCTAATTCACAGGATTTTTATAAGAATATACATTGTATATGAAATACTACATGAGTAATAGGAATAGCTAAGGAGGATTCAGGCCAGATTTATAAAATAATTGATTATTTTCTTTATTCATTTGCCTATTGATTTATCTAATAAAAGTTGAGGAGCCTCTATGTTTTCCGTGAATATGCTATATGTGAGCCATAAAAATGAGAATGTACCAGTCGTCACAATTACTTTTCTTATGGAGAGAAGCACGTACATAAGCAACTAGTATACATTTTAAGAAGCACTGTGCTGTTGATTTATGTGAGCATTTCTTAGTCAGCACGGATTCAGAACTCCATCTGATGTTTCTAATTCACTGTGTATCTAAAAAGAAAAAAGCAGTTATCAAGGTGAACAAAAGGGAATTAATGGCAGGCACATCAAATAGGAATGGTACAGAGAGAGGAGAGAACATGCGGAATGGCAAAAACGGAGAAAAGTGAGAGGAATCACTATAAACATGACTAAAGTAAGTTGTTTAGAATTCTTTTAAACTGACAGCGTCCCCAGTGGAGAACTGTTGTTTGTGTCCCTTTGGATGTTTAGGCAACACCCAGCCTAACAGATCATTACATATTGACATGCAAAGTGATCAAAGAATAGGACCTGTGCCTAGTCTCTCAAAAATAATAAATTAATTTAAACTTGCACTGGCAGGGACCTTGAAACATCATAGTCACTCAATTAGAAAAAAAAATAGAGCATAATGTCTTACAGTTTGAAGAGGCACTTTGAGTAACTTGAGAGGGCTTCTAAATTAGCCATGGGATACAAACTCCAGTGCCTAATTAAGGGCATTTGGACATTTTTGTGAAATCCTCTTAGGGATGTTTAAAAAAATGTATTTATGGTATGTATCCAATTTTAGTTAATAATTAAGACCCCTGACCTGTCTTTCAATTAGAAATAGGCTCCTTCCCCCTCCCCCCCCACCCCCCCCGCCCAAAAGCTATGATTGCTTATAGTCCAAATGGTCATGGGCAAAGTAACTACATGGCACACTCTGCCATACCAGCTTGTTGTGATAACCAGCTATATAAGTAACCAGCTCTCTGGTAATTTATCTCAGAGAGAGAGAGAGAGAGAGAGAGAGAGAGAGAGAGAGAAGAGAGGAAGAAAAAGAAAGGAAGAAAGGAAGAGAGAGGGAGAGGGGGAGGAGAGAGGAAAGGAAGGGTGAAGAGGGAAGGGGAGAGGAGGAAGGAAGAAAAATTATTTGCATTTCTATTGCATATTCTACAGGATACCCCCCAAAAAATGTATACACACTTTTTTTCTCCTGAAAGCTAAGTGGATATTTCTTTTTTTCCAGATTTAACCCATTGGAATTAATAATTATTCAAAGTGTATATACATTTTTTTGGAGGACACCCTACATATGGTAACATATGCTCTTACAGAATTGTAAAGTTGCCTTATCAGTAGGAAGTCAGTGATCATCCTATCACAGAACACTACATTGAACAGGGATCCAGAAATCTCTTTGCCTGTTCCCATTACCTATATTAAATTTTTAGCCATGTACTCACACTGTTTCCTCTAATTGTTTTGGGAAAGGATGTGGACTTTTTTTTTAGCACTTTCTTTGGAGTTGACCTTTAACACTTGCAATTCTCTTGTCTGTTATTATGGCTATTGCTTATTTCCCAGTAGTATCCCCTGAGTTAGTTCTTTACCTCTCACTATCCTGGGAGCTAATCCTGACAATGACAAATACATACCTCAGACCCAAATGGCCAACCCTGATGGCCTCAACCAGATACATGGTGAGCTCTCAGAGAGATTCTGAGGACTACACCGCACCATATTTGCCCCTATTTGAACACTTTATTAGTCTTTTTAGTAGGCATTTTATTCATCTTCTTGTCACAATAAGGCTGCATAATAAACTTCACTCATGGGATCGTAGTTTGAATAAAGTTCTGGGTTCTACTGGGATTTCCTGGCTGAGGCTCCACATGTTTCTTCGTTTTTCCTTGGACTAGGGGCCATCCAGAGCATATTCTTGTGTTAGATCACCAAAGGGCAGAATCTTGTAGACTGCATGATTATTATCTCACATTTGATTATATCCCCTTAGCCAAAGCTAGTTTCAGAGAACAGCCAGCTCTCCATGGAGCAGAAAGTATATTCTTTGCAAGGTGGGAGGTAGAAGAAAGTTAATATTTAACTAATAAAAATCCAAACTATAAAATATTTATGAGACATATTTCCAATATTCCAATTTCTAGGTGAATCTTAACTAAGATAAGCATCCCCTGAGGTGAACATTGCACAGAAGTGATCTTTTAAGAATCTAGAAGGTTATACAATGGTCAATAGTACTGATTTTTCCTGAGCACTTACACTATGCCAGGTAGTTGGTTAGATATTAGAACTCATTATCTCTCATGCTAAAAATAACCCACCAAGTAAATTATAACAAACAGAGATTCAGAGAGGTAAGTGGTCCAGAATTCATACCCTTAGTAAGTGGCAGACCTGATTTCTCTTTTTCTGTTACTTACACCAGTTACTGTATTATATAACTTTTGCATGTTTTACACCATCCTATATAATAAAAGCCTAAAATACTAAGTGTCCAGTCTCTAGCCATGCAGTCTTCTTTCCATTTAACCAATCAAAGCATAATATGGTAATGATATGTTAAGGCTGAACAACTGCTCTATTACTTCACTGACCACCAGGAAGCAGATGCTCCAACTGGTAGGATAGCTTGCTGCTGGGGTCCAGCCAATCAGGACTGAGCAAGATATGCCCTGGAGCCCCCCTGCCTCCCTCCCTGGCCCTGATTGTGCACTGGTGGGTTTCCTTTGGCCTGGCATGTACCCTCTCACAATCTGAGACCCCTCAGGGGATGTCAGAGAGCCAGTTTTGGCCTGATCCCACAGGCCAGGCCAAGGGACCCCACGGGTGCACAGATTCATGCACTGGGCCTCTAGTCTAAATATAAAAAATAACAACAGTATCCCCACATTTTTATGAGAAAACTAGGCTAATTAGGATTTAATAATGTGCCAAAGATAAATTATACAGAGCTGGGCAAAAGCAGGTCTGCAGCTGTATGCAAAACACAGAGTTTATTTTTGTATTATTTGTTAATTGTATTATTTTCCATGGACACGACTTTAAATCTACTTTCTCCCCACCCTGTTTAATCCTTAATCAGATGAAAGAATAGACCTCAAATTCCTGGTTAAATTCTGCCTTCAGGCTTTTTTTCATTTCCTCTCTGACAGCAATCCATCTTGTTTAGTTACTTCAATCAATCCATATCTTAACCTTAAGTCTCTTTTTGTCTGTGGCCTCTGATCCTTTCACCTCAACTTTGCCATTTGATACAGACCCTTTGCACTCTGGACCTCAGTTCAACTTGGCTGTGTCTGCTTCAGACTAATAACCCGGATCAGACTGTTAATCAAACCTTTTGCTTCAGCATTAGATGTCCCTTTGCTTTTCTAGGAATTTTGCTCTAGAATGACAGCTCAGCAAAAATGGCCTAAATGCGGTTCTTTGAAGATAAGGAAATAGCTTTCCTTTGTAATAATTGGACATTTAATGCTATGAGTTAGAATGGAAAGTTACCTGAAATTATATTTCACAGATCATATCTGTTCACATTGTTTTCATTAATCATTCACTCTTTTTAAAAAGATTTCACTTAATGCTTTCATATGTAAAACACTGAGAAGCACAGAAGAATAGAGAGATGAAAATTAGACTTCACTCTGAAATGGATTCATCCATTAAGAAAATTATGCTTAATGGAGAAACCACATAGTAAAATAAAGTACCGTGTTCCTACCTTTGGCATCTGTCCTTCCCCAGTGTAGAGACATTTGGTCCCTCACCCACATTCTGGTCTCTCTCATTAGTCTTTGTCTGCTGCCCCCTACCATCCACATCATTAGGCTCAGTGATACCCTGTATCTGAACCTGAATTGCACTTCAATTCCTAAGCCAATTTGGACTAAAGTGAGGAGCAGATTTGTCTGATCTGTACCCCTTTCAGTCTACCTCCAATCTAGATGAGTCTAGTATCTTCTTCCTCCTTTGTCATTTCTCTGTGAACAAATGCCTCACTTCGGAATGAGGCATTTTATTTTGATTTAGTGGCAAAGCTTAACTTACCTTCTCCCCAGAATTCTACTCCAAGTAATGGAACCATTGTGCTTAGAATTCTGATCCTTTATTTTTTTTAATTTTCATTGCATTACATATGTTCCATCCATCCCCCGACTTTGACCTCTTCTAGCCTGCCCCCACCACAACCCTAGGCCTTCACCACCCTATTGTCTGTGTCCATAGGTTATGCATATATGCATACAAGTTCATTGATAATCTCTTCCTACTTGTCCTCCCCTGGCCTTCCCTCTAAAGTTCAATTTTTTACACCTTGCTACAGAAGTTGGAACTAGGTTTCTATTCTTCATTATTAGACTAGACCAAAGGTCAGCAAACTCATTGGTCAACAGAGCCAAATATCAACAGCACAACGATTTTGAAATTTCTTTTGAGAGCCAAAAACTGACTTCTGCGCATGGGCCATGAAGTTTCAATCTTACTGTACATACATGCCCGCACCTGGTATTCTATGGAAGAACCACACTCAAGGCGCCAAAGAGCTGCATGTTGCTTGTGAGCCGCTATTTGCCAACCACTGGACTAGACTGAATCGAGAGATATCTATGAAATTGTGAAATACTTATTTTGCACCTTAATATAGTTAGATATTGCTGTACTAGTAAGTACTTTATAAATACTTCAGGGGAGGGAGTATTATCATTCCCATTTTATAGAAAAAGCAACTCAGGCAAATTGGCTCACAGTCTGCACACTTAAGCAGCATGTAACCTGCTTCTCAAATTATATTTTCCCTTTACAGCTGTGCCTTCATTTCCAGCACTCATAACTTTAACCTTGTCTCTAGAATCCGTGCCCTCATAGAAAACAGAGCCAGTGTTGACTTGCAGCCCTCCATGCCATTAGCTCCATTGGCCATAGTGCCTTAGCAAACTCGAAGTTTTTCCAATAGTACCAGTCTGTAGGTTCTACTCTATCCCATTTTTTTTATTCCTATTATCCCTGGGCCTCCTAAGGTCAACTTGCTTGCCTATCACCTCTCCCTATTTAAAGTTCACTTTGCTGACAAAACCGGTTTGGCTCAGTGAATAGAGCATCAGCCTGCGGACTGGGAGGTCCCAGGTTCGATTCCAGTCAAGGGCATGTACCTTGGTTGCGGGTACATCCCCGGTAGGGGGTGTACAGGAGGCAGCTGGTTGATGTTTCTCTCTCATCGACGTTTCTAGCTCTCTATCCCTTTCCCTTCCTCTCTGTATAAAATCAATAAAATATATTTTAAAAAATAAAGTTCACTTTGCTTATAGCTACATTCTGATCTTCTACCTATCCAGTACCTGTTAAATTATTATAATTCCAGTATAGACCTTCCAGTATAGACCTAGCTTGAGAGAAAAAAAAATATACACACACACACACACACATACACACATATAGTACATATCATGAGATAACAACTGTGGCCCAATTCAGTTACCATAGAAGATCAACCATTATGTTATCTGATCTATCTTTTAACTTTTTAACTTTATGAATGGGGGTGTAGGTACATATATATACCTATATTAGATGTACTAAGTAGTATATACATATGAAACTTACAGAAAATGGAACAATCTGGCATAGGAAAAAAATTTCAAATGAAATATTAGAATATTAATATAAGATTTTATATTTTAAGTACTGACAACTTATAAATGAATTGGCAGAAATTATTGACAGATTACACAAATTTGACTTCAAAACTATTAAATTTCCATTTAAATGGGGTGATATGGACACATATGTAATACCTTCATCAATAAAGAAAAAAATAAAATAAATTGTATGCTAAAATGTTTGCATTATAAACATAAGAATATAACATGCATATTTGTTGAATTACTAAGCATAGAAAAAAATGTTGCCATTACAAAACTAGAATGTGCATAATAGGCTTTAATGTTAATATAATACAGAGTTATCTTAATCAGTTCATTTAACTGATCTGCAAGTTGACAATTGATTTCTTAAATTAATTTGGATTGATTTTCTTCTTCTTAGCCTGATGGCACTACAGGAAAAATAAATACAGCAGAAAAAATTCAATACACTCACGCACCGTTTAATGACAGGGAAACGTTTTGAGGAATGTGTCATTAGGCAATTTTGTCATTATGTGAACATCATAGAGTGCAGTTACACAAGCCTGAATGGTATAGCTTACTGCACATCAAGGTTACATGATATAACCTATTGCTCCTACGTTACAAGCCAACACAAGATTAAAATCAAACACACAAAATAATGATTCAAATAAAAATATAAAGTAAACACAAGATATAGGAGGGAGTTATTGATGTAACATGGTATACTGTTTTATAGCAAACATTTTTTATAAGAAAAAAATAAAATGTATAGTAAAGTAAATACATAACCCAGTAACATAGTTGTTTAATATTAGTATCAAGCTTTATACCCTGTACATAGTTGTGTGTTGCTATGCTTTTATACAACCTCCAATACAGTAGGTATGCACACAGCAGCATCACCACAAACACATGAGTACTGTGTTGTGCTATAACATTATGATGGTTATGACATTGGTGGGCAATAGGAATTTTTTAGCTCCACTATAACCTTATGGGACTGCTGTGGAATATGGAGTCCCTAGTTGACCAAAATGTCATTATGTGATGCATGCCTTTCCTCAAAATCTGTAGGTAATCTTCTTTCAGAAAAATCATTGCTTAAAGCCCCTCATCATTGAGCAAGTTTTCTGTGCTGAAAATTCTCATTCAGTTCCCAAAACCCTATGAGAAAGGCTTTGTCCCCACTTGAGAAGAAGTTGGAATCTAGAGTGGTTCAAGCAATTAGTCCATAGTAACACAGCTAGTAAGCAGTGGGGCCAGGGATATGCCCTAAGTCTCGCTAAGTTAATGAGCATTCTACAGTATTTATGTCTATACAGCCTCTCAATTATGCTGCCTAATGTGAAAAAAAAAGAAAAGAAAATCCTTCTTCATGAAAAAGTTAAAATAGAAAACTAAGTAAGCATAAGAAATGTAGAAGGGCAGAGTTATTGATTTCTTTTTTGTTGTGAAGTTGAAATGATGGCTATTGTCAAATCATAGGCAAAACCATGAATAAGAACTTATTCTGTATTCAGTGTACTATTTAAACAAAGAAATGAAAGAATATTATTTTGACTGTGGCAGCTTAATTTTTTAATTGGGATATCTTTCATTTACATTCAATATGACAGTAAAATAAAGGAGTACTTGAAATTATGAATATTTATATGCCCTTGCACTTGGTTCTCAGAATGTACCTCAGTGGGCCACATAGCTAATATTTCAAACTGAATATAACCACGTTACATCTGGAATAAATGTAGAGATTGGTAATGAGCATTTGAAATACGTCATGTTTAAGCAAGCAATGTATAGTAATGTACAGTACAGATGAGGTAATAAAAAGTAATTGCAAAAGACAAAATACTTGGGGTCTTTCAATTTTCAGATATTATTACAGGAATAATAGGATTGATTTTTAATACTGGAACACGTTTTTAATACAGGGCTGTCTTAAAATTAATTTATTTGTTTTTAAATAATGAAAAATTCCACTAGTTACTAAAGGCAGCTTATTAAGCTTTAATGATAATACAACTATAGTAGCATAACAAAAACAAATTATAACATGAATTTAGGTAATTATATATTATTTTATTTTAGAGAAAGAACAATCAAAATCACCTTTTAAATTTGAATGCTATTATTTTTAGTGAAAATGATAAATCATGTTGGATTTTCATATATTGGTGATTGTTCAGATACTTTTATTTAAAATATTTATTTAAAGTATCTATCTAGCCTAAGTGGCTGTTAGACCTGTCAACTTGTAGCTATGATGCGCACTGACCACCAGGGGGCAGACACTCAACACATAGGCATTGAAACATGGATCAAACTGATGAATCTCAGAGGGAAGGGGGAGGGGTAAGAGTGGGAAGAGATTAACCAAAGATCTTATATGCATACTAGAGGCCCCTTGGCCTGGCCTGTGGGGATTGGGCCAAAACCAGCCCAGTGTACGAATTTGTGCACCAGTGGGGTCCCTCAGCCTGGCCTGTGGAAATCAGTCAAAAACTGACAGCCCAACATCCCCCAAGGGGTCCCAGATTGTGAGAGGATACAGACCAGGCCAAGGGACCCCACTAGTGCATGAATCCATTCACTGAGCTTCTAGTATTTAATAAGTAATCATTATTATATATTTATAGTTGTATTGACAACCTCTACCAATATGTTTTTACATATATTAGATTTCAAAATTATTACATAAATTTGACCTGGATATCTGTTGAATTTTACCTGGAATCTCAGAAGATGTGTTTTAACAGAACCCCGGGACTAGATTCCTTAGGTATCAGGATTTTTCAGGTCTGTGACTTATGGAAATTGATATAAAGTTGATAGAGCTAGGTATAGATGCATTTTTCTTTTTGGTATATGTTGTGGACTGAATTGTGTCACCTCCAAAATTCATATGCTGAGTCCAAACTCCCAGTTCCTTAGAACGGGATGATATCTTTAATAAGGCAGGACCTTTAAGGAGATAATCACGGCCAACCAAAGTCACTTTATGAGGGTGGACCCTAATCTAATCTGACTGATGTCCTTATTAAAAGAGGGAGAAACACCAGTGATGGGAATGCACAGAGAAGAGGTCATGTGAGGACATAGCAAGAAGGCAGCCCCGCCATTAGCAAGCCAAAGGGAGAGGCCTCCGGGGAAACCAAGGTAATTAACACCTTGATCTTGGACTAATAGCCTCCAAAACTCTGAGAAAATGAATTTAAACCATACAGTCTATGTGTTGTAGCTGGCCTAGTAAATTCATACAGTATCTTAGGATCTATTGAAAGATTCAAATAGTTAGGAATTCCTGTCAAACATTTTATTTCCTCCTCTTTTTCTTGCTTTTTTTGGTAAATATTTGATTCTGGCATTTATTAATTGTGTGATTTTAAACGTTACATTTAACACCTCTTGTATTAGTAACTTAATTTTAAAATATTAAAGGTTTATCTCTGAAATTGGTTGACTTTGTTAAAAAAAATTTTCATTTTTAGTATTGCAAGCATAATAAATATAGAAAGTCATTTATTTGCCACCAAAATTTGGAAGACAGTTAATGTTTTAGTTTATATCACAAAACTACACACTATTAAGGGAGGAATTGATAATCAAATTAATAAATTGGAATTTATGATTTAAGAAAAACAAATTTTAAAAATGGAAAAGCATATAGCCACAAAAATGCAGATAAAACAAAGCTTTTAAAGTTGTGCACTGGGCTTCTAGTACATATATATTAGAGTTTCTAAGATCTGTAATTTGCATATAAAACATGAAGCATTAGATCAGAGGCTCATTGTTCTAGATTAAAAAATGTGATAGGATAGTTTGAATATTTACATAAACCGAGTTTTCAGGAAATGCTCTAGCCAGTGTTGCAAGCTGAGCATCCAAGTTCTGAAACCAAATTATGTGGCCACAAGCCTGAGCCCCAACAGTTGCTAGTTCTGTGAATTTAAGCAAGTTATTTAATCATTTATATTTTATATTCCTAATTGCAATCTATATATAAAACCCTAATATGAAAATAGACCAGATGGCAGAACAACCAAACAACCATACAACGGAACAACTGGTGTCTATGACATGCACTGACCACCAGGGGATGTGCACAGAACATGGTGGGCATTGGCCATGGCAGGGTGGTGGAGCAGGTAAGTGGGGTTGCCAGACCAATGTGGGGTGCTGGTCACTGACATCAGGGTGAGCCCTGATGATTACTGAAAATTCTTTGCTCCTGCATACTGTGTTCCTATCTGCTGCTGCTCACACCTGCTGTCAGAACTGGAGGCCATACTTGCACTTGCGGCCGGCTCCTGGTACTGACCCTGATCACTTGGAGCTCTCGGAAGGTGCAAGTGGTAGCTGCCAGCCCTAATTGCCCCTCAAGACTTCTCTACCTTCCCCTGCTACTGAGGGGTGATCAGGGCTGGCAGCCACCTCTCACACCTGCTGCTGGCACCAGAGCTGCCAGCACCAGCCCTGTTTGCATCCACAGCCAGTGCTAGAGCCAACTCTCTCACCTGCTGCCAGCAGCCAGCACTAGTCCTAATTACTTGGCACCGTCAGCAGGTTCAAGCAGAGGCTGCCAGCCCCCCAATTGCCCCTGAGGGCTTTTCAATCCCCCCAACAATTAGGGTGGCAGCAGCCACTTGCACCCACTCATGGTGCCAGCGCTGCTCAACACCTGCTACTGGCCCTTGCCCCAATCACTCCATACCCCCAGCGAATGGAAGTGGGGCTAATGTCATCAGTGCACAGGAGTGATGGTGGTGGGAGTGGGGCTGCCAGCAGAGAGGGAGTCGAAGTCCTCAGTGGGAGGAACCAGGCAGGGTGTGGAGGATGGGCCAAGACCTTCCCCTGAGCTCACTGCAGCCTTACAGCCCACAATTTCTTTCAAGGTGAATAAATTCATGCACTAAGCCCCTATTATGATAATAGCACTGTCCTTATTTTGACCTGATCCCTGCATGCCAGGCTGAGGGTCCCCCCACTCATGTACGCAGCCATGCACCAGGCCTCTAGTATGCATGTAAGATCTTTGGTTAATCTCATCCCATCCTCTCTCCTTCCCTCTTCTCTCTGAGTTTCATCAGTCTATTCCATGTTTCCATGCCTGTGCATTGAATGTTTGACCCCTGGTCATCAGTGTGTGTCATAGCCACCAGTCAAACAGTTGAACAGTTGCTTAGGTTTTTACATATACAGATTTGGTGAGAATTTAAGCACCTAGAGCAACAATGCACAGTTAGGAAGTTCTTGATAAATGCTGTCTATAACTAACAGTTTGTAGTCAACACTCATAATTAGATTCTAATCTGCCATTTTGAAAATACTACTCAAGTATTTGTCTTTCTAGGATATCTATTATCTTATTTTTCTGTACTTCATTAAATATTCAGTTAATTAATATATTTATGTTAAAGTAATCTAATTTATATTTAAGTTATGTGACAAATTTTCTAACATAGCTTCTCAATGTGAAAATAATAAGTAATTCTTAAGAGTGAACAAAAATGAGTTTGAGCAAGATTGAAACTGTACTCTCCAAATTAGCTTTACAATGAGGGATCTATACACTATTATTCATTATTTCTCTTTGGTACTGTTAGGTTAAAAATATTCCCTGGGAAATGTGAAGTTTACATATTTTGCATGAATGATTCATAAAGAAGCTAGGGATGGGAATTGTTTACATGATAATCTTTAGACACTTTGTGTGATAAATTTCAATTCTTAAAAGCTTTCACTTCAAGAACAGTTCTTTTAATCCAGTTTCCCTATTTATACTGTAACTTTCACTGTCACAAAATAGGTATTTAAATATCATGTGCCAAAAATAATGTTATTTTTCTAATCATATTATATGTTAAGAGTCATAAATGTATTCCAGAAGCAAAAACCTACAAGCAACTACTTTTTGTTTTCTAGGCTACAGTTGTAGTTTGCTTCCACAGAGGCAATTTTTCTATCAGAAGACAGGATTGCACACTTACTGAGCAACTACCAAATGGCAGATATATTAGATTCTTTTAAAATATTTTACTTACTTTTAAAAAATCTCTATTATTAGAAGTATTGAATGTGTCCCCTTTAACCACAGAACTTGTATGCATATATGCATAACCCATGGACACAGAAAAAGGGGTGGTAAAGACCTGGGGCAGTGGGCAGGACAGGCTAGAAGATGTCAATGGGGGAAATAAAGGAGCAAGCAACTGCTTGTAAACATTCTAACAAAAACTTAATCCTTTCCATATTCCTAAGTTTAAATTTACATCTTTGAAGGTACAGTCAATTGGACACTCATACATTCACCAAATTACTCTATTTATATAATTATTCATCAAAGATTTACTGAGGGATTATCATGTATTGACCATTTTGGTGTTAGGGATCTGCTTAGAACAGATGAATTATATTCTTGTAGAGCTTATCTATCTATGAAAATATTTTATATTTTCATTGTAATATAGTTATCTATATTGCTAGACAGATGTTAAGAAAAATGTCTCCAAATTTGTTTGTATAGTATGTGGTTTATTGAACTTGCTCGTTTATTTGTTTCTTCTGTAAATACTTATTATTAACTAGAGGTCTGGTGCATGAAATTGATGCATGGGTGCGGGATGTGTTTCCCTCAGCCCAGCCTGCACACTCCCCAATCTGGGATCCCTTGAGGAATGTCTGACTGCTCATTTAGGCCTGATAATCCCTCTCATAATCCAGAACTGCTAGCTCTGAACTGCTCACCTGCCTCCCTGCCTAATTTTCCCTAGCCACCTCTGCCTGCCAGCCTGGTCACCACCTAACCACTCCCCTGCCAGCCTGATTGACACCTAGCTGCTCCCTGCCAGCCCAATTGTCCCTAACTGCCCTCTACTGCTTCCCTAATCAACTATAACTGTCCTCCTCAGCAGGCTGGTACCCCTCAACTGCCCTCTCCTGTAGGCCTGGGTTCCCCCAACTGTCCTTCCCTGTAGGCCTGGTCAACCCCTACTTCCCTCCTCTGATGGCCCAGTCACCTCTAACTGCCCCCCCTGCAGGCCTGTTTCCTCCAAATCGCCCTCCCTTGCAGGTCTGGTCCCTCCCAACTGCCCTCCCCTGCTGGCCTGATCACCCACAACTGCCCTCCCTTGCCATCTTGTGGCAGCCATCTTGTGTCTACATGTGTATTGGAGTGATGGTCAATTTGCATATTACCTCTTTATTATATAGTATATGAGTTGAATATGCATAGTAGTTATTAAAACTATTATAAGGACACTTGAGATTATACTTTCTGCCTTCTGCCATGTGACTTGCTTCAGCCAGTAAAATGTGAGTGGGAATCATGACTTCTGTTACTTCTGAGTAGATTTAAAAGTCAAAGCAATCCTGGGACCCTTTCCTCCTCCCCATGTGGGAGTCCATTCTGTGAGACTCTTTCCCTCTCCCCATGTGGGAGTCCGTACTTATTCCTCAATAAATTCCTACCTTTGCTATACATATATTCAAAATGATCCTGAAAGATGTGGCATCGTTTTAGCCTGGATGGGTTGAGTAACGTGTTGCACAAAGCTTCATTTCAGATTCACTTTGCCTTGTAGACTATGGTGAAAGGTAGTTTCACTGTGTTAAGCCATGAAATATTGAAGTTGTTTGTGTTAATGAGGCATAAGATGACTTGCTGACTGATATAGCACCATTCTAGATGCTGAGGATATAATAGTGAGCAAAATAGATAAAGTACCTTCCTACATGAAGCTTATGTTCAAGCAAGGAAAGTAAAACAACAAAATAATAATGACAAGTTGATATGAATGTGAAGACAGGTAGTGCAAAGTGCTTATAAAAATGAAGTTGGTAAGGAGATAAAGAATGGCCGTGGATGCTGTCTTAGACAGGATGGTGAGGAATGTCACGTCTGCCAAGGTGTTACTTGACCAGAAACCTGACATTAAGGAGAACAAGGGCCCACGGGGCTTCTGAAACACACTGTGTGCATACAGTCCTGAGCCCACCGGTTACTAACTCTTGCAAATATGTGGAGAAACACCTAGGACATTTGGAGACTACGGGGAAGGGAGTACTGCATGTGAACCACATAGAGGCCGGGTGCCTGCAGGAGCAAGGGGGAGACTCGTGTAGGAAATAAGCATTTAAAGGTTGTTCGAACATACAGATCAGTAAGCCTTGGTATTAAGTGAGAGAAGAAAGTTTTCCATATGGGAATGATATGATTAGACTTATGATTCAAAAGATCAACTTTGACTTCTTGGCAAATAACAAACAAGATGGGCAAGAGGGAAAGCAGAGAGACTAGTTAGTATGCCAATGGTAGTTGAAATAGAAATGACACAAAGTGTCAAAATAAGAATGTTTGGAGATTGAGCCAACAGTGTTTGCTCTGCCATTGTGGTTCTAAGATGAAGGGAATGCAGCAAGCACGGGGGAAAGAAGCCGAGAGCAGGGGATGCAAGGAGACATTGGGGAGAAGAGCTGAAAACGAATACTAACCAGAATGCCAGGATGAATTCCTGGAACAAATCGAATGAGGAGTCAGATCTCATTCTGAATGCCAGAGCAGACTTGACCTTGATCTATATTAAGGAGCTAATACTCTATCACAGTTATTCTTTCCTTACACGATTACCTAAGATTCATGTAGTGCACACTGCTGGTAGCCTGCCTAGTTCCCCGTGATAAATTGCTACTCCTCTGCTGGTAGGTCCAAGCAGTCTGCCAGCACCTCTGCCCGAGGCCCTCCAGGTAGATGCAGAGTGCCAGAGAGCTAATTCCCTCTGTGGGAAGCCCTCAAACAATTACTCGCAGAAGCTGGTGCTAAATATCTAGCTCTGAGGTGGGCATTCCATGCTGGCACCTAGAGTTTCCTGGTGAGATTCAATGTCAGTTGTTCAGATTGGTAACATGTCTGATAATGCACTCTGGATTTGTGTCCTGTTCTTCCCAGCTTACCTCTGTTCTCCCTCATGATGTTTCCTGGTATCACCTCCCCAAATAAACCATTCTACTCAAATCCTTTTTATCAGGATCTGCTTCTAAGGAAAACCAAATTAAGACAGCTCGTACATAGATAACATTTTTTTTAAGTTGAATAATTTCTGAAATAAAACCTGTGGTTTTACATAGTGAAGGGGAGTCAATATTTACTTATGGTTCATAGGTATAGTATTACAAAGCTTATCATATTTAATCCCCAATGCAATCATATAAGGTTTGCAGTTGAGAGCTGCTAGAAGAGGAAGTACCTGTTTAAATATGACTGAAACGTGACTAGGACAAGGGTTCTTTTTTTCTTTTTCTTTTCTTTTTTTCTGCTCTTTTATTTACTGATGAATCCCAATGACCGGGAAGAACCCTTGTCACACAGGGGCACTCAGTGAGTATTTTAACGAACCCTTAAATGAAAAATAGTCCGCCTCTACTGGGAAGTAGTTGTTTTCAATGGGGACTCAGACTCAAGAGATCTACCTGAGTTATGAGAAACAGACAGAGGCAATCACAATGATTGGTAGCTGAGACAGCACATATGAGGTCCCCTCTGCTTTGTGGAGGTTATAATTACAGATGCATTAACTAAGGCTCAGAGAAGTAAAAAAAACAAAAACAAAAAACAATTGATTCATAGTCCCAAAACTTATAAATAATCGAGACTAGATTTGAGCTCAGGTTTTGTTTTTTTTTCTCTGTCTCCCATCACCTCAGCGTACTTTTGAACTCAAGAACTGGCCTGAGGTTAGAGTGTGTTATGCTGTAGAGGGACTGTGTGCACATCCATGTTTTTGAAAATAGAGACTTTTTTTTTATGAGTGCCTTAGTCAACTCGAGCTGCTATAATAAAATATTTTAAACCGGATGGCTTAAACAACAAACACTTATTTCTTACAATTTCGGAAGCTGGGAAGCCTAAGATCTTGGTTCTGGAAAATTTGGTGTCTAGTAAGGTCCCTCTTCCTGGTTTGCAGAAAGCTGAGATGAAAAGAGAAGTCTTTTAAGAACACTAATTTCATCTGAATAGGCCTCATCTAAAGCTACTTATCTCCTGAATACCCTTACTTTGGGGATTAGAATCTCAACATATGAATCTGTGGGGGATACTAGCATTTGGTTTATAGCAATTAGCATACATTTAAAGGGGATTTTCAATATTACTTTACTGGTGTAATTGGAGATTTTAACCAAGGCTTAATCTGGGACCTAAATAGGAAACGTTTTACAAAATGCTAGGCTGCATCCAATGGGACAGTAGGAGGGGGAAGGCTGGCACTTCCTCTTCCATATTTGAACTAGTACCCGTGTTTCCCCCAAAATAAGACATCCTCTGAAAATAAGACCTACTTCATGGAAACATAGTACATCCCCTGAAAATAAGACCTAGCGCATGTTTGGGAGCAAAAATTAATATAAGACACTGTCTTATTTTCCGGGAAACAGGGTAAATGGCTTCATATACAAAGTCCTGCGAAATATGATAAATTACAACATGATTAAATAAAAATACCTAAATTAAACCAAGTGCTATCACAAAGGAAAGTAAAATTCAACTAACAGATGTTCCCACAAAGGAGAAAAGAGGGCCATTTCTTTGAGCTTAAGTGGCTAAAAAGAGCAAGAAAACACACACACACACACACACACACACACACACACACACACACCAAAACAAAAAAAACCTCTTGTAAGATTTCTATAATAGGTTCCTGAGGCTGGAGACCCTAGAGCCAAAACAAAGAAAAACAACAATCAAAAGATGGGCAGAATCTTTGGAAGCAGACCGATAGACCCACATCCACACCCACCCTCCGGCTGAGAACACAATTCATACTCACAGAAGTGTATCTAAGTGAATCTCCTCAGGTATTCTGTGACCTCCATCAGTCACCCTCTCCTCATACCCTCTTATTTACCAGTCGCAGGAGGACTATGGCATACATATTTATTCAATCCCCACCTTCAACACAGGAACCCAAACACATTCTTTCATGAATCACTTTCATAACCTTTTATGTTTGGGGAGTGTTTTAAAATAAAGGAAAGGAAAATGTAAGAGGTATTTTTTAATTCCATTTTTGCCCTTGAATAAAAGTAATCAGTTATTAGGGTATCAATTTTGTATAGTGGCATCTCATGCCATTTTTAATGATTATTTACACATCAATCTCTGTCTATAAAACATGCTTCCATAACTCTAATTCCAATGTCTAATCTTATTTTTTCTCTACATGCTAAATAAATTGTTTTCAATAACTGCCTGTTGTTTTGTGAAATTCACAGTAAATAATAATCCAGATAACTGGATATATGACTCCCAAAGTCTCTTCAATCACAGAAATTTTGTGATCCTGCATAAATCTTTCTTTAACTCTTTTCAGAAGTTTTTATTTTAGAAATACTTGGAATTCTATTTTAACACTGTTTCCTGATAAAACAGAGTTCCAAGAACCCTAGTATAGCTTTACATTGATGTATTCATGCAAGACTAGCAACCCACAAGAATTTAAGGAAATAAATCCTATCTAATAAAGAGGGAATATGCTTATTGACTATCACACCCTCAGAAAATGACAGCACCCACAGCCAATGAAGAGGGAATATGCTAATTGACTGTCACACCCTCACAAAGATGGGAGCTCTCAATCCCCTCAGCTCCATATCATCCAGCTGGAGTCTCCAGTCCCCTCAGTCCCACAGAGGAAGGCAGTTGGGGACAATCGTGCCAATGACAGCAGTTAGGCATCAATCAGGCTGGCAGGTGAGTGGTTAGGGGGCTATTAGGCTGGCATGCAGAGTGATTAGGGGCAATTAGGCAGGCAGGCAAGTGGTTAGGATCCAGCAGTCCTGGATTGTGAAAGGACTGTTCGATTGTCTATGTAGGCCTGATCCCTGTGGGTCTAAACCAGCAGTTAGACATTCCCCGAATGGTCCAAGAGTGGAGAGGGTGCAGGCTGGGTTGAGGGGACCCCAGCCCCACATGCACAAAATTCATGTACTGGGCCTATAGTAACAAACATTATAAAACAAAACACTAAAGGGAAGGGAATAGAAATTGTCTATTTGGGCTATTAGACATTCTTTTGTCACAGAATTAGTCTCTAATATGTTATCCAATAAAATTTACTACCAAGCATTTTTCTCTAGAGTATATTTCATTTTACTATGCACCATCCTTTAGTGGATTATATATGGTATTCATTTGCCTAGATACTACATAGTTTGGCACATAATCACACACTGTTTATACAATTTTTAAAATCCTTGTCACCTTGGGAGATTATAAGCAATTCAATTCACTATAGTACTGTTTTTTCTCATTATCAGTTACAGTACCAAAGTAACCATTATTAGACTTCTTAGCATAACCGACAGTCCTGGGCACAATGCCTTGTTCATAATAAATTCCCTAATATCAGTTGAGTTAATGAATACATGAATAAGTTCTTGCTGAGTTGAATCAGAATTAAATGCATGCTGGAGAAGAATTACTGTTGGTGGAAATCATTGAAACTCGTTTTGTTGTCTAAGCTATTCACATGCTGGTTATCTTAGGTGTGTATTATTGAGAAAGTGCTATGTGCCAAGTATTGCTAAGTGCTTTACCTATATTATCTCATTAAACCATCAGTAGTAGTTTCAGGAAATCAATTAGCTCATTCTGGGTGAATAATATTTTTGCCTTTTGGTAATCTGAAAAAAAAATGTGAGAGGCAACAAGTGTTTTTTGAAATAAAAAAGAACTATAATTTTGGGAAGCATTGATACAGGCAGAAACTCATTATTTCAATTATGAGGTGAAGGCGAAGAGGTATTTATGAGAAAGAGAAGGGAAATAATTAACTGAAAAGAAGGAAGGAATATCTATTGCTGCTAATAAGTCAAGGGAGGAATTTCTATAGGTGCGAATAAACTAAGTTATTCTTCAGCTCTGCATGGTGGTGCTAATTCTAAAGAATGTCCTCAATTTTCAGGATGTCAGCTTTCCTGTTAACTTTACAAACAGTGGTTAGAATATAGTGTTGGTTTGGTCCAGTGCAAAGTTTATTTTGCTCAGTTCAAACATTTCAAAGGTTTGAGGAGTAAGCTGTGCAAGGCAATTTCCATGGGATGATGACTCCAACCTATTTTGAAACATCTCCATGTTTGTCATTTTTCACAATTCTGATACCCCCATTCTCAAAAAAAGAAATTATTCACTGGGTGAGGCCACCACATCAAGAGTGGAGTCTTGTTAGTCACCAAGCGACATGGACTAAAACATTCTCAAGTCTGAGGAACTGAGGATTCAGCAGTCAAGTTTGGATTGGTCTTGGCCATAGAAAGAGTAGACTAGCACTCTTGAACATGGAGAGTGGTCTAGCTTGAGAAGACTGGTGTTAACCAATACCTAAAAATGTGGACGTGGCTTAGGAATTGTGTAGTTGAGAAAAAAATGATGGGACATTATGAGATGGATTCTTAGTTATCATATTAACCCTATTTCAGATGGAATATATCAATTATTCTTTTTTTTTAAAAAAAAATAAGTAACTCTCTACAATATGGTTTAGGAGGTGCTTATAGATGGAAAGTAGAGTATGGTATCCCACCAAGTTCCTGGGTAACGACTGCAGGTAGGAGAGGTAGGAACACAACCTTGACAAGGACCTGGCCTCTGTACCCCAGTGAAATGAAATGCGCTCAGTGGGCCAAATTGTATCACACAGTAACACATTCTTTTTAAAACTATGGCACAGTATTCAATCTCAATTTGGCCATGGCAGAGTGAAGAAACTTACCTTTCTTCATCTGAATGTTATATAGCTCTTAATGCTGCCAAATAGTTCACTAGCTTCACTGCCTGCTTCATCAGACTCTGCCATCATTTTGGGCTTAAAGATAATACGCCTCATGTTGGGGAGTGTTTCTGGAAAGCATGTGCAAGTCGCTGCTAATTCAGAATCAGATGAAGTGCTACCTGAAGGTCCAGATTCTTGGACCCAGAAATGCTAAATCAGAATCTCTGAGGGTAGGGCACCAAAATATACAAGGTCTGTATACTCCTTAGGTCTTTCTAATATACTTTGAGAACAGGTCTTATGTCCCATTGGAGATTTGGAGAGGCTAGGACCTCTATAAAACATGTAGGCTTGAGAATTTGGTGTATATGAGAAAAATTAAAATATTAATCAACAACAGACTTAATCAATGTAATGGAAGGGCTGGGCAAGAAAGAACAAAAATAACAAATGGATCAGATTTACTTGGAACCAGAGGAATAATCTACTTTGGAAAACAAATATAAGAGGTATCAAGCCTAAAACAAAAGAAAAATAAGAACATGATAGTAAAAAAATATATATTTAAGAACATGGAAATATTTTAAGGTGGTGACTTGTATTGCAACCGTGTGTGCTGCTATAGAAAAAGATACAATCAAAGACTTAAATTATTTTTTAATAATTCATGGGACCCAATGTTATTTGGTTCCTTAATATTTTACAATTCCAACATAAATCTAGGACTAGTCTCCATTTCCATATGTCAGAGCTCTCATATTAAAACATTAAATTCTAAATTTCATGATGTAACTACTTACACTCTAAATCAGTGTTTTCTTTTAATTGAATTAATTTATGTTTTTAAAATCAAGGAATAATCGGCATACATAATATTAGCTTCAGTACAACACAATGATTAGATATTTGTTTATATTGTGAAGTGACCATAGTAAGTCTAGTTAACATCTGTCATTGTATATAGCCTCAAGATCTTTTTTTCTTGTAATGAGTATTTTTAAGATCTACTTTCTTATCCAATACAGCATTATTAACTATAGTCACCATGTAATGTAATATGTATATTACATCCCATGGCCCATTTATTTTATAAGTGGAAGTTTGTACCCTTTGATCTCTTTTCAGTTTTACCCACTTTCCCCAACTCTCCTATCTCTGACTCTAGTAGCCACCAATTCATGTACTACATCTATATAAGTTTGGTGTATTTTTTGTTTGTTTTTTTGTTTTAGTTTCCACATAGAAGTGATTAGATTGTGTTTCCTGAACTTTAGGGTGATCATATCACTGTAATTGCAAAATGCTAGGTACTGTACTCAGGGACCACATTTTCAGACATTATTTATGGGGCCCAGGAATATAACTTTCAAACAAACACTCAAGTGATTTTGTGAGGAAGCAATCAACACATTGAACACTCCTCTTGATCCTGCCCTCTTGTCTCTTCCAGCATAAACTTCTTTTTAACTTTTCTTTTTGTAATGAAACCTTTAACCTCTCTATCACCTTGGATTTTTTATCCTGAGTATGAATAAATTTAAGACAATTATCACAAGACTAGAAGCCCAGCCCTTAAAATCATGTGGTACCACCCACCCCCATGTGCCCTGCTCCCCGCCCTTCCCCCATGCCACCACCACGGGAACCCAGACCTGTCACACCACCACCACCACAGGACTCATCAATGCATCTCCTAGTGATTTGTTACAGCATTATGGCATTATGGTGTTACAGCCATGGGCTTTTTATAATATAGATTAGAGGCCCAATGCATGAAGATTCATGCAAAAATGGACCTTCCTTCTCCTGACTGCTGGCACTGCCTTTGCTCTGGCTAGAGCCACTTTTTGCTCTTGCCCAGAGATGCCTTTCTGCCTTTCCATGCTGCCCAGAAGCCTCGTGAGGCTAGGATGGAGTGGAAAGCCTGCATCATCGCCATGGCAACAACACAAGCATCCCACCCTGCTCTGGCTGCTCAGCGCCTTGTATGCAAACTAACCCACCATCTTTGTTGGGTTAATTTGCATACTCACTCCTGATTAGCTGGTGGATGTTACAAAGGTATGGTCAATTTGAATCTTTCTCTTTTATTAATGTACATTATTTCCTTCAGAAAACTGTATTAGTTTACTAGTGCTGCTATAATAAATTACCTACAAACTGGGTGACTTTAAACAACAGAAATTCATTGTCTTACAGTCTGAAGCCAAGATGCCTGAAGTCAAGGCATTGGCAAATCATACTCCTTCTGAAGCCTCTCAAGAGGGACCCTTCCTTGCCTGTTCCAGCTTCTGGTAGTCCAGGCATCCCTAAGTTTGAAGCAGGATAACTCCAGTATCTGCCTCAATCTTCACATTGCCATCCACTTACTGTGTCTATATGCCTCTGTGTGTTCACATCATGTTCTCCTTTTGCTTCCATTCCTTCTCCTAAGGACAGTCATTTTGGACTAGGACCCACCCTAATGTAGTATGACCTCATCCTAACCTGATTACATCTGCAAATATTTTATTTGCAAACATAGTTATGCTCAGCATAGTATTTCGGTCAGCAATGGACTGCATATACAATGATGTTCCCATAAGATTATAATGGAGCTAAAAAATTCCTATCACCTAGTGACATTATAGCCATTGTAACATCACACATTACTCATGTGTTTGTGGTGATGTTGATGTAAACAAACCCGAAGCAGCTGCATTTGTATATGGAGCACATACAATCACAGTAGTAGGCTCTCCCACTTAGGTTTATGTAAGTGCTCTCTAAGATAGCATTGCTCAGAACACATCTCTGTTATTAAGTGGCACATGTATTTAAGGTCACATTCACAGCTACCAGGGGATAGAACTTCAACATATATTTTGGTGGACACATCTATAACAAAAGTGTATGTTATAGTCTAGCTATCACCATCTAAATTTATTATGTTCCTTAATTGCTTTATTCTTTCTCTGTCTCTCAAAATGTGAGCTTCATGAAAGCTTGTTTACTGCTATATCCCATATATATATATATATATATATATATATATATATATATATATGTATATCCTACCTAATAAAAGAGCAATATTCAAATTACTGATCACTCCACTACACCCACAAGCCATACCCACCAGCCAATCAGAGCCAGTATGCAAATAAACTCAACCAAGATGGCTACAGTCACAGAGCAGGAGGGAGACTTGGGTTTCCCAGGTAATGGAAGAAACCAAGCTTTCCTCCTGCCCTTGCCAGCCTAGGCCTCCACTTAAGGCTACAAAGTTTCAGTTATAGAAGGTAAACAAATCCAAACAGAAATGGTGGCAGCCACAGAGCTGGAAAGAGCGAGAGGCTAGGGTTGTCCCCGGCAATGGAAGAAGCAAAGTTTTCCACACACCCTGGCCTGCCCAGGCTTCCGGTTAAGGCTACAAAGTTTCAATTATAGAAGGTAAACAAATCCAAACAGAAATGGTGGCAGCCATGGAGTGAGCAGGAGGCTTGGCTCTGCTCCAAGCTAAAACTTTCAATTGTAGAAAGTAAACAAATTCCAGATACCAGGGCTTCCAGCCTGGTCACCTGGGGGCTTGGCTGGCCTGCAAACAACCACAGGCCCCTCGCTCAGGCTGCCTCATGCCCCAAGAGAACCCCCACCCTGATCCAGGACACACTTCAGGGCAAACCAGCCTGCTCTCACCTGTGCACTGGGCCTCTATCCTATCTAATAAAAGAGTAATATGTAGATTGACCATCACTCCAACACACAATATGGCTGCCCCATGTGGTGAAATTTCCTACCCCCATGTGGACACAAGATGGCCACCACAAGATGGCCAGCAGGGGAGGGCAGTTGGGAGGCACCAGGCCTGCAGGGAAGGGCAGGTAGGGGTGACCAGACTGGCAGAGGAGGGAAGTTGGGGGCAGATAGGCTGGCAGGGGAGCAGTTAGACATCAATCAGGCTGGCATGGGAGTGGTTATGGGGTGATCAGGCTGCAGGAAGAAGTGGTTAGGGGTAATCAGGAAGGCCGACAGGTAAACAGTTGGGAGTCAGCAGTCCTGGATTGTGAGAAGGATGTCTGACTACCCATTTAGGCCCAATACCACTGGGATTGGGCCTAGACGGGCAGTTAGACATTCCTCGAGGGGTCCCAGATTGGAGAGGGTGCAAGGTGGGCTGAGGGAAAACCCCCTTCCCCCCCACCCCTGTGGATGAATTCCATGCATTGGGCCTCTAAGTATATATATTCACACACATATACATATGTATACATACATATGTGTATCTATATATATATATATATATATATATATATATATATATATATAAAGTATATAATATATTCTTTTTAAAAGCAGTAATCTGGAATGCTGGATATGTATATATGTGTATCTTTTATATCTTATATGTATATATGTGTATCTATTTATATCTTTATATATAATATATATTATATATATTTTATATATATACATACACACACCTATATATCAATGTTTGGCATATACTAGTTACTAAGTAATATACTTATTGAAAGTTTAAATCACTTATTGATCAGCATTATGGTAAGAGCTGTATATACATTATTTCATTAATTTTAACAAAATTCTTATGAATTTACTTTCAAATCTATGATTTTTCTCTTATGGATTAGAAAATCAGCAGTCACCAATGCATGAGTTCCTAAAGGTTGGCGACTGCTGGATTAGACAAACGTGGAAAACCAATTTACACAAGGCCACACGTAAAGTCGGGCTGAGATGAAAACCCACATGTTGAGAACCACTCGCAGGGTTGCCTAAGACCATCAGAAAACCCAGATATTTACATTATGATTCAGAACAGTAGCAAAATTACAGTTTTGAATTAGCAAGGGAAATAATTTTATGGCTGAGGGTCACCACAACGTGAGGAACTGTATGAAAGGGTCACAGCATTAGGAAGGCTGAGATCCACTGTTCTAGACACAGATCAGAAACATACCATCAGAAGTGCTCTGCATTCTGCACTTTGATCTGTAACTTTTACCCATAAATCTGTTTTCATTTTCTGTCCTGAATTTCCTAAACATCCCGTGAGATGAATATTGATTACCTCCATTTCAGAGACGCATAAAGTTAGATGTGAGCTAATTAAAGAAGTTCCTCAAGAACAGGCAGTGAGTTTATTGGGAAATCACGGTCAGCATCCAGCTTTCCAGATTACTGCTTCTAAGAAGAATGAATGGTGTCTTAAGCTGGTTTTATTATACACTAGAGGCCTGAGCACAAAATTGGTGCAAGGGCCTTGGCCCCGGCCCCCACCTGCCACCGCCGAGGCCGGGGTGGGGAGGCACCTCTGCTGCCTCTGCCCTGGTCCCGGGGGGCGGCAGCTTTGTCCGGGAGGAAGGACATCTGGACTAATTAGCATATCATGCTTTTCTTATTATAGATAGTTGAAAAATGTTTACTTTAAGGTTTCTCAGTATATCCTCCATTAGTGTTTGGACATTGCCCAGAAGAATTCCCAGTAAATTGATATTGAATCTGGAGATACGAATGCAGTTGCACATTTTGGCTTCTGTTGGGAGATGCAAAAATAAAGCCGAAGAAAGAATTTAGCCCATAGTAATTATATCTTCCTGTAGAGAGTTTGGTAATTATGTTTGGAAAATGTTTTTCCCACTATATAATTTAAAGGTTTTTATCTTGTTATGTAGCTCTAATTTAGCATATATAAGTATGCAGCTAATTAAGCTGAGATTACTTTCTACTCACAGCCAACATTTAGAACATAATCAGAGTTATTATTATAAAATTGTTTAAAGTTATATTACTATTTATGAATATAAACTCAACCCAAAATGCATAGCATACTACCACAATTAAGAAATGCTATGTTATTGTATCGCCATTCAAATAATCAAATTAAAACTATATGTCCTCCATCTCACCAGTCACATGTTGTTAGACTCATAAAAAGATCCTTAGTTGATTTGTAACCTCTTATTATCTGGCTCTTAAGATGATGTATTTTTCTGATACTTTTTTTCTTTATATTTAAAATGGAAAATCAATTTAACAACATTCATATGTAGTGTATTTCCTCTGTGTATCATTTTTGAAAAATATATTTTATTGATTTTTTTTTTTTTTTACAGAGAGGAAGGGAGAGGGATAGAAAGCTAGAAACATCGATGAGAGAGAAACATCAATAAGCTGCTTCCTGCTCACCCCCTACTGGGGATGTGCCCACAACCAATGTACATGCCCTTGACCAGAAATCAAACCTGGGACCTTTCAGTCTGCAGGCCGACACTCTATCCACTGGGCCAAACCAGTTTTGTCCTCTGCGTATCATTTTTAATTTGCTCAGAATTTGAGGCTTTGTGGAACCAAAATTTAAATTTAGATGCATGCCCTAGCTGGTTTGAATAATAATCAAAAAATATATTAAGAGAATAAATTTAGATGCATGGTCAAAATCATTGTAATTGAAATGATCTTTTAATAATTTTAACAATGCTATCAACAAAAAAATAAAATTCAAATGGGGATTTATTTAAGGTTAAATAAGATTTTATTTTTATCTGCAAATGTCATGTTAATTAATGCATATGATGAGCATATACACTAATATATTTCCTGGTAACATGACAAATAATGTTTTGCAGATGTATCTTAGAAAGATAGGCATTATATATAAGTCATTGTACTGAATAATTTTAAATCAGGGACTCTTCAACTTTTTTTCCCCATAAGCTCTTACAGAAAATTGGTTGTAACCATTTCAGGGTATCTTAACAAATTTGCTGAGTTACATAATTTAAATATTAACTTCCTAAAATAGCTGCTTCGTTAATAGGGGTGTAGATTATTATTTCAATTTGTTTCTTATTTCTGAAGGCTTTTCACTCATTTACATATATCAGGACCTTATCTTAAAGAAGAAAATAAAAAGAAGTTAAATCAGTACAACTATCAATGTGACTATTTTATATTCTAATTGAATACCCAACGGAGAATTAAAACACTTTCACCAATTAGCTTAAAACACTATTCTACTAGTCAAATTCCTCTTACTGATTTACAAAAGTTCTTACCAACAAATTTCATACTAACCTCCCCTCCCCTACCATCCCAGACCAATGGCAAACCCTATGTTCTCCATTCTAAAATTTTGACATTTCAAAAACGTTATATAAATGAAATTATACTTTATATAATCTTCTAAAATTAGTTTGTTATTTTTTTTTTTACTCAGTATTATCCTTTGAAGAAAAAACAACTTGATTTTGTCATTAGTTTGTTCTTTTTCATTTTAGAGTTGTATTCCATGATAGTCAAGTACCACAATTTTTTTAAACAATTTTTCCATTGAAGGACATTTTGGCTGTCTCTAGTGGAAAATGAGTAAAGCTTATGCAAAAATCATGCACAACTTTCTGTGTGAACTTGTTTCAATTCTCTGGAATACTAGTAAGTAACAGCACAATTTCTGGGTTGTACTGAATATTAGTTTCTTTTTGCTAATATAATACATTACAATGAATTTAGTGGATTAAACAATAGAAAATTTGTGATTTTACACTAGAGGTTCAAATCTCACTAGCCAAAGTCAACGTGAGTGCAGGATGGTATTCCCTCTGGAAACTCTAGTGAAGAATCAACTTCCTAGCTTTTCCAAATTCTAGAAAAGCTTTTTATTTCCCTTGATTACCCTCCGCCCTCACCTCAAACCTTCATCTTCATAGCTGGCAGCATAGCATCTTCCAGGCTCTTTCTCCCTCTTCTCTCATTATTTCTCCACTTCTGTGATCACACCTGTTTCTTTGATTCTTGACTATCTTGCTTTCTTCTTTCCTTTAAGAGTCTTTGTGTATATAATGGACCCCTCTGGATAATCTAACTCAATCTTTTCACTTCATGATCAGAAATTTAATCAGCTCTGCAAACTTTCTTTTGACAAGTAATATGTACCTTTAACCTAATACCCAGAATTTTATAATACTGTGAATATATATATATATATATATATATATATATATATATAGAGAGAGAGAGAGAGAGAGAGAGAGAGAGAGAGAGAGAGAGAAAGGGAAAGGAAAGAGAAATAAAAACATCAATGATGAGAGAGAATCATTGATTGGCTGCCTCCTGCACACCCCCTACTGAGGATTGAGCCCAGCCTGGGTATGTGCCCTTGACCAGAATTGAACCCGGGACCCTTCAGTTGCAGTCTGATGCTCTAACCCGGGACCCTTCAGTTGCAGTTTGATGAGCAAAACTAGCTAGGGTGAACCTATGAAATTTTTATTGGGGAAAGGGTAGATTGGCATTATTCTGCCTACCACATATAGTCAGTATATGTTTAATTTTATGAGAAGTTGCCAAATTTTCAGTGACATTACCATTTTACATTCTCACTTCTAATATATGAATGGCCCAGGTTCTCTGCATTTTTATCAGCATTAGGTGTTGCCACTAGTTTTTTATTTTATTTTATCCTTTCTGGTATGTATTTAATAATATCTCAATGTGGTTTTTATTTACATTTCCTAGATGGCTAATGTTGCATATTTTATCATGTGCTTTTTTGCAGTTGACATATCTTCTTTAGTAAAATGTCTGTTTATCTTTTGCCCATTTCTAACCTAATTATTTGTGGGCATTTTTATTATTATTATTTTTAATTTTGTATTTATTTTATTAGTATTGAGTTTTGAGTGTTCTTTACATATTCTCAGTAGTAGCCCTTCACCTGCTATGTGGTTCAAGAATCTCTTCTTTCAGTCTGCAGCAGCTTGTGTTTTAATCTCTTCACACCGTCTTTAATGGAGTGGAAGTTACTTCTTTTGGTGAGCCACAAGGCTTCTGATTCAGTATATTATTCTTGCTAATTCTTAGAGCTGTTGAAGTTTCAGGGACAACGTTTCATGGAATTACAGAATATGATCCATTAAGATATATTGATAATTCTGGAAATAAACACACTTTTATAAAGTAGTATGTATATGCTATATTTTAAAATCTAAGTCAGCTTGTGAGACATTTGCATTTATAAATTTAGTATTTTATAAAATATTCTTTCCCTTCTGTCCCCATCCCCCCTTATTAAAAAAATAAATCTTATCTTCTGTATCTCAATTTTAAACTAAATTCTTCAGGAGACTTTATACTCTAGAATAGCTCTTCCTGCTCAACAGAACCTGGTATGGCACTTGTTCTAATAGTATCCTGTGCTACCAGCATCATAGGAATAAAAAACATATTGTATTTTATTTGGGTTTTTAATATCTGTTTTGCATTAATAATTTAAGCTATATTATGGCAAAATTCTAATCTTCTTATACTCTCTATCTCTAAGTCCCTAGGGCTTAAACCTAGGGACTGGCATATAATGGATATGCGATAAATATTTGTTGATTATATAAATGAATAAAATTATCACACTCTAGTAAAAATGATTATAATATCATTATATATGATAACAAATAAACAAAGCTTTTTAAAAAGAGTTCTTCAAAAGCACATCTATAAACTATTCATTTTTATGTTCATTCTCCAGGTATTATTTTATTCCTAGATTTTCTTAAAACATTCTAGCAGCTAGTGGGCATATCAAGATGAATAAAAGCCAGTCTGAGACTTAAAAGAATCAGCATTCCATTCATGGAGACAAACACCTGTCCAAATAGCTCTAACACAGTCATAAATCCTGTCACAGACACATAAGCTCTGTTGAGGGACCAAGACCTCACAGAGGAGGTGATATGGAACTGGAAATTGACATGAAATATTTGACTTTTCCTCCAATTTTTCCCCAGACTAAATACAAAATAGAACCAAAGAACTGGCTTCTGCTCCTTATTGCCATAGAGTAACGCGGGGCAGATTTTTCAATTTTTAAGGGATGTTTTATTAGTATTGATGTTGAGGATGTTTATATAGCAGGAGTTACTATTCCTTCTGGTTTTCTTATGGCAATCCAAATCATGACTAAAAAAAAAAAAAAGGACAATTGAACAATTTTTTGGAATTCTCTTTTTTTTCAAATTTTAATCTGCTTTCATGGGCTTTAGTTACCTATGACTTTTCAAATCACAAATCATCTATATTGTGCTTGGCATTGGATACAGATATGATTAGGAAAGCTCTCACGAAGTGGACAAAAGTATTATCCTATGTTAGAGTTAGCAGCACTCATTGCACCTGCTGGTACAGGTGTGCTCACACCTTCAGGACGATTTCCTCAGAGACGTGCAGGATGCAGCCAGCTTAATGGCAGGCGGTGGTCCCTGGCTCAATGAAACCAGAATAGTAAACGCTGGCCCTTTGCTTTTGGTCTAAAATTAGCCTCAATAGTCAAAATTCTTAACCTACCTTTGCTTTCCCCCTATTAATTTTCTCTAAAACAAGTTACTATTATGGAATGCTTGCATTTGACATAACTGAATCGGCTGACAGCCAGTGCTAGTGATTGCTGGGATGATATATGGAACAGATGATGGAGCCTGCTGAGAATGTCAGTTAGTAATAAATGTAGCTCGCAAATTTTTGACAACTGCTAGTACTAACATCAAGTTTCCAGGGTCAGTGATTTTGTGATTCGTTAGCTTTTATGTTTATAGGACTATGTTCTTAACCTCATAAAGCTATTTCAAACCTTGCATCAGTTATGGTATTGACAGTAGTTTAGTGTGAGGCTGATTTAGTTGCCACTATGATGTGGGAAAAAAATGTGAAGCAACTTTTTTTGTGAATAATAGATCAGAAGTATATAGCTAAGGTTACATTTTTAAAACTGCTTTAAAATATATAGTGGTGGTATTTTATTTAAAAATTTAGGAGTAAAATAAATAGGTTATTTCCTTTGAATAGTGCTACAGATGCAAAAATGTAATATGAAGTTGGGTTTTCCTTTTATTATCCATTTAATGTACTTCCTGAATAATGAGAGTTTACATCTTTCTGGTTTCTAAACTTCCCAGTGAGAATAATGATGAACTCTAATCCAGCCTGGCCAGTGTGACTCAGCAGTTGAGCATTGACCCAGGAACCAGGAGTGGCTGGTTCGATTCCCAGTCAGGACATATGCACAGATTGTGGGCTTGATCCCCATTGTGGGAGGGTGGTGGTGCGTGCAGAAGGCAACTGATCTTTGAAGTTCCTCTCTCATCGATGTTTTTATATCTCTATCTCCTTCCTCTCTATAAAAAATTCAGTAAAACCATATTAAAAATAATTCATTCCACTTTCCATAAAGATTGAGGCCAAGATGTCTGAAGAGTATTGGAACATGTGATTCTCAATAGCAAATACCAGGAATCTTTTCTGAAAGTAGGAGCAATACTAATTTGTGAATATAATTTAATTTAAAAATCAATCTAATTATATAACTTAATATCTACTAAAATACTTATGTTCACTAATCGGTTTTTATTAAGGTTTTAGCTTATAGAATATTAAGTTTATGGACACTGGTCATTTTACACAATTCTATGTCATTTTGCAACTTTAACATAATGTTGCAATACTGACTTTAAACTATTGTTTAAAAATAGCCTTTTTAGCATAAAGGTAAAAAGTTAATACACAATAATGAACTAATTTCAACTTTTCCATAATGCAGTCAAGTGTGTATACACAAAATCTTTTGGTCTGTGTCATTGCTTTCTTGACTTCTCTGTGCCTGGCAAATTAAACGTAAAGTTGTATTAGACTTAGGAATCTTTCAAAACAGGCATCCGACTCTGTGATTTCCTTTTTGACATAGAGCTGCCAGGCTCACAGTGTTAGGCAAATATAATGTTAATCAAATACAGTGTCTGTAGTAGCTTTCAAACACTCAGAGCCTCTACCTGTGAATGTGCCTCTAATATGCCTAGATTTAATGTTTAAACACTGCATGATTTGCTCATGAATAAAATGATTTTGCCTTTGATATTAACATTTTATGTATTTCTGAGTGATATATTTATCCAGTAGTAGGTATTATCTCTAAGTTTCCTACAGCTTTATTCTGGTTGGTGAAACAAGATCACAGAGACGCTGTTTCGGGTCTCGGCCCGTGTTCTGTGTTAGCACAGGTGGGAATGAGTAGCCCCACATTTACACTGCTTTTCACCATCTATTCTGGAAGGACCTTGAGAGAAGAGCATGAAGTGAACAGGGAGAGCGTTATCCTGGGTATTTCTTTCCATACTCAGTGTGAACATTGTACAGCTGACCTCTTGGTCTGTTTCAACTCCAGAATTGCCTTAGGGAATAATTATCTTGTCCACCTTTCAAGTAAATAGCTCCGGAAGCCACTCAGCCTCAACTTGTGGCAATAGAATTAGCATCCGCTGTCCTTCCACCCGGTGATGGCCTGACGCTGCGGACAGGCTCTCTGTCAGGCCAGAGAGTGGGGTATTGACAGCGTGCCATTGCTGTTGGGCCTATTTAGTCTTCAGTGAAAAGTATGGTTCTACCATTTGGTATCTTAACTTTCCATTTTATTGTGCTTTACACATCACAAGGCAAATTTACACGCAGGCATTACCAAAATTGATGTTCATAATTCTGTGAGATGGAAATGAGCCTTCAGGTTGCTCTGTTCTGGAGGCACTCCTTAGGACTGCAGCCCCCTACTGTAAGATAAAGAAATGATTACAGTTAAAGGAATGCCTCGTTATTTGGATGGGAAGGAGATGAAAATATTAGTCTTATTTAGATACTAGAGAATAGTTCCCAGTACATAAAATATATAGAGCTATCAAGTAACTCTGTGCCCCCCCCCTCCCCGCGCCCCCGGCAATCTCATTCACAACCATGGCTTTAGTTACAAGCTAATATTTCTCACAATGCTTCCAACCATTTCTTCAGCTCAGCCCTCTATCAGGGACTTCACACTTGCTTTCCTCATGCCTGGCATATTTTAAACTAAACGTATCTTCCTCAAAACAAACTACACTTTCTATAGCATCTTCTTACTCAATAAATGGTACCAGTAAAGCCAGAAAGTCAATGTCCTCCTGATAATCGTGACAGTGAGCCAGGCCTTTTCCCAAGGTTGTGTCTCAGGACGATGAAGAATGAACTCCGCCGACCAGAAGATTTAAGCAAAAGTGTGGAAAATTTATTGCAAGCAGGTTCAGACTCCCCAACGGGGAGGAGCCCAAAGAATGGGTTTCCCATTAAAGCCAGTAGTCCAGGGGTATATATTTGCTACAAGCCTGATACAGCTGTAGGCAAACTACATCCCTCAGGCTGGATCCGGCCCGTTCGGCTGTTCTATCCGACCCTCAGAGCCAAAAGAGCGGAGGGTTCTCTTGCTCTCCCCTCCGCTCCTTCACCAGCAGCCCAAGATGAGAGTGCCAGCATGGTCAGGTTGCTTTTGTTCCGGCTCTCCGGTCCAGTTTAAGAACCCAATGTGGCCCTCGAGTCAAAAAGTTTGCCCACCCCTGTATCTATATCTATTGATTGATTGCCTCATTGTTTGTGCCCAGCAACAGACCTGAACTTTCCCAGTTTCTGTGTGCTCTTTCTCTGTTCCTATGCTGAAGTTCTTCTGTTTCTTTGCGTCTGTACACCTTGATGCAGGCTCTCCCATGTTTTCCTGCCTCCTGCTTTGAGTCCAGAAACATTGTATTAGTTCTGCCTGGTTGGTTCCTGTGGTTAGGCTGCTCAAACTGCCATGCTTGCCCCTGGCCATGTTCCACCTGCCTGTGTTTCCCTGGGACCCCTGCCCTGACTGCCTGCATTTCAAGTTAACCCTCTCACTCCCTCCTCTTCACCCCCTGCTTCAAATCAGTCATCAACTTCTATTGATTTTATCTTGGGATATACAGGCCATCCTTATCTCTCCTTTGAACTACTGGTTTCCTAAACTATCTCTTTATCTTCAACCTTGATATCATTCTCTAGTGTCTTCCACTGATAGAGTCACCTTATTAAAACATCTACTTGATCAGATTAGTCCCTAGTTTAAAGGCCTTAATCACTTCCCATTGCTCTTAGGATAAGAATATTTGTCCTTAACAAGTCCTTCGTAATCTGGCATCTGCCCAATTCTTTGGCTTCCTTTCTTGCCACACTTCTATAATATGCTATGCTCTTAATTCAGGCCTCTGAGTCTTAACTCATGCTGCCCACTCCTCTGTCCCATACCTTACCTCCAAAGCCCTATCTTTGCCTGGGCTAATCCTTACTTAACCTACAGTTATACATTTACTTCCTTCAGATCTCCTTGAGATATTGTTGAAAGCCCCATTATCTCTTCTTAAAGCATTCTATCCTTCCCCTATGATTATCCTCACTCCATATTATTATGATAATGACTGATGACTAACTTTTCCTCCCATAATGATCTGTGTGAGAGCACAGATCAAGTCTATCTCTTCAATCTCTAGTAGGTACTACAGTGTCTGACACAGCCTCTCAATAAATGGTTATTAATGAATGACTAGAATGCTGTGAGTCCCAAAATGGTACATAATCTATCTTTCCTTATTTACTATTCAAAATGTGCTTATCTTACACTGTGAGATTTTTTAAAGATAGTTCCTCTCAATATCCTTTCCCATTTTTTAAAACAAGATATTTGCTTGTAACTATAAATAAATGTTTTTATAAATTGATTTTTAAAATATGCATTTTAGACTGAGTTTCTCCCTCAAAATGCTCCATTTTGGTGAGCTCTAAATTGCAAATGTAATATTCATGGGTTTTATGTAAAACCATTTGGATTTTTTTTTACTATTTTATTTTTCAATACAGAAGACATAATTATGCCTTATTGAGTCTAAAAGCTCAAATGATTTTAACTTATTAATTAGATAATTACTCTTTAGAGTTTGCTTGCGTGGCTATGAAATCTCCTTAACATCAAGAGCATAGAAGGCAATAGTATCAGCTTTGTGCTGGTTTTTGAAAGTCCACATGATGACTTAAAGGACTAATAAGGCAAACCTGTGCCTTCAGTTATGTTTAATCATACATATACCCATCCTTCCTTCTCTTCCATAGGCGAATTAACATCTATTGCTTACCACCAGAGAGAATAATCAATAATGATGAATAATCATGTTATGTACCTCCCTCAGAAGAGGCTTATTACACGGACTTTAGAAGTAAATTACATGAAAATCCCCCCTGAAATGCCACAGAAGTCATTGATGAATGGGATCCTTACAGCGCAGTACATGCCAGACTAGCTTTAGACAGCATAATGGTTTTGCCCAAAAGTAAATAAGTAAATCTTTGTCATCACACACTGCTATTTCTTTAAGCTTGCTCTCCAATTATGGCCAGATGTCGGGGGAAAAAAGTAGGTATATTTACTCAGTAGCCTTTAAAGAAGAAAGAATATATGTAATTTCAAACTAATGATTGTTTTTAAAAGTAGAAATCATCACCAATTTTAATTGAAGAAAAGTTCACCAGAGTTACTGTTTATCAAGAGTGAAAAATGTAGTGTACCTACAATCTCTTTAGGGAGAAAAAAATTACTAAGAAAGTCAAGATAAAAAAGACTCACTTTGAAAATAAATGCTTACTTAAGATAATAGTTATAGCTCTCTTTGGAGTTCAAATTTAAATTTGCATATATAACTAGAAGTAATATAATTTTGATACCATGGTTGTTGCTATGGAACCACACACCTTGAACAGTTGCATATATTTATTTCTTAAAGGATATGTAGCTTTTGACCATGATTCTCTAATTACTAATAAATTACTTTAATAAACACGTCAGTCTTTAAAAGCACATACCTTGACAACTTTACAAAAGAAAAATAACACCAGGGAGTCAGAAGTTTGTACATATAACAAATGTATCTGGTCTTAGATCATATCTGTTTTTCCAATTTGTCATTAGAAAAAGTATCTAAGATGCTTACATTTTCTTGTTTCTGTTTGTTCTTTTTCTCCCTCTACTTGGAAACTAACATTCAAGGATTTTGATCCTTATTTAAATGTGATCCATTACATATTGTATCATATGGAAAGCTTACCCACTTGTGGTTATAGGTAACCCAAACATTTTTCTATGTTTCTTTATATTTTTAAATAGATGAGCTACTTTTGAAGTTTATATCTTTAAAAAAATGTTCTTATGGGGACCACCTTTTCATTAAGAAATATGCCAAAAGAAAATAACTGTGTTTTAAACTTGAATGTATGAGTATGAGGATGGATTGGCAAGATTTGCTTTTAAACTCATAAGGCAATTTAAAAATTTCTCATCATATTTTTACTCAAATCTCTAGCTTTTCCTCTTTTCTTTTTCTCTTTTCCTTTTTTCCTGAATGACTTCCAAGTCACTGTTAGAAGAAGGGAGAAATTATGGCATACATTGTGTGAGAGTCTGCAAAGCTGTTTTACATGAAATAGTACATGTGATAAAAAGTGAAAACTATTCCAACAGATTATTTTTATATAGCCAATATTCGAAGTGACAGATTTTGAGAAAATGCAGTCACTAGTCTTAGGTTTATATATATAAATCATAAACATTTCAAACTCATTTAATATGCTAATTCTGATAAAAATAATTCACAATGACAAAGTTTAATTTGCAATCTAATGTTCAGTATACATATTTTTGGGAAAAACAAGATGAATGAAAACATTATTCTTCCTTTATTATTCAGAAACACATTTTTGCATCTTTTTCTTAGAAGTATTTTATCATTTCTTCCTAGTTTAATACAGCTTATACCAAATGATTCAGTTAATCAAAATTTATGTATTAATCATCTATTATGTCCCAGAAACTAAAAAAGATACAGGATAATATTATGTACAATAATTCTTCTCTAAGTTAATGACCACAAATATAACATCATGAGACATCTTAAGTGGTGGGAGCAATGACAACATTTTATAAGGCAAACTTTAAAGCTGACTGGGTTTTTAAAGATCTAATAATGTGAATCATTAACTTGGGTTCAGTTAATATGTGCAAACACACAGATATAGACAGAAACAGAACATACTGGCATATTTAAAATAGTTACACTTTTCTATATTTTGTAATTATGAGTATTCTCAAAATCAATATAAATTTGGTCATTTAATCCAATACTTCTCAAAGTGTGATCCACAAAATGTTTATTGCTGTTACAAAATAAGTCCAGAAACTGAAAGTATAAACTTTTATAGAAATTTGAAGATTAATTTTATGGCTGTTAAAGCTAATAGAAAAAAGGAGTTTCCATTTTGTATATTTTGTTTTTAATTTTATGTCTGCATATGATTCATATCCTCTTTTCCAAAACATTGGTCTGTGACAGATTGAAAAGTTTTTAAAAATGGTATTCACTATATATATCATCTGAGAAGTACTGATTTAAGTTATAGATAAGAATTTTATTAAGAAATTAAAGAAAGTTTTGCTTACATTAATCAAACTCTCTAAAAACAGTAAATATGAAAATTCTTTGTTTGTTAATCCCTGTAAAATTTTGCACAAAGCAAGTTTCTTTAATCTTAAATGTTGTTCAGTGGGTTGAGATAATCAACATTAGAAAGAAAATAAATGAGATACCTGACATTTCAATAGTGTTATCTGAAATAAAGCTAATATATTTAAACTAGAAGCCAGTGTACAAAATTTGTGCACTGGGGGGGGGGGGGAGGGGGAAGGGCTGAGGGCTGTCCCATAGCCCAGCCTTCAACCTCTCCAATCTGGGGCCCTTGGGGTATGGCCAAATCCTGGGATAGGCCCTAAACTGGCAGTCAGATATCCCTCTCACAATCTGGGACTACTGGCACCCAACCGCTCGCTTGTGCAAGGGTGTGAGGGTCAATTTCCATATTACCTCTTTATTATACAGGATAATGTGATTTGTACTTATTTTTATTTACATTTAGAGATATAATGCAAACTTGTGGACACTTGGAAAGAGTATTTATTAGTAATACACTTGTTTAAATTACTACACAAACATAAGAATGTTCATGTTAAAAGAACACCTATGTAATTTCATTTGTCAGTGCAATAGTTTACAAAGAAATCATACTTAACATGTATTTGAATGAATCAAAATTTTAAAGATGAAATGTTGCTATCTAGCTGTTACAACTGTATACACTTTTTATATAGTAAAAAAAAAAAAAGCAAGAGCATGTGCATTCTGAATACTGTATTTGCCGGCGTATAAGACGATTTTTGGCCCTGAAAAATATGCCTCCAAGTGGGGGGTAGTCTGATACGGCGAGTATATAACAAACTCTGTATTTTGAGTGAAAATGTTAGGGGGTCGTCTTATACGTCCAGTCGTCTTATACGCCGGCAAATACGTATTTTTCAGGGCCAAAAAATCGAATTATACGCCAGCAAATACGGTATTTTACAGCTTTGAGCTAAGAGAAACAAACGTTTATCAGAGCATACTTGTTTTATATAATCTGCATTTTTATAGTGTCTAGCTGGGGAGTTTGAAAAGTAGAAACTTAGAATAATAGTGGAAGAAAAAATGTTCTTGTAGCTTTCCCTCAACAGGCTCCTATGAGGCCCTCAGTTCTTCAGAGCCACGTTCTTATTTCTGAGCGTCTTCAGGGAGAATCTCCTACATACTAAGAAATAGATGTAGCATTTTCGACTCTCCAGTCATTCATTCTTCAGTTTTTGCTCTGGGATTTCATAATAATGTAAGTTTCCAAGGCTTCAAAAACCCTGGAAGGTCAGGAATCCCTGTGAAGGCGCACATCCGTTCTGCTCTTGCTGCTGCCACTGTGACTGATGCCTGTAGGATGTCCTGTCAATACGCACAAGGCATTCTGTAATTCTCTGAAATCTCCCTTCTGCAAGAATTAGCACACAGTGCCAAAAACAGAAGGGTGTTTTGCAAACATGATTATGACACCAGAAACACTCAGTGCTCTGAGATGCAAAAGGGACAATTTTTTGTTCTTACCATCCTGTTATACTGTTACTGCAGGTCCCCAAATTCTACATACTTTCTGCTCCTGGCTGCTCAATCTTTATATTAAGCTAGAGGCCTGGTGCACAAAATTTTTTTTTGGGGGGGGGGCGTCCCTTAGCCCAACCTGCACCCTCTTCAATCTGGGACATTGCTCTCACAATCCAATAATGCTGGCTCCCAATGACTCACCTACCTGCCTGCCTGATTGCCCCTAACCGCTTCTCCCTGCCAGCCTGATTGATGCCTAACTGCCCTCCCCTCCCGGCCTGATCATTCCTTACTGTCCTTCCCTGCAGGCCTAGACACACCAACTGCCCTCCCCTGCTGCCTGTTCCCCCCAACCGCCCTCCCCTGCTAGCCTGGTCCCCCCCAACTGCCCTCCCCTGCAGGACTGGTCCTCCAAACTGTCCTCCCTGCTGGCCTGGTCACCTCCAATTGCCCACCCTGCTGGCCTGGTTGCCCCCAATTCCTTCCCCCATAGGCCTGTGCCCCCCCAACTGTCCTCCTCTGCAGGCCTGGTCACCCCCAAACTGGCCTCCAATGCCAGTCCAGTCACCCCTAACTACCTTCCCCTACTGTCTTGATCACCCCAGCTGCCCTTCCTTGCAGACCTGGTCCCTCCCAAATGCTCTCCCCTGCTTACCATCTTGTGGCAGCCATCTTGTACCCACATTGAGGTAACAATCTTGTGTGTTGGAGTGACAATCAATTTGAATATTACTCTTTTATTAGATAGGATCAACTCCTTTCAGTTTTTAAGTTGAATGTGTGTGTGCATGTATGTGTATGTGCATGTACATCTGCATGTGCATTGTGTGTGTTTATTTTGAGTGTCTGTTTATTTTTAGATCACAGCTTTTGTCATTCTAGGAGCCCACATGGGTTCACTGAGGACTATGCCAGGAGAAAGTGATATGAACAATATATACATGACAGAATCCTTTGCTGAAACAATTTCCATACACCAAGCGTGTGCTTTAACTTTCTATAGTCTACTTGTTATCCTCACATAAATTGTCTCTGGAAGGCCAAACAATATGCATTTTTGAGTGTTCAGAGATTAGACAGAAGATGAAATTCTAACATAAGCATTTCTTTCTTTCTTTTTAAATATATTTTTTAATTTTTTTGACAGAGAGGAAGGGAGAAGAATAGAGAGTTAAAAACATTGATGAGAGAGAAACATCAATCAGCTGCCTCCTGCACACCCCCTACTGGGGATGTGCCCGCAACCAAGGTACATGCCCTTGACTGGAATCAAACCTGGGACCCTTCAGTCTGCAGGCCGACACTCTATGCACTGAGCCAAACTAGTTAGGGCTGACATAAACATTTCTTAGAGCATCATTTGCTAAATGGGATGTATATAAACTTTAAGCTTATTTTATGCTTCACAATACATAAATATAAAATTATAGGACATCATAAATTTTGCTATTTCTCTCTTTTTCTTCTTCTTCTTCTTTTTTTTTATACTGTTATCTTCCCCCCTCCACTATTTTCCACTTTTTAAACTCTAGTCTTTCCCCTATCCACTTCAGGTCTGCTATAATTTCTCCTTACTGAGATTGGTAAAGTAAGCCTAAGTATTAAATGACTTTAATGATTTTTAAAAAAGGAATTGAAATTCCTGTTTTAAATCATTTTTTGAAAATACATTTATTGTTTATCTAAGTGTCAGTGAACTTTCAACATTTTATGAAACTACCAGAGGCCTGGTGCATGAAATTTCGTGGGTGGGTATGGTCCCTAGGCCTGGCCATCTTCCCCGGCTGCCTGCAGCCTGCCCTGCCCCCTGCTGCCCCCACCCCTGGTTCCCCATTCGCCATTGGAGCCTGATGGCTGGGGGAAGTGACCAAGAAGTTGGCTGTTCCTGTCCATTCGCTGGTCCGATCCCCACTGCGGTTTGTCCTTTGTATGTGGGGTGACTGGTGGGGCAGGGGCCTTGTCCTGGTGCCACCCACATCCCCACCACCCACCCCACTTCCCAGTTCACCATCTGGTGATCAGAACCTGCCAGCCAGGGGAAAGGAACAAGTGGTGGTCAACGCGCCTCATAGTGACTGATTGAGCAGTCCTTCTGATCATTCTGCCCTTAGCATCAATTTGCTTATTACCCTTTTATTATATAGGATAGAGGCCTGGTATATAGCTGGGGCTGGCCGGCCTGCCCTGATGGGGCCCCAAATTGGGTGGGGTTCCTGCTGGGGGTGGGGCAAGCTGTGGTGAGGAGGAGTCTAGGCAGTTTGCAGTCTGGCTTTACCCCCAATCAGGGTGGGGCACAGGGCTGGCAGGGGTGAGGGGCCCTGAGGGTTTACAGCCTGTCCACACCCCTGATTGGGGTGGGGTCCCTGATGGAGGGTGGGGACTACCGGGGCAAAGGTCCGTGTCATTGTGGTCGTTCTGCCATTTTGGTCACTGGGCTTTTATTATATAGTATTTTCTGACTGCCCTAGTAATATTCATGGCCTTGTGGTCTGTTATGGTACTAAATTAACTTTGAAATATGTGATTTGCAATTTAAATCATGAGACGTTCCCAATCCATGAGGACTTTTCTCCCCGCTTTGTGATAAGAAAATAAAATCTTTGGTTTTGCATATACAGAACAGTAGATTGAGCCAATTTGATTATTCTTCAATTAAACTTCACAAAGTACCCTTTTAGCACTTACTCTAGAAGTACTTTCTGAGGTAATAGCTTATTGTAAAGTTTTAAAAGCTATTAAGAAGATTTAAACAATCTTGTTTAAAGGAAAAAGCCATGTTTTTGCACACCATTAGCCGAAAGGTATTAATAAAAGGTATGACTTATTAGGCAATAAGATGAAAACTGGAGGTATCCACTTTGCCAGGAAAAGTCCAAGGTTGGCATGAAGCCTGTGGATAATTATAGTTTTAAATTAAAAATAATCTTTTCATTACTCTGTCAATTTTAAAAACAGAATAATGATTGAAATATTATTTTCTCTTAGTAATATTTCATAAGTATTTAAACAAAGCTAGTACAAATCACACATGTAAAAATGTTCTAAGATTAGAGGAGGCTGACAGATAAAACAGATAATATCCACATTACATTTGAACTTCAGATAGCCAGCAAGTATCATTTTTCGAATATGTCCCAAATATGCATGGGATATATTTATGATTAAAAAAATGCATTATTTAGCCCCAGCTGGTGGCTCACTTTGTTGGAGCATTTGGAGCGTCTTCTGGTTCACCAGAAAGGTTGCAGTTTAATTCCCAGTAGAGGCACATACCTAGGTTGCAGGTTGGATCTCAACTGGGACATGTAAGGAAGCATGAGGGAGAAATGTTATATCTGTTTGAAAAGACTCATTTATAGCTAAACATATGAACTTGAACTGTCTTCTTATGGGTGTAACATACATAGTTTGAGCTGCTTATCCTGATAAAATACCTCCTGCTTTATTTTAAAAGGTGGAATGATCTCATGTGATAAAGTTATAGTATGTAGAATTTTTCTCCCTTTTCCCTCTAAGCACACCATTCTCATTTAGGTACTGCTGGTTGGTCAAGGTGTGTATTTCATTTCAGTGGAGGCATATTGCCCTGTGAATTCTGATTGGGTTAAAGTGAGCCAGAGAAAATTTTGTTTGGGGAGCAGAGCTTACCTTATGTTGAGTCCTGGCAGAAGTAGTTGATATATATGTCAAATCCCCACACAAGCCAAAATTGTGAAGATGCGGACACAACAAATGCATTGTAAGGTATAGGTTGAATGTCTATTTAGATATGGACATATATATATATATATATATATATATATATATATATATATATATATGTGTGTGTGTGTGTGTGTGTGTGTATGTATATATTTGTGTATATATATATATATATACTTATATGTGTGTATGTATATATACTATATGTATATATTTAATTTTTAAATTTTTAAATCCTCACCTGAGAATATGTTCATTTGTGTGTGTGTGTGTGTGTGTGTGTGTGAGAGAGAGAGAGAGAGAGAGAGAGAGAGAGAAGGAAACACTGAATTACATGTGAGAGAAATATTGATCAGTTGCCTCCCATATGAGCCCCAATGGGGGATCAAACCCACAACCTTTTGGTGTATGGAATGACACTCCAACCAACTAAGACACCTGGCTGGAGTTCAACATATTCTAATCATTGTCATTTTATTTAATCTAGTTATAACTTGAAGAAGGAGAAAAGAAGTGTGCATCAAGGAAACTATTACATACAAAAAGTCAGATGCAGAACACTATTGATTTGTTAGAATAAAGCCTATCATAATTACACATAGTTAAATTTAAAATGACTAAGTAAAAACATTCAACTGTGTATATATTTATAAACATACAATTTAATAATAATGTTATATTTTGGTAATGAAGTACATATTTGGTATGTTTATCAGCATAGAATGCTTTTCTTCTCCATTAATCAGAAATAAAACATACTGATTTTATGCTTAGGAGTACTAAGTTGGCTACAGTACAGAGTTGATAAAATAGAGTTATAAGTAGTATACACAAGTGTTACCTTTGAAATGATTGAGTTTAACAGGAAAATATTGCTAAATTAGCACACTTTACTATGGATGCAAAAGAAGACTCAAAGGGCATGTTCTAATGCCATTTCATCAGGCATTATTTGTTGACAAAAAATAGAGTACTTTTATTACCTCAATACAGTGATATGTAATAATTACCAAACTTGTCAACAAATAACACTTTGAGTAAAAGAGAGCATGAATATCAGCGATACAATCTTATTGGGTCACATAATCCTCCACTACTGCACAAAAGTAATCTACTTGTTTCTTTGGTTCTTGTTAATAGTTTCCTGATTATTCATGTGTCCAGGAGAAAAATTCATGCTCGAAGCCCTAAACCTGGTGAATATAATGAGCATGGCTCCCCATGGATATGAAAAAATTAAATTGTTTGTTTGAGACAGATGCAGCAATAACCAGAGGGAATGCTTTTGTATTCACATCACAGTGTAGCAGAAATATCATTTAGAAGCTTTAATACATATTAATACTCACTTTGAGATGATTATAAGCTCTAGCAAACAAAAAATAAAGATTCAGGAAAAGAATGGAGTTACTCAGTATTAGAAGCTGCACTAGATACAGTCATATGGTAATTTCATAATTAATTTTAGCATATAAACTAGAAAAAATCTTACATAAATACACTAGAAATTCATTCAGAACAAGTCCATGAAAAGGAATATACTCTTCACAGAATAAGACAAATGGAATGACCATGAAACCACGAGTCATAGTTTTTCTATTTCTTTTTATTAGATTCATATATGTGCTCTCAAAAAGTATTAGTTTAGAATTTCATTTCATCCATCTCACAAATTTTAGTAGGATATTTATCATATAGAGTTTTCTTTAACATAACAATGTCTAAATTGCTGAATATACTTATTAAGGAAATCAAATATTAAAGGTAAAGCTATGCTCTGAGAGACTCAACCATTATTTTAAAACAAGCAAATATTAAATATTAGGGAGAATACACCAAGATACTTGGAGAAGCAAGGGTTCTCTACTTTTTTTTAGTACTTCTACATGCTTCTACATGTTGTATGTTATACAATCATCTAAGTCACCTTACTCATTTTATTTTTTTATTAAAATATATATATATATATATATATATATATATATATATATATATATATATAATTGATTTTTCACAGAGAGGAAGGGAGAGGGATAGAGAGCTAGAAACATTGATGAGAGAGAAACATTGACCAGCTGCCTCCTGTACACTCCCCACCAGGGATGTGCCCGCGACCAATGTACATGCCCTTGACCGGAATGGAACCCGGGACCTTCTAGTCCGCCGATGCTCTACCACTGAGCCAAACCGGTTTTGGCGACCTTACTCATTTTAAAAACAGATGTGTGCCTGCCCTGGCCAGTATTTCTAAGTGGTTAGAGAGTTGACCTGCACATGGAAGGGTCAAGAGTTTGATTCCCAGTCAAGGGCATATACCTGGGTTGCTGTTGGCTTCTCATCCCTGGTCAGAGTACCCTGCAGGAGGTAACCAGTCAATTTGACTCTCTCATAGCCATGTTCCCTTCTCTCTCTCTCTCCCCGACACTCTTCCACTCTCCTTCCACTCTCTCTGAGAAATCAATGGAAAATCCTCAGGTGGGTGAGGATTAATAAAAAAATAATAATAAAAGTTAATAAATAAATAACAGCTGTGTATTCTTTTTTAATTTTAATATTTTATTGATATTTTACAGAGAGGAAGGGAGAGAGATAGAGAGTTAGAAACATCGACGAGAGAGAAACATTGACCAGCTGCCTCTTACACACCCCCTTCCGGGGATGTGCCCGCAGCCAAGGTACATGCCCTTGACCAGGATCGAACTCGGGAACCTTCAGTCCACAGACCGACGCTCCACCACTGAGCCAAACCGGTTTCGGCACAGCTGTGTATTCTTAAAGGGAATACCTGATTAGTCCAAAGTCACTGAAGTAATAATCCCAAAATGCAGGGTTAGAACACCCCAACCTGTTATTTAATAGTTTTACAAACTTAGGTAAATTTCTTAATCTGTTTGCCTCAGTTTCCTATTCTATAAAATAAAAATAATAATTGTACCTGCCATAATGGGTTTTTGTGAACATAGTCACAGCATATAATACATTCTATTTAAGTGTATTGGTCTCTAGCTCCATGTTTATTCACCGCACCAGAGAAAAGTGGACATTGAACTCACACTAACAATGTGCAAATGTTTTTTACCACAAAAATATGATTATTTTATATAGATTTATATTACATTGCCTGCTGCAAGATGTGCTAAATATTATTGCCATTAATATTTCTTGGCTACTAATTTAATCAACTAAAAGGTGATACATGCACAAGTAATATGTGGTATAATTATTGCTACCTGGTTTTTTGAACACTGCACATAAACGAAGCCTTCCAGGAAATACACTGGAGAACAGATAGACAATGAAAGAATGGGAAATTGAAGTGTATGAATTTTTAAAATTTCAGAAAACCACATTATTTTGTCAATGTGTTAAGAGAATCCAACTAAATAATATCAAAATTAGTTGAAGAATTTATACATCAACATCATCCACTTGAATATGTGGCAGTAATGGAAATGTTCTGTGCCTACCCCTTGTAATACAGGAGCCAAAAGCCACATAAAGCCATTGAGCACTTGAGATGTGGGTATTGTGACTGAGGCACTGCATTTTGTATCTTACTGTAACTTCATTAACTCAAATTCAGATAACTACATGTAGATGTCACAGCTCTAGGCAGGCAGCAAGGCAGGGCCGATGCCACCTGGGCAGCGGGGAGCTGTGTGGGAGGGAAGAGACCCTCTGAACTGAAGGAAGAAAAGGACTAGCAGATTGGGTAAATAAAAATCAAAGAAGGAAACATATTGCAGAAGTTTCAAACTGTTAGTCTTTGGGTATGTTAAAAGGGAGAAAGTTTAGGTAAAAGCTTCACTTTCAAGTTTCTCTGAAAACATATAGGAATATATATAAGAAATTAATTAACATGTCTCTCTGAGGTGTATTTTCTTCAGCTGTAAAATGCAAACGTTGGATGAAAAGATATCATTTCACTCTGAACATCCACTTTATGGTCACACATTTTTCTGTTAGACATATCACTGTTTTGATTTTATTGGTTTTCCTCGGTTGTTTATTGCAGTTGTCTTTTCTCTCCAAGGCCACACCTTCTGTCCTCAGATGGTTTAGTTGTTTTCAGATTGTTGACGAGCCGGCATCTCATAAATATTTGCCTTGCTTATGGGCAAAACCAGAAGTGTAAAATCTATGTTTCTGCTGAGAAAAGTCAGGAGCAGATCTCTGTCGCGGAGGCTCTTTATTTTAGTCTTCACCTATAAAGAGTATACCAAGTTGGATTATTGCAGACATCACTAGCTTTCATGAGCTTGACTTCATCATAAAATGTGTAATTAATTTTCTTACAACTTTATAAGCCTAAGCTGTAAAGTATATCAGGTTATCTTGAAATAAATTCTTTCTCTGACAGTGCCCTGGAATATGCTTTTCGTCCTACATGGATGAACACTTCACCCCTAACCTGCGCTTTATGTACTGGGCCTGCGCTAGTACCAGGAAGACACGTGCTTGACAATAAATCTTTGTGTGTAATAAATGGATTTTATTCCTCCTGGTTACTGATTTGTAACAAAGAATTGCAAACGGCTATTCAATAAGACCTCCATGTAATTTAGAGATAATACCTGCAAAATAGATAATAGATGTCAAACCTAAGTTTTATGTTGTTCGGTTTGACTATGGTTTTCCGTTAGGCTTTTGAAAATGTAGAACTTTTAAAATCTTTTTGACCACTTCTCTGTTTTGGATATCTCATCCCTACTTTTCTTTAGGAAATTACTTGTTTTTCTGAGAAATCATGCTTTGGAAGTACATAAATTCTGTACAGATTTAAAATACCACAGATTGTTTACAACATTATTTTTAAATGACTACATTACAACATAGATATATTTTGGTGATATATAGTATCATGTGAGATCAATCATTAAAATTTACAAATCTGTGCTGTAAAAATTTATCTCTTACTACAAATTCATCTTTGTGTTACATAGATGTTTTTGATATTATTTAATCTTGATAAATGATGTTTTCTAACCAACACTGATTATTTCTGAACCATAAATATTTCAGGTGCTAAGTAATTTTGTCACTTCAATCAGTTATAACTTTATACTTCAATATTTATACATTATATTTTGAGGCACTATTTTTTTTATAATTGTCAAGTACTGGAGAAAAAGAATATGTATGCCACCTTTAACTAACTCCTTATTTTGTTTTAATTCTGTAATTTCATTAACACCCTAGCCTTTATTTACAACAATATTGATTACATGTTATAAATTTCTTCAAATAACTTTATATTGGGAGTGAGCATTTTAATGTGCACTTTCAAGTACCAATATTTTTAATAAGTCTGAAATGCTAGAATAATGTCTGACATCTATACTCTATAATTTGAATAAAGAATTCAAAGAATATTGGAGCATTATTTTTACTCTCAGTAATAATTTAGAAGACAGAAAGAGAAGAAAGTTAAGCCTAACAAAAGGAGATAAAGAAAACTAAATACATTGCAGTGCTATAAGGCAGCATAAGTAAATGCCAGAAAAAAAGAAAGATTCATTTCACTTTTGAAAAGCAAAAAAGGTTTTGAAAGCCACTCATATCAACTTTGAATAACAAGTAGAATTCTGGTAGATAGAGATGGAAAGTAGACCAAGGGGGTAGGGTAGAGTTAACGTCTAGATGTTTTAAATGTATTTCATTGCAGGAAGCGAAGAGATAGTGAAGGTTTTTAATATACAGGAACATGGATTGTATTTGTTAATGGTGCCTACCTCTCAAACGTCAGCGTGTAGCAGAATGCCTGAAGACCATTTGAAACAAAGATTTCTTTGCCTCACCCCAGTGTTTCTGATTCAGTAAATCTTCAGGGGGCCTGAGATTAATTTGCTTTTCTAACTAGTTCCCAGACGCTGCTAATGGTGGTGTCTTGGGACCGCTCTTGGAGAACCATTGATCTGGAGTAAAACTTTCCCCTCAGTAGTTCCCTCCCACCTCCTGTCAGGGAGGGAAGTTACAGTAAACTAAGTTTTTATGAGCAGCTAACTTACATATTGAGAACTCTCTAGAGAGAGACAAACCCTAGAGAAAATATATACAAAAACACAAATACATTTAATCAGTGAATGGTAGTAACTAGGGTAAGAAACGCTGGAAATGATAATACTATTCTACCTGTATTGTTAGAGTCCTGACAAAGAACAGAATTCATGCAGGTGGTTTACATAAAGAGTGTTCAATGAAGAGCTAGTTGTAGCCATGGATGCACCGAGGTGGCTGAAGGCCTGTGTCGTCCCTAAGTGTCAGGGAAAGTAGGAGTGGTGTGCCCAGAATTCTTAGAGAGCTGCAGCCATGAGGCAGAGGCTGGTCCTGGAAGGGAGGGGAGGGGGGTAGTAGTTTTCTTAGAAGGTTGCAACATCTGTAAGGAAGAAATGAAGCAACAAAGGAGGGGGGGGTAGATAGAAATACCCCGGCACCTCTGCCCCCTATTACTCTAGTCTGTAGCTGCCTCCTTTGGGCTGAAACCAACCTGAAGCCCGCGTGCAGAGGTATACCTCAGGGAAGCAGCCAGTGTGATGCGTGTCTGAGGACTGTAAGCCAAGGACCTGGTCCTACCTTCCCTTGTGTTATTTTAAGCCCTGTTCCCAGTTTTCTTTTATGCCGTTGTCTTTAGGGAGCAACAGTATCACGGAGAGGAGATAAGTGGTCTAATGGCTGACTTACTAGGGACTCGAAGTGGTGTTAGAGCCTCTTTATCAATGGGCCAACATTTCAAATAGTCCTGCTGTCTTTTGGGTAGTAAGTTATATGAATTATTTATATATTTTGGATATTAGCCCCTTATCACATGCATCATCAGCAAATATCTTCTTTAAGTTGGTGGGTTTTTTGTTTTGTTGTTTTGGTTGTTTTACTGATGGCTTACTTTACTGTGTAACCTCTTATTTATTTTATTTTATTTTATTTTTTTTTGTGTGTGTAAAAACATTTTAGCTTGATTTAGTCCTGTTGTTTTTTCTATTTTGTCCATTGCTCAAAGAGATATATGAAAATAATATTACTTAGAGTTATGACAATTTTACCAACAATTTCTTCTAGGGTTTCATTTCAGTCATTGCATTCTTTATTTCTGACTAGTTTTTCTTTTTTCTTTTCTTTTTTTTAATGGTTTCTAATGCTTTGTTGAGGTTCTCCTTAAATTTATCTTTTCTTCCCCCTGAGTTTACTGAGCATCCTTATAATCTGTGTTTTGAACTCTGTCTGGTTGACTGCTTGGCTCTGTTTTGTTGAGATCTTTTTCTGAAATTACCTGTTCTTTCATGTGGGCCACGTTTCTTTGTCTCCTCATTTTGGCTAATCCCTCTTTTTTACTGTATTTTCAACGGCTCTTCTCCTTCCACCAGACTTGGTAGAGTGGCTTTGTATAGCAGGTGTCCTGTGAGGCTCAGTGGCACATTCTCTCTGTTCACCTGAGCCTGGTGCTTCAGCAGTGCCCTTATATGGGTTGTGTATGCCCTCCTGTTGTAGTTGATTCTTCATTGATATTGGGACTTAGTGGGTGGGATTGATGCTCAGGCTGAAGGGCAGTGAGGAATGGCTATAACTGCAGCAGATAAACTGTTTTATGGGTTGGGGGGAGGACTTGCTTTAACAGGGCTCTGGTGCCAGTAGAGTTCGCCTATTGTGTGTGTTGTTTGTGGATCTGATGCTCTGAGGCCAACTACTGGATTTGTTGGTTCTGTAGCCTCTTGGGAGAAGCTCCAGTGCAGGTAAAAGCCAGCTGCAATTTGTGCCCAACTAAGGGCTGCTTGGTGGGAGCTATGAAGGGATCTGTGGTTGGTTGCCACTTGTGCTGCGTTTGGAGGTGCCTGGAGAGGCTATGCTGCAATCTGAGGCTGGCCGCCACTAGTACAGGCATGGGACTGTTTGGTGAGCACCGTGTGAACTGAGGTCAGCTTCAACTTGCTTTGGGTTTGTGGCTATTTAGTTGAAATTACTGCCCAAGCCAATGTTGTCCGCCACTTATGCCAGGCTTGTGGCCACCCGATGGGAGTTAGAATGTATGTTGGGACCGGTTGCTGCTTACTCAGGAATCCGGGGCCATTTACCAAGAGGTGTATGGCATGCTGAGGCCCATTGATGCTTATTTGGGGTTTTATGGCTTTTAGAGATATTTGGAACATCGACAGCACAAGCTGAGTCAAGCCAATTGTGTGGAAAAGCTTCTAGAGGCAGCAGGGCCCAGGCACCTGGGTTGGGTGTGATGAGAGATTCAGGCCATCGTCAGGACATGGTGCAAGGCATTAGCCGGGTTCACGGAGAGCTTAGATTTGGTGCCTCTCTGTGCCTACACCAGTACACTGGGGCTTGGAGGGCTCAACACAGGAGCAATGGCAGCTGCCAGTGCTTCCGTCCCTGTAAAGAGCTGCCCTGACTTCTGTCTGTCTAGCTCTCACTGTGAAGCTAGTCAAGTCAGTCCCTCCCTATAAGTCTCTGGCACAGCGTTTGCCTGCTGCACCATCTTGACCCAGTGTCTAACCCAGTTGCAACTATTAACACAAGGAGAATCCATTGCTTTTATGTATATGAGTAGTACAGAGTTTGTTAAACATCTGAAATTGATTGCTATTGTGACCAATTTTATTACATTTCATTTAAAGTAAAGAAAAATAGAGTAAAGAAATAAAGCATTGATCATTTGAATTCTCTATAAGTGAAAGATGATATTGTTTCCTGAAGTAATTTTAAATAATATATAATGAAAGTAGTCTATTTTTTTAATGAGGTTTAAAACTGTAGCTAATATTTCTCAGTCAAGATTACAAATATGTAATTAGCAAAAAGTTAAAAAAGTACAAAGAAAATAAAAACTTAAAACTTATGTGAAGAGTAAAATTATTAAAAATATACTTTTATTCCAGATGTAGTTGAAATAAGTTATTATCCTCATTAAGTATGATGAAAAATAACCCCACAAAATATTATGAACAACAATTATATTGGAACAAAGATGATCACGCATCCTTGACTTGATTTTCTAACCTAAGTATTTAATTGTGGATTAGCATTTGATTTAATGAACACATTGTTGAATTAGCAAACATAGATAAGACAAATTCATCCTTGCATATTTTGCTGCTTTAGTTTATCATGTATCTTATATCTCTGTTAGAAGAGCAGTGTGAAATGAACATGTAAATTACTTAGGAGTAATGTTTCATTAAGGGAATAAGCAGAAAGTTAGGATTTAAATATCTTTCTATGGTTAAGAAGAGGATATGGTGAGATAAAAATCAATGCTGGCCAAAAGTCAACTTAAAATATTAGATGGGTTAGTGAACCCTACACAGGCTAATTTTAGGAATACCTGTAGTTTTAAATATTATAATTTCATAGTTCCATTTCATAATCTTTCTATACATTTTATGTACAAAATGGGATCCAGTTCTTTACAAAAGTTCTGTTCTGGGTTTGTTTTTTATTCTTATTCTGGACACTTTCTCTAATATTAACATATTGAGTTTTTCTCTCTGATAGCTATAGAAGAGCCCACTGTATAGAAGTGATTAAATCATAGTTTAAACTTTTATTATTCTTAGGAATTTAGGCTATTTCCATTTAGTTGCTATTGGTTTTTTTAAATATATTTTATTAATTTTTTACAGAGAGGAAGAGAGAAGGATAGAGAGTTAAAAACATAGATGAGAGAGACATCGATCAGCTGCCTCTTGCACACCCCCTACTGGAGATGTTCCCGCAACCAAGGCATATGCCCTTGAAGAGAATTGAACCTGGGACTTTCAGTCCTCAGGCCAATAGTCTATACACTGAGCCAAACCGGTTTCACCTACTTGCTATTGTTTTAATGGTATAAAATATGTATGTTTGTGCATATATAGATACACACATATACACATAGATATCTATACATATGTGTATCTAAATATTTACTTATATAATTTGTATATATACACTTAAGCAATTGTATCTGCAGGAAAATTTGTAAATGCAGAAATACAAGTGTGTATGTATATATAATATGCATATTTAAGTGTATGTATGTAACATATATACTCATATTTGAGCAATTATATCTATAAGGATCATTTTTAAAATATAATTTTTATGCTTAAGTGTATATATACTTTAAAGTTGTAAACTATATAGTCAGCTTACTTTATCTCCTATATTTGTTTTCATGCATACAAAGGCTGCTTCACTCAGAGATTAAATGAAAAAATATATATACCTTCAGTTTTGTTCTAGTATTTTATGGTTTCAACTTATATATATATATATATATATATATATATATATATATATATATATATATAATTGTTTTTTTACAGAGACGAAGGGAGAGAGATAAAGAGTTAGAAACATTGGTCAGCTGCCTTCTGCACACCCCCTACTGGGGATACATGCCCTTGACCAGTATTGAACCTGGGACCTTTCAGTCAACAGGCTGACGCTACTGAGCCAAACTGGTTTTGGCTGGTTTCAACTTTTATATTAGATACTTTGATAAATGTTGAATTTATTATAAGAAAAAAAAGTAATACAGATATACAGTGGTAAAAAAAAAAAGGCTTAAAAGGTACAGTATTGCTTGCTCAGGATTATGGGTCTGCAGATATCCAGAACAATGCTAAACAAAGACTGTGTAAGACTATCTTAAGCACAAAATCATATTTAAAAATTATAGCATTATACTTCCCATGTTTTTGATATTTCGTTGTTTATTTCTTTTCATCCTTTAATGAAAATAAACTTTGTCTTTTTATAATTACTAATTTTTGAGGGATAGATCATACATTAATAGTCAAACAGTACCATTCAATAAAGAGTCAAATAGAAGTGATAATATGATGCCAGAAAAAGTTAATATCATGTACCACTCATTGTACACTGTGGTTTAGAGAAGGATATGATCCTAAATCATTTCCAAAATACCAGCAGAGTCTAGAACCCAAAGTGGAAAAAGGCATCCAATGGAGCAGGGAGTGTTAATAGTGTTTGAAACAAAAGCACGACACAAGCTTGGTTGGTATAATGTTTAGAAGCAAATAACTAATAGGTTTTACAAATAGAGCAAACCAAAAAAAACAGTTTTTTAAACAGAATACAAAAACATATATTTGAGACAAACTGATTTAATGTGTTGGGAGAAAAATAAAATTCATAAAATTCCAGAATGGATCAACAAAACCAAGAGCTGGTTCTTTAAAAGGATAAACACTAATGATGAATCTCTAACCAGGCTCCCCAAGAAGCAAAGAGAGAAGACCTAAATAAACAAAATTAGAAATGAAGGGGTGAAATAGCAACCGATTCACAGAAATACAAATGATTATGAAAAAATACTATGGCCAGAACCGGTTTGGCTCCGTGCATAGAGCGTCGGTCTATGGACTGAAAGGTCCCAGGTTCGATTCCGGTCAATGGCATGCACATTGGTTATGGGCACATTCCCATTAGGGGGTGTGCAGGAGGCAGCTGGTCGATGTTGCTCTCTCATTGATGTTTCTAGCTCTCTATCCTTCTCCCTTCCTCTCTGTGGAAAATCAATAAAATATATTTTTAAAAGGAAAAAATATTATGAACAACTCTATTCCAACAAAATGGACAACCTAGATGAAATGGACATATTCTTAGAAAAATACAAACTCCCAAAAATCAATTTAAAAAAACCTGAATAGGCTGCTAACTACTAGAGAAATTGAAACAGTGATAAAAAATCTTCCACCAAACAAAAGCTCTGATCTGGACGGTTTTATATGGGAGTTCTGCCAAGCATTCAAAGAACTAAAGCTTATCTTACTCAAACTATCCCAAAAAATTGAAAAGGAAGGACACTTCCAAGCTCTTTCTATGAAGCCAGCCTTACTATAATCTCCAAATAAGATAAAGACACCACAAAAAGAGAGAGAGAATGACAGGCCTCCTTGATGAACATAGGTGCTAAAATCCTAAACAGAATTCTAGCAAATCAGATTCAACATTACATTAGAAAGATCATACACCATGACCAGGTGGGATTTATTCCGGGGATGGAATGATGGTTCAATATTTATAAAAAAACTAAATATGATACATCACATAAACACACTGAGAGACAAACATCACATAATCATATCAATTGATGCAGGGGGGAAAAAGCATTTGACAAAATCCAACACCCTTTCTTGATAAAAACTCTCAGCAAAGTGGGAATAGAGGGATTGTACCTCAACATAATAAAAGCCATATGTGACAAACCTACAGCCAACATCATACTCATTGGACAAAAACAAAACTCAATCCCCCTAAAAACAGGAACAAGACAGGGATGCCCACTACACCACTCCTGTTCAATATAGTACTGGAAGTGCTAGTCATAGTGATCAGACAAGAAATAAAATGCATCTGATTTGGAAAAGAAGAAGTAAAACTGTCCTTATTCATACATGGAATGATACTATACATAGAAAAACCCAAGACTTCATAAAAAAATTACTAGACCTAATAAATATATTTGGCAATGTAGCAGGATACAGAATTAATACCTAGAAGTCTATGGCTTTTCTATACACCAATAATGAACTCATAGAAAGAGAATTGAGAAAAAGAATCTTGTTTACCATTGCACCAAAACAATTAAAATACTTAGGAATGAACTTAACTAAAGACATAAAAGACCTGTACTCACAAAACTGCAGGATATTGAAAAAGGAGATGGAGGAAGACATAAACAAATGGAAGAACCATGTTTCATGGATTGGTAAAATGAACATCATTAAAATGTCCATATTACCCAAAGCAATCTACAGATTCAATGCACTCCCCATTAAAATACCAACAGCATATTTCAAATATCTAGAACAAACTCTCCAAAAATTCATCTGGAATTAAAAAGACCCCGAATAGCCACAGCAATCCTGAGAAAGAAGAACAAAATGGAGGCTTAACAATACCAGATATCAAGCTCCCTTACCAAGCCCCGGTTCTCAAAACTGCCTGGTACTGGCACTAGAACAGACATATAGACCAATGGAATAGATAAGAGAATCCAGAAATTGCCCGAAGCCATTATGCTAAATTAATATTTGACAAAGGAGGCAAGAGCATATAATGGAGTCAAGACAGTCTCTTTAATAAATGGTGCTGGGAAATTTGGTCAGATATATGCAAAAAAGAAGCTAGATCACCATCTTACACCATACACAAAAACAAACTCAAAATGGCTAAAGGACTTAAACATACGATGGGAAACCATAAAAATCCTGAAAGGCTCCATAGGCAGCAAAATAGCAGACATAAGTTGTAGCAATACCTTTACAGACACAACTCCTAGGACAATGGAAACTAAGGAGAAAATAGACGAATGAGACTACATCAAAATAAAAAGCTTCTGCACAGCAAAAGAAACCACCAACAAAACAACAATAAAGCCCACTGCGTGGGAGAACATATTTGCCAATGATAGTTCTGATAAGTGTTTAATCTCCAAAATTTATAGAAAACTCATATAATTTAACAAAAGGAAGATAAATGATCCAATAAAAATGTGGGTAAAGGATCTAAATAAATACATTTTGAAAGAGGATGTACAGAAGCCCAGAGACGTATTAAAACATGCTCAAAGTCACTAATCATCTGAGGTATGCAAATCAAAACAACAATGAGATACCTTCTTTTTTATGTAGTATAGCAAAGGTGGATATTTATTGAAGAACAACTACAGACTCCCACATGGGGAGAGGGAAAGAGTCCCACAGAATGGACTCCCACATGGGGAGGGGGAAAGGGTCCCCAACAATGAGATACCTTCTCACATCTGTCCGAATTGCTATCATCAACAAATCACAAAGACAAATGACTGCAAGTACTTGGATAAAAAGGAAGCCTCATGCACTGCTGGTGGGGATGCAGACTGGTGAAGCCACTGTGGAGAACAGTATAGAGTTTCCTCAAAAAGTTAAAAATGGAACTCCCATTTGACCTAGTGATCCCACTTCTAGGAATATATCCCAAGAAACTAGAAACAACAATCAGAAAAGGTATATGCACCCCTATGTTCATAGCAGCACAATTCACCATAGCTAAGATTTGGAAAAAGCCTAAGTGCCTACCAGTAGATGAGTGGATTAAAAAACCATGGTATATCTACATAATGGAATACAATGCTGCTATAAAAAAGTGGGAACTTTTACCTTTTGCAACAGCATGGATGGAACTGGAAAGCATTATGCTAAGCAAAATAAGCCAATTGGAGAAAGACAAATATCACATGATCTCATTTATATGTGGGATATAATCCTATATAATAAAAGGCTAATATGCAAATCAACCAAACAGCAGAACCACCAGTTGCTATCACACACACTGACCACCAGGGGTCAGACGCTCAATGCAGGAGTGTCAAGCAGTGGAGGCAGCAGGCACAGTGGGATGAATGGGAGTAGTACTTTACTACATCCCTCAGAAGATGTTGGATTGCCAGTTGTGGCCCAACATCCCCTGAGAGGTCCCAGAAAGCAAGAGGGCACAGGTCAGGCTGAAGGACCTCACTGGTGCACAATTCTGTGCATCAGGCCTCTAGTGATCAATATAATTTGATGGACAAGAATAGATCCAGAGACAAATGGTAGGAGAGGGTGGGGTAAGAAAGCAACCAAAGGACTTGTATGCATGCATATAAGCCTAACCAATGGACACAGACACTGGGGAAGTGGGGCTTGCCTGGGGTGGAAATAGCTCAGAGGAAAGTGGTGGGGTCAATTGGGGGGAAGGAGGACATATGTAAAGCTTTAAACAATAAAAATAAAAAAAATCCAGGATGGAGCAAGGTTCCTGACATCTTTCTCTGCTACTTTTGTACTTTCTAGTGAAGAGCACCAAATCCTATTTTAATAGGCAAGAAACATGGGAAAATATTACTTGGAGGAATTTCACCTGGCATTAGAGTCCCCAGTAGATTAGGAAGAGGGATCAGCCACATTCAACCTCTGAGGCATACCAGGCGGTTTCATGCTTAACTTTCAAATTTTACTTAAGGAGTTGCTTGATCCTTTGTGTATTTCATTTTTCCACACATGATTCATGTTGGTCAGTGACAACTTAGCAGCCTTAGAAATGGTAAATGTATGTGAGAACCTCTTGTTCTATATTCCTATATATCACTTTTTTTTGTTGTGTTTGTTTTCACTAACCTTGTTTTATGGGTTACATTGGAAATAGAAATGGAAAAACGTTTTCTTCATTTCTAATATTTACTAGTAGTGCTAACTCTGGAACATACATGCATCACTTAGAGATAATTAGAAGGAAAGAATCCCCATGACTTTGTCCAGACGTGCACAATGCCATCACTTGCAGAACTCCAGTTTCATATGACAGGTGCCAGGTGTTACAGATTTACTTGTTTTTAAAGTAAAACAACAACAATGCAAGCAGCCTCACAAATGAAGCAGAACAGATTCTGCCAGCATCAAATGCCTGCCATGCATTTCCAAAATATAAATTCCAGCTATTTTAACAAAATAATCTGTTTCTGGATACATGGATTACAATATTCCCAAACCTTTTGTCCTCCAAAATAACTCACATGTCCCTCGGCTACTTGAGAAGCAGTGTGATTCTTGCCAAGCTCCTGAAGATGCGCAGACATTTTGATGGATAGAAATAATCATTTCTAAGGTCCACCTTTTTGTTGTTTACTGAAAAATATAATTCTGACACTACTGCTGATCTTCCTTTTCATGAGTTATTTGACAATTTTCATTAAGTTATGAAATCTGAAGTAGAAGAAAGAAAGAAAAACATTACTTTTTATGGAATTTGTGTTTGCTTTTGTGAAAGAGTTTGCAAAGGTAAAATTAATTAGGCGTTTCCTTATTTGGTTTGTCAAAGCCTGCCTTATGCATGAAATAATGAGGATAGAAATATAACCTCGATCTTTCACAAACTCTGTGTATGTAATCTTTCATCTAAAATCGGCTCCTCTTCCTGTTTTCCCACATTAGTAAATGTTGTCATTATTCAGTCAATTTTCCTACAAGGAACTTGAAATTAGAGGAGTTTTTGTTTGATCAGACAATTTTTAAAGATGGCCCCTTTAAAATGGCAGTGAAAGAATTTTGTAAAGGATGCTCCAAAACCACAATACAGCGGTTGAGTGTCCTGGGCAGCTATAGGAGTTTAATATTTCCAGAAGATGGAAAGGGGATGTAAGAGTGATAACAGAAATATCAATGAGGAGCATTGGCAAGCTTGTGATATAAGCAGAGGAATATGCATCTTGAGAAAGAAATAACCTGCCCGGTAGAACCCAAAGAAACATGTAACATAGGCAGTATGGGTTTGAAGGAGATCAGTAGTGAGATATGAAAACATAAACAAGGATGCTATTGAAATGCTATTTTTGAAATGGTTCTACCTGACTTTGTGAGAACAGAATCTACAGTATCAAAAATCTAATATACTAGGGGTGGGAGTATGTGATAGGTAGTGGAGAGATATTACTTTTTTTAGGGAAAATAAATCATCTGGAACAGCCAGCAAAGTGTTCTTATAGATCTCTGCATTCTGGAATTTGTGGATCCTCAAAAACAAAACAAAAACAAAACATCTGGTTCCTTTCCCAACTACCCCAAATCAATGCCTTTTCCCTTCCAATAAATTACCTCCCCATCTTATCCAATGTCTCATCATTAAATGTGTATGGACAACCAAGTATCACCCAACATTTGAGTTTAGAAAGCAATATGAAAACAAAGGTCCAAAAGAAATAACAAAAAAGTAAAGGTAAAAACTAAAAAGATTTACTAACATTTTTGTGACAACCCTAGAAGATGTAATTCATTAAAAAAGAAATAAAAGAAACATGTGGCTATGAAAATAAAGCAATCATAGAAAAGCATCTGAAAACTTAAAAATTATTCCTGAGAGCTTCAAAATTGTCCTCCTAGAAAATAGATCAAAGGAGGAAAAACACAATGAGAGATAGTATAAAATAAAGAAGATACTCCAACAGATTTAGTATCTTATGCATAGGATACAGTGCTCAGATTCATAGGTCAACCAAATAGAGGCAACAAATAAATTTATGATTGTAAAATTACCAGAAACAAACATAAAGAGGTTGTATATGAGGGAAAGCTTAGTCACATTAAAAATAACAAAGAAGATTCTAGCATCAGGCTCCTCATTAGAAAGCTAGGTTATACAAAATAATGGTTAAGATATGCAAAGTTCCCAGGGGGTATTATAATTAGCCTAGAATTCTATACCCAGATAAACTATCAATGTGAGGGTAAAATAAATATTATTTTATATATGTATAGATGTTACATACAAAAAATTTTCAAAATTCATTCAAATACCATATCTAACTTATTTTTATTCATATACATTGTGAAATCAAAAATCCATTAGTATGGCAATATTCCTATTTTAGAATCCTATAGAATATCTGAAGTTATAATGGGATTCTTTGATACATTTTCTTTTGCAATGCTATTTCCATTATAGCTATAAAAGTAAATAACAGTTTTGGGTACTATAAAAAAGATGCATGTGGGAAAATGACTACTCTCATTTATGTTCATTTCTGTTTATCTACTCTTTTATTTTTAATTATAGCCCCATATTAATTTTTTCACTCTTTAAGTATTCAAATTCTATTGGCTATAAGTAAGATATAGTCTCTTGTAAGTAAAAATTAAATGTTCTTGTGTATTTATATTTTTTGTTTTTACAGAATTATTTCCATTTTTATAAGTTCATATTAACAGTGTTTCTTTTTTAAATAATTATCAGAAATTAAAATTTTAAGTGTTCAGCTTTAATTATTTAATCAGAGCTGCTTTCTCTCTTTTCATTGATATTTTTTAAGCACCTTTTATTTTATTTTTTATTGTTTCTTTGCCCAGATATTGGCATTCAAATCTAAAAATCATGTTCATACAGAAAAGGGCTTTATGTTTCATGAGTATAAGTAAAACAGGAATTCCAAGAACATTGTGTTGTGTCAGGTCAGTAGTCTGGCTGTGTGATATTACACTATAGTTTTGTAAGATGTTGCTATTGGTGGAAACTGAGTAGAGAATACATGTCATCTCTCTGTATTACCTCTTACAACCACAAGTGAGTCTCTAATTTCCTCAAAATGAAAAGTTTCTTTAAAAATTTTTAAAAGAGCCTATTTCTCATTCACACTAAACCCAATCTGTTTAAACCAGTTCTCCTCCAGTTAGTAACAATGATGGTGGGGCATTAGCTTTCAAAGTTATGTAGTAACAGAAGAGGAATAAATATGTTTTTAAGAGTAAACTTGTTTATATCATTTCTATCCTAATTTCAGTGGCCAGAACTTAGTCACATGGTCTCAAAAACTTCAAAGGGATATCAGATCAGGGGGAAGCAGAGCCTTCAAGATCAGGGGTCCATTTGAGCTATAAAGTGAGAGTTGCATTGAGCTGATTTTTAGCTTTTAGGTTGAAATTCCCAGTTTGATAGTAATTATATTCATCTCAAAATTTTTTTTTGTATAGCTTCTAACACCCCCCATTTTAATACCTATTTGTTTAATTAGATATGTAAAAAGAAGAAAAAATAAGGTGAACCCTGAAAACTAGTATTTCAGCTCTGTAAGGCACAATAACCAAGGCACATAGGTTGCCTCAGCTTGCCCACAAAACCCATTCACACGCCCACTTTGTATCAAATGGCCTATTTCCTGACCCACTTATTTCTGACAACCTACCAAATCAGAGCTCATTTCTGATTACTTCTAATGTTGGGCTTTGTTTTCTTATATGATCCTCTACCTGCCCCTCCATAATTAGTATTGAAATTCAGACTTCAGATTCCCCCTATGAACTAGAAGTTAGTTCATTACCGAGATTATATGTGAGACCACAGTTTTGTATGGAAAAGTCACATAAATTCTAATCCCTCACAGGCCATTTTTGACCACATGTGAAAAAAAAGAAAAGAAAAAAAAGCAGCCTCATCAGAAATCCATCCAGTGACAAAGTATTATAATTACCTAAAAACAACCACAGAAACCACAATATAGTCACAATGTCTAATATTTTAGACTTAATAAAATAATTTTATTTTACTTAATTACATGAAAATGCTCACTTATTCCTATTTATTGTTAGTACGAAGTTCCAGAGAAGATGTTTAATGTAATTACAAGGTTATCTTCTTTTATTGGTGAATATATATTTTATCAGTTTTGTGCCAAGAAATCATTGAGTTAAATATCAATAAACATAAATCAACATTACAAAGTCTTGTGACCAGTAATCTTACCTCCATTTATTGATCATCAGAGTCCCACAGCCAACCTAGAGCTGTGCTCCCAACACTAAGTGGAATATCAATATTGTCAACAAGTCCATCCTTTTGGTGGCATTTACCTTGAGTGTGTTCCTTCTCCTTCAACAAGGATACACACACATGTGTTTCCAGAACACCAACTTGTCCAGTTTCTAAAGATGACAAACACACCGTATCCATTGTCCCGGAACACCCTGTCCTTTAAACCTGATAAACTTTTCATATTGTCAATGTTTCCTCTTGTCAAATTTTATTTATTAATTCAAAAATAATATATACTAATTATTACTAGTGGAAAATAAAAAGTACAGAATGGTCATTAAAAATAAAAAATAAAAAGGTTGTATTATATTTCCAATAATTTTATCCTCCTATTAATTAATTGATAAAACTACTAGAATGACTTAGAAAGGTAGATGACAGTAATTAAACCATTTTATAGTTATTAAATATGCATCATATAAGATTTTAAAGTATATATCTCTAACTACTAAAAATTGAACTTTCTCCCCCTCCATTTCTTTTCCTTAGACATTTGAAAGTATATTTGTCTTTTTTTCCTATTTGTTACTCAATTTGCTATAATTTGCAAAAAAACCTTGTAATCTAGAAAAAGATATGTAATATTCAACCACCAAAAATGTGTTTTTGTTTAAAAAGAGTCAAAAGTGAGTATTTGGATGTAATAATTAAAATTAAAAAATATAGTTTATAATATTTGATGGTTGTGAATATTCTCATGTGTAGGCTACAGCAAGAATGAAAGATTATAATGACTTCATGTGTACAATTGTACATAATTAGTTAATAATCTAATAACCCTGAAGAGCATGATTATATACTCTCTTTCACTTTTGTGAAGAGCAAATGATTTCCAGAAATCCTATTCATGATTAAATCTTTCTGCATCACTAAAATTTACTGGCAGTTCAAAATAGAATCATCTGTGATATGAGCTTATATTGGTGGAGCAGCAATTCTTTATAGTAATCATACATTCCAAAATTTTCTAAAATGATTTTCAAGTATGCATTGCACTATGCTCACAAAGGAATATCAAATAAGGAGATTACTTATAATTCTTCATTTGGTTTATCCCATGTTTAGTGATTTGTTATTCACACAATAAGAACTTAAACAAAAACTATTGGTGATAAAACTCTAAAGTGTAGAATATTTAAGTCTCCTAACATACTTAAAAATAATTTTTAATGACTAATAATTGACCTTGTGGCAACCAGATTAAAGACATGGTCATCTTAATAGCTTTTTTTTTTTAAAGTGATTCACTCATATTGGTCCATTTTATTGAGTTTTTAAAGGAGAGAGGTCATCACAATAAGGAATGAAGATATATTTTGTTCATCATAAAACTAACCAGTTTCCAGAGTTAAATAAAGAAGAAAGCATAATAAATTCTACAAATAATAATAATATTTAAAGGTAGTCACAGTAAGTACATCAGAGAATACTAGGTGTTCCAGTTAATAATGCAGATTTTTTTGCAATAGATTGAGTTACACATATGTTAATATGTATGCAATTTGATATGAATGCTATTTTGTTGTGTTGACAACAAGCTTCAAAACTTCTTATGTCAAATTTTCTCAAAATGTTAACATCATAGATAATTTTACGCCTAAAAATGTCAAATTTCATGCCAAAAAAAAGAGAGCATTTACTGGAAGTTTTAATTCATTATTTTGAAGAAAAGTGCTGCTGAAAAGTTATCGTATACTTCAGGAAGCTTATGGTGAGCATGCTCCATCTCAACATACTTGTGAATGCTGGTTTAAACGCTTTAAAAGTGATTGCTTCAATGTGAAAGACATTGAATGTCCAGGTCGAGTTGAACCGCACTTTGATCAGAATGTGCGACCAGAATGTGCCAGAAGACATGGCAAAGTAATTTTGCTTCATGATAATACACCATCATACACTTCAAAACCAGTTTAAGATACATTAAAAGATCTTGCCTAGGATGTATTAACCTACCCACTGTATTCACCAGACCTTGCTCCTTCAGATGATCACTTGTTCTGATCGATGGCACACACACTTTCTGAGCAGCACTTCAAGACGTAAGAAGAAGTGGAAAATTGGGTCTCTGAATGGTTTGTCTTAAAACAAGAAAACTTCTTCTATTGGGACGGTATCCATAAATTACCTGAAAAATGGAGAAATGTGTAGCTATGGATGAACATTACTTTGAATAAAGCACTTTTGATGTTTCTCTTGAAATTGTCATGTTTTCTTTGATTTCCAAATTTGCATTATTAACTGATACACCTAATAATGCAACTAATATCCAGTGCACCATTTTGATTCCTTTATATATTTTTGAATTTGTGCCAATGATGAAACAAAAAATTAGAGGGATTACACAATTTACCCAATGTCACATAAAAATCAAATGATGAGCCGAGACCAGTTTGGCTCAGTGGATAGAGCGTCGGTCTGGGGACTGAAAGGTCCCGGGTTCGATTCCGGTCAAGGGCATGTACCTTGGTTGTGGGCACATCCCAGTAGGGGGTGTGCAAGAGGCAGCTGATGGATGATTCTCTCTCATCGATGTTTCTAACTCTCTATCCCTCGCTCTTCCTCTCTGTAAAAAATCAATTATATATATATATATATATATATATATATATATATATATATTTAAAAAAATCAAATGATGAAGTCAGGAACTTAGTTCTGGCCATCAAATTCCAGAGCCTGAATTTAGTTGAGACTAGTGGAAATAAAAAATAATAAACACAAAAGAAAAGTGGTTTCCTATTTTGAAAGACATGGTAACTTTTCTTGCTGGTATTTCTCCTCTCTTTCTTTATACAAAGCGATCTCTCCCAATAAGTCCATCACCCACCTGACTCCATATATGCCATATTTTTCCATGTATAAGATAACCCCATGTATAAGACTTTTCCAATCCAAAATTAAGAAATAAATATTTTAAACATACAATGGAACACATTTTATTTAGTAATTACCACTGGTAATGTTTACATATCAGTACTATGATACTATGCAGCAGGCTCTGTTGTAGCACTGCTGTCTTCTTCAATACTATTAGTTCCTGAGATATCAATTTCTACCACTTCTATTGAATCACTCTGTCCTCTGAGTCACTGTATAGATATGTGAGATCATCCTCATAAACTGGTGGCATTTTCTAAGCTAACTTTGTTCGTGTTCTCATGGACAACCCTTCTCTCCTCGTGAAATTGAAGCACCATCTTGCCTTTCCTGTAAAATCAATAATGTTTATTTCCCTTGCAAACATTCTTACTTGACTTTGAATAAGCTTGATTGACATACCTAAGCCACTCTGACGATGCTCCATAATCCAAGTCTCCAGCCTCTGCTCCCAGTTTGCCCATTTTGCTGGTTTTTCCTGTAAGGCCTTCTTTTTTTTGGCATCTTAACGAGTTATTTTTTTCATTTTCTCACTGTCTGACCATACACTCAGTGGGAGGAGGTGCAAATTGTCTCCCTGCAGCTCTATTTCCATGCTCTTTTGCATAGCTGATTACATTCCGTTTGAATTTTTATTTTATTTTTTAGGGCTAACACTATTTTTAAAAATTTTATTATTTAAAGTATTAATAGTAATACATATATCTCCTCCCCCCCCCATTGACATTACCCCAGCCTCCCCTACCCCCAGGCACATGCACTCAATGCTCTCACCCCACCGCCCCCAAGTGTTTTATGTCCATTGGTTATGCTTATATGCATGAATACAAGTCCTTTGGCTGGTCTCCTCCTCCCCCGCCCCCCGCCAATACAACCTTTATCAGCTCAGAATGCTCTGATCCAGGTTGCAACTGCACACTCTCCACATCTACCTTCAATTATGGCATTAGCTGACGTAAGTAACAAGAAGGCTCATGATTGTAGGAAGCCTGTTTGACAAGGTATGGGCAGCTATGCACCCTTGGCTGACTTCTGTGTATAAGATGCCCCTCAATTTTCAGTCTAACAATTTTAGAAAAAATAGCGTCTTATACATGGAAAAATGTGGTAGTTACTACAACATTTTTTATGATATTCCCTAAGCTGTACTTTACATCTCCATGGTGATTTTCCCCAGTTTGTACTTTTATCCCTTCACCTTTTTACCCATCCCCCCAAACTCCCCCTCAACCATCATTTTTTCTCTGTATCTATGAGTGTTTTTTGTTTGTTCCTTCACTTTGCTTTTTATATTTCACATATAAGTGAAATCATAAAGTATTTGCATTCCTCTGTCTGATGTATTTCAGCTAACATAATTCCCTCTAGTTTCATCTATGTTGTTAAAAATTGTAAGATTCTATTCTTTTTTGTGGCCAAGTAATATTTCATTGTATGTGTGTGCCACTCCTTTATCCATTCATCTTTTGTTTAGAACATTTAGTCCATTTACATTTAAAGTAATTATTAATAGACTAGAGGCTCAGTGCATGAAGTTCATACATGGGGGGGGGGTTCTCTCAGCCCGACTTGCACCATCTCCAATTCAGGGTCCATCAGAGGATGTCCTACTGACGGCTTAGGCCCACTCACCTAGGTCCTCTGCCACTCGGCGGGGCCTGGCTGCTTTGCCGCTACTGCAGTGATAAAGCCACCATGCCCCGCTGTCCCCTCTCTGTCCCTGGGACCTGGGGACTTCACTGCCACTGCACAAACAAAGTTGCCACACCCTGCTGTCCACTCTCTGTCTGTGGGGCCTGTGGGCTTCACCACCACCATGGTGACGAAACCCCCACACCATGCTGTCCACTCTCAGTGACAGGGCTAAAAGAATGGGAGACTCCAGAGGGGCTGTGGGGACTGGGAGCTGCCATCTTGTGGCTCTGAGTGCTGCCATCTTTGTGACAGTGTAATGGTCAATTTGCATACCGCCTCTTTATTATACAGAATTTGTAGTTATTGGTCTTTTTTTTTAAATTGGTTTCTGATTGTGTTTGTAGTTCTCTGTTCCTTTCTTACTCTCTTGTTCTCTTCTCTGATATATTGATGATTTTCTGTAGTGTTTTTTTTTTAAATCAATTTTATTGATTTTTTTACAGAGAGGAAGGGAGAGGGATAGAGAATTAGAAGCATTGATAAGCTGACTCCTGCACACACCCCACTGGGGATGTACCTGCAACAAAGGTACATACACTTGACTGGAATCAAACCTGGGACCTTTCAGTCCACAGGCTAACACTCTATCCACTGAGCCAAACCAGTCAGGGCTGTAGTGTTGTTTTTTTATTCCTTTCTCTTTATTTGTTGTACATCTATTGTAGATTTTTGTGGTTACCATGTGCTTATGGATACCAGCTAAAATATATTTAATTTAATTGACATTTAATATGCAACACATTGTAAAATCACTACTAATTTTATTACCTTATCCATATTTATGTTTTGTCATGATTTATTTCTTTGGTGAGTGCTTGTGAGTATCCCTTAATTTACTGTTATAATGGCATGATTTTCCTACTTTTGCCTTTTAATCTTTGTAAGTAGCTTTAGTATTGGTTGATCCATTGTTTTCATTATTGGCTTATCTTTTTCAGTGAGAAATGTTTTATTTCCTATATCTTCTTATTCATATTTTTTATCCTTTCTTCTTAAAGAAGTCCCTTTAACATTTCTAGTAATACTGGTTTGGTATTGATGAATTTATTCATATATATATATATATATTTGGTCTGGGAATCTTTTTATTGTCTTTTGATTCTAAATAATAGCAAGATTGGGTAGAATGATCTTGGTTGTAGGACCTTGTTTTTAAACACTTTGTCTATTTTGTGCCAATACCTATTAGCCTATAAACTTTCTGCTGTAAAATCAGCTGACAGTCTTATGGAAGCTTCCTTGTAGGGACTGCTTTTCTCTTGCTGCTTTCAAGATTGTCTTTGTCTTTATCCTTTGGTATTTTAATTATGATGTGTCTTGGTGTGTGACTTTTTGGATTCTTCCTCTTAGGACTCTTTGCACTTCCAGGTCTAAGATGTCTTTACTATGTTAGGGAATTTTTGAAATATGTTTTCAGTCCTCTGCTCTCTTTCTTCTTCTTTTGGTATTGTTGTGATGTGAATATTGTTACGCTTGATGTTGTCCTAGAGGTCCCTCAAACTATCCTCATTTTTTAAATTATTATTTTTGTTGTTGTTGTTCCTACTGGGTGTTTCCCACTGCCTTGCATTCCAAATTGCTGAATCAATTATCTGCTTAATTTAATTGCTGTTTATGTCATCTGATATATTCTTTATTTCAATTATTATATTCTTCACTTCTGACTGATTCTTCCTTTATATTTTTATCTCTTTTTTATGTTTCCTATCTTTTTAATGAAGTTCTCCCTGAGTTCATCTACTGTCTACTAAGTTCATTAAGCATTCTTATAAAAGTGTTTTTAACTCTGTATCTGATAGATTGTTTGCCTCAATTTAGTTTAGTTTTTTTGTTTGTTTGTTTTAAGGTGTCTTGTCCTGTTCTTTTGTTTGGGACATGTTTCCATGTCTCCTCATTTTGATTGCCTCTCTGTGTTTGTTTCAATGTATTAAGTAGATTTGTTAGATCTCCCAATCTTGGCAGAGTGACCTTATGTAATAGCTGTCCTGTGGGCCCAGTTGCATGGTGACCTAGGTGTTCCAGATGAGTCCCTTGTGTGTGTTGTATGTGCTCTTCTGTTTTTATTGAGCCACAATTACTGTTGGCACATCAGAGGGTAGTATTGACCCTCAGACTGACTGGCTGTGAGGATTGGCCATGACATAGCAGATGAGCTGTATATAGTTCAGGGACTGACCCTAATGTAGAGTAGAATTTTCTTTATCAGGGTTCTGTTGTCTGCTGATACCACCCTTTAAAGGGGTATGTCAGCGGTCTGCAAACTCATTAGTCATCAGAGCCAAATATCAACAGTACAACAATTGAAATTTCTTTTGAGAGCCAAATTTTTTAAACTTAAACTTCTTTTAACTCCCCTTCTTCAAAATAGACTCACCCAGGCCATGGTACTTTGTGGAAGAGCCATACTCAAGGGGCCAAAGAGCCGCATGTGACTCACAAGCCATGTTTTGCCAACCACTGAGGTATGCCATTTGTGGCACAAATTGGGTGGTCTGAAGTTGGCCACCAGTTATATTGGTTCTGAGGTCTCTTGGGAAAGATTCCTGTGAAGGCCAGTGTAAGCTACTGTCCATTTCTGGTCTGGCATGAAGTACAAGATGATCTGGAGTTAGTTGTTGCCTGTGGTTATAGATGCCTAGGAGTGGTTATACGGTTAACAGTCCAGATGCTACTAGTGCCAGAATTGGGCCACTTAGTAAGTGGTATGGGCATTCTGAAGCCAGTCATTGCTTGTTTGGGGTTTGTGGACCTTTGAGAGATTTCAGGAAATTCTACAGTGCTTGCCAAGTTTGTATTTATCTTCTGAATCCATTCCAATCTAATTTCCATTTGGTTTCCTAACACAGATGATTATTAGCATCTTTATTCAAGGTTCTGTGTCTCCCTTTTGGGAGGCTAACATAATCTCCTGAAAACAACTAAGAGATTTGAAATACCTCCTGTACTGTTATCATTTCATTCCTTTCTTTTAATAAATTTTCAAATAGCAGGAAATAAAAAGCATGAGCTTTTCTTAATTGATGATATTCTATGTCTCCTGTTTTTGGAATTTCATGTCAGATAGGTGTGTTCTGTTTAGGGTACTGTTGAATGCTCAAGACTTAGAGGTGCTACTTCACACATTTCTATCTGTTCTGAGAATAGAAGTATTGGAAGAATGTTTGAAACATAAAGGATATAAGGTAGGTTAATATAATATGCAAAGAGCTCTTAACAAATACCAAAAGAGAAAACAAAGCAACCAAAGCAAATAATATTTTCAAAAAATCAAAAGGAATGTTTTCAAATGGAAATTAAATATGAAAAAATATTTAAACTTACTCGTTGTCAGAAGGCAACTCATAATGAGTTATAAATTTATATGGATTATAAAAATTTATATAGACTTATAAAAAATGAAAACCTGTAACTGCAATTGTTTGCTTGAATGAAGAGAAAAATGCATCTGGTGAAATTTTGCAATGATGGTAAAACGCAATACTGGTGGAAATGTGAATTTTCAGAACTTTTTTTTTAGCTTTATTGAAATGAAATTGCCATATAAAATTCTAAGATCTTTAAAGTGTACATCATAATAATATGATAAACATGCATTGTGAAAAGACATCCTTCCTCACCCATTACCACATGTGTTTATTTTTTTTTCTTTTTGTTGTGTGAGACTAGTTAAAATTTTGGTGAGAACAGCTATCATTTTCAAAACATTCTGGCAATATCAGTTAAAATGATAATTTATGTATTTTTTGACCAAGCAACCTGCTTCTTAAAATCCATTGCACAGACATAGAGTAACAAGTACCTACTAATATATCTATAATTATTTATTTGAAGCACTGTTTACAGTGGGAAAATACTAAAAATCGATTCATGGTCCAATATGAAAATAGGTGGATAAATTGTAGGGCATTCACACAGTAGGATATAATGTAGTCTTTGAAGTAAAGTAGGAAAGGAAAGAAAGGAAGAAAGTACTAAAGAAGGAAGGTAGTGTTATGAAAAATAGACTTTTTCAATGGGATTGTATAAAGTTCCAAGCTAATGCTGCTTGACTGATTGCATGCCATAACTTTTGATTAGATATTTTGATTCGTGCATTGTCATACATTTTGCTTCATTCTGTAAAAATATTAGATCAGCTTTTACAAATTTAAAACACAGTTAGCATTAGTGATATTTTAGTAGAAATGCTATCTTCTAATTTAAAATTACAATTAGATAATCACATTTAAAAATCTACCTTAGGGTCCATATAAGAATCAGTCAATGAGTGTATAAATAAATGGAAAAACAACTCTATATCTCTCCCTTTTCATCAATAAATACAAATAAAAACAGTTTTGATTTCAAGGTTTCAAAGCCCCTATAAATGCCTGAAATTGTATCTTTACTATAACATGTATGATTTCAAAAATCTATGAAACTTAATAAGATGTCAATAGCTTGTTTATATATAGGTTGTCCCCCAAAATGAAATACACACACTTTGAATACTTATAAAGGCAGTGTTTATAAAAATACATTTTATTTTCAAAATTGCACCATCAGCTGTTAAAGTGTGTATACGTTTTTTGAAACACCCTACATAAAGCTTAAAGTATTTAACACATATTAAATTGGTGGTTGAGCTCTGTTGGTGTTCTCCTCTGGTAAGGTTTTTTAGTATATATAAATCATTAAAATAATGGAAAATAGCCCAAACTCAAATGGAATAGGAAATGACTACTTAAAATAGTTTAAAAGTAGTTTGAGAATAAATTTAGGAAGAAAAATGCCCTTGAAGCAACCATAAATAAACCTTTGGAAAAAGTTTTCCCTCCATATGTATCTGACTAAGCATTATGAAGTCTCTTCCTATATAATAAAACTCTGATACACAAATCAACCAAATGGTGGAATGACCAGCAGAATGACCAGTCACTATGATGTGCACTGACCAGCTCTCAACACAGGAGCTGCCTGCAGCTCACAGGCCCCAACTGGTGGTGGCGGTGAGAAGTGGGGCTGGCAAACAGGCGGCACCAGGTCAGCCAAGGTGGTGGCGTGCCAGTGGGAGGCCCCAGACTGCCCCACTGGTCACACTTGAGAGGTTGGCAACCAGCGGGGGGCAGAGCAGGTGAGCAGGCCAGCGCCAAGCCAGCCAAGACAGGTGCTATCTGGAGCCCCTTGCTGGTCACCCCACAGATCGGCCCTGATTGCAGGCCAGGGATATGGACCCTACCCATGCACACATTTCATGCACGGGGCCTCTAGTAATTTATAATGGGCACAATTTCTCCACACACCTCCTGTCACTGTCCGCCACAGGGCAACGTTCTCCAATTGTGCATTGCCAGTCAATTTAGACATATGGGAGAGGGAAGCAATTACAAAAGTGGTCTGCTTAAACCTTTTATCCCACTTTAAAATGAGAATTCCATGAAGTTAGATTTCATATTTTTGACATATAATAACAGGGAATAACATCAGATTCACAGATATTCTCCAAACCTAGGGATTCCTGGCAGTTCCTAGGCTGACTTCTTATTGATACTTTTCTTTTCTTCCCTATGTTCCCAGTGTTTGGTCTTTTGCCTTTCTATTCGTGGAAAACACCAACTATTTTCAAGCTGCAATCCTGTGCTAACAATACTCCAGAGGATACAGTATTCCTAACTTCCCTCTGCTCTTTTTAAACAGAGAGTTTTTATTGCTTTATATTAGGAGAGTAGAAAGGAGGTTGACATAATTGGGCTGTTACAGAGTTATAACAACAACAAACACTTGCAGAAAAAGTTGTTTCTGGTCTTCCTTGAAAGGCAATTGGAAATCTAAAGGCTGCTTTTCCTATGAACCTTCTTTAATGTTTGCATATGTAATTCTTGAATCTTGCTCTTGCTTGAAGAACAAATTTACCTATTCTCCGGATTGAGATCTCCCAGGGCTATGCCGAGGGGAAACAGATCAGGCTGAGAGTGACTGTCAGTATGAGAACGACTATACAATGACTGTTGTTTCATTCAATCAATATGAGACCATAATTATTTATGTGTATAAATGTATATATTTCTGGCTCTTCAAAACAACTTTATAAGGAGCATTCATGCCAAATCTCTCTGATATAACATCTCCATCCCTCCCTGTATCATGTTAAAGAAAACTTAAAATTAATTTTCTTTATAAGCCCTGGGTCTTTTGTCTTGGATTATTTTCTGTTAAACAGCTAATGTTTAAACATGGTCTGGTCTTCAGACAAGTATCTCTCATTTCTAGAAGAGTTTTTTACTTAAAAAATCATAATGATACTTGTCTTAGGTCAGCCTTCCAATCTTGCGTGCTCATTCTTATTTACTCAAATATTATGTCACCCCTTTTCTACCCAGAAGTCTTATACTCCTAATATTATTCTCTTCTTTTGCCTGCAAGTACAGAAAAGCACATTTTTCTTCCTTTCAAGAAGTAAGCTTTGCCTTAGGAGGCCTTAGAGAAGTCTTAGAAGCCCTAAGTTGAATGTATTAGTTTATGGAACACTATTAAGTATGATTTTTTCCATCTTGTAGATGAGAAAACTGAAGTTTATAAAATGTAAGTAACTTGCTCAGGCTTACATAGCTTAAGTGGGGGATCTGGGAATTGAACTAGGTTTCTATTTAAGCAAGGTACAACATTCCCTCCCCAAAATGAGGAGTTTAACAGATTGATTTATTATACTCTGCATCCTGCTCTATAATAATTCCCACAGTCATTTTTCCTCCAAAACCAGGATACCAAATATATTCCCTATACAATAATAAGAAATGTTTTCTAGTAGTACAAAGTGATGTATGTTTTTTGAAAGAAAAATGTGGTTGAATTTGAAAGAATACTATGTTACTTGGGTAGTATTTTAAGATTTCCAAAGAACCACCACTGGGAGCAGTTGTATTTTTTTTGTCACATCCTAGTTTGGTTTATTTTCTCTGTACATTACTCATAGAAATTCCCTAAATCTCACCAGTTCTTGAATTTGCTTGTATGTAATGAAAAAAGTTTCTTTTTTCTTTTTGAACCAAGGCATTTATGTTAGAGTGTGTGTATGTATTTAATAAATGATTTGATCTGTGTTCATTTATTTAGCTAATATGTATATATCACCAAAGTAGAAATCCTAACTTTGATTAGTGAATCTCTTTCTATTATGGAAATAATTTGATAATAGCTCAGTTTGAATAAAAATGTTTGAGTACAAAATATGATTAATAAGATGCATGTGCTTTGTTATTAAAATGAAAAGCAACATAACAGCAATTTTATTAGCAAGAGAGAAAAATAAACTCAGAAGTCATAATGAAACAAACAGATAAGAATTCAAAATTTTACTAGAGGCCTATCAGTTATTGTTTCATTTTAGGAGCCTGCTTTTCAGTTTTTAGAAGAACTAATCCAATCTATGTTTGACAATTATTTTTATTCTTTAAGACATTTATATAAGATCTGATAAGTCCTACAATAAAACATGCTTATGTTCTTTTGGATAATCAGAGTTTGAAAAAAAAATAGCCTGTGTTCCACAACCTCTAAAATTCTCCTCATTCCTCTGAGTATTGACAGGTTCACAGAGACTACCCTCAGTGCTGAAATCCCAACAATAGTAATTGCTTTTTTCTATAGGATCAATTTTCTTGCCATAGTTCAGGCTGCTGAACAATCATCCAATCAGTCTTTAAGTTGTGGTCTGTTAAGAAACTCCTTTTGCCCCCAGGCTTAGGTCAGTGTTTGATTCAGGAAGATTTACTAACATTTTGGTAGCTCTTATTTTTTCATCCTTTTACCTAATATCTTTAAAATTCCTCATAAACCATTATAGTACTAATGGAAAATATTCATCCAGCTATACAGGGTGGGTCAAAAGTAGGTTTATAGTTGTGAGTACATGAGGCACAGAGCTTATTCTTGTGGTATTAATTATTAATGATTGTATTATTTTCCATACGAACAACAATAATACTACTCCCCCCATATTATGATGTTAAAAACAATATCCTTTCCTGTAATGTGGTTGAGGAGCATTGGGCATTATCAACTATTGATAAGTAAAACTAAACATAAAGTATTGATTGGGAAATATCCAGAATTTTAATTAATAAATAATAACATTCTTTATAAGGTTAACCTTATTAACCTTATACTATTATTAGTTAATAAATAAACCTCAATAAATAAAAAAAGCAATGGGCTATTAATTTAGCAAAACCTAATTCTATTTTTCACCCATGGCCAAACTGGGATAATTTAAGGAGTAATATAAATAGAATGTACATTAAAAGTAGAAGTGCTCATTTTCAAATCTATGAAGATAAAATGTAAACTTGACATTAGAATTTACATATCTACTGGAAAATTCTCTGAAGTAAGTTCTTTAAAAATGTCATTGATAAAGTTCTTGACCTCTCGAGCTTTTTCCACAGCGCATTGTTCTGCTTCATTTATTCCTGCCTCTCATTTCACATCTACGCTTGTGCCTCCTCAGGCTGGCTCGTTGCTCTCTGCTCTCAAGTCTGCTTTTCTGTTCCCAACCTCAGTGCTAGCCCCTGTGTTCTCCCAACACAACATGTGTTTCCCAGTTCAGTGAGTTAGACGGGGTTGATGATGGCATAAATAGTCACATCTTCTCACAGCTCACGCATTAAAATGGGACATTGTTCACCTCTATTTGCGGAGCGTATTTCACATTTTTCACATATTCTGCATTAGGGACTTCCTCTTTCTTTTGTAACATAAATGTGGAATTGATCTTAAATATACTAAATTTTCATAAGATGTTCAGTTATATTGTTGTTACTTGCCATTGAGAAATAAAATTTGGTTCTTTCCTGAAAACTTCTATATGAAGAACAGTATTCAGGAATATTTTTACTGTTTTAGTTTGTACAGGAATAATTCTTAGCGAGAATGAACATAAATCTGATTACTATATCTTTTGTTCATAATAATGACTTTAAAATGTATTTGAGTTTATAGATTGCAAACACACAGTGACAAACATCATCTCATTAGGTATTTATGATAAGCTTCATATCCTTGGGGCTCATCTTGTAAATGAAAAAAAAAGTATGAGGTTAAATGACCGTGTGAGGCTATATCAGTGCAGACACTTTCAATCAATTGCAGATAACAAAAACCCAATTCAAACTCACATAAATAGTAAAGAAATTTGTTGTAAGACAGAGGCAAATTCCAAAGCTAACTCAATACCCAGGATATAGCTAAATCCAATTTTTTATTTATTTTTTATTTTATCTATTTTTTTGTGTCATAATTAGGCTGGGAAAGAAATAGCTAGAGGAAATACTGGTCTCATGTTTATCTGAGTTAAATTCCAGCAAGGAGAGAGACAATCTCTTTCTGTGGCTAAGTTAAAATTAAATTCAAATTTCCCAGAAGGTATAACAAGCTATATTTCACCCTCTGGCCCAAATTTGGTTTTATCCTCCCTTATGATCTAATTTATGTTGACAGAGGAATGTCATTCACTGATAATGTTTTTATTATGTCTCCCTCATAGCAATGATTATAATTAGAAGAGTAAGCAAACATATTTGTGTGTGCAATTAACTGTTTAATTTCTCTCATCTGTGGTAGAATTTAAGCTCCTTAGCATAGTGTTTGTGTCTCCTAATTGCAGCACAACATGGCCAACTCCCTTGAATGTAGTGTACATATATTTTTCAAAATATATATATATATATATTACAGAGAGTAAGAGAGAGGGATAGAGAGTTTGAAACATCTATGAGAGAGAAACATCTATCAGCTGCCTCCTGCACACCCCCTACTGGGAATGTGCCTGCAACCAAAGTACATGCCTTTGACTGGAATCGAACCTGTTACCTTTTAGTCCGCAGGCAGACACTCTATCCACTGAGCCAAACTGGTTTTGGCTATAGTATATATTTGATAAATAGTTGTTATTAAGTTAATACAAGATAAGAGAAGTTTTTGTGATTACTTTAGTGTGGCACTTAGTATTTTATTTAGGTTGAGTGGTGACTGGGGGCCATCAACTCTTCCTCGGGCCAAAATACACTACAGGAAATATTTAAGCTATTATTCTTATTGTATAGGATCTTAGCACATTTACATACTTCCTCTCTTTCTAGTCTTTCACTGTAAATATAACAAATCTCAAACACCGTATTTACTCATTAGCAAAACTAGGTTGCAAAATGATCACACATCTCTTAACTGCAGTTAGCAAAAGGCCAATGACTCTGGGTAAATTTTGCCTTTCATTTATTTATTTATTTTTCTTTATTAATTAAAATTATTATATAGGTGTCTTTATCCCTTGATTACCCCACCACCACCACCACCAACTCGTGCCCTCACGCCTCTCATGTATGTGTCCATTGGTGAGGCTTATATGCATACATACAAGTCCTTTGGTTGATATCTTCCCCTTACCCCCACACTCCCCTACCTTCCTTTTGAGGTTTGAAGGTCTGATTGAAGCTTCTTGGTCTCTGGATCTGTTTTTGTTCATCAGTTTATGTTGTTCATTGTATTCCACAAATGAGTGACATCATGTAGTATTTGTCTTTTTCTGACTGGCTTATTTCACGTAGCATAATGCTCTCCAGTTCCATCCATGCTGTTGCAAATGGTAAAAGTTCCTTCTTTTTATCAAGGCATAGCATTCCTTTGTGAAGATGTAACATAGTTTTTAATCCATTTATCTGCTGATGGGCACTTAGGCTGTTTCCAAATCTTAGCTATGATAAATTGTGCCACCATAAACATAGGAGCATATATCTTTTCAGATTGGTGTTTCTAGTTTTTTGGGATATATTCCTAGAAGTGGGATCACTTAGTCAAATGGGAGTTCTATTTTTAGTTTTGTGAGGAAACTCCATACTGTTCTCCACAGTGGCTGCACCAGTCTGCATTCCCACCAGCAGTGCACGAGAGTTCCTTTTTCTCTGCATCCTCACCAGCACTTGTGATTTGTTGAATTATTGATGATAGCCATTCTGACAGGTGTGAGATAGTACCTCATTATCATTTCAATATGCATCTCTGAGATGATTAGTGACTTTGAGCATATTTTCTTATCTGTCTTGGCCTTCTTTCAAAAGGTATCTATTGAAGTCCATTGCCCATTTTTTTAATTGAGTTTTCTTCCTTTTGTTAAGTTGTATGAGTTCCCTGTAAATGTTGGAGATTAAACCTTTATCAGTGATAACATTGGCAAATGCACTGAGTGGCCAGATTATTATGATCTCTGAACTAATAATCTGGCCACTCTCTCTCTCTCTCCCTCTCTCTCCATATATATATATATATATATATATATATGAGGCCCAGTGCACAAATTCGTGCATGGGTGGTGTCTCCCTGGCCAGGGGGAGAGGACATGGGTAGTTGGCCAGCCTGCCTGCTGATCAAGCTCCTGGTCAAGGGGATAATTTGCATATTAGCATTTTATTATATAGGATATACACTGAGTGGCCAGATTATCATGCGTTCAGAGATCATAATAATCTGGCCACTCAGTGAATGTTCTCCCAGGCAGTGGGATTTCTTGTTGTTTTGTTGATGGTTTCCTTTGCTATGCAGAAGCTTTTTATGTTTATGTAGTCCCATTTTTTATTTTCTCTTTAGTTTCCATTGTTCTAGAAACTGTATTGGTGAAGATATTGCTTCAACATATGTCTGAGATTTTGCTGCCTGTGGATGCCTCTAATATTTTTATGACTCCTCATCTTATATTTAAGTCCTTTATCCAATTTGAGTTTATTTTTATATATGATGTAATTTGGTGGTCTAGTTTCATTTTTTTGCATGTGTCTGACCAAATTTCCCAGCACCATTTATTGAAGAGACTGTCTTAACTCCATTGTATGTTCTTGTCTCCTTTGTCAAATATTAATTGAGCACAGTGGTTTGGGTCGATATCTGGGTTCTCTATCCTATTCCATTGGTCTATACGTCTGTTCTTGTGCCAGTACCTGGCTGTTTTGAGAACAGTGGCTTTGTAATACAGATTGATATATGGTATTGAGATCCCTCCTACTTTCTTCTTCTTTCTCAAGATTGCTGTGGCTATTTGGAATATTTTTTTATTCCAGATGAATTTTGTGAGAGTTCTTTCTAGGTCTGTGAAATATGCCACTGGTATTTTAATATGGAGTGCACTGAATCTCTAGATTGCTTCGTGTACTATGGGCATTTTAATGATGTTGGTACTAACATTCCATGAACACGGTGTGTTCTATCTGTTATGTCTTCTTTTATCTCTTTTTTCAGTGTCCTGTAGTTTTCCACCTATAGGTCTTTTACCTCCTTACTTAAGTTTATTCCTAGGTATCTTAATTTTTTTGTTGCAGTGGTAAATGGGATTTTTTTTCAGTCTCTCTCTCTTTATAAGTTCATTATTGTTGTATCAAAATGCCATAGATTTCTTGGAATTAATTTTGTATCCTGCTACATTACAGAATTCACATATTAAGCCTAATAATTTTTTGTTCTAGCTACCCTAGAATTTACATCCCCAAAAGGATCAAATTTTTTTCTTTACCCAGGCAGAAGGAGCATTGGACTTCCTCCATTGATACCTGCTGTCATGGGGTGTCAATTGTGGCGCCCAGGTACCAGTAGCTCAGGGGGTCTCTGATGTTGCCTTAGTGATTTGCCTCATTGTTCAGGCTTATTCCATCCCTCCAGGGGACACCCAACTTCAGGGCTCATCTCAGACAAAGGGTTCTCAGACTTTGTCCTCTAATGTTGCAACTCTTTGTGCTAAACTATATCAGTACCTACACAGCCATCTCTCTGGCACCAGGAGGTCCCTGGAGGACTGATGTGGATCACATCTAAGTGTACATCATCAAAGCACTTTGCTCCATCTCTTGAGCTAACTCACATCTAAAAGCCAAGCAGGTTATTATTGTCATTTTAGTCTTACTGTGTTCCAAGATTTCATTCCAGTGCAAACTGGACTCGGCACTTGAAGACATTTTATCTTTGGTGACTTTGAGATGATTCTTTTGTTGTCTCTCTCACTAAAGAAGAGAAAAATAAAATCTACAAATATTATCTCTGGTAGGATTTACCACAATATTTCGTACCTCTGATGTTGAACTTTGTTTGGGGGTACACCTTGATTTATGTAAGTTAGCCAGGCAAACTTGCAATGCAAAGTCTCAGAAATAACCGATGATTTCATTAGGCCCAGTTTAATACTTTATTAGACTATAATGAAATAGTAAATAATACTAACATTTACATTATGGAAAATATGTTATTTTCAAGTGAAAAGCTGATGTCTAGTTATATCATGAATAGTTTCATTCAAATGAAACAGAAACTCATCAAGTTTTGTGTTTCTAGCCAAAGCAAAGGAACAGGAAAATGCTATGGTATTATTTAAGAGGTATTATGCTACAACACAATACACCTACACATAGTAGGTGTGCTACACATACTCTGCTGTGTTCTCACCAGCCATATGGACATGTCCCAATTGCTCATAGTTTGGAATGCTTCATCTGCAAATTTGTGGTAATAATAGTATCTAATCTCTAAGGCACAACATAGGATTACATGAGATAAGGCATGTGATGCAATTGGCAGTTTAGTGCCTGCTTCACAATGAATATTTGAAAGTGTTTTAAAGAGATACTTGCATGGTTCTTATCAAACTTTTTTGTTGTTTAAGTAGATGTGTTCTGGAGGCTTGCTGGTGCATTTAAGAGAAATTTGGATTTTTTTTAATTTTATTTATTTATTATTATTATTATTTTTTTTACCCATGAACAGCTGCTATTTATCTTAACTCCTTTTCACATATCTTAAGTCTTTCTCAGTTTCCTGAAAATGAAGGCACAGGCCTGTATAGTTCTAGCTCTGAATATGGAGGTGAGAATGGAATGGAACATCATCTTCCTGGTTCATTTTCCAGAGTTAAGCCTAAAATAATGAAATATAGAGAAAATACACCCTCATTAAGTATAATAATGTTTAGCTGTATTTAACACAGTTTAACTTACTTCATCTTCTCAGAAGTCTTATAAGAGTGGCAGAGAAGTCTTATTATCCGTGTTACATATTCAGAATTGGTTTCCAATGAAGTTACATTTCCCTAAGGTCTCATGCCTGGGAAATAGCAGGGTGGTAACTGGATTATAAAACCCAGTAATGTTTTCTTTCTTCTGTATTATCTCCCCAGTATCTTTGACAATACAACTTCATCTTTAGAAAGATACATTTTAATTGTGTTTTCGTTCACTCTCTCGTCTTTTAACTAGGTAAAGTCACGCTTAAACGACGCCAGTGTTTGGAACAAGTAGGAATTGCTGATAGAAGAATGAGGCGTAGGAGACAATTATTTTTTTTTTTGTAGAACACTGAGTGTTATCCATCTTTCGTAAATGAGAATATCCTAGTGACTGGAAGAAGGATGCTAAGAGAAGTAACGAGCCAATATCTAATTAGTTCTTCCCTTTGTCATGATTCCCGAGAAAGTTTGGTAATTTACTGGAGGGACTCACTGGACTCAGAGGCAGTTGTCCTCAGGGTTATGGTTTATTACGGTGAAAGGAGGCCCAACAGGACCAGGAAGGGGAAAACCACAGTGTCAGTGCGTGGAGGAATTCAGGCTGAGGATGGAAACTCCTCCCGCTCAGAGGATGCCACACAGATTGTGCTCCTGCCTCTAGCAGCTACATACAGGAACATGTATGCAGTGTTTCTGCCCAGAAAAGCCTGTTAGACTCTCAGTCCAGGGCCTCTGTTGGGAACTGGTTCCTCTCTGCCTGTGTGATCAGCCACAATCATCGAAGTTCCTGATTCCCAGAAGTAAAACAGATGTTCGCCATCAATTAGGCTGGTGTAGTGAATTCAGTGCTCCAGGCATGCAAAACAGCCTTATCAGGGCAGAAAACTTAAAAAGCCAAGTTTCCAGGCACCTGCCATGGCTCAGTCCTACACAGGTCTGTCTAAAGAGCAGTCTTAGACCGACATGTAAACTCTCTCCCATAGAGTTTACAGTGCCAATATGTGAGGACAGTGGGACGTGGCAGGACTTGGAATAAACATATACAATTTAATGTCAGAAAGAACACCAAATATTGGTCTTATCAGTAGAGGAAGAATCCTAATGATCTAAGCCTGGTTTTTCAGAATTTTCTTTGGAATTTCATCCCTCATTGTAAAGAAAAATGAAAATGGTTAGATATAAGTAAGAAACTAAAGCTTGTTTGCCTGTTTTCTACCACACTGTTAAAAAATAAAGAGTATAGTGCTTTGGTAAGCCCAAGGCCATAGGCATTGAGAAGGATGTACAAAGGTATTTCACATAGAGAGTAGGACATGGAAAATGCTTTAATAAGTGTTTAAAGGATTAAGGGAGAATAAGAAGAGGGGATATAAATTCCCTTTAAAAAGAATTTTTAAATCTCCTGGAGATAGTGATACTTGAGCTCTATTGTCCTTAAATATTTCTTTGGCAAAGATAGTACAGTGATATTTTCATTGTAGGGAGCAAACACAGAGCTGTGAAAGCAGAACATTGTACACTTAGATGTGCTACAAAGTGACACAGAAATATGCATTATTATATAATTAATATAATATTTACATTATCATAATATTAATTATAAATGAGTCCAGGAGTGTGAACTGGACCAAGCTTGCAAGGATTTTGAATTCCATACCAAAAGAATCGGTTTACTCATTTTATGTCAAAAAAGAAAGGAGAACTATCCCATTGGCTATTAAGTAGCACATTATTTCTCACAACATTGAAAAAAATCATGTGGTGATGACCCTATGTTAATATTTATCACTTAGGAAATTAGAAGGATTTTATCTGCTCTGTACCAGGAAATGTGGATGAAGATAAAATATATACTTATTATAAGTCACTGTATTACATCTTGTTTATTTTATAATCCCTGTGGATTTGATTTTTGTCCCAGTACCTTTACAAAAGGGAGGATATAGAAAATTTAGGAAGACCTGGTCTGATTGTTCTGGCATGTTTAAACAAATTCCCATGAGGAATTATATTACATATATTAACAAATATTTTTATCTATTGGACTTAAATAATTGTCTGATGCACTAATATGTATAGAAATTATAAATGATCTTTCACCTAATCATAATGAATTTTTTTACTCATCTTCTTATTCTTAATATTTGAATATAGCTTCCTACATTAGTATCATTGAGTTAAAATGTTAGCAAAATACTGAAAGGTTCAATATGTAATAATTTATTCTAAGTGCTAGGTGCAAAGTGTACTCATGTCTATAAAAATGAAATTACTCTAAATAAAGTCTATAATTAAAGTGTTAATAATTTTTCATTCACTTTCACTAAGTTTTTATTTTAGACTTAAGTTGTAGTAAGTTCTGTTTTTCCATTGAGGGTTTTTTTTTTCCTCTTCAATTAGGGCAAGATGTGTTTGGGGCAGTACTAAAAATGATTCAGAAGTAAAACATAAGGAGAGAATATTATTCATGTTAACTATTTTCAAAAAATATCAGAGAGCCACTAAAATGGGTCATGTTCTACAAATGATAGATTTGGGTTTTGAAACAAATGTTGCATACTTTCCTCCTTAAAAACCATGCCATTCTGAGTAAGAACTAATTATCTTAAGGCGCTAAGTCTACTGTTGCCAAATGGTCTCACAGTTAGCAACAGAAGAGAAATGAAGCACAGAGCAGTAAACCCTGGGGATTCACCTGGCCTCCTTTGCAGCCAAGATTGTTCCTATGGTGTCAGATAACAATTAAAGAATCTGAAGTTGAAGGTGATTCAGAAAAGGGCAAACTGAAAAGTGTAACTCTCTCAACCAGGTCATCCATGTTGCAGAAAAAGAATAACCAGAACACAGAAAAAGAATAAGAGGAAAGAGACATTTTTAAAAAAAACAGAAGTGAATAGATAATTATCCTATGGATATGTGAAGAAGTAGAACAAATACTGGCATCATATACAGGGGTCTGCAAAAGTGGGTTTACAGTCATTTATATGGAAATAATGCAAATAAGTACTATAATAATTAATAAGTAACATAAGTATAAACCCATAGCTGTAAAGTACATTTGCTTCCTCCTATATACTATGGATCTTCACTAACTGTAATCTTGGAAAGTAATATTTTCTATCTCTAGACCTCAATTTTCTCACAAATAAAATAAAGAAGATGGGGAAATGAGTTATTAAGCTGTTTTTAATGTCATATTCTATAAATCTTTACGTAACCCTAGAAGCCCAATGCATGAAGATTCGTGCAAGAATGGGCCTTCCTCTCTCTGGCTACTGGCATCATCTGCCCTTCTGCTTTCTGCTCCAGCCCCGGAGCTGCCTCTTTGTGCTCCATCCCCACCTTCCCATGCTGCCCAGAGCCCCTGAGTGGCTGGGCCAGTGCAGAATGCCCATGTCCTCGCCATGGTCCTACCCCACCCTGGCCTTTCAGCCCCTGCATATGCAAATTAACCCCCAGCATTGTTGGGTTAATTTGCATACTCACTCCTGATTGGATGGTGAATGTTGCAAAGGAATGGCCAATTTGAATCTTTCTCTATTATCAGTGTAGGTTACATATTTTAAAAAAATTGTATGCACTATAAGAACTATACCTTATATGTCTTATCCCAGCACATTATAGGCACTCAAAATTTGTGAATGACTGAATAAAGCCAGAAAATAAAAGTGAGTGGTTGGAGGGTTGATTAAATAAATATCAGCAGAAGAATCACATGTACTAACACAAACACACTGGTGCATTAACACTTCACCTTTCCTTCCTCTTTACTGTAAATTGTACTCTCCATGATGATGAGGCAGGCGGGGTAAGAAGGGAGTCCTTAGGGAATTTCAAAGTTTCTCAGCTATGCAAGCCCCTGAGTAGCAAAGCTACAAGTGGTTTTAAATCTTTAACACTAAAGAATACCACTTCTGACAGGTTTACTGCCATACAAATATTCCTAGACCTTCAAGCTGTGGTCAGATTGCTTATTTCATGAGAAATAGTGCCTACCGTTTCCATGACTACACATTCAAGTTGAATAAATCAGGGGACAATATCATTAGAGTTAACTAACACACATATTTAATTTCAAAATATATTTTCCCAAATGGTACATCCTGCTCGGCTAATCCTTGCCAAATGTAGCCATATAACTTATTTAATCCATTTCTTCTCACTCTGACAAATCACTGGACTATTTTGAATGGAAATCTGTATTACCTGACTTTACAAAGATGTTATGTTATTATCAGATTGGGAGGATAAAAATGTACACCAAATAGCTGTAACATTCTCTTCTTAATGTTCATACATTTCCAAGAGAGATCCAATTTTCAAAAATTCATGATGAAATTTTAGTTAAATTAAAGGAGACACTAAGGGGAAATGGAAGTTGTCATTTTATTCTCAGGTAGGTCTTTGAGTTTGAGAGGACATTAAACTACATTATGGAACATTGATCTCTCAGATGAAAATGTAAGCTATGGTGTGTTTTCTGGCTTGTAGTCTGAGACTACACATTTATTTTTCTGTTCTGTTTTGCTGTTACTAGAAGTTTATAATGACTGAAATAAACCTATTTAATGAAGTAAGATTTCCAGTATTGGGTTTTGACACAATCTGGTTTGTTTGTTTAACATGGAGCCTTCCCTAGAGTTGTTCAGACAATATTTAGTTGTACATTATGAGTACCATAGTTAAAAGTAGACACTTTCCACAGACATGCTGAAAGTTATGCCAAATTACCAGGTAAAAATCATTAAAAATACTTGATTAATATTTTTGGAAAGCTCTTAAAATAGTTGAGGGACATTTTTAAAGAAAAGCGCCAAGACACAGATTGAATCTAGGGAAAGGCCACAACTCCTGAGTTGAAATTGATTAGAAAACAAAGCTATAATATTAAAATTGAGAAGGATAAAATATAGTTTTCTCAAAGAAAAGAAAATTTCAGTAACTTAGAACTAAAGCACTATGTAGTTCAGTTTTCTAATTTTTTCTGAAAATAAAATGTGATCTCAAAGGTATAGGTTATTTGCCTAAAATCAGTGAGAGAAAGGCACCAATTAGTTCAATTCATTTTTCTTCTGAATGAATTTGAATTGCAAATACCATGTTAATACCATGTTTAGGAAAAACAGTCAAATAGTAGTTATAGAGATTTACTCATTCTATTCACTCAACAAATATTTGTTTGGCACCTACCAAGTGCCACATCCTGTTCTAAGTGGTGGAGAAACACACTTTCACAAAACAGAAATGTAAGTTGTTGTCATGGATGTCACATTCTAGTGAGATAAAATAGTATATAAAATAATAAATACATGAGGAAATGGTCTTAATTGGTAAGTCTTAAGCAGAACATTAGAATTGGGTGGAATAACAATAAGCAACTTGATATCTATTTTAGATTCAGTGTTCAGGAAAGGCTTCTGACACAATAAATGTAACCTGAGATTTGAATGGCAAGGGTATAATCCTTTGATTGATCTTATGAAGATAGTGGGAAGATAATTACAAGAAGCAAGCAGCTCGATAAGCTTTTTAAAGTAGGAAGAATTAAGATTTTGAGGGCATGGTGAGAGCAGTTTTCAATATTGTAATTCAGAGTTGGGGCTTGTTGAGCTGACTTTCCCTTGTGGGTTCATGTGCCACAAAGTTTGAAGGATAAATTCACAGACTAAAATATTTTACATATTTTCATTTCATTTAAATTCTTCATTGTTTAAAGTATTACATAAGTCTCCCTTTCCCCCCATTTACCTCTCCCCAGCCGCTCCCACCCCCCAGCACATGCATTCACCCCCTACTATCTATGTATATTGGTTATGCTAATATGCATGCATACAAATTCTTTGGTTGATCTCTAATCTCCCTCCCTCCTCCCCTGCCTTTCCTCTTAGGTTGGACAGTGTGTTTGATGCTTCTATGTCTCTGGCTCTATTTCTGCTCATTAATTTAAGTTGTTCATTATATTCCACAAATGAGTGAGATTATGTGATATTTATCTGTCTCCAACTGGCTTATTTTGCTTAGCACGATGCTTTCCAGGTCCATCCATGCTGTTGCAAATGGTAATAGTTCCTTCTTTTTTACAGCAGCATAATATTCCATTGTGTAAATGTACCACAGTTTTCAATCCACTCATCTACTGATGAGCACTTAGGCTGTTTCTAAATCTTAACTATTGCAAATTGTGCTGCTGTGAACATAGTGGTGCATATATCCTTTCCTCCTGATTCCCCCCCCCCCCATCCCTTCACTATCAATCTGTGTGAGTCCTCTTTCTGAGGTGGGTCTCCTGTAGACAGCAAATATAGGGTCATTTTCTTATCTCTTCAGCAACACTATGTCTTTTGATTAGAGCACTTAATCCATTTATGTTTAAGGTTATTATTGACCAGAGGCCCAGTGTACAAAACTTGTGCATGAGGAGGGTAGTCTCCTAAGCCCAGCCTGCATCCTCTCCAATCTGGACAGCTGGCTCCTAACTGCTCACCTGCCTAATCACCCCTAACTTTCCCTCCCCTGTGCCAGCCTGGTTGCTCCCAACTGCTCCCCCTGCCAGCCTGGTCACCCCCAACTTTCCCCCCTGCTAGCCTGGTCACCCCACACAGACTGTTGTTCAGTGGTTTTGTCATCCCTTACTAATCCCCACCACTGCTGACCTGAACACTTTACGCAGCCTGCTCTTTGGTCATCTGCCCAGTTGTTTCAGTCATGATGGGCCTGACTTTTTAAATATTAGAAAACTTGTTTGTCATCATTTTTATTCTTTATGCCTGTGTTCCTTTTTCCCCTTTCCATTTATTCTTTTTACAGCAGTCTCTTTAGCATTTTTTGCATTGCTATCTTGGTGGCAATAAACTACCTCAGCCCTATTTTGTCTGTGAAGCTCTTGATTTCATCTTCAATTTTAAATGATAGCCTTGCTGAGTATAGTATTCTTGGATTCAGTCCCTTGCTTTGTATCACTTTGTATATTTCATTTAATTCCCTTTGGGCCTGATGTGTTTCTGTTGAGAGATTAGTTGATAGTCTAATGGGAGATCCTTTGTAGGTAACTTTATGTCTCTCTCTAGTAGCCTTTAAGATTTGTACGTTGTCATTGATATTTGCCAATTCAATTATGATGTGTCTTGGTATCAGTATTTTTGAGTTCATCTTTTTTGGGACTCTGTATGTTTTTTGTACTTGTGTGGCTTTTTTCTTCCCAACATCAGGGACGTTTTCTGATATTATTTCTTCAAACAGTTTTTCTATCCTTGCTCTGATTCCTCTTTTTCTGGCACCCTATTATGTAGATGTTGTTTTGTTTTGTGTTGTACAAAAGCTCCCTTAAGCTCTCCTGGTTTTTAATTTTCTTTCCAGTTGCTGCTCTGCTAATGTGTTTTTCTACCTTGTCTTATAACTCACTGATGCATTCCAAGCTTCTTCTGTTCTGATGTTGAAACTTTCCAGGTGTTCTTTATGGCAGCAATGGCATTCTTTATTTCCTCTTGATTCTTCTTCATTTCTTCTTGATTCTTACCCATGTTGAATTTATCTTCCATCATTATCAGTGTCCTTATAACAATTGCTCTGAATTCTTTCTCTGACAAATTGCTTGCCTCCATTTCATATATTTGCTTTTCTAGTGATTACTCCTTTTCTTTCAAATAGGGTTTGTTTCTTTGTTTCCCCTGTTTTGCTGTTCCTTTGAGATTGTTTCTGTGTATTAGATCAAACTGCTACGCCACCCAGATTTTTTGAGTTTGTCTCATAGTAGATGTTTTGTGGGACCCAGTGGTGCAATTTCTCTGGTCTTCGGTAATCTAGGAATTTCCCCTACTTGGCATATTCAAATTCTCTTTGTGTGCTGGGGTCTTGAGTGTTATTGTCTGTGAAACTCCAGATTTCATCTTCAATTTTGAGACTCATAGATGGAGTCTTTTCTCAGGGTGTCTGATTATGTGACTCACTCTCTACCACATTGACCAAACAGCACAAAATACAATTCAACAAGACATGACACAAAGAGAACAAAACATGAATGAACTCACAATATTGATAGCCCCAACATAAGTGACCACCAGTTAAAAGAACATTAGGAGAGAGAAAAGAGAGCAAAAATGATATGAAGAAAAGAAAAAAAAAAGGTAAGAGAGGAAATAAAAAGGAAGAGGGGGAAAAAAGATATATATTCTGAGAAAACACCACAGAACAAACAGATAAATCAAAAAATGTAAACAACAAACACCCAGAAAAAAAGGGGGTGAGGAAGAATCTGTAAAGGCAGAGGTTATATAGAGATAGTAAGGTTAAGGAATTGAATAAATATGGGGAGTACCTTGGTTCAATACAAAGGATATAGAAAGGGAATTAATGGATAAGAAGAAAAGAAAGAAAAAATATAAATAAATTGACAATAAATATAAAAATAGAATGAAAAAATGCAAAAAAATAAAACAAAATAAAGAAAAATGTTTTTAATAAAAGATAAAAATATAAGTGAAGTGTCATTTGTTTCAGCTGAGTTTTAATGCCACTTGTGGAGTGCTTTAAGAACTTACTTTTCTATTCTGTCTGCCACTTCCTAGTATCCTGTTAGGTAGTCAGCACTGTGTTGAAGTTCTAAGCAATCAGCCACTCCTCTATTTGTGTCTCTCTCCACAGCCTTGACTGCAAGCAGGTAGGACTAATCTGCCCACTTATCCTGTCTTCCTGCTGTCAGTCTTAATATCGCAAGTGGCTGTTTCTGACAGGGCTTTAGATGGGAGTTAGTGCTGTATCAGTTTCTGGGGTCAACCCAGTTAAGGGCTCTTTGGGGCTATTCAGATGTTTTTGTAATCTTTGTACTGCTCAGAGTGTAGTCTGGGTGTAGCTGTATTTGGTTGCATGCAGACTGCTGGAAGAAGTTGGCTCTTCAGGAGAAAAATGGATGCTTAGGTCCGGAGGTTCAGGAATGTCCCAGTGCCAGACTCCTGGTCAGAAGACTAAAATATATATATTTTTAAATGTGTAGTTTATTGGGAGTGTATACAAGCTCCTCCTGGGAAATGGTTCCCAAAGGGGAACGCCCTGGGCAGGGGTCCCCAAATAGGAAAAACTTTTTCTCTCTCTCTCTAAGATGGGAAAAACCTAAATCTTGTTCTGAGTCTCTCTTTGAGGTTTATGCTGTAGCTCTTTGTCTCTTCATGACCCTTTCTGATTGGACCCTTCCTTAATTATTACCTCCATGCTTTCCTAATTGGTCATTCTTCTGCAGAGTATCAGTTTCAAAGGTCAAAGCCCACCTGGCTCGCCCATTTCCTCTCCCCCTCATCTTGCAACATTTTTATATTCTCTGTGAATACATGCATTCCTCTTATAACATCTCTCTAACCTCTATGAAAGTAAGATAAGCATTCTGCTGCGTTGGATCTATCTCCTTCACTTCACATATGTGTTCCTCTCCAGTGGATCTCCCTTTTCCCTAAAACAGCCTGTCCTGTCTCTAAATGTCATTTCATAATTATGCATTTAAACACAACTCTTCATTTTTATCCAGAAATGAATTTCAAGTTACCAGGTGCAGCTTTGCCTCATGCAGTTGATATCCAGAGTCTAGGACAGGGGTGGGCAAACTTTTCGACTCGAGGGCCACAATGGGTTCTTAAACTGGACCAGAGGGCCAGAACAAAAGCAACCTGACCATGCTGGCGCTCTCATCTTGGGCTGCTGGTGAAGGAGCGGAGGGGAGAGCAAGAGAACCCTGTGCTCTTTTGGCTCCGTGGGCCGGATAGAACAGACGAACGGGCCAGATCTGGACTGTGGGCCGTAGTTTGCCCACGGCTGGTCTAGGACCTGCTGGGGAAGTACAGCAGAGGAAGAAAGTGGAAAGGTTTGTGTATCATCGTGATGATTATCATGAGCCTTGGACACTAAGGTGAAACAGAAGGAAATTAGAGGAAAACTGCATAAGAAAGAAAGCTGTAGGCTCAATTGATTGAAGCTATCCATGAGTCTGACTAGTTTGAATTAAGTTTAGGTTAATAGGGAAAAGCTCCACTATTTGAGCACTTTTGTTAGTTATTACAAGTAGCAACTCTCAGTGGCACCTGATAGGCGTTATCAGCAATACAGACTCAAAAGCTCTGGGGGAGATAATAAGCCGTCTTAGAAAATATTACCAGTTATGTGCTTAAGGCACCTCTTAACATGGAAATACTTTATTCCAAGTATTTAATTCTGTATCTTTCGGCAATTTCATTTAACTATATGGACTAATGATTCTCCTATAAGAATGATGTCCTTCTAATCACCCAAATCTAATGTGTTAAGATTTCCTTACACTTCACTAGCTAAACTACCAGAAGTTACCCAAAGCTCCTTCTGCACAAATGTGTGTGATCAAATGTGTTAGCACCAGAGCCTCAAAGAGAGTCTGGCACAGGATGATGTTCATGGACACGTCACCCACATGGTCACTGTGAAATGTACAAATAGTTAAAGCCCTTGAGCTGACTTTTAATTGTGGTAAACATTGGATAAAATAGAACCAGTGCTTTTATACAGTGGCAGTTTCTTTTTACTTTTCTTTCCAAAAAGTAAATTTCATTTTACAGAAGCAAGAAGCACATACATTCTTCTGATCACTCCAGTGAAGCAAAGAGCACAGAGGCAGTTTACAAAGACTTTTTTGGCCAGAAAGAACCTAAATAATAAAAAAGGCAGCATTAAGAACAGGCACCTAATAAAAAAGGCAGCATTAAGAACAGGCACCTAATAAGTAGAGTAAGACACCCATTCTTGGTACTACGTAACTAATTGTAAGTATTGGGCTAAGCCCCTTTAACAATCCTATATAATAAAGAGGTAATATGAAAATTAACCCTCTAGCTCTCACAAATGGCTGCCAGTGATCAGGCTGGCAGGGGGGTTAGTGAGGGACAACCAAACAACTGAACAGCAGGATGCATGGGGTGCATAGACCCAGCAGAGCAATGAGGGGTGACCAGGCCAGCAGGTTGGGGGGGGTGGGGGGTAACCAGCCTGGCAGAGGGGGGAGGTTAGGGGTTACTAGGCTAGCAGGGGGTGTGAAGTTGGGGGCAACCAGGCCAGCAGTGGGGGTAGTCAGGAGCAAGCAGTCAGGCAGGCAGGCAGGTGAGTGATTAGGACCAGCAGTCCAGGATTATGGGAGCAATGTCCTAGGATCAGGCCTAAACTGGAAGTTGGACATCCCCAAAGGGTCCCAGACTAGAGAGAATGCATGCTAGGTTGGGGGGCCTCCCTCCCCATGCACAAATTTCATGCACCAGGCCTCTAGTATATATATATATATATATATATATATATATATATATATATATATATATATATATATATAAGGCTAATGTGCTAAGTGTTCATCTGACTGGTCTCTATGACATACACTGACCACCAGGGGGCAGACACTCAACACTGGAGCTGCTGTGATGCAAACTAGCCATTTACAGAGAAATAGCACCACAGACCTGGCACCCACAAAGCAATACTTGGCTTCTCCCAAGTGGAACACAGGCTCTGCCACCACACCAGAGTGACAGCCCACCAAATCACAGCCAATGCTGCTGAGACTCCATGGCACAAGATGCAGGCCCACAGCCTAGCCCAGCCAGGAAACAGTGACTGTGGGTGCCAGATACTGACGTCACGTAGCAAAGCTCAGCTTCTACCTAGTAACAACTAGCCTCTTTGCAATTTCTTCAGCTCAAGAACACAAGATGCAAACATTTCACACTTTAACCAAATGTTTGTGAAGCATTTTCCCATGCCTCACCTCACCTCACAGAAGTCCTGGAGTAGGTAGATAGGAGACTCAGTGGAATGCTATTTTCTTTTCATTATCCGGAAAATAGAGATTTAGAAAGCTTAAAAACTTGAACTGACTGAAAATAAGTAAGATACAGTGGACCTTAAAAATGACTTCAGGTTTTCTCACTGCACAGAATATAGTCAAACACTGCCACAGTTAAATATTTTACCCTCTGTTCTCCCTGCGTGATCTACAATAATAATCTACTTCGTGTTGATATTTACTGCTGTGTTGCTAACAATTATCTGAAAGAGAAGTTGGGGTGCTTCACTGGGCTGGAAAAAGTTTAGCTACATCAGAAAGCAGGTCTAATTAAGTAAGTTTATACTATATCTATAAAATGCTAAGTTTATTTGCACATGCGCCATACATATAAAGCTCTCACTGAAGCAATCGCACACATACATGTGTTTTGGTTTTTCATTGACGATCATGAATTTGGTTGACACTTCTACTATAGAGAAAGGGTGAATAGCAATATTAAAATATTTCTTCTAAGTAATTTCTTTCCAATGTTCACGAATCCATGTATTGGACCATTAGTATAATTCATAAAGGATCATTACTTAAAGGGAACTTTGAGGAAATGAGATGTTGAGATTTCAGCAAAAAAATAGCAAACCTGGTAAATGAGAATACATCTACATGCAGACTACCATGAATGGAGAAGTGTTTGCAACACAGGAAGGATGAACAGAGTATGGTCCACTCAGGGAGGAAGGAAAGGTTAAATAGAAGCATTGTTTAGCTCCTCTTGAATTTTCATTGATATCCTACTTTAACAAGAAAGAATCAACAGGCTCAGTGTCAGTATCAGAAACCCATTGAATATCACTTACAGTCCATTGAAGATATATAATCATATGGAACTTGATCATTCAGTCTTTTGGAACCAAACCTTTTTTAAATGTTAAAGTTATGATAAAACTGAATACTTAGTTATTGTGATAGATTCCTGTAATCCATGTTATTTATATTAATTAAACTCAGTTTCTATTTATAAATTTGCATATGTTAGTTTGCTTTTTATCCTGAAATAATTACTGTCATCTTAATAGAAAGAGGACACTGTCCAGCTGAGAACATATTCTAAGAGATATTCTGAAATCAACAATATTTTCCTTATAAAGGCTTTGTGAGTGATTATTGCTTAGGCATTTCATAAAAAGTGTGGCACACTTTCTTTGGATTTGTCAAAAAGATGTGTGATAAGAAAATGCTGAAACTCCTAAAGTTACAAATGAAATTTTAGATTTTCAATGATTTGTTTAATGCGAATAAATGAATCTATTTTATCTGATAATTGCTAAAGCCAGAACCACTTGTACAGCTTACAAATATAAATTAATGCAGCACAGATTGGGAAACACTCTTCAGATGCATGGGTGAAGCAGCTTTCCACAGGCCCAAGCAGGTGGTCCATTATGGCTGACATGCAAAATCTGGTAGAAAGAGTGGAAAGGGCTGTGCGCTGCCCGGAGGCAGTGTATCCCAGGCCTCTGGAATGGACAGTGGCTCTGGAGACTGTGCTCCAAAAGCAGGATATGCTCCCTACGCAGAAACATTTGACTCACGGCCAGCTAGTCCTGTGGCCGCGTGCCTGAAGATCAGGAAAGATGGGAGGAGATGTGCAGAAACAGGTGGAGAGGGTCCGTACAGGGGTGGAGTTGGAGTGAGCTCTTTTGGTTATAGTTTCTCAGTGTCAACAGCCAACAGGTGATCATCTTCCTAATTTGTTGGCTCCCATCTCAGAACAGATCAAGAAGTGGTAACTTTTACAAAGAAGAACCTAGGCAGCAAGTTGTTCAACTACCTGCCAAGCCATCAGCGACAGTATCCAAGCCCTGTGCTGGGGGATATGGCTCCCAATCCCGTTCCTTAAATGAAAGAAATGAACAATGCTGCCATGTTTTATACAAACCAAGTCCTCAAGGATTTCAAAGATATGGATAAGAGCACGTGGACTGGTCAAAACGTACTTGAGTATGTGGATAGAGCTTAAGAGAAAGAGTTACATACGGCAGTTCTGGCCTGGAGCAAAATGGAGCCGGTGACAGAAGAACTGAATGGCTTGCCATCTGGGCCCTCTGCTGGATCAATTCCCACACCCCATTCCCACCAAGCTCACCTCCCCCACCAAAGCCTACCCTACCAGTTCAAGGTCAGATGTCTCCACTTCATGCTCAGCACGGTTTGAGCAGATTAATCAGGGAGAGCCGCACACATGCCCTGAAACATATACCTGATGAGATGGAGACTCACAGGAACCCTGCCCTGAAGGCTCCGAGTGGTCCAGTACAACGTGGCTCCAAGCTATTCTCTGTACCCAAGCCAGGAGCCAGCCCATTCCCTGCAACAGCCGCAAAGAAGGAGCCGGCTCTGCCTTGAACTGGAGGGCAAGAATCAGAGAGCTGAAAATCAGGAGAGCATTTCCAACCTGGTAATTGTTGGCACAGAGCTGACCCAGGTGGCTTACATGGACTGATACAAGTGTGCTAATATAACATTGCAAATTAAGAGAAAATGAACTCCATTATATTAGATGACTGTAAGAAGCTATGGTGTTCTACAATGTGATGGGCATCATGGAGATAATCAATAATAGGGATGACAGAGTTCAGGTAATGGGAAAAGTGCCAGCGATTTCCATCAACAAAACAGATGGCTGTCACGTTTACCTGGGCAAGGATTCCCTAGCTTGTGAGTCAGTCAGTGCCAAATCTTGAGATGAATGTCCAAATTCTGACAGAGGCAGTGACTTGAATGAGCCCTGCATCTCTGAGCAGCACGAGAGCCTACGGAATGGGAAGAAGCTGGTCTCAGCAGTGACAGTATTGCTGGATAAGGGAAGTGCCACTGGGCGCCTTGCCCTCTCCCTCCCTCACACCTGAGGATGACTCTTTATCGGGGCAGATCTTTTCTAGGTTCCCTCGACCTTTATGCTCTTAAAACTGCTTCTCTGTTTTGAGAAACACTGCTACCTGCCTTCCCTGACGCATACCTCAGGCTGAGGGTTGGTGTAAGATAGCAGGTCAGTTCATCGTCTACAGCAGTGGTTCTCAACCTTTCTAATGCCTCAACCCTTTAATACAGTTCCTCATGTTGTGGTGACCCCAACCATAACATTATTTTTGTTGCTACTTCATAAATGTAATTTTGCTGCTGTTATGAATTGTAACTATCTGTGTTTTCCAGAGGTCTTAGGCTCTACAGCAGCGGTTCTCAACCTGTGGGTCCAGATATGGCAAGACTATAAAATACAGCGACCCACAGGTTGAGAACTGCTAGCAGGGTCACCTAAGACCATTGGAAAACACAGATATTTACATTATGATTCATAACAGCAGCAAAATTACAGTTATGAAGTAGCAAAAAAATAATTTTATGGTTGGGAGTCACCACAACATGAGGAACTGTATTAAAGGGTCGTGGCATTAGAAAGGTTGAGAACCACTGATCTACAGGAAGATCCAGCTTTCTCCTCTGAGCTCAACCACATGCCAACCCATTCCTAAGGAACTGCAGACCAGGTGTGTTCTAGCTTTCATCCTGTGGGGATTATTCCACCAATAAAAGCCTTCTGGGAAGACTAAAGCACTCCCAGGAATTAACATCTGAGAAAGTACACACAAATTAATCTTTTCCAAGAAATATGCATAAAGGTAGCAGAAGCTGGTATGATTCCAGCTTGTTCTTCTAAACAGACTAATTTTTCACTGTTGACAAGTGAGGCCAGGGTTGCACTGGACCAAAGGCTGATGCTTGGCCATCTAGCATTCCAAGCCAAACAGTTCACTCTAAGTACTCCTTTAACCCTGCTTCCATCCTGGCTCCGCTTGAACCTGACAGAGTAGATTCTCCTGTACCAGCTGCTCAAGCAGTGCCCTGCACCCAGGACAGCTAAATGAATCTTGGACGCTTTCTCTGGGATCCCTGTCCAGAACCTTCCCAGAAAGATGACTTAAAAAGGAAAACAACCACATGCCATTCCAAGGAATCTGGTATTCCTTCACCGTGCTTGGTGCCTATTACCTATCCTCACTGTCTCCTTTGCTCTGTTTTACTCAATAGCTTTTGATTTCTGTCTGGGGCCCTAAAAAAAGGTCTAAAGCCTCCACTGCAGGCTGTTGTTAGTTCTTATGTAAGAATCTTGCACAGCATCGCTAATGGAAACTTCAGTGTCTCCCTCTAGGACAAACGTGCCAAAATGTGCAATTTTCTTTTGGCAGGAAGAGAGCTTCTCCTTTGACTACTGACTATTTCCTGAAGCCTGTGGGAATAAGCCTTTATATACTTAAAGGTATACAGAAAATAGACTAAATTAATATAAAAAAAGAAAAAGAAATATTCCATTCATCAAATAAACATTTAAATACCGATTTAACATTTACCGTGCTCCAGACAGTACTTGGGCAATTGGGATAATTCAGCAGAGACCCCTGTCTTTGTGGCATGTAAGTCCAAATGTGGAATGATAGATACTACACAATAGTAATACATTTATTTATACAGGATGTTAAAAGGTCTTAAGTATCCCTAGAGATGAGGTAGACTATCACATTGAAGAGGTGACAGAAGTAGGCCTCAATGAGTAGTTAAGTCGGCAAAAACATGAGCAGCTGTTGGAGTTGGTCATGTATATCTAGGTGATGAGAATTGTAGCTGGGGCTAGCACCTCATCCAAAGCCTCTGGTAGAAGAATGCCTAACATGTCCATGGACTCGCAAGAGAGCCAGGTTTTGTAATGGAGTGTTGAGGGTGGAGTTTATGGAAAGATATGGGGTTGAAGTTATAGACAGACAGATTGATTGATAGATAACCATATTCTAGCTATCAATCTCTCTTGAACTAGTCTAGTGTATTTTTTATTTTGAGCTTTCATGGTAAGACTATGAAAGACAGCAGTTCTAGACAGATTCATGAATTAATTAGCCTAGTATAACTAAGGAATTTTTTTCAAATATTTCACGATGCCACAATCCATACACTAGGTATTATGCCTGTCATGTCTGTTTAAATTCATCTTTGAACTGATGTTTGCCACCAGGAGAGAATTCTAAAGCAATACACCTTATATTGACATAGTTGAGGTTACTTGTCTTCTGAAACTGGGTCTGTAATTTTCTATTTAAGAATTATATTAACAAGCACAGGTCGTCAGAAATAATATTACATGAAGTCTTAGTAGAAGTGCTGCATTATTGATTAGTCTCGCGTCTGAAATGGATCAACACCATCGTCACAAATGACCTCCCAGCTATGAACTTTAGAAACACGGGAAATATGCCAGTTTTAAGGTGAAGTTCATCATATTGAAGCTCATAAAATATGAGAAGCCGATTCCTTGGAACAGGAGTTTAATTTGCACAGCACACCACGATGAGAACTGCTAGAAAACTGGAGGCCTGGAAGTGGTCTCTTGATTAATACTTTAGTTAGCCTAGAGTGACAATAATCACAGTCAAACTCTATGAAATGTATTTATGCCCACAAACTTACATTAATTTTCTTTTAATCTTTGTATGCCACAGGAAATATTTCAATTGAATTATATATTTTTCTCAAGAAATCAGGAACTCTGAAATCCAATCCTATTTATTTTCCCCACATTTATTTCCAAATCTTGAATTCAAAAGCAATAATTTAGTTCACATTTATTTCTTCAGTAAAAACAATATGGTTTAGGTGAACTTTAATAGAATTCTGGAATTAGGCTTTCTCATCTAATAGGTTACTCAATCATTAATTTATTAGACACATATTAATCCATTTCATATCAAGTAGTCATCTCAATACAAATGAAAAAAAGTAATAGTTACTATTGGAGGTAGTATGTGTAGCAGCTGCAAAAGAAGCCCTATAATCATATATCTGGATTCAATACTCAACTCTACCTCCTTCTAGCTGTGTCCCCTTGAGCAAGTTAGTTAACATCTCTTTGCTTCAATTACTGTGACAAAAATAGGAATCAATACAACATCTGCAACATTAGGTAATTGTGAGGGATAAAAAAAAATAAGCCATGTAAAGAGCTTAGCACAGTGCCTATCATCTAGTAACAAATCAACGACCTTATGCTATTTCTATAATATGCATATGTGTACATTTAGGTGGAGGGGAGGGTAAGGGGGTGGGAAGAGATCAACCAAAGAACTTGTATGCTATATGTATAACCCATGGACATAGACAATAGGGTGGTAAAGGATTGGGGTGTGGTATGGGAGTAGGCTAGAAGAGGTCAATGGAGAAAAAAGGGTACATATGAAATACTTTCAACAATAAAGATTTAATAAAAACAAATAAAAAGCAATGTTCAGAGATAAAAAAATGTATCCTATAGTGTAGTTATGATATTACTTGGGAAATGTGGTAAGATTTCTTGTGTTTTTAAAATGCAAAAACTTTTAGAAATTTCACTATGAAAAATGATGAAGTATCTAAAAATAGTAATATATTTTGGTTTTTGAAAAGGGAGATGAAGAGCATTTCAAAGCTCCTAGTGAATAGATTACAGATATCATGGTATAAAGGTTCAAAGATAATTAGAATAACTAACTTTGAAAAAAAAGTTTGATAAATTTTGTCATTTGGCTGTTTTTTGTTTGTTTGTTTTTGTTTTTGATAGATTTTAACCTAGATACTGATGAACTCTAAATTTTTTCAACAGGTACACTATAGAGCTCTCTGTGACATTGTTTCAACATAATATAAGAAAATACAATATTTTCCAATACAGTGATTACAAAAAAAAGATAAAGTACCCTCAAATATTTAAACTATGTTTAACTTTAAAGGAAAACTAGAAATTATATGTAATTGTGAATTCTTACATTTTTAAGTAGGTTTAGCATCTTTTGAGTTTCTGAACTTCTAAGTCTATATTTTAAACCTATGTCTGGTCAAAAATCTCATACTAATTCTAAAAAATCCTAAGAGCTGAGGTTAGAAATACATATATACAGCTAAACATTTTTTATCAGAAAAAAAATGTAATTGAAACTTGACACTGAATTTAAAGTCTGTGCAGCAAGATGGCAGATGTAAAAGAAGATATCCCTGTTAAGAAAACCAGAATTTAGGAATTGAGTTAAGGTTGACAATGGATGTATCAAACTGTGTTTAAACTTGCTGGAATTTTTGAACTTCTTGAGTAGTTTCATCAGTCTCACTGAGAAGCCATCTGAGATAGAAAGAACCAGTAAGAGAACTGGTCTTTCTATTTTAAAATTAAAACATACCACAGATATTAAATTTTAAATATCTATCTCTATATCCTCCCACCTCCACATCATTTTCCTGATAGATAAACCTAAGTCCAGTGTTGAGCATTGCTTTCATCATTTCTCCTCCAAACAATGTCCCTGTTTAAGATGAAATGTAGTAGTAAGAAGCTGAAGTGTTTTACACACTCTAGTCATTCTTGTTGGCCCTCTACCGGAGCTACACGGTGATCTTACAATAGCAAGAATAAGGTGCCATGTCTTAATTTGCCTAAAGAAGTAGGTTCAAAAACAGAGCAGGACATTTAAAAGATAATTTCCATTTCAGTTTTGTGAGGGAAGAACTGTTTGATTTTAATATGCAATGAGATTATTGTAATAATTGAATTAATCCAGGTGAAACACTTGGAATGTACCTAACACATAGAGAACACCCCTAAAATACTAGTTATTTTTCTAACTGTTGTAATAATTAGTCTTTCTTTGGAATAATATCACAAAAGCAGCAACGTCTTAAGCTACTACTAAAATTGGGTGCATGTTTGGATTAACTTTGAACTAGGCACTGTGCTATGTTTTATATATATTCTCTCAATGGATTATCTCAATTCTACAGGTAAGAAACCTGGGGCATAAAATGGTTAAGGAATATGCCAAAAGTTATGTAGCTTGTAGGACACTGGTTTATAAGAGAACAACTAAAACGATTTGGTAAGGAAAGATAGTCTTGGATTGCAACCCCAGTTCGAGCCCTGAATCTACCATTTTTTAAGTTAAATTCCTGCTGTAAGTTCCACATCTATCAGTGTAAGAGATTGAACTACAAATTATTTAAGTTCCTTCTGGTTCTTTCTTATGCGTCCATAGCTAAGGCTGAATGTAAAACCTCTCACAGTGAAATTTTAGTTTTATCCAGTTAAATCTTGACTACCTTCTACAGTTAAAGAAAGATTACCTGAATGAAATCTCCAGAGAACTGGAAATGAAATATCTATTCCAGCTATTCATTCTGTAGTTTTCCACATTGGACAAGTAAATCAACCAAATGTAGGGGCATTGGATACTGTGTTTCTGATTTTTTGGTTTGCAAGGAAGTGGAAGAAATCTTTATGGTGCTGATAGATAGCAATTTGGCATGATGATATTGTAGTCATGACAAAAGGGAATATTTTGCATCTATACATTCTTTACACAGACATGATCTCATTCCCTGGCCTAGTTACCAGGGGTGTTCACACATATGTCTGAGTGCTATACTGCAAGACAGTCATGGCAGAACATTCAGTATATTTTTCCCCAGTTGATAGCTTTTCCCCATTATGCCTAACTAAATTATTTTAAATTAGCACACTATAGAACATTTGCTTTGGTGTAATTTTTTTTCACCTGCAATTTATAGCAATTTTGTTTGGTCCTATGTGCTTAATTTCAATCCACACAAACCATTTATATTCTCTAGTGAGAAAATATGTATAGCAAGGGAAATACATTTTCCTCAACCATATCCTCCAGAGTATTTTTAAACATGATTTTTTCAAGACTTGCTAGATAAATATTATACCCTTAAATATTCAAGAACAATGAAGTGGGGCTTTATATCAGTTAAAATTTTGTAAACCTTATATTAATTTTATTAGCCAACCAGTATACATACATATTTATATATTCACAAGAGGCCCAGTGCACAAAATTTGTACACTTGGGGGGGGGGGGAACCTTAGCCTGGCCTGCGCCCTCCCACAGTCTGGGAGCCCTGGAGGGATGTCCGAATGATGGCTTAGGCCCACTCCCCATGGCAGTCTGATATCCTTAGTGCTGCCATGGAGGCAGGAGAGGCTGCCACCACCACTGCTGCACTAGCCACCCATGAACCCGGCTTCTGGCTGAGTAGCACCCCCCTTGTAGGAGCACACTGACCACCAGGGGGAAGCTCCTGCCTGAGTGTCTGCCCCCTGGTGGTCATTGAACATCATAGTGACCAGTTATTCTCCTGTTTGGTCAATTTGCATATTTGGTTTTTATTATATAGGATAAGTAATTTTACTGTTCTTGCTGACATCATGTCTTTCTGAGGAACAGATTGTATCATTGAATAATTATACAACTATATTCTTCAGAATTATTGCAAATTTATTTTAGTGGACACTACACAAAATATTAAAACACTAATATTTTTTTCATTTCAAAAATGTGAAAATTGTATGGCATGCATATAAATTAACACAAAGAAAGGGCTGGGTTTTGAGATTAATATTTCTTTCGAAAATACTCCTTGTCTTAACTGGTATTGCTTAGTTAATTGGGCTGATGTGATAGTCTAATTTTTCAAAGCAAGTTAACTAAGTTACTATCTGTAAGAGCCAGCAGAATTCATGAGAGCTGTTGTTTTCCTAGTAGAAGTTCTACGTCATAGATTGTACTTCCCCCAGTAGCTTTCCCCACTCAAGCCATCCGACCTTCCAACTAGAAGGCTTAGTCTTACTCTAGTGTTCAGAGTAATTTCTGCCATCGGTTAGGGCTTCACATCTTCCATGTCATACCTCAACATTTTTTAGTGAATCTCATTACAGCCTAGGTTTGTGGTGGGCAAACTGTGGCTTGCAAGCCTCATGTGGCTCTTTGGCTCCTTGAGTGTGGTTCTTCCACAGAATACCATGGCCTGGGTGAGTCCATGTTGAAGAAGTGGCATTAGAAGAAGTTTAAGTGTAAAAATTTTGGCTCTCAAAATAAATTCTTGTACTGTTGATATTTGGCTCTGTTGACTAATGAGCATGCTGACCACTGTCCTAGATCATTTGACTTCTCCACTGAGATAAATTCTTGCATGAGGCCCTGTTAGCATATGGAGAATCCCCATAGGTCATTATTCTTTGTGCATATGGCTCCCAAATTCCTGTCGTCAGATTCTCTGACTCAGCTTTTCAACTTAAAAATTGGTTTTTCAATAATTTAGTGCCCAAATTATGATCGAGCTTTTTATATAATTCATACAATATATTATATCTATCCTGGAAAGTGTACCTTTCAGCCCCTCTTCATCTAAGTGGGTATGCTTTTCTTTTATTCTCAAAGTCCTAACATGCAGCTCTTCTTGATCACTGTGTCCTTGAAAAAACATCATGACTCATTCATAAGTTTCATGTTATCATTAATTTGTGTCCATAAGTATAAAACACATGAACCATCTCCATTACTGTGATTTTAAAGAACTCTGGCTAAGGATGAGTGAATGAGCTTGGTCTCCAGGCTTTTAAGATATTGTTTAAATTTTACTTTTGTACTTACTAGTTCTGGTACTCAGCTGACATAATTTATATTTTATAAGCTTTAATTTTCTTCTTTAAAAAAAAGTACATGTAAAGTACTTGCTTTGACTTCTGCTTCTATTGATGAAGGAGTACTATCTATAAGACTTTCCATCTGCTGTAAGGATTAGAAAACTGGACAAAACACCTAAAACAATTATCACACATTAAAAAACACACAAGAAATACATAGCATTTGAGAAAAGAGAAAGAGTGTCTTATGTACCAGGATTTCTAACGGGAAACAGTCTTTGGGTCATGGTTCACAGAGGAACAGTCCAAACAGAACATCAGAGTCTTTAAATTTGAGGTTGAGAAGACAAAGTTCTGAGTTTAGAGAGAAAAAGGCAGCTAGAATTTGTGGGTGAGATCACAGAAATATGTAGCAGGAAGTACACAGAGAGGGAGCTCTAGAAATCTGTATTGGTGTTTTCCTGGGAGTTTTGTTTGAATAGCAATTTTCAAAGAGAGAGAGAGAAACTCTTTCTTGTGTCGTAAGCACTGTTTACGATAGGCTTGCTGAGAAAAAGATGAACTCTTCTTCCATTTAAATGAAGCATCATGTTCACTGGGAACTCTTATCATAGAAATGGTTATGATAACAGAAGACGGAAGAAAGGGCCTTTGTCAGGAGATAATATCCTGAATGTTTCCTAGGTGATGACCAAGGATGCTGCTGCTTTTATCTTCCTTACTTGTGTGCCAAATGTGCCAGACCCGGTGCACAGAGTTTACTATCACAGCATGTCCTACATGCACGGCTTCCGTTTGAACAGCAGCTTTTAGACTGTCATTTCCGCAAGGCACAAGCAGTCATATTGTGCTTTTACTAATGGTCTTAAGATTTAGCAGGAAATACATCCGTACCACCTTTGAAGACTTAATGCAGATACAGATATTGGCATGTGTGTGAGATACTCATCTATACTCAGATCTTCTTTGTTAAATGGATTATTTCTTTTACTTCTAAGTTTTGCACTAGTACTAATTATTATATAGCCTCTTTGCCAACAATAATATATTCTGTTTTTTTTTCTTCTTCAGGGTTTGAACCTGAAAAGACTGGAGGCAGTAGCAGGAGGGAGAGAGGTAAGAAAATCTAAGAGAGAGGGAGAGGGAGAAAGATAAATTGGTTCCAATGTTGCAGTGATGTGATTGGTGAAGGTGACATGATGATGATGATGATGGTGATGATGATGAAGACGATGGAGATGGGGATGTGGTGACAATGATTTTATGTACATATATTCCATTTACTCTGCCAAACCACACTTTACACATACTTATGTAACTGTGTTATTTGTGCTTGTTTCTCTGCAACTGACAAAAAAAAGTTTTCTCTGGTTAGGCAGGCTCTTTCTGTTAAAATGGACTCTCACACAGTCAAGCCCGCTGGAGAGGACAGAATAAAACATTACATGCAATATTTAAAATAATTTACCAAGAAGTTAGCAAAATCCTAACAATGGAAACTTTTTATGACATATGAGATTCTTTTCTCTCCTATCCAAGGCCATTGGTATATGGTACTAGGCTGTTATATGTTATTAATAGTGTGAAGTTGCTCTGTAAGACTAGTGGTTTTAAAACTTTAATTATTGTCTATCCCAGATGCTCTGAATAGAAGGGTAACTTTTAATAATACCAAACATAAAACCATATTGTAAACATGATATATACTATTATTTTCTAATTCTAATATGCAGAAAATCATAATAAAAGTTTTTTCCTTGCTAAGTGCATACATTCACTTTACTCTGAGATTTCGGTTGTTCGAAGTGGGGTGGTGGTAGAATATTTAATTCAGGAAATCAATATTTTCTTATTGTGCAAAAGGTAATTTTATTTTTTGGTTATATTTATATGACTGGTTGTTGTTGTTTTTTTTTGTGGGAAAGCAAAATATGTTTTGTCTTTCAAAATGAGAATATATGTCTTACCTCCCTCTCTCTCCATGACTCTCTTTTCGTAAAAACCAGTTTTCTTTCGTATGAAATATGTAGTATTTTCCTCTTCTTTCCTTGCTGTTATAACTTGCAGTTGTGTGCATTTTAATATTTGGCATTTTAGTTCCTGGCAAACTTGTCGTTTGGGGCCTCTTCCCCTTTATTTGCTATTTTCCATCTAGATGAATCTGTTCCTTTTAAGGAACATAAGGTAGATGGCTCACATTAGCAGAAGAGCTAAGGAAGATAAATCTTCAGATGCTTTTCAGGTTGTAGGAGAGCAAGGTAATAAGAATGCGGTCATCAGTGCAGCAGGATGGGGGGGGAAATGTACTCTGTAAGGAAGACCTCAGAGCCACTTACAGTTTTGTGAGGGTGACTGCTTTTGCTCAGACATGACCAAAATGGATCCACTTAGAGAAAGAACTTAATTCATCACCTCCTTAGTGAAAGTTCACAGCCCAGCAGTCCTGCCACCATTTATCTCTGCTGATTCAATGCCTTTCAGGACACACATTTAGAGAAATCCAGCTTCTGGCTGTTGCATCCTGGTCCAGCAGCAACTGTGTGTCCCAAGAAGGAATACTTCCACCCACGTATCTATGTAATAATGGAAATATTCTTTATTTGTTTTATGATGACCTTTTTTCCAACGTTTCATGTTATTTTTAAAAACCTAATGACTGACTGGTTTTATTTGAAAAGAGTATTAAATTTTATTGCTTATTTTTTTCATTTCCTCTTATTTTATTTTGATTGTGCTTATCGGTAAGGGACATGCTGATAATGTATTTTAATTTTTTAAAAATATTTTTTTTTCTTGAAACTATTTTATGGCTTGTATGAAGGTAACATTTTTAATAAACTTACAATTTAATGTTTTCATCTACGTTGAAAGGAGAACTTTGATTCGGGCCTTCTCTCTGAGGTTAGAAGAGTAATTATGAAGAAGGTAAGATCATCAAATCACTGATAGCCCAGAAATGTCTTTCCCACTTGATACCCTAAATTCATGAATAAACAGCAAATGTCAACTATTAGAATTCGAAAAAGATACTTCGCCTCCTCTCTGGGCAACATTGGGTTACCTGGATATATTTCTTTTCTACCTGACACTCACCTTATTTTTTTTTCTCGTGATCATTAAGCCTAATCTGATCTATGGTAGGAAATTTAGGGATGTATCAGACAATTGGGTGAAATACGTTGTGGAAACTGTTCTGGCAAATCTTAGTGGTATGTGATCTGGAAACAAATAGCCCAATTAGCATCTGAAGAGCCTCCTGATCTCTCTTACTTACAAGATGTGACATGTATCTTGATGATTGCTGTTTGCTTTGTTGCATTACATGTGTGCATTATAAATATGAGTAATATATCTATGATTATGTTACATCGAAATGTGCAGATTTAGAAATTCTCACATAAAACATTCTCATAGAATTTCTCATCCTACTGCTACTGTGTTTGATTGATGACGATTTAATGACAATCATTACATCTTAAGATGAATTAATTTGTCTTAGTGCAATTGACAGATATTCCCAACAGGTGTTGATGAATGTAAAACCAAAGGCCTATTGCCAAATATTTATAAGAAGGTTTAAGAAGTGTTATTTAAAGTGTTTTATTTACTTATTTGGGATAATGACAACAGTTAGAATATGCATGGGAAATTGAAGCAGGCCATTATATGCTATTTACCTAGGTCTTAAATAGCACTCAAAAGCTAATTGCTGGATAGGAAGGCCAGATGTGAACACTATCTGCTGTATAAAAGTATAAATTAAGATGTGATTAAAATATGTTACTTTTCTGAAGGGTAACACCTAAATTGCTTTTATTACTGTGAAATATTTAAAAACAGATATTGTATTTTTAAAAAGCTACATTCATATTTTTGTATAAATTTTATCTGTATAAATTGAGGGAGTCTATCATAGTGGTTAATAATAAGGTTGTTTAAAATGGGAAATTAGTGGAATGCTATGCAAAATATGATTATCTGATATTGCTACCTGGTTATAAGCAAACTTTCTCCCTAAAGTGGGATCTTGTAGCGCGTAGAAAAAACTCAGTGAAAATCCATTGGGTCTGAAACATAGATAACTTATTATTTTGTTCCCAAGGAATTTCTGTTTTTCCACATAGTGTTTTTATAATTAATCTTGATTAAAACCAAAATTATTATCAGTTTTATGAAAATATTTTAAAGTGTATTTTTATTTTAAATAATATTACATTTTCCAAAACACAGTTTTTGGTAATTTAATAAGATTCATCTGTATGTGTATGGGTACATTGAAATGCATACCCATTTTACCCAACTAAAATATGGCATTTTAGTTCCTAGTAAACTTGTTGTTTTGGGCCTCTTCCACTTTATTTGCTATTTTTCATCTAGATGAATCTGTTCCTTTTGAGGAACATATAGTAGCTGGCTCATGTTGGCAGAAGAGCTAAGGAAGATAAATCTTTAGATGCTTTTCAGGTTGTAGAAGAGCAAGGTAATAAGAATGTCTCCATTGGGTCTGAGAAATAGATAAATTATGATTTTGTTCTCAAGGAATTTCTCTTTTTCCACATTGTGTTTTTATAATTAATTTTGATTAAAAGCAAAATTCCTATCAGTTTTATGAAAATACTCTATGGTTTATTTTTATTTTAAATCATATTACATTTAAATAATATTACAATGATATAAATGATATAATATTATTTTAAATAATATTACATGCATGTGTATGTATGTACACACTGATTTTGAATGGCAAATTATCTTTATTTTCACCCTGCCTCAATAATACTCAACCACCCATATTCTAGATATTTTATATCAGTCTAACTACAAATGATGTGTGGCTTTACATCATGGGTGAGGAAGACTAATTGTTATTGTTGGGTATATAAATCAATGTTAAAATTTAATTTCAGAAATTGTACTGATTGTGGTAAGCTAATGTGAGAGACAATGGTTAATGGAACTTTTGGATTATGACTGAGTCATTGGAAATTACATAGATGCCAGAATGATAAATGCAGTGGAAATATTTTAAATGTGTAATGATCGAGAATCACTTTTATGTAATTATAAAGCTTGGATCTTCCACAGTTATGAGTTAAATAAATAAAAATCATGTTGCCATTCTTCGCGTGGAATTCTGAAGGCAGGATTAATATTGGTACATTTGAACATTTTAAGTAAATAGTTTTATACTGTTATAGAACACTATGGATGTGCTTCTCAAACATCTGAAAGAAAATGAACACTTTAGATAATTTCTAGAAGCATTTTTTTAAAAAGTTGATCAACAAACACTGTAGATACCTTCATCCACTTACTAGAAAAATTCCTTGTGGTTTGGGAATTTTTTTTTTTAATATGCCAATGATATAAAAAAAAATCCCACTTTTAATTAGGGGATTTCAAGTACAAAGAGAAATTTCTAAGTTTAAAAAGTGGACATTTCAAATTATTAAAATAGCTGATTTATGTATGTGTCATTCTTAATAAAATAAGGAGAATACCCTGCAATCTGTCTGTTTTGCAGTCTAGAATGCTTCACTAACTCTCTCTGTTGCATTGCAGTATCCTTAATTCTCCATTTTCTTTGCCAAATACCATTAATAGGAAATTATAAATAGTATGGACTTCTAATGCCCAAAGAAACATAATTAGGCATTTGACAAAAGTAGACTGAAAAGCAAATGTTTACTTCAATGCTATTTTCCCAACCCTAGTTTATAATTAAATGCATTAATTATTTAAATAATAATTCAAGATTTTTATTTATGTAAAGTTCACTTGAGCATATAATATCCCTAAAGAGAATATTTATTTTATTCTAATAAATAGTGGATTTTATGTATTTTATTCTAATAAATGATGAATTTCATGTCTTTGTTATGACTTGTTAGAATATTTAATTGTTTATTCTTTGACAAATTATTTATCTATACTTTTTAAGTTGAAAAGTCATTTTTTTAATTTGATTTTCAAAAGAGAGAAAATAGAAAGAATGATAAATGATATTTTTTTATTTCAAAATAATTTGTCTTCCTGAAATATTCACATAAGCATATTTCTAGTGGAACAAAAAATTGCCATTGATTTATCTATCTATAATTTAGTTAGAATTATTAAACAAATTATTTTAGGTCCAGATTATTGCTTAAACTCAGAAACTCTTTATTACCTCTAGGTCCAACAAACCACTGGAGAAGAATTACTTTTGGAAAAAAAACAACAAAACTTTGTGGGTTCTAAGAATAGAGTGAAAATTGAAGGAAGTGTCTTTTTTTAAGAAATAGGAATTAGCAAAGAGTGTTGGTGTGCTACTATTCTCTTAAAATCTAATATTATACATAATTTTGAAATGACAGAAGATAACTATACTTCTTTTATAGCTTCGTGTATCAAATAAAAAGTTTTCAGCAAGAAACATGATTTTCATTTGTCTTTAATAGTTTTTCTGCAAACTTACTTTAATTTGCACGTTTTACTTATTGTTCAATATTCAGAATAGACTGAATGTTTCTACTTCTGTTCAAATTTAGCTATCCCATTTTTGTTTGCTATGAAGTTTTATAGGATAAGGATACTTTATAACCCAGTGCTAACACAGTTTTTTTTTGTAAATATGTATTAGCTAACATTATATTCTTTTTTGAAATTCTTCTATTTGCATTAGAAAAATTCAATGGTTCGGTGTCAACATTTTTCCACTAAGACACATTTAATTTACAGTTTGATTTTGAGATCAAGACACCTTTTAAGGACTCAGTAAAAAATAAAGTATCTATATTTCTTCTTTCTCAGGATTGACAGGCAATAAAGAAAGCAAAAGACTGCTGTGCTTATGAATCAGTGTTTAATTGAAAGAATTACACATTACATGATCATAATACTCATTCCTTTTTCATAAGATTGTTGAGAGGATAAAATTAATAAAACTATTTGAGCAGTGCGTGCCACATAATAAATACCCAATAAATGGCAGCAATTACTGTTCTGTTTTTCATATCATCTGTTCTTTTTGTCTTTTCTTCTCTTAGAGATAGTTTGAGTCTCATGTTGTTGGTATATTTTACTATCTACACAGACTAGGTACCTAAGACCTAGCCTGATTCTAAATTGGTTCTGAGGTGACATTTCAAATAGGACAATAAAATCTATTTAAAATCCATAATTGAATCTTGAAATTCCTTAATTTCAAATTTTATGTTACAGATGAGATTTAAAAAATTACTTCTTTTACTTAAAATTTTGTTTATAGAGAGCAAGGCCTGTGGGTATTAAAGCTATTTTTCACATTTTTTAACGTGTTCTGGGAGATTTTCAAATTAGATTTAGAATATCTCTTCCATGCTTTTATACCATTAGCATTTCAAGCAACTATCCAAAAGAAACCAATTGATTAAGCAGAACTAAGTGTATTAGAGCTGCTTCAGTAAGAAAGAATACATTATTAGTAGTATCTCAAATGAGGGGGAAATTTGAATAGAAATGCACACTAGTTAATGTTGTTCCCTTTCTTTTGGAAATGTTTGATTGATTATAAAAATTAGATATTTATAGACTATGTACATAGGGACAGAACAATATTTCTAAAGAGAAGCAGAAAAAAAAGAGAGGGGAAAGAAAAGTAACAGGGATCTAGCTTACAGCGTGTATGACATCATCACTGTGGAGGATAAAAGAAATGTTAGATATAGGAAATAAATACATTACACCCCCACACACAAACACATACACGGCGCCACACAAAAGAATGTTTACAATAAGTTAAAAAATAATTTTAAGCGTAGTGAAAAAAATTCAACAGTCATGTTCATGACAAAGTTCTCCAAAATGAACTCAGCAGTTTTAGATTGTACTGGGTGGAATTATGCCTGTTAGAAACATAGACACAGGAGTTAAAATATAAATTGAATAAAGAAGATGTGGTACATATTACTATGGAATACTACTCAGCTATTAGAAAAAATGAAATCCTGCCACTTGCAAAAGCATGAATGGACCTTGAGAATATTATACTAAACACAATATGTCATTCAGAAAAATAAGCACCATATGATTTTAGTCACACGTGTGACATAAAACTGAAATGCATAGACCCAGACAACAGTATGGTGCTTACCAGGGAGAAAGGAGGAGTGTGGGGATAGTTCAGGGTACAGGTGACCAAATATATGGTGACAGAAGATGAGTAGACTTTGATGGGCACAAAATGCAATATACAGATCATGTATTATAAAAATGTATGCTTAACGCCTATATGATCTTATTAACCAGTGTCACTCCAATATATTTAATAAAAACAAAAAATACAAAGAATATAAAGTAATGTGGAAGTAGAGGATAAAATAGATTAAGAAGACCATGATAAAATTTTGTTTGGGTGACCTCCTATCTTAAGAGCCTTTACAACAGCCTGGTGAAGGCTAAGGGAGGGAGAGATAAAGGTAGGTAGAAGTGGGCGAGGATGGGGGGATGGGGAGGAAAGGGGATCACCTGCAATTACATCATTAAATTTTTGAATTAAAAAGGAACCTATTTTAAGCTCAGGTGGGGGAGGTTTTACAACCCCCCAATTCCAATCAAAATGAAACTAAGTAGAATCAACAAAAACAAGTCTGTGGAGAGTCCTTATAAAGGTTTTTTAAAGACGATGTGAGGTAAAGGTTTGTCTCAAGGAATTAGTGTAACAAAAACATCTGAACTCATGAGTGATTGAAGTTAGACTTCCTCTTATTGACTCACAAGGGGGCGTCATGAAAACAGACCAACACTAATGTTGCAAAGAAAAGAACAAGTGTTTTTTTCACCTAGGGTAAGTATTTACAAATTTGATTAGAGTTAATAATAAAACATTCTCATTCCCAGGAGGCAGAAACTGCATTTGCATTTGGGAGATTAACAAAAAGAACTTCAAGGTTAGACCCAATGCAGGGCTTACCTGTTGCAGGGCTTACCTGTGTGAGATCCTCCTGGATGGGAGACTTCCATACCCTCAGAAGGACTTCTTTCATGGACAATAGTCTAAGTCATTTTGAATAGGGGTTTTGATGGAATCTAATATATGTCCATCATTTTTTACTATTAACCTCACAAAAGGCCACACACACACACACACACACACACACAAAAGAAAACCTATTGACCAAGCAAAACTAAGTTTGTTAGACCTACTGGAATACAAACAGAAAAACAAATAAAAAACAACAAACAAACACTACATTGACAAATTTTTAGTAGGTCTTTAAATTGAGAAATTAAGGGAAATTATTTGAAGGATACTAAGGTCCAGGCAGGATGAATTAAAGACAAGTCTTGTAAGGTAGGTAATAAGTAGAGATTAGGCAGAGTTTATAGCACTATAGTTTTGCATTGATATGCACAGCTAGTAAAATGAATGAAGATTCTGAATTCTGAGTCATGAAACACAACATATTTTCCTAGTTTATGATTTTTTTCTAAAAAATTTTATATAAAATAAGATGTTTAATTTTAAAGTGGATTTTACAAAGAGATAAGGACTAAACAGGATTAAAGGAGAAGGATTTTGACTTTCTAATCGACATAGATTTAGACATTGGTTTTCATAAGGAACATATATTGTTTTTAGAATCAGTTAACCTTTAAAGGTGTTTTCTTTTGAAAAGAGAAAAATTACGATTTTTATTTCATGGTCTTATATCTTTATATGAAAGCTTTCAGGTTTTAGTCTTATTTTATTTTTTTGCATTGTTGTTTTATTTGTGTATGCAACTGAATATGCAATTATTTCTTGCCCTTTACCTATGACAATGAATATTAAAAAAAATACTACTTTAATTGTTGAATTGATTCAGCCTGCTTTCATCAGAGAAGTATTTATTCATATATCAGTGAGAAGACCACTAAAGACTCCTTTGTTAATTTCATATAGAAGCCAATTTCCACATAAAAAAATACAAAGTACAAACAAAAATAAACATTTTATTATGTTGATACCCATAATTTAATAAAATACTTTCCTTTTTGTTTAGATTTATATTTTCATGTGATATAAAAATCACCAAGTAAATGCTCAAATATTGGCTTTTCTAACATTAAAATCCTGAAAACCTGTAAGTAGCAGCAGCAGCAATGCAATCCTTCTCTTTTCTGGTGAACTTACTGGCCTCCTTCTCTTTGTTGGAAATAGATCCTCAAATCTCTTTGCATCCTTTGGTCATCCCTCTATTGAGGACAATTATTTCACAGTTTGTCTTTTTTTTCTTTGCATACTGTCCTCAAACTTACTTTGAGGTGGTTCTTTGGACATCAATTCTCAGTCAACCCAATGGAATAGGAGCAACCCAGACTGATTTAATTGCTGTCATTCAGTTACATGAAGGACCCACTCAGTCCCTTATCAGTGGTCACCACATTGCTACCTAGAATGTAATCTAAAACCTTCAAATAAAGTTCCTATTAACAGGGGAAAAAATGCATTTATGATCTTTTAGCTCCTAACAATCATTGTGGTGTCAAAATATTAGGTAAACACACCCTAACTGGTTTGCTTCAGTGGATAGTGTCAGCCTGTAAACTGAAGGGTCCTGGGTTGCAGGCTCAAAACCTAGTAATGGGGTGTGCAGGAGAGTTGATCAATGATTCTGCTGGTTGGAGCGTCTGCCCCCTGGTGGTCGGTCAATGCATGTCATAGTGAGCAGTTGAGTGGCTTTAAAAGAAAAAAAAAACAAAGGCCCTGTCTCTTTATCATAAAAAATTGAATTAATACTTGGTGAGTGCTTATTATTGTAAGCACTGTACTTGTATTCACTCATTTAATTATCATAACACACTTTTGACTTGTACTACTTGTTCACCACCCAAGTCAAGTCTCTTTTCATCACCATTTATCCTCTCTTTAACCTCTTCTCTCTCTCTCCCAGTACTTTTTCCCTCTGACAATAACAATACTGTTCTTGGTACATTAGTTGTTTTTTGCTTAATTCCTTCATCTTTCTCACCAGCCTCCCAACTCCCTCTGCTCTGACAAGCTGCCACTCTGTTCTCTGCATCTATGACTTAGTCCTCTTAATTAGGTCCTGCTCACCATTGCATAGTTAACTTCTCAACCATCCCTCTCCTCTAACCTATTGCATCTATGTGTGGGGGGGGGGAGGGAGGAGGGGGTCTTATCTTTCTCTGATTGAAGACAACATACTATAAAGGGAAACAATGTCAGCAATACAGAAAGTCAAAATAGTTCTCTATGCAGATATCACTGATCTGATGTCTATCTGATCGACTGTATTTCTTAAACCAAATCAGTGACAATATGTGAATCCTTACATTAGGATGGCCTTTATTTCTTTTTTTGTAAACTAAGAGAAACAGAATCAGACAATATTCTGCATAGGAAAATTCATAATATACTTCTTGTTTTTCCACTTCTACATAGCATCAGTGGTAGACAATCACAAATAGGGCCCAGAGGAATATCCCAAAAACAGTTGAGATAAAATATCAGGCCTCTTTGAATTTATATTCTAATTTGTAAGTACTTTAAAAATGCTAGATTAAAAATGAGTAAATTGATGATATTTAGCAATTTTAACTCATCTGCCTACTTAAAACTGATACCAAATCTTGAGTGTTGTTAGATAAAAATTAATTAATCTACAGATTTACTTAATATTCTAGACGTCTAGAATTTTAGAAGTTAAGCACATTTGTTAAAAAATGTGAAATCAATTTGAAAATGTTGTGCATGTTGTATATAACCTGTTGGTCACCTTTTACAAAAAAAAAAAAAAAAGGAAAAATAGTTCGTCTCTTTATTGCCTCCAGTTGTAGCCTATAAAGATGTTGTTGATTTCTCCTCTAACAAGTTACATTTAATAATGCATTAGTCTAGTTTACTTCTGGAAGTAAAGGTCACAAAGAATATTGAAAATAAGTAGTACCAAGTACAAAAATGTCAAAAGTATACAGAGGTCAACAGCATCAGGGAAAATAAATAGTCTTCTAGCTTTGTCTTGAAAAATTTATTACTAATCTTAGTGAATGGCTTTTGATGGAATAAAAGTAGTGATAGCCATATTGAAAATAGTTCAAGAGCTGGAAACAAGGAAATGAATGTGAGAAGCATATTTAAGAAGCTGGTAAGTGGAAAGATTTTAAAAGGAAGCTGAAGAAACATAGTAACTTCAGTTTTCATTCATGTAGAATTCATGCAATGTGAGGTCAGAGGAAACTGTAAATGATGTAGGTATTAAGAGAGTCAATGGCTTCAATAGGAGCATAAAATTAGTTGTAAGAACTTTATATATGTGTTGCAGACAAGGACTTCTGTGGCATAACAATTCATTACATTTTTTCCTAAATGAGAAATGACTTTAAATTAAGAAGTAGAATAAGACAGTAAGCTTGTTAGATGGCATGTATTTTCAAGCTCTTAATACAAATTCTGTCCTTTGCTTAGCAGTGTGATATTGAGCAAGTTTTATAAGACATGCTGTTTTCCGGAGTGGCTACACCAATTTACAATCCTACCAGTAGTGCATAAGGACTCCCTTTTTTTCCCACATACTTGTTACCATGTGTTGTTTTTTGCCCAATATTGATGTTTTTATTTTTTTATTTAAAACATATTTTTATTGATTTCAGAGAGGAAGAGAAAGGGAGAGAAGAGATAGAAACATCAATGATGAGAGAAAATCATTGATTGGCTACCTCCTGCATGCCCCCGCTAGAGGTCAAGCCCTTAACCTGGGCATGTACCCTGACCAGGAATCAAACTGTGACCTCCTGGTTCATAGATTGATACTCAAACACTGAGTAATACTGGCTGGGCCAATATGGATGTTTTTAATGCTATCATTATCCACTTATATAAAAGCCTAATATGCAAAATGTCCCCTCAGGAGTTCAACTAGGAGACCCGGAGTTCTGTGCTGACCACCAGGGGGCAGTGCAAAATGAAGGAAGGCCCCAGCAGGCAGCCGAAAGGCCCCATTCAGCCCTGATAGCTGGCCAGGCTGAGGGACCTTGCCCATGAATGAATTTTGTGCACTGAGCCTCTATTTTATTATAGTTATTATGACCTTACATTAATAAAAGACAGTGGACTATCTCCTGAGTATAACCAAATGTTGCCAATTCAAGGAAAAAAATCCTGGGGAATCACCCTTGCAAAAATAGTGCTTGATACATAGTTCTACTATGCTATTTTGTATATCACATTGTACTGTGAGTCCTTTTGTGTGTTTTTCCACTCATCTGTCATATAGACTGAGTTCCTAGAGAGCACACAGTCTTATTCAGTCATCACCCGTAAAACTTTGTACCATTCCTGTATAGTAAGTACCGAGTAAATAATAAATGTCTGTTGAGTAAAATCGTGTGCCTTTTTAGGTTCAGTAGAATTAGGCTTAGAACATATGTGCTAGTTCTTTCCTTTAAAAAAAATATATTTTTATTGATTTTAGAGAGAGAGAGGAAGGGATAGGGAGAGTTAGATGAAAACATCAAGAGAGAGAAACATCAACCTGGATTGGCTGCCTCCTGCATGCTCCCTGCTGGGGATGGAACCTGCAACCCAGGCAAAGGCCCTGACCTGGAATCGAACCAGTGACCGCTTGGTACATGGGTTGATGCTCAACCCCTGAGCCACACCGGCCAGGCTAGATTTTTTCCATATAGGTAATTCATTCTTTTTGTCTTTTTTTTTTGTATTTAATGAACATATTTTGGTTTTGTTTATAATTAAATATTGAAGTAGAGTGAATACTTATATTAATTTTAGTTATTTCCAGTATATCTTACTTAAAGAAATAGATGCTCATAACAGTTCATCACATTTTAGTTGAATTTGAGGGATAAAAATTTAAAATGGTGAGACATAGAAATAAAGCTTTGATTGTGGAAAAATATAATGTAGTTGATTTTTTTTAATTTGACAAGTTTTATAATTTCAAAGCTGTTGATCCGTGTGAATTTTAAAGTGTGTTTATGGACTTTTATGATGGGGCTTATTCACTGGAAAAATTTCCCATTATCCTTCATCAAGCTTAAATTATGCGAGGTCTTCAGGACTCATCGGCATCTGAAATGACCCTCCTGAACTGACATTTCCTTTTGAACAAACAGTGCTGATTCAGGTTCAGAGTAGATTAACTGATTGCCCATGGTTAACCTGTGCATGGAAATGCACCATATAGATTTTGAAATGGCATAGTTAAATGGTGTCTAAACTAATCTGTGATGATTAGGCATGGATTAAAATGACACATGAAGTTCATTAGAATTAGCATGTAGGAAGTGGTCATGAAGCAATAAAATTATGGACAAAACAGGTGTGTTTTTTTTCTAATCCCCACTAATAAGATACAAGCTGAAAAATAAGGGGAGAATTTTAGTTTTAATAATAAAACCAAGATTTTATATATATATATATATATATATATATATATATATATATATATATATATAATTTTAGGAAGCCATAATTTGTAGATTTTTTTAACTGACAAAACAGGAGGAATAACTCTTCTTTTTCAACCTGCCAGCGATGCCAGTGTGAGTTAATGTCCTAACATCGTGAGGTAGTCTGTAATAAAAAAACATTAAACCAACTGGGCCCTTTTCCCAGAAAATCACTGAAGCAAGAAATTCATGCATCAGGAGAAAAGAAAAGAGAAAGTGAGAAAAAAAAGAAGACACTAAAATAAAATTTTTTAAAAAGGGAAGAAAACTCGATGGCCAAATTTAATGGGATAAGTAGAAACGCTGGGTGTTTTATAGGCAGTCACATAAAATTGCCCTTCCAACTTGGGAAGGACTACACTCAAAGCATAAAGCACAGTTTTCGGTTATCAGAGGGAAATTGAAGTATAATTTATTTCATGAAACTGCATGGGAATAATTTTATGGCTTTGTTTTTTCATCCTAAATGTTGTTTGAAAAGTTATGTTCTGGGGATATCTGAGGTAGGTATCCCTATCATCCACCTATTTTTCAAAGCCATTTTGTGGTTAAGCGTGTGCCTATAATTTACTAACGGACAGTTCTGAACAAATTGAGGGTGAGTCCAGTTCTTTATTGGGGTCTACTTAGTCAGTGTTTCCTAAGACCCTGACCCTGGACTTTGGCCTTTCCTCTTTTCCCTGGCTGCTCTCATCCTCTGGTGGCTGTAACTGACTACCTGTTGATGGTGCCCGAGTCTCTCTCTCTCTAGTCCAGGTCTCTCCTAGGCCATTGTGTCTATTCACACTGCTCCTTAAATATTCCTTAACTTTTAAACATATGTCCAAAGACAATGAATTTATCATTATCATTGTTTTCCCCTCCCCCATAAACCAGTTCCTTCTGCTCTGTTTTTTTTTAATTACAATTAATGATATGACTTCTTATGAGTCATTCATTCCAGAAAGCATAGAATCAATATTTCTTCTTTCCCCCTCATGTTCCACACCCTCAATGTCATTGCACAGTCTCCACTCTACTTCAGATTTATCTCCCCGTTCCATGTCTCCTGTCTACCCTGTTTCCAATGAGTACATTTGGATGTTCATCACCTCTCAAGAGAAATATTGTAATGACCTCCAAACTGGTTCTCCAGCTTCTCCATTCTGTCCTCCGCACTGTTTACTGAATATAGTTATGGGAATTCCTCTATAAAGCATGCTGCTGTCTTCCTGCTGCACAAAGATAGGGGCTAACCTTCTTAGCACATCAACCAAGACGTCAGCAAATAGGTCTTAAATCACCGTTTTAGAAATATCCAAGTTTCCTCATTTTTTCTCTCCAGCGAAAATATAATGAGGGGACTGTATTTTTTAAGACCCAATACAAAAGGCATTTTCTTCAATGGAATGAATGCTCTTTTTTTGTCACATATTTGGAATTTTTCTTACTAGTATTATAGAAATAATTATATTTTTATAGTAATTGGCCAATATGAGTCAGGTCTGCTAAATCCAGAGCTTCTCTAGCATAGATTTTTTCCTTTTACATCTTTGCAACCTGCAGAACTTGATTCAAGTGTCTAGAACACAGGAGCTACTTAAAAACATTTGCTGGTAGAATGAATGCAGGATGTTTTAGGAGGTTCTGTGTTGAAAAGGTTGCTTTCTTGAGGTTTGAAGGATTCACCACTAGATGTCACTACCACATTTCCAACATCAGTTTAGGAGTCAAAAACTAATCTTTACTGAGTACCTACTGTGTGCCAGTACCTGTTTAATAATTCTGCAAAATAGGGATTATTACCACAAGTCCACCTTGAAGACATCCTTACACTGATGAATAGGTCATACAGCTAGAATGATTTAGAGGTGAGATTTAAATCTACATATGCTTGCCATCAAATCTGTAGTTTTCCTGCATTGGCAGCTACTTCTATTTCTTTTCTTATGATGAATCTCTGAAATCTAAATTATAAGTGCTAAATGCTACCTTTTTAAAAACAAATTAAATATTTATTGACAAAATATGCTATTATTGTGCTAGACACTCTTTAAGACCTTTGGAGTTAAAAGTCAGTGACTTTGTTTCTCTATTACACTTTTCCTGAATATAAAACTATCATTCAGTAAAATCTTTTTAGTTAGACATAAGAATATGGGTTTTGAACAGTATTGGTTTGATTTATACCAAGTACTAGTATTTATTTCAGTTGACATTTGAGAATTTATGTCTACTGTTTAATAGTGATACATTTAATAACTTGGACAGCACACATGAATAAAAGATAGTCCCTACCTTCAAAGAGCTTATAAACCTATAATGTATCCTTGATTCAAAGTCAGGAACATCATTATATTCTTACCGTGGGGTGTATTTAATATGAGAACCTAGAGATAGGAAACACTTTGATAATGTGACTTCATCTATTCTTGGATCTCAGGTACTTAGAAGTACGTCTCTAAGTAGCTGAAAGCTTACTAGTTCCTGACTGCTTACTCTAGACGTTAACATATATATTTCAGAGAGAAAGGGAGAGGGATAGAGAGAAAGAAACATCAACGATGAGAGAGAATCATTGATTGGCTGCTTCCTGTATGCCCTTTTCTGGGGATCAAGCCTGCAATCCAGGCATGTGCCCTTGACCCCAATCGAACCCAGGACCCGTCAGTCCACAGGCTGACGTTCTATCCTTTGAGCCAAACAGCCAGGGCACCTAATATTTTTAGATACAACTCTGCCTTTAGAGTGTCAAATAAGATCCAGAGTTTGATGAAATATGTACAGGGGTGGGCAAAAGTATGTTTACAGTTTTCCATATGGAAAAAAACAAACAAACATGCAGGTCATTACAATAGCTTTACTAACTCAAAGGAATGTCACAATGGCACAGTAGATTTATAGGAACTCCCGTATTTGTAGGAATTCCAGTTCGAGAACAGGATAAAACACAGAAAAACCCTAGAGAAATGCTCTGTGTATACATGCCTTCGCCTCTTTAACTTTTTACTTTGGACTGGCACAAGGTACACACTCAAATAATTATTTATTGGTATGTTGAATGCATGAATCAAGACAATTAGAGGAAGATTTGATGATCACTTAGCAGTTTCCTTCTGCTCCCCTGCGCATCCCTGGCATTTTGCCCTGAGAAAACACAGTGGGAGCTCCAGGAACCCACAGTGCTTCGGTCGCGCACCCTGACTGAGTATGAGGTGGACAGGGCAGCTTGGCAATAAGAGAACGTGGCCTATGGACCCGGGGAACAAATCCCAGCTAAGTCACGTACTAGCTCTTTTAACAACAGCAACAGAGCCTAAGAAACTGTGCTTCAGTTTTCTCATCTTGAAAATGGGGGATAATGGCATCTACCTCCTAAGGTTATTGTGAAGAGTAAGTGATCTTGAATAGGTAAGGCCAGTAGAACAATATATAGCTTTTTATAAAGGTTTAGAAGTTTCTGTTGTTGCTGTTGCTGATGATGATTTGTTATTGTTGAAGAAAATTGAACGTTTTAAAGTTAGAAACAAACTACCCAATAGGTTTTCTGTTTTTTTCCTCAAGTGATCATCAAAAGGCAGGGTTCCATTTTGTTTCAATTTGCATAAAAATTAGATTTACTCAGTGGGAGTTTTGAGAAGGCATTTTTGTTTATTCATTTGTTTGTTTTGTGTTAATAATTCTAAAGGGGAAAAAAAAGAGTTGAAAGTGATTTTACCTAAACATAAATGAGAATTAGATTAACAATTTAAATAGTTCATTATATGTAATTAGCTATTTCAATATAATCAACTTTTTATATTTGCTTGTTTTAAAGGAACATATGAATACAAAGCCTACTTGTGAGTTTGTCAATGAATCCTACCTAAAAAAAATGGTGACAGAAGGAGAATAGATTTTCAGTGGTGAACACATAATACAATATACAGTTGATATAGAATTGTACACTTGAGACCTATATAATTTTATTAACCAATGTAACCCAAATAAATTCAATAAGAATATTAAAAAGAAAAAGAAACCTTTTGCCATCGGATCTTGAGCTATAAAAAGGCACTATTTGATGGCAGAATCTTCTAATTGCATGTAAAAAAACCTTTTAGTACTAAGCAGACAGATTGATAAAAATAAGGTAGCATTCATTTCTGCCACATACATTTATTTATTTAAATTTTGGTTCCCTATAAATGACCCTTAGCAGGACTAGAAAAACACTTGGAAATTGTGAATATGATCATTGAATGTGAAAGCTTTCAGAGGCTTCATAGTGTGACGCCTAAACCAGTTAACCTGGATTCAAATCTGTATTTAACCTCTTCTTAGCTCTTGAATTGGCCTCAAGCCAGTAAACTTCTCGTTGGGTCAGACTCCTTGTCTAGTTCCCACCGTAGGGTTACTGCAGATTACAAAGCTTATATTAATAAGGATAGTACCTGATGCAAAGTAAGTGTGATTTAAGTGCTTAAGTAAATACATAGAAGTGCTTCATTGCATATTCATTTCAGTGGAGTTGAAAAAATGAGACCAAAACTATCTTTTAAAGATTTATTAGTGGTTCATCAGGTGTTTCATATAGTGTTTCAAAGTCAAAGCTCTGGAAGTTACCTCACTGTGGTAACTTTGTTTGTAAGGAGGAATTTTATGTAGTCCCAATCAACCAACACTATAAAGAAGAACAGAAGGATCAGTTTTGTGATGTTAACCACACTTAAAAAAATCCTGGCTTTGCTACTCATCAGTTATATGGCCTTAGTAAACTTACTTATTTTCTTTAAAACTTATTTTCTTGTTTTAGTTCAATAGTAAGAACAGAAAAAGATTATTTGTAGTTTCTCCATATTTAACAAAATTCAAAGACTTCTGTATGATCCAAGTGATTAAATCTTGCCATCTTTGATATTTCAAAATATAAGCCACAAATCTATTATAAAATTGTATGCTTGTATGTATTATAAATTTATATATTAAACAATTTTATTACATATTATATAATGTATATGTAATAAATATTTGCTTTTCTTATTGCTATCTCCAAGATTCAATATTTTCTTCAAATCATTAATATTCTGCTAGGCAGAGATGCTTGCAATTACATGTATCGATACTCTAAAAATAAAAGTTCACATTTTAGAAAATGCTAATTAGTGAAATATCTGTTTTTCTTCTCCTTTGTAGTAATCTGTTTAGGGAAGTAGTAACAACTGGAGTTATAGGTGCTAATCTTAGTTCCTTTTAGACTAGATTACTTCATAGGAAACTAACACACTGAATGGAAAATAAACTTTTATGGGTAAACACCTTTTCTTACATCGCGAAAGAATGCCTTCTGTTTATAGGAACAACAGCTTCATTTGTAATTATGCTTCAGTGTTCTTTTTGTCTGCTTTGCATAATATCTAACTTGCAACTTTCTTGTGCTATAAGTATAGACTGTCATTTTGAAGATGAGTACTTTGATCAACTCTTTCCAATAGCTTGTTCTTTTATAGAAGTTGTTTTCTGTAGTGAAATTTAAGTAAATTGTTTAAATTTAGAAACCTTGATACTATAGCCTCATTTCCTCCGCAGGCAGTCTAGGTAAGAAAAATATGCTTTAGGATTCTCAGTGAAGGTGCCAGCCAGTGTTTAAAAGATAACTTAAATTTCCTTATTTAAAAGATATGAGAAGTGAGTTAGTGAAGTTGTAATCTGCAGTTTTGATATGCATGTATAAAAGGGGGCAGATGTTCTTTTCTGCTAACTCATTTCCATAATACATTTACCCTGTATTCAGAGATGAATATGCTTACTTTTAAGTCTTGGCAACAGGTCTCAGGAAAACATTGCTTAAGCTCCATTGGTGCACAAAGGAGAGGATTAGTCATTTAAACTGTATTGTTGTTCTCTCAACCTTTTCTTAGCCTCTCCCCTCTTAAACTCTTTCATGGATTTATAGTATCAAGTCTAAAATGAACTATCATTTTAATGTATTTTCAGACAGTCAAACTTATCCTCACATATGAATACAAACTTATCCTCACATATGAATACTGGTCATAACATATATGGCCAGTATCACATCCCTGAGAATATTCCTAGATCACCTTTTAACATTCATCTTCACTCATATTTATAGAATTTATATAGCCTCTACATATATTTTTGATATGATAAAAGAGGATAAAATAATTGTTTGTTAACAGATTCAAAATATGATTTCTATAATCAAAATAAAAGGTTAGCCCTGGCTGATGTGGCTCAGTTGGTTGGAGTATTGACCAGTACACCAAAGGGAGGTGGGCTGGATTCCTGGTCAGGACACATTCCCAGGTTTCTGGTTCAATCCCAGTTGAAGTGCATGTGGGAGGCAACCTATTTATGTTTCTCTCTCACATTGATGACTCTCTCTTTCTCTCTTCATTTATTTCTCCAAAAATTAATAAAAGCAGTATAACTATTTAAAAATAAATAAACAGGGCTGAGGGGACTGGTCACCGCCATCTTGTGGTTATGAGCACCACCAACTTTGTGATAGAGTCACGGATAATTTGCATATTACCCTTTTATTAAATAGGACATGTTGAAATCAGCGGACATTATTTGCATTATTTAATAATTTGCATAATAATTTTGATATTACCGTATTTGCCGGCATATAAGACGATTTTTGGCCCTGAAAAATACATATTTGCCGGCGTATAAGACGACTGGGCGTATAAGACGACCCCCTAACATTTCCGCTAAAAATACAGAGTTTGTTATATATTCGCCGTATAAGACTACCCCCCACTTGGAGGCATATTTTTCAGGGCCAAAAAATCGTCTTATACGCCGGCAAATATGGTATATTGAAGGATCAATGATCAGTTTTCATCCATTAATTCAATATTATTAAATTTTTCCTATAATCAAAGAACTGTGTTAGAATTAAATAAACTATTGAACATGACAGTTGGCCACAATAAAGTATAGTTGGAACGAATTTTTGTTCATGGAGGTAATTACATGAGTCAGGCTTCAGAGAGAGATAGTTTCACTATGTAATTTTCTATTTCAACATATATCAACATGGTGATGATGAAAATATTAAGACAGTGGGGGTGGAGTTAACATGAAGGATGATTTGACCCATATTAGAGACGTGTCCATTGTTACTTAAAGAAAGAAACAAGGATGAATGCAAGGTTGTAGGTCTGATAGAACTATGTGATTAATAAAAGAAAGCTCAGAGGAACACTTAACTGTAGGATGATAGTTTAGTTTTAAACTTTTCTTCCAAATGAAGGAATATCTGTGAAATTCTCACTGGTTAATTGATGGTAGGAATTTTTCAGGAGACAGAACAACTTGAGAAAATTCATCATCACACAGGGGGTGGTTTAATCCAGGAGGTAAATTGAGATCATCAGGGTGTAGCAAACAATACTAGAACATTATAGATGATGCCTTGACTATATTTAAATGTGTTGGATGATCAGGAAGAGAAATCTGAGATGGCAATAGGAAAATAACCAGAGACAAAGAAAATAAAACCAGAAAAGTATAGCAAGTAGGAGAAACATTTCAAGAGGAAATAGAGTACCTCACAAATGTCTGTTCTTCATTTTGTATTTTTTAAAATTTATCTTTATTGTTTTAAGTATTACAGATGCCCCCTATTATTTCCCCATTAGCTCCCTTCACCCCACACCTGTATCCACTCCCAGGTCTACTGCACTATAGTCTGTATCCATAGATTATGCATATCATATCTAAGAAAGATAGAATATGCAAATTGACCATCACACCACACCAAATATGGTGGCACCCACAGCCCAATAAGGAGGGAATATGCAAATTGATGCAACAAAGATGGCGGTAGCTGGACTAAGATGCTTGTGTCCTCACCATGGAGACAACATAGGCATTCCACCCCACCCCAGCCACTCTGGGGCTCTGGGCAGTGTGTGTGGGGGGGGGGGCGGGGGCTGCTGTCGAGAGCAGGCAGCTTGAGTGGCCTGGCAGAATGCTTGCTTCATCACCGTGGCAACAGAGGGCCTCTGGGTAGTGGGCACAAAGCAGCCAGGGAGGGATGCTTGCTTCATTGCCATGGCGATGCCCAAGAAACAGAGGGCCTCTGGGGGGCAGGAGAGCCAGCCAAAAGGCCCAAAGAGGACACAGAGGAGAGACGGTGGGCCCGCCTCCCATTGAAGGACCTCAGATCCCTCCTGGGGCCCACACTCACTTCCATCTCCCTCAGAAGCTGCACGGCTCCTGTAGAAGCAGCGCTGCTCCCAGTGGCATACTGTGGTTCCTGCCAGCTCCAATGGAAGCAGTGGGCAGCCTACTGCGTGCAATATCATGCAAGGGGCTACTAGTATTGTATAAGTATTTATCACACCTTTTGTCCTCCTGTAGGGACTTTAAATGCCCCCTTTACCCATGGTTTCCATTGGAGATTTATATTATCATCAAACTAAGTAATGCAAATTGTTCTTGTAACCTTTTTCTTACTTTCACCAATTTGATGATTGGTTTCTTGATGGCAAAATAATAATGAAAAATGACTTTTGTTCCTAGTCTGCATTCCTGAATATTAATAGTACTTCTACTATAGATCAAACAGTTTGTCAAAGTTCTGACACCTCCAATGGTAGACAGAGCCGACCATTAAGGATCTACTTGCTGTGTCAGCTGAATAAGTTGTTAGCTAAGAGGGAAAATGTTCTATATTTTCTCCCTTTTATAATAGAAGAGCATGGCTATTAATTAGTTTTATCATTTTAGAGACAGGTGACATAGCATATGAATAAAGTGAAAATATTTCACTTGGATTATGTACTATGTCGCCATTAATTAAATGAAATCTTTCCTGGTTTTCATTATACATATTAATATTATTATCTAATCATAAATATGGATTGTGACCTAAAATATATATGCTTATTTTCTAACTTTTAGATGAATTTATACCAAGAAATATTTTTATATAATCCTTTAAAAAAGAAAGTACTTTAAAAACTAGTTACTTTATGCTGGCAGTGTAATTGCTTTCAATTATTGAGAAAATTTTGGTAATTATACCAATTTACTTTTTCAAAGATAGGTTAACTGCCTTCTTCTTCAAAACCATCACTTGAATTAGATAGGTTTTAAAAATATTTTTTAAATGTGTTTTTATTGATTTCAGAGAGGAAGGGAGAGAGAAACATTCATGAAGAGAAAGAATTATTGATCAGTTGCCTCCTGCACTGGGGTTCTAGCCTGCAACCCAGTCATATGCCCTGTCTAGGATTTGAACCATGACTTCCAAATTCATAAGTCAACCCTCAACCACTGAGCTATGCCTGCAAAAGGATCAGCTAGGCTTAAGAAATTATTTAACTTTCTGGGCAAAGTAAATTCTTTCAAAAAAGAAACTATGTGTGTGGTTCGTTGCTAGTCATTAGAGTAGCATCCAAGAGTTTCAAAAGTTAATAAGTAAATAAGCAAACATGCTTTTACTTTTACTTTTTGCATTTTAAATTGTAGCATAACCCACAGGTATTTTTTAATATTTTTTTAGCCTGTTTTTGCATAGAATGCAGACTTAAAACATACATTTTATTTACATTTAACATGATAAAAGCAGATATATTTGAAATGTAAACATGTTCCCAAACATACTTTTAGTTAATACAAAATTATATGTATAATTGTTTGTTTTTAATATTTAATTAAAGCGATTATAAAAAATACTCTACTTTTCTTCTTGGCTTTTAAATTGGATTTCTGTTCCCCCCCGTTTTTTTTTTTTTTTTGATCACTCATATAAATATGGATTACTTTCTATTCAAAATTATTAGAAAGCCATTTTGTGCCGAAACTGGTTTGGCTCAATGGATAGAACGTTGGCCTGCGGACTGAAAGTCCCAGGTTCAATTCCGGTCAAGGGCATGTACCTTGGTTGAGAGTACCTCCCCAGTAGGGGGTGTGCAGGAGGCAGCTGATTTATGATTCTCTCTCACCGATGTTTCTAACTCTCTCCTTTCCTCTTTGTAAAAAATCAATAACATATATTTTAAAAGAAAAAGGAAAAGAAAAGAAAGCCATTTGGAAAGTAATTAAGACTACCTTACTTACATTAATTTTTATTTGTTTTTACATCCACAAATAAATAATTTCTAATTGTACTATGATTCACTATGTACAGTATGTACAGTATCTATATAAATATGAAGAGCCTGTGGTCTGCACCCTCATGCCTTAATGACCAATCAGCAGGAGGCAGCATGCATGCAGCAAGACAAGCACGGGTTTACAGGGACTTGACTCTGGAGGACTTGACCTGGAGGTGTAGGTGGGTTTCTGGGTCCTGCCTCCTGTGGCAGTGGTGGCTGAGGAGACAGCTCAGTGGAGGCAGTATTCTTTCTGGATCTTGCCTCCCACAGTGTCAGTCAGCAGGGTCTTAACCAGCAGGTACATCGGGGGAGTCCCGTGATGCCGGTCATGGGGCAGGACTTGGGGGAGTTCCATGCAGCATTGGCCCCATGGGGTGGGACTCTGGGACTCAGGGGAGTCATGCGCAACGCTGGTGGGTCCCCAGTCTTGTGTGATTTTGCGTGCTGGGACCCTAGTATGTATATAATATCCATCATTCCAGTCTATTTTACATGTAAAAAATAATTTTGGGCAGAAGATTCTATCTTATTTCAGAGATAGTGAAGAAGATGTCACTTATGTGATTTGGTTATCCCCCCAAATTAATTAAAAATTCTGAATTTCTTTTGTAACATATTAAAAGCACACTTTACTTTGAAACGTGGAGTTGAATTTGGATTCTGAGGGACTAATTTTGATTCAGGAATATATGTGTGTTTTTAAAAGTACAATAATAACAAATGAATCATTATTGGTTAAAATTTAGATCCAAATGTCAATAGTAAGTACTAATGGGTCCCTTGGCAATTTCACTGAATCTTAACCTAATCTCTCTTAACTTTGCTGACTTGTAGATACAGAACTAATTGTTAATCAAACTTAAGATACTTTATCATTACTACTCATTTGTTGACCTTAATAGAAAGTTTGCAATTCATTATTGATGTATAACATACTGTTTAAGCGACCTGACAGGTTTTTTTCTTACTCTTACACATATCTTGATGCACCAGTAATGTCCAATTTGGAAAACAAGATGCAAATAGCAAGCATATTTTCTCTTAGAAATTATTCCAAAAGATTCCTATTTTTTTTAATTATACAACCAAACAAAACAAGGATAATGAGAAAACCTATCAAATATAATCTATGGCAAGTGATAACCACAACCAATCACTATAAATATGGCTCATATTCTTTTGGGAGAGTTTTTGGTCTTCTTATTCCAAAGAGATAATGGTACATTTAATCGATTACCAAGAATGACACAGATAGATAATATTTTTTTCTGTGTGCCTGTTCCTGACTTACTATGTGAGGAAATATATATAAAAAGGATGAAGATTTGACCATACTATCTTCCTCTTCAATAGGCACATAGCTACCAAATACAGGCCAGGTCTGAACATGTGAGAAAACAGATCTCACTCTAAAGACTGTGGTGTTGATTGACATAATAGAATGGATCATTTTACTTTATTAAGGAAGGATGTTTTATTACTTTAAATGATTCATCTAAATGTGAGCAGAAAATTCATGGGATCTGGCAAAATTCTCATACAGACCAGAAGATGTCTACTCCATTGAATAAATATCACAGGACAATAGGATAAAATGACATTGGACCTTTATTATGCTGCAGTCCTGCCGGTTGAATTGTATACTTTTATTAAAACCAAGTCTATTTTATTTCACCTCTTTTACTACATCTGTGCCAGTGAATATACCCATGAATTTTATAAACAAACTAGAGTCCTGGTGCACAAAATTTGTGCACCTAGGGGGGGAGGTCCCTAAGCCTGGATTGTAAGAGGGTTCAGGGGAGGTTCCTCAGCCTGGATTGCGAGAGGGTTCAGGCCAGGCTGAGGGACCCCATGGGCATGATCAGGGCTGGGAAGGGATATGTGGGAGGTTGCCAGCCAGGGAGGTACCACTGGAGGTCTCCTGGGCATGTCTGGCCCATTTTGCCCAGTCCCAATCGGCTGGACCTTAACAGTAAGCTAACCAACCAGTCAGAGCGTCTGCCAGGTGGTGGTAAGTGCACATCATAGCGAGCAGTTGAACAGTCTTAGCATATCATTAGCATATTATGTTTTGAATGGTTGAATGGCTGACTAGATGACCAAAAACTTAGCATATTAGGCTTTTATTATATAGTATTGATTTTCTTTCAGATAGCATAGTTTTTATTAAATATTTCACATTTTATCTCATTATTCCCTTGATAGTGTGATTTGATTCATCAAGCATTTTAACTAAGAAACATATTTCATTGAAGGATTTGCTCATAGTAAAATATACAAAAGAATCGGTAAAATATTTACCAAAATATTTTAATTTTGTGTTGTAATCCAAATGCTTCTCTAGAAATTAGAACTTTGACACGAGGGTAGTCATTTTACTAATAAATAAAGGAAGATATTTAATATAAAACAAGATAGTCACATTGGTATTTAATAAAGTGATTAAGACATTTAAATGTCCCATGTATAGCATGGAATCAGGAAGCCTAGAGTCTGATGCAGTTTGACAGACTAGGCATCCCCTAAATATATATATTTAATTTTATAAATCCTGACTTTGGCTCTGGGCAAGTTGCTTAATCTCTCAATGAATTCTTTTTCTTATCAATAAATGCATTTGTAGGACAGAGGCATTTTTTTTTCTAGAATGACTATACAATATCCCTTGTTCTCGTCTCTTGCAGTTATTGTCATATTAGTTGAAGAGAATAAAAATGCAGGTGTGTTTAAATTTGTCACTTTAACAATTTACAAAAGTAGAATACCTTAGAATGTGCTGTATATCACTAACACAGATTTATGCAAAGGTATTTGTTCCATTAGTCCCGCAAACTATTATTCTACCTTATTGTATTTATGAAATTAAAGTCAGTGTTTTATAGCTAACTTATATAGTGTCAACCTAATTTAATTAATCCCAAAATAGAGTTCTGGCATTGCCTCAATATTTTCTTTTGTCTATTATTTTGTTTATCTAATTATATGCCATTTTAAACAGTTCCTCCTCACACTGAGCAGGACACGCATACAGATTAATTGCAATGATAGAATTGCTTTATATTTCTGTCATCTGTCTTTTCAGGACTCCTATGGATTTCATTGCTGTAATATTTAAAATGTATTATTATAAAATATATAAATATAAAATATATAAATATAAAATATAATATTTATATTACCCTAACGCAAATTAATGCATCTTTTCCTGAGGTACACATAGTATACTAATCGTTAATGCATTTTTCACTCTCTTATTAAACTGTAGTAGAATATTACTATCTTAAAAAATTCATATAATGTCATTAATTCTCTTCATAATGGAGATGCATCCGTAAAACAAAATATAAATATAACAGCATAGGAAGTCCTGCATTGTTTATTTTTAAAATTACCCCTGGATTAAAAATTCAATAATGCTTATTTTTCCTCAGATTCAACTATTGACCTGAATAGAATTTCCAATACCTATATGCCATTACACATAAATGTAATCCATTTGTCCACTCCACCACATCGACATTTTCTATCAGGCTAACTATGAGGAGTACTTTGGACTCAAGCATCAACACTTTCCTCATTCCATTTAGAGGGACTTTGCTGCTGCTTATCTGTACTCCCCTCTACTATAGCCTTGTTTTAACCAGGTACATAATACAATGTGTTAAAGTAGCTGATTTAGCTCACCATCTTTTAACAATATAATAAACTCTTTGAATACAGGGACCAGGGCTTACTCAGTTTTGTATTCCAGCACCTGGAGCCACCTCTGCCATAGAAGTAGACATTCATTTAATCTGTGTGAGAGGATAAACAAAGAAGTAAGCACAGAGTCCTCATGGTTTGTATATTAAATCTCTATAGCCCAAGGGGAGCAGTGTTGCATGAAGCTAAGCATTGTGAGCTGAGAGTGAAAGTCCTTTTTTCTAGGTGGATTTAAATTGTATGATATAAAAGTTTGATCCACTTTAAACTTTTTCACTGACTTATCTTGAGCAAAAGAACAGCCTTCTTTTATGCGTTAACCTAATTCTATGATGCTCCCTTGAACATTTTCTTTTCTCTACATGCTACTTCTTTTTAAGAAAAAGCAGGGCTAACAATTTTTTTTTAAAACTTCAGGGAAAGGAAGTCCTATTTGGATCCCCAAAGCAAATAGAAATTATTGAATGTAAACTAAATTCTCTCTATATTAAAGTTATAATTTTCTCCTATACTTTAGAACTGTTATATGGGACTAAGCCTTGCTTCTACTTCTTCAATTAGTAAATAAAATTAGGACATATTTTAATGTAGAATTTTTATCATACATTTAAATTATTTAAATTAATATGTTTAGAAATGCATTGCATCAGGAGTTATGAAATAATTTTAAGTAAGTGGTACATGATATATAATATTTCAATTGCATATTATTTGGATGGAACATCATGTGTAATATTGTATATCTGGGAAAAATCTTATTAAAAGTAATGTATATGGAGAAGCTTGTTTTGCAGTAAAAATAACATTTCTACTAAGAACATATTTCACAATGTTATTGTTATTAGTATTAATAGACTTTACATATTAAGAATTCCTATAATTTATGCAGCGTCTCTATCTATGCATACCTTGTGCTAAAAATAAAACATAGTATGTGAACATTTGTGTTTGTAAAGCAGATTAATTAAGAAGGATGTTTTCTTCTTTTACCTTAGAAATTATTTTTTCTTTATCTAGTTTCCCGAGTGCCTTTACAAATCATAGATTTAAGAAGAATGCCTTACACAAAATTTTCGGATATTCATCTGTTACATCACACAGATGTATCATTAAACATAGCCCAGGGCATTCATCCAGAATGAATCTATTTTATAGTTTACTAATAAATTTGAATTACAAAAAACCTATATATTTTCATTTTAATATAGATATAAACTGTACATAAATGTAAAATCAAGGAACTACATAGATACGTTTTGTTGTGTGTTTTTTAAAGTATAGTTAACCTTGGGGTAAGAATTAGCTCTTTTAAAAACTTATTTCCATTTTAGAGACACAGTAAATCATAAGAGGAAAGTCTGAATTTAAGCCCAGAATATATTAAATGTATCTTTTCCTTTAAAAAGATATTGTTTTATGGATATTTAAGATATTGAATAAACTAAAGGTATATTTCAACAAGTACTTAATATCTATTTATTTTGATCATAGGAGGGGAAAGCTAAATTTTGATTAGGAGAAAAAAGCTAAATTTACAAAAAGATAAATATGCATATTTTTCTATCTAAAGATAAATTTTCAATGAATAGTGTTTTAAAACTACTTTTCCCCAATAAAGTTCATTGTTACAAATTTAGGAAATAAGTATTAACAAAATGAATGAAGTAAATACATTTGGTAAAATCAGCATCCAAAGGTAATTCCTTTAGCCCTCCAACAAGTAGGAGGCTATTTTCTATTTTCCTTACAGAGAAATTTAGAGAAGGAATTATACTAGAAGAAACATACCCTAGCTCCAATACCCAAGACTGATTTAATCACTGCCTGTCTTTCGGTGGTTTTCTTTCTACTTATGTTTTTATTTCTCCACTTGTCTATGTGTGTGCATAGCTCAGGCTCATGATATTTGTATTTTTATAAATTTTAAGAATTTCTAAAAATGTTTTGTTTCCAAATGAATTTAAAAAATATTTTAGTAGTGTGTTACCATAAAATAACTTAAGTAATAAAAAATTAGGAAGGTTGCAAACATGAAATTATATTGTCCATAAAATAAGATGAAATATATTAGGAGGCAGTCATAAGTAGAATGAGGTAGTGCTTTAAAAGTTGTTTCAAATATTCAGTTATAGAATATATGCAATGAGAATGAATATTTACATTGACTTTTATTGAAGAATGGCTGAATAATTAAGATAAGAATAAGCATCATATCACAAGTTCTGATTATCAAATATGCTTTACTTACATACTAACTCATTTACTAGTTCCGTGCACTTCACAGCAAAGTACTCAACACAAATTTGTATGGTAATAAATTAAAAAATAAATCTGAGATTGAAGATAAAGTTTCTGAAGATATAGTGTGCAAAAACTTGAAGTGGACAAGGTAGACTTGGCAGGATACATTTTTGTTGTCAGTTAGGAGGAAAATATAGTCATGGAAGCCAGAATATACAGGAAGATGCCTTATGACATAAAGCATTTATCCTGTTTTGAAAGAGCTCTTTGTAATTGACTCAGTCTTTGCTTCTGTCTTCATCCTCTGGATAACAATAAGCTGAATCATGTGTCAACTCATAAAAAGTACAATCATCCTGGTCGGTTTGGCTAGGTGGTTGAGCATTGACCTATGAACCAAGAGGTCATGGCACATGCACAGGTTGTGAGCTCAATCTCCAGTGTGGGGCTTATAGGAGGCAGCAGATTAATGATTCTCTTCCATCATTTATGTCTCTCTCTCTCTCTCTCTCTCTCTCTCTCTCTCTCTCTCTCTCTCATAAGTAAATATATATATATATATATATATATATATATATATATATATATATATATGAAGTACAGTCAGAGGGTTATGATTGGCTAAGAAGCTATGATGTTTTCAAATTAGATTCTGCAAATAATCTAGAAATCCCCATGATTCTTCCTTAAAATTACCAAGGGCACCATATGGATAAACAAGTCCAGGCAATATATGAGCTAGAATAGAGAGATCCTGAAAGATATGAATTTAATCAGTCCTACTGTTCAGAAGACTGTGCTCCTTCTATTTCAAAAAGAGGTTCCTGTAACCACACTGACCACGTGCCAACTCCCTGGTCTCCTCTCGTTTGTCATTCTGCTGCAGGTGCTTTTCCTCAGAAAGGCCATGAGCTTAAGCATTATCATTCACAAAGAGATCAATTGCTTTTGACAGCAAAGCATTGCAGGCACAAATTTGCATTTGCAGTATGGTAATTTTAAAAAATTCTACAAATTAGAGATTTTGAATGCCCTTGCTATAGTTTTTACTACCTCAACTACCTTTACATATTTTGCTCCAGGAGAATAAAAAAGGGGGGTAGAGGTGGAGGAGGAGAAAACTCTCCTCATTTCTTTAATTAGGAATTACTCACAGTTGCATTTGTTTTGTAAATTTGCTTTGAAGTTTGTAAAATATTTCCCACCTCAGTGTAGTTCTGCTTCCTGGGTGATGACCAAGGATGTATTGACTGGCTGTGGTTAAACAAAGAATTACCAAGTAGTTTGGTTCCATCATGATCATAGTTATCACAGGCCTACTAGGTATCAGGTATTGTAGGTGCGATGGACTATAGATGCACTTCAGATATCAAAAATCATATTGCTTTTGGGAGCATAAAAAGTCACATTAACATAAATGCTCAAATTTCTATTGCACTAACCACATCCCCAAACCATCAGTGCTTTTGCAGAGGCCCCCATAAAATATTCCTGGCAGGCCTCAGAGGGCCTCGGTGTTCAGCCATGAGTCCAAGTCCTGTTCCTGCTCTCTCACATGAAACCATGGCCCTTTGTCACGTATGTCATCCGGGCTCTGCTGTGAAAACACTGTTTGAGGTCATCTTCTACTGAAATCTTCTTTGACCCAGTCCTACATATTTCCTCCCAAATCAGTCCCTTTAATTTTTGACTCTCTTCCTCTTCCTTCTGCAGGGTCAACCAAAACAAAAACAAACCAACAAAATGGCATTCCATTCTTTTATAATCCTTAGAGGTCCAGGCCCTTTATTTTGTAAGACTATTATATCTAATTCTGTTCTCTCCTTCAACTTTAATAAAGTTACTTTGCACATTTTACAAAGATTAAAAAATGTAAACTTTAATCCTCATCAGTCACTTCCTGAATTTGCTTCAGGATAATCTGAAAGTCCTCCCACTTAACGAAAGTAATTTATCCTCCTCATTGGGTTACTAGATGCAAGCATGATATGATTACTAAGTTATAACATAAGTAACTTATTTTGGAGACTAAAAATATGAATAGGAAATATTTGGTTCTAATCTTAAGGGGCTAATAAGGTATAGCGTTGTATTTAAATGGAAGATGGAAGAATGAGTCAGATTTCATATTCTTTTAAGTGGGGCATGGGGGAAATGGGTGGAAGCATAGTTCACTCAGGTTATAGTGAAAAAGACACAGAAATGAAAGGGAATGCAATTCTAATTTCTCAATGTTCTCTGCAAAGTGGTTATGGGAAAACAGAGTTAGAACCAGGGCTAGGCTGTGATGATTTAAGATGCTTTGAATTCTGTACCAAACATTGAGAATTTTCTCTGGTGGGTAATTAGGAACATCAACAAGAATTCTTAATAGAATGGTGTGTTTTTATTTCAAGTAACAGAGGAAGGTCTTGCTGAGAGAAAAAGTAGGGCACGTATTATCACACATAACAAGGTGTAGAGATAAGGTGGGTACAGGAAAAGTGAGTGAATCTAGTCATGCAGTGAAAGCATAGCTTAACCCCACTTCTCTGCAATTCTTTCCCCTCATTATGTTTATACTAGGGGCCCAGTGAACGACTTTGTGCATCTTGAAAGGAACTGTGGGCTGTGAAGCTGTGGTGGACACAGGGTGGGGATCTTGGCCCATCTGCCTCGTCCATGCCCGGCCTCTCATGCTGCAGCACCCAGTGCCCTGTCCACTGGCAGCCCCTGCCGCTGCTGCTCCCACATGTCAATGGTACTGCCCCACATGCACCCACTGACAGCGCAGAGCTGTTGGGGCCCAGTTGAGGCTGCTGCCCTGATCTCCCCTCAGGAGCAGGGGGAGTTTGAGAAACCCTCAGGGGTGATTGGAGCTGGCAGCCACCTCTTGTACCTGCTGACAACACCCAGTGATCAGGGCCAGTGTCAGCACCAACAGCAGGTGCCCATGGCGGCTCCTGCACTGGCAATGGGTGTGAGTGGGGATTGTGCTGGCAGTAGGTGCAGGTGCCCATAGCAGGTGCGAGTGCCCAGTGGGACCACAGAACACTGGTACAAAGAATTTTCTTCAACCACCAGAGGATCACCCCAAAGACAGCGACTAGCACCATGCCTTGGTCTGGTGCCCCCATTTACTTGCTCCACCATCCTGCCATGGCTGATGCACACCATGTTCCATGCTCTGCCACTTGCTGCTGAGGCCCACTATGTTCCACACATGCCCCTTGGTGATCAGTGCAAGTCATAGCGACCAGTTGTATGGTTGTTCGATTGTTTGGTTATTCTGCCATTTGGGCTATTAGCACATCAGGGTTTTAGATAGATAGATAGATAGATAGATAGATAGATAGATAGATAGATAGATAGATAGATATGTCTCATTTAATTTCAAGCATAACAGTCTTAGGCATAGTGTCCAAAGGTAGAAGATAAAGCTTTTGTTTTCTTCATCTTCCTGCCTGGAAATTTATGCAGTTGATTCCTCCTCCTGTGTCAATGGCCAACATTCTTCCATAAGCCTATTGGGAAAATGGTCACTGATATGGCAATGGAATTATCTAATCCTAGATTATTTTGTGATTCTAAGATCTCCCTGAAATATGTGGCCACCTGCCTATAGCTGAAAAATATGAGGGTTGAATTATCAAGGAAGAAGTCAGGGAAAGGATAGAGAACCTATTAAGTCTGACAAAGAAATAATGAGTCTGCATTGTAGACCCTTAAATATGCAAGTAGAGATTGAGACAAATTAGAAGATGTAAAAGAAAGAAGCAAAGAGATCATGATTTTTTAATGCATGATGATATGAGAGAAATGTAAACTAAGGTATAGCACCAGGATTTTCAGATAAATCACAGGCATCACCAGTAGTCTCTTGGGCAGGAAGAGTGAGTAAAAAGACAGAGATATCCTCAGGTTTGAAAAGGGAAACTTATCAATACCCTTATTTGAGCTGATAAAGACAAGAGTAGAATAGGAAGAAATGGCTACTATTTGCATAGTAATGTGTAGACCTTTACCTTGAGAAGATAAACGATGAGTCAATTCTATTTTATCTATGTGGAGAAATTTAACTAGAAAACTCTACCGATTAAAAATGCTTAAGTCTGGACATGAAGTATTCCCTTAGAAGTTAATATATTCTTGATTTATATATTGTACTTTAAAAAATATTTTATTGATTTTTTACAGAGAGGAAGGGAGAAGGATAGAGAGCTAGGAACATAGATGAGAGAAGAACATTGACCAGCTGCCTCCTGCACACCCCCTACTTGGGGATGTGCCCGCAACCAATGTACATGCCCTTGACCAGAATCGAACCTGGGACCTCTCAGTCCGCAGGCCAATGCTCTATCCACTGACCCAAACCAGTTTCAGCAATATATGTTGTACTTTTAAGTATCTCTTCAGATTCAGATTTAAGAAATGTCTTTGAATAATTATTTTAATAAAGATTACTGACCATATAAACAGAACTGTTATTTTTCTCAAGTACATAAGTAACATATACTTTCTTAAATTTGTTTTTATCACCATTTATCCCCATCTATGCCCTCGTCCACCTAGATTCCCCACACAATCACTGCACTGTTGTCCATGAGTTCTCTCTCTCTCATTCTTTAAAAAAAATTTTTTTCTCAATCCCTCCTTCCTCACCCCCCATGATCCGCCCTCAAACTGCCTGACTGCACTCTATGAGTCTGTCTCAATTTTGCTTGATAGTTCAGTTTATTCATTAAATTACAAATATGAGTGATATCATATGGCACTTGTCTTTCTCTGACTGGCTTATTTCACATATACTTTTGAATATATATTATTAAGAAAAACTAAGCAAGTAGGCTAGCAGTACAAAAAAGGTGATGTAGTTATATTAATAATACTTAAATTCAATTTCAGTTAATTAAAAAATTATCAGACCCTCTGCCAGCAGATTTGGATAAAATGTTTTTGTAAAGAACAAACTCCCAGTGGCTTGTTTCTGTTTATTGTTTTAAGTACATAGATTAATATCAGCAACAAAGAATCACTGTTTCAGCTGAGCCTTTATAAGTATAATAATTAACCAACATTCATGGTATCGTCCAACTTGAACTTATAAACTCTCTATTTTATACCCGAATTTCATTGTATTCCTACTGTGACTAGATAATAAAGGAAACTTTTATACTTGAACAGGTCCTTGTCAACCCTACAGCTTTATTATGGTGATTTTCTTTTTCTTTTTCTTTTTTTTTTAAAAAAAAACACACGTTGTACTTTTAAGTATCTCTTCAGATTCAGTTCAAGAAATGTTTTTGAACAGTTATTTTAATAAAGGTCATTTTTCCTGGTTTTTATGGTTTGTCTCCTTCTTGGTCCTCATGGCCATCTCTATCATATAGTCTTTTATCTTTATATCATAATATATTTTACATAATTAATTCATATGTATCTAAAATGGTATCAACAGAATTAATTTGATACACTTAATAGTCTTAGTTAACCCATACCCCTCTGATCCTTTGAAAGGTGCTTGTTATATGACTGAATAATTGAACCAAAAAGCCCTGTTTATTATAAGGTAAGCAGTTTTCTATTGTCCCACTATTGGGAAGTAAATAGCCAATTTTCTTAATAAGTTGCTAATGTTAATAACTAAGGATCAGTAGATAAGAAAAAGTTTGTGATATTTAATTACTCTCAAGTATTTTTTTAAATATATTGTATTGATATTTTACAGAGAGGAAGAGAGAGAGATAGAAAGCCAGAAACATCAATGAGAGAGAAACATCGACCAGCTGCACATCCTACTGGGGATGTGCCTGCAACCAATGTACATGCCCTTGACTGGAATCGAACCAGGGACCCTTCAGTCCGCAGACTGACGCTCTACCACTGAGCCAAACCGGTTTCGGCTCAAGTATTTTTTATTAGGAATACTGTTTAGGTTAAAATATTTTATATGCCTTTCATTCCATATCTCTATAGAAAACTTTGGTGCATCATGAAAAGAACTATCAGCATTCACATACTATATTTACAACAATAATAAATAGACAATTATTAAAGATCTGTATGTGTATGTATGTATATTACAGAAAGCATACATAGAATTCTTATGCCTTTAAATATGTACACAAACATTTTATAGGAAATATTTTGTGGAGGCACTTATTGCTTTGACTCTCCAAAGTATTGCTCTGAATGTGGTATAACATTATCTAATATGCCAACCCTACTCACATTTTCTGGACTTTCTTCAAAATGCTATTCATAGCTGTTTTATTTATTTTTTCATTTTGTCAATATATGATCCATATATTGTATTTAATTTTCACGGTACTTTAGTCTCATGTCGAATAAATAGTAATCTCCTATTTTTTATCATCTTATATGGATAGTTTTGAAAATTCCAATTCTATGTTATTGACCACTTCTCAATCTGGGTTTGTCTGTTATTTTCCTCAATGGTTGATTCAGGTTAAATATTTGTGGCAAGAATATAACATAGGTAATGTGTGTTTAAGCAGCATATAATGTCCTTGTGTATAAGGGATATAAGCTGAGTTATTTGAGAGATAAGTATAATAGTGTATGTAGCTGCTTTCAGATGGTTTACAAGAACACACACACACACACACACACACACACACACACACACACACACACCTCTATATCTAAAGACAGCCCGAGTAAAAGAGAGGATAAGATATAGAACATTTTCTCTGTATAAAGTAAGTGCTAACAATTGGTGAATACAGGTGAAGAGTATACCGATGATCATGAAATTAGTCTTTCAACTTTTCAGTAGTTTTAAACATTTCAAAATAAAAAAGCTGAGAAGCCATGGGGTGGGATTGATACACTGAGGTAGAGTAGTCATTCAGCCGCTTGCTGGCTGTATGATTTTTGGATAAATCATCAAAAATATCTGAGCTCACAATTCTCAACTTTAAAATGAAGATGAAAATACTAGTTTATATGTTGTTTTGAAGATTAAAAAATATGACACACCAGAGCTCTTCACACAGTATATAGCTTGATATAAAATGCCAAAACTGCCAAGTTCTTCTCAAACTGGAAACCCAGTCCGTGTACTCTAATATCTTACAGAAAGACCTGGATTGTGAATAAAGAATATATACATTATTTTGGAAAATGACAGGAGTTTAAGTGTTTTGTCTATTAGGAAAATGAATTTTTTACTTCAACTGACCTTGGTGACTGTAAATAAAATGAAGGTTAAGGGTGACTAGTGTAGAGTTAATTAATATAGGAAATTAATAAAAAAGATATAAGATGAATAAGGAATTTACAGTGCATAAAAGGTTATAGAGGGCATGATGTAAATATGTGAATAATGAAGTGCTGAATACAAATTAGGAAGTTGACACTACAATATGTATGGTAAATGCTAGTATTATAGCACTAGAGAACACCCTCTAATTTCAGATTGATTTCACAATTGCCTTGAATCTTAAATGAGATCTGAAGAATTGATTCATTCACTCTGTGGGTAGATCTTAGTAGAGCACCTTTTAAAATTTTAAACTGTATTGGTGATATAATATGAAAACAAATGATATGAACATTAAAGTACTCCAGAGTCAAGTGAAATGGATATGTTTAAGCAATTACAATTATTTCCTCCCTTGGAGTGACTACTGGATTTGGAAGCTTATTTCAAAGCAGCATCTAACTATTTCCTGGAGTATCAGGACAGTTTTATGAAAGTTGCAACATTTAGTTGAAATATAACTTTTACTCTAGAACAGATAATCTGAAGTATAAAAGGGGAAAAGTAAAACTAGTTCTGATTTTAAAATATATACCTGATATATACCTCTTAAGAGATTTAAGGTTCCTTTACCCTTAGTTTTTATAAGTTTTAGGTTAACAAATAATAAGAAAATACACACTGAAATATTTTTTTTTCTTTGTAATAAACTTTAGGTCTGTATTTATTGGGGATAGAATGCCTGATATGGTTGTGGGCTTTATGTGTGTATAAAACAAATCCACCAGCATATTGAAGATAACTACAAATTTTCAAATATTATATAACAGGTTGGAGAGTCCTAGATATGGTTACTCAAGTAAAATCTTTTGTTCTTATTCTTCTACTTCCTTGTCTTCTTTTCTTTTCTTAAAAAATATTGTGGGTTTTTAAATCTTTCCTTTCTCATTCCTTCAATTTCTCTTTTTTTTCCTTTCTCCTTCTCTATTCCATTCTTTTGTAGTAATGTAGGATGAACCAGGATAAAGTGAATTCAGGGTTCAGGGGGTGCCATGATCATCAGTGGGCCAGTCACTGGAGTGAGAAAGCCCCTCACAGATTCAGACAGAGATTGGTTACACAGGGAATGAGTGAGCAGATAAATAGTATATGATGATAATGGACATTAATTTTTCACTATTAGAGAAAATATTTACAAATATAGAAATACTAGAGGCCTGGTACATGATATTTGGCACTCGGGACGGGGGTGGGGAGGGTTCCCCTCAGTCTGGCCTGCGCCCTCTCACAGTCCAGGAGCCATCAGTGGGGCATCCTTAGTGCTGCTGCGGAGGCAGGAAAGGCTCCCGCCACCCCCGCTGTGCTTGCCAGCCATGAGCCTGGCTCAGGGCTTTTGGCTAAGCAGTGCTCCCCTTGTGGGAGCCCACTGACCACCAGGGGGCAGCTCCTGTGTTGAGCGTCTGTCCCCTGGTGGTCAGTGCACATCATAGCGACTGGTCAACTGATCTTCTGTCTGCCCCCTGGTAGTCAGCCCACATCATAGCGAGTGGTTGAGTGGCCTTGGCATATCATTAATATATTACTCCTTGATTGGTTGAATGGCCAACTGGATGACTGGAAACTTAGCATATTAGGCTTTTATTAAATAGGGTTATAGGCAGACTGACATCTGTGGTATAGAGTTAAACTTGGAGGCATTAGTGTAAACTTTTGATTTTTAATAGAAAGAAAAAATATAGATATAGACAAATGTCAATAAGTGTGTGCTTATGCAAACATAATATATTTCCTAATTTTGTCTTTTTTGGAGGGTCAATAAGCAATGATATTTAGAAACAATGATTACACCAAGCACTCAGATCTTAAATGCCAGTCTCTACTCCAAGAGGCCAGCATTCTTGAATATCAGTCATGCCTTATTATAGTGGTAGGGCAGCGGAAGTTTGAGATGAGTCTGCACTTTCCTGTTTTAGAAGGCAGTACTTGAAAGAAGTGTAGATTTTTGTTATTTTTGCTTTTTTTTCTTTGTTTCTTTGCTTAAATATGTTATCTGGAATATAATGATAATAGATACTTTCTTTTTGTACTTTAATATCCTTGCAGAAATATTAAACCTTCTGAAAATCAAATACATTTTGATTCAACAGGTGATCAGATGCTTCATTTATATTTATATTTACATATCCATCTATATGTTAATGTAAGGGATAGTACTTAGAGAATCTATTCTCACTTGACTTGCCTCCCCATTATTTGTAATATATATTAACTTTACAGAGAGAAAGGGAGAGGGGTAGAGAGTTAGAAACATCAATAAGAGAGAAACATAGATCAGCTGCCTCTTGCACACCCCCTTCTGGGGATGTGCCTGCAACCAAGGTACATGCCCTTGACTGGAACTGAACCTGAGACCCTTCAGTCTTCAGGTGGACACTCTGTCCACTGAGCCAAATAGGTTAGAGCCAGCATTTTCATTGCAAATGAAATGTTAAACCTGATGTCCTAGATAGAGTCCCAAATCTGGGACCACTGTCTCCCTGGCATCGGTGTCCTTTACAGATGGTAACTAAGCAGCCAATATCTTTTTGATTGCCCGTGTTCTTTTTTTCAAAGTCTTCTTATATTTAGTACAAAATAAGGTGAAGGAGATCTCCAGAGTTATTAGATAGAAGCATTTCTTTCAGGCCATAGAAAGATCCTATTTTTCACTTATACTTAAATGTGGACTAAGTTACAGAACAAGGTTGAAAATAGTATAATTCACTTCTCAGAAAACTGGATTTGGTAAGATGTAATCATGATTCCACTGACTTTTGTGAAATAAAAGAAGAAGGATTTGTATTAGAGCAGATGAAATCTCAGTTTTCAATTCAGGGGACACACTATTGAATGCTTTTCACTCAAAGCAGCAAAGGAGCAGTATTCTGGACCTCTAACTTATTTGAATACCCATTAGTTAATATTAACTATGTTATTTGAAGCTTAAAATATACTGAGCACCATCTTATGGCCTCCCTTACCTGAAAATATTTTTACTTTATGGTGGTAACTGTTGGCACAGAGCACCTTTTGCAGCTCAGGGGAAAGAGATTGTGTTGGTGTGTTTTCAAGACCATAACTTTTTTTAAATTTTATAATCATGATTTTAAGACAATAATTTTAATTTTTAAAAACATTTTAAAGCTACATTTTTATTACTGAAATAGTAAAGAAGTGAGGGAATTTTCAATAATTGAATATAATGAGGTTTGTTTGCATCTAAGTAATGAATGATTTTGAGAAAGGACATATTGTTTTGTACAAAGATTAACTTTAAAAAACCAAATTTTACTCACACTATGTTATTTATTGCATTAATTAATTAATTCAACAAATACCTGTTGAGCAAAGTATATGCCACATACTAATGTTAAAAAAAATGATCAAAGTAGTCATTCTCTTTGACATTATGCAAATGTTTATTACAAATGGATGGTAATTAATCTAATGATGAACTCTGCCTAGAGAGAAAATCTTATTAGCTTTCAATTGGCCATGAATAAATAATTAATTTTGGCATCTTATGAGTACTTATGTTTTTTAAAATAATGTTTAAGAGGAAGTTTAAAAAACAGTATACCACACATATTTTATCATCATTATGCTGTATAAGTTATTTTTACATATTTTTAATTTATCTTTGTTGTTGAAAGTTATACAGATGTATCCATTTCCCCCCCAATGACTCCTTCTAGCCCTCTCTCCTACCCCAGCCCCAGGCCTTCAACAGGCTATTTTCTGTGCCCATGGGTTATGCATATATGTATGCAAATTATTTGGTTAATTTCTTCCCACCCTCTGAGACTGACATCTTAAATTATTTTAAATATTTTTTCTCTTTCCACTAGCAATATTTTATGTTGAATGAGAAAATATTTCGAGTGAAAATACATTTTTAAAAAATTTTTAAATACAAAACCATAGAAAGAGGAAGAAACTCAAATACCTTATATTTTGTGTGTGAAATTTTCCTGGCAGATCTGGGTTTAAACCACTTTTAATAGTTTACTAATTTTATATTTTGAAGTTTATTATTCATGTATTTTCTTACACACAGAAGACATGTAATACCACTCTTTCCTAATGATTTTTTTATGAATAGTCACTATAAAGATTGCACACCAACACTATTGGCCATGCTGATCTTTATTGGTGAGGTGGGAGAAATTCATAGCACAGAACTGCTTTTACAACACAAGCCTGTCATGTACCAAATTGCAAGCAATTCACCATATTCTGAACAGGGAAATGAATGGCATTTTTTAATGCAGCTGCCAGTGCCAAACAGTTATTGGGCATGATAAAGTTACATGAATTTAACCCAGCCTCATCACACTTGGATGCCATGCCTGAGCAAAGGATGAGGAGCTGCTAACCATATAGACCGTCTTGATTATCAAATGATTCCTAACTATCTACACTAATAAAAGAGTAACATGCAAATTGACTGCACCTCTGCTATGCCCACAAGCCATGCCCACCAGCCAATCAGGAGAAAGTATTCAAATTAATCCAACCAAGATGGTGGCAGTCATGGCAGCTGTGGGCAAACTATGGCCCACAGGCCGGATCCAGCCCATTCAGCTGTTCTATCAGGCCCTTGGAGCCAAAAGAGCAAAGGGTTCTCTTGCTCTCCCATCCGCTCCTTCACCAGCAGCCCAAGATGAGAGTGCCAGAATGGTCAGGTTGCTTTTGTTCTGGCCCTCTGGTCCAGTTTAAGAACCCATTGTGGCCCTCGAGTCAAAAAGTTTGCCCACCCCCGAGCTAGAGTGAGCAGGAGGCTTGGGTTGCCCCAGTGATAGAGGAAGCCAAGCTTCCCACCTGTCCTAGCCAGCCCTGGCCTTTGCTCAAAGCTACAAAGTTTCAATTGTAGAAGATAAAATAAATCCCAGATACTTGCTTCCAGCTGGCCCTGGCCTCCGCTCAAGGAATTGCTGAAAAAAATAAAAAGAAAAAAAGGAGGGGTCGTGTCCTTGGGTCACAGGGGAGTGATGAAGCCAGGATGGGACAGCAGTTGTGGGTGATCAGGCTGGTGGGGGGTGGGGCAGTTTGGGGTAAGCAGACCAGCATGGGGGCCAGTTGGAAGTGAGCAGGCCATCAGTGGCAGTCAGTTGGATGTGATCAGGGCAACAGGTGGGGGCAATTTGGAGTGAGCAGGCCAGGCAGGGGGGCAGTTGGGGGCAAACAGGCCAGTGGGGAAGGATGGTGGGGACAAGCTGGTCAGCAGGGAAGGTAGTTGGAGGTGAGTAGGCTGGCACAGGGTAGTTGGGGGTGATCAGGCTGGCATGGGGCCATTTGGGGGCGAGCAGGCTGGCAGACAGAGTGGTTAGGGGCAATCAGTCAAACAGGCAGGTGAGCTGTTAGAGCCAGCAGTCTCAGATTGTGAGAGGGATGTATGACTGCTGGTTTAGGCCTTATTCCTGTAAACCAGCAATAGGACATCCTTCAGAGAGTCCCAGATTAGTGAGGGTGCAGGTTGAGCTGAGCAACACACACCCCCGTGTACAAATTTCATGCATCAGGCCACTAGTCTATATAATAAAAACCCAGTAGTCATAATGCCATAACGACCAAACAATCGGTCACCATTAAGTGCCTTCAGCATCTCTCAGTCCCTTCCGCATGGCTCACAGCCTCTGATCATAGCAAGGCTGGCTACTGGTGGGTGGGTGGGGCCACACATTTTTGTGAACTGGGCTTCTAGTTGCCATATAAAACACACATGATGTAGTCTTTGCAACAGTAGACTCAATCTCCCTAAATCTAGGACTTCCCTGATCCCTCCAAAATAGACAGAATAGAAATTTGCAAAATAATCAGTATAATAGCTTAATACAACATCCAAAGAGAAAAACCTGAAGATTATACCCCAAAAGATACTGAATATTGACTTACAATGTTACTACATTTATTATTAGGAATACACTTTATTCCTAAATATATTTGCCCTTTCATCTAATAGAAAATATAGTTGCATATTTAAGCTACAAAATTATGGCTAGGTATCTACAAGTCTAAGTTATTGTTTACACAAGTTCAACTAATTGTTTGATATAAATATTTAGTAGATGATATCAGCAGGCATCTGTTTCCTTAATTTTAGTGAGGTTTCCCTTGAATAGTCTAAGTTAATGAACTAATGCTGAGAGTTGGCTGAGTCACAAATAAGCAAAACATTGTACTTAGAAGGCACAGAAATATTAAGAGTCATAGAAATGTTTTTGAAATGATCTTTTAACAAATTGTCAGCTTTATTTGTTAAATAAGTTAACAAATTGTTAACTTATTTTCTATCTACTTAACTTGTAGATATATGTATAGTATTTCTCTTTGAGTTTTGTTTAAACTGACATAGTATCCCAAGCCTCAAATAATTTAATTCTACCGAGCTCAATTTTTCACTCCAAGGAATATGACACTTCTTTATACTGTATGTTACCTAAATTATACATCTCATAAAAAAAGTAAAATGTCTAGGCAAAATTTGAATGTGATATTCACCTGACAATTGGATGTAATAAAGTAATCTAATATACATAATTATTTTGTTAACCTATGAATCATAAAACTGTCACCATGAAAAAGAATAATTTTGGATAGAATAGTTTTAATGCATTTTAATATTATTTTTTATTATTTTAATCCATTTAAGGTTTTATGGTATTCTCTTTCTTGAGAAATTCAGGGTGAAAATTTGCCATTTGGTACATTTCCCCCTAAATATTTTTTCCTTCTTCTTCTTCTTCTTCTTCTTCTTCTTCTTCTTCTTCTTCTTCTTCTTCTTCTTCTTCTTCTTCTCCTTCTCCTTCTCCTCCTCCTCCTCCTCCTCCTCCTCCTCCTCCTCCTCCTCCTCCTCCTCCTCCTCCTCTTCCTCCTCCTACTCCTCCTCCTTCTTCTTCTTTTTTTTTGTAGTCAATGAAATTTCTGTTTTCTCAGATGTTTTACATGGCAAAGCACCTTACATTTTTCAACCTAACTTTTATAATGCTCCAATGATATAAACTGATATGTTTTAAGTGTCTTAAGTAATCTAATAATAATATAAGAAAATAATGGCCTTCACAATGTCATGTCACATATTATTAATGATTTGAGTTCAGAAATAGGAACTCTAGATTCCATTATTTGATTTCACTATTTAGTTATTTGAAAAGGAAATGAATCCAGAATATTAGAGATATATTTATTGTTATAACAAATTTTGATTATGCAAGTGGATAAAACATATTGCTATCCAAAATAGATATCAATAACAGAAAAGTTAAAAAATAGAAAGGTATTTGGTGTTTAATTCTAGTTCCAGAGAGTAAAATATTTTAATTAGTCCAGTCATGCTAAGGAATAGAACAAATACAAATTATACTTATAAAAATGCATAAAAAACTCCATAAGAATTATTAATCTGTAGCTTTCATTATTGTTGGCTTTGCATAAAACTCATCATTATGGTAAATTGGCTTGGATTTATTTATTTAAATATGTTGCATATCATTAAAAAATTAGTCTTGGCCAGTGTTCTCAGTGGTTAGAGAATGGACCTGCTCACTGAATGATCTTAGGTTGGATTCCTAGTAAAGGGCATGTGCGTAGGTTGCAGGTCCAACCCTCAGCCCCCAATGGGGGCAAGTGTGGAAGGCAATCAATCTCCCTTTCTTCCCTCCTTCCCTTCCACTCTCTCTATAAATCAATGGAAAAAATTTTCCTTAGGTGAGAATTATATAATTAATAATTAAAAATAAAAATTAATAATTAAAAACATAACATGTATATGTAAAAAAATTCTACATAGGTCCGGAAATAAATTTAAGGTTTCTTTAAATTGCAAATAATAAAGGTTAGGGACAATTTTATCAAATGCTTATGTCTTCAAATTTTGCTCTATCATTTTGTGGTTGTTCAAATAACGTACAATACTTATTTAGTAATTGAATAATGAGAAAACAATATATACAGTGAATAAATAGAGTCATTTAGAAAGACTAACATAATAAAACCGAGAATAATTCAGCTAAATCTCTTCTATCATTTAGGTTATATAGTTTCTGGTTATGTTTCATTTAGAGGTAAATTGATAAGGAGCATTTTATGAAATATGGAGGTTTTTAAAATTAAATTTATTGGAATAACATTGGTTAATAAAATTATGTAGGTTTCAAGTACACAATTCTATGATATATTATCTGTATATTGCATTATGTGCCCTCTACCCAAAGTCAAATCTTCTGTCATCATATATCCGACCCCATTTACTCTTTACTACCCTAACCCCCTTCTTTCTGGTAGCCACCACAAAGTTGTCTGTGTCTATTGCTATGGGAAATAGTATGGAAGCTCCTCATAAAATTAAGAATAGATTTGGTATATGACCCAGCGACCTGTCTTCTGAGTATCTACCCAGAAAACTTGAAAACTTTTATCCATAAAGATATACTCATCCCTGTGTACATTGCAGCATCACTTGTTAGGTTCAAGACATGGAAACAACCCAGGTAACCTTTGATAGATAATTAGGTAAAGAAGTTGTGGAACGTATGTACAATGGCATGTTACTCGGCCACAAGTAAAGATGAAATACTGCCATTTGTGATAACATGGATGGATCTTGAGAATATTATGCTCAGCCAAATAAGTCAGACAGGAAAAAACTAAGAACCTTATGATTTCATTCATATGTAAGATATAAAACTGAAGGCAATAAATGAACAAATAAACAAAAGCTCTATGATTTTTAAATGTAGCATTCCTTTATGATATGTTCTAGAAAAATTATGTATAATTTATACAGGTATTATTGCCCATTTTGTCTCTAAGTTAGAAGGAACATCTAAATTTTTTTTTTGGAAGAAGGTTTTGCCCTATCAAATGGACCTCTTATTGGAAGTCCTTATAGAGGACTTTTATGTAGTTTCCATAAAAGAAAATCCATCTCTACTGGTCATGCAATAAACTGGGTGACAGATCCTCTTCCTCTCAGCAACCATAATCTTGAACTCTCTGTTGCTCAAAAACTTTTACAGAGATTGTCTGTGGGAACATGCTCAGTTCTTCCATTTCTTGGTCCTCTCTCAAAAGCTCATGAAAGCTAATGGTGCTCTCTGCTCCCTTCAGAAAGACACACCTCAGCTTATATAGCTCACACCCCACACATCAAGTATTGGGAGGTTCACAGATTTTTCTGATAACCCAACTCCTACCATAGATATTCTAAGATCCTCTTGGATTAGGGCAGACCACCATATGGCTGGCATTGGACTGCATCTACCTGTGCTCTGTGAAATTCCTGTTATAACATTATGTTCTGGTAAGAAGCCATCAACCTTTATTGAGGTGCATTACAAGAAGCAGCCCCATAAAATCCATCATGATGTTTACTGTAAGAATAGTTTAAAGGGTTTATTGCAATAAATAGTACATTTCTTGGAGGATCCACAGAAAGACATTTTCCTGGTATTGATATAAGGAATAGTTAGATTTGGGTAACTGCTTTTTTTTGTTTTGTTTTGTTTTTATCTCAAGAACACTGCAATAGATCTCTTTTTCATCTTCTAGAATATTCTGTGACCCTATTTTAAACCAGGCATAGGAACTTTAGGGGCTAAGCTAATTTAATTCCTGCCACATCTTATTTTCCTATTCTTATTTTAAGTGCTTCATTAAAAATATTATTTCTATCATGCTATATTTTATTTTGGAAGCTACCTATAACTTATTTTAGACAAGGCGAGTATGAATAAGTGAAACATATTTTGAGTTTATTTTTTGTTTCTTTCATTTTTCTTCTTCTTTTTTTGGGGGGTAGAGGTATAGGGATCTGGAAAGTTTTTATGGCTCTAATATTTTTCTCCATTAGCAATAGTTACAATTGAAATGTAGAAGGTAAAGACATATGATTGTACCCTACTTATAAAATTCAAACAACATAATAGTTAAAAGTAAAAATGATCCTACACAAACATCACTGAGGACTAATATAGAAATCTTAACTAACCAATTATTTCATCCCTTTTGATATTAAAACCAAAGGACGTGGTCTTAGATTGCAGGAAGAGGAAGGTCAGTTGGATATGTGGATGGGTTATTCACTTAAGCATATTGAAAAACAGAGCACGAGACTTTGAGGACATGCAGGTGAACAAGACACAATCCCTGTACTCAGAAGAGTCTTGTGACCAGTTGGTACACTGGCATGGTATAAGGAGTACACATGGGGGCTTGTCTGAGTTTGAATCCAGTCTCTGTCAAGTATTAGCTGAATGACCTAAGCCTCTTAGAGAGTTGTGAAAGTCAGACGACACATGCAATGTGCTCAGAAGAGGTAGCATTGCTCATTTAGCAAATTCTAGACTATTGGAACTAAGAAGCAACACAACATTATGAGAAACTGGAGGAAAATGACCTTAAGATGAAATAAAAATAATGCTGATATGCTACATATATCAGTGACTATGGAACCTCAGAAGTGGTAGAAGGAACCAAAGTGGACAAGTTTGTACAGGATCGAACAGTTTGCAAAGCACAACAGCATATGGCCTGTCCTGTTGGAGTCTCACACAGTCCCATCTTCAGGATGAAGAAACTGAATCTTAGAGAACTTTAGTACCTTTAGTACTTTATATTGTGTGACCCTTAGATCTCTTGATTGGAAATGTCATGCTCTCTCTCTACTCCAGGGGACATTTAGCATGATTGTTTCACTTTAAAACATGTGTTTATTAGGTGGATCAGATAAACCTCAGATCAAAACACTGCCCATAAAACATAATCCCTTACCATAGAAATCTATTGAAATAGTTGTTTTAGAAGAGATGTTATATATCCCCTTCTATACCTGTATGAATGAAAAAAAAAAAAACCAACAGAAACAAAACACTCATCACTTGACTATGTAAAGCTTGAGATCATTCTTATTTTAATACTACAATTATAGTACTTGTCAATGTATTTATTTTTTTCTCAGTTGTTAGAAAACATTATGTATAGCAATACTATATCAAGTTTCCTAGTAGTAGTCACTTATCAGTGTTATTCTAAGGTGATCTGGTTTTCTTAGTTGTATCTTGACTGTATTTTATTTTTTAATATATTTTAATGATTATAGAAATAGGAAAGGAGAGGGAGAGAGAGATAAAACATTAAATTCATGAGAGAATCACTCATCTGTTGCCTTATACCTCCTAATGGGGATTGAGCCTGCAACCTGGGCATGTGCCCCGACTGAGAATTGAACCCAGACATCCTGGTTCATGGATTGACAATCAATCACTGAGCTACACCAGGTGGGCTTGACTATATTTTAAGCTAAGCAGTCCAAACCTTTCTACCACTTTAATTATTTTAGTTTGCTAAATATTCTGATAACTGAAGGAATTAGAAGTTTTGAGGGTATATATAATGAGGTTCACCTGTTTCAAGTATTACATAGTTACAAAAATAGCTAATGCTATTATGATGCATTTTATAATTGCTGATAAATATTTTAAATGCATAAGTATGGGGCAGAAACTTGATCTTGTTACTGATTTATCCTAGAACATTCCCTAATATTGATTAGATAGTCTATGCATATCTAATAAATATCACTTGGATGAATGAATGACCTAATTGTACACTTAATGTGTTTGTGGTTCAAGCATTGTACTCATAGAGCGAAAATGTAGAACCAACAAAATATTAACTGGGTTGTGTGACTGCCTATGACAACAGTTATAATATCCCTAGAGTTTTTAACATTGTGCTACTTAGGACAAATATGCCTATCTATCTATGCTCCAGAAAGGGAGATCTTCTGTGACCAAAAAAAATTCTAGGAGTTACCAGATTAATAATGCAAAAGAGTTATAGTTCACATATCTAGGATAATAATTGTTAGAATTCTGCTTTTCTAGACGATATCTGCAAGTACTCCAAATTGTGCAGTTGATGATTTTAGATATATGTGGAATACATTAGACCTAAAGTCATTTAAGTATCAAATGATTTTTAAAAAGTAGATGATGGTGCTTAGCATGTAAATGGTAGCTCCTAAAACTTTTCATAGTTTTAGCTTTATAGTCAGGTCATTACAATATTATCTTTATCAACAAAAATGATTTATGGTTAAAAGTGCTTCCTATTTTTTATTTGATATAGGTAGAATACAAGTATTCCACGAGGTAGTATGCCCTGGATTTAAAACCAGGTTTAGAGCACATAGAGGTACTATTTTGCTGTCACTGTATTCATTCTTAATTAGGACAGGAGATGCCGAAAATTTACTTAACGATAAAGTTAATAATTCTCCTCCTGTAGCATCTGGTCTCTTGTGGCCTGGAGTCACTGTCTAACCTGAATTTGAGAATAGTTGAGAAAGTTATTTTACATGACCTAATTTAAATAAAGTAATTGATGTAGTAATTCTCTTTAAATTCCTCTGGAAATTGTGTGAATATTCTCGTGTCCTTGGCCAAATATTTCTATGATTCCAAATGAAATAAATGCCATTTGGTTAGTTCTGTTTTATTTTTTAATTTCATTTATACTTTGTTCTTCCCCAAAAGATTATATATATATATATATATATATATATATATATGCACTGTTATAATTTATAAATCTATAGATTTTTTTTAAAAATGAACATAAATTGAGCATGTATTTGATTTTTTAATTTTTTGTTAATTAACATTTTAATTTAAATGAGTGTTTATGTTTTATTTTAATTATTAAAATATTTTCAATATTTAGAAATAGGTTATTATAAAGGAATAATTTAGTCATTATATTCAGTTATATTCTAGATGTAAAATACCTGAAATTATAAAAGTTCAGTTTAAAGTGATAAATACAAATTATTTGTATCCCATATGGTTTGTTTCAAAGAACAAGAAGACATTATTTAGAAACCTTCATGTAACTATTTAACATCTGTTGTGTGTTCAAATTAACTGTAAGTATTAAATTCATTTAGATATGTGATGGATGGTTTTGTAAATTTTAAATACATTTTAGAAGCAGTTCCTTTATTCTGTTCAGGGATAAATGACCAAATAATTCGCTTAACAGTTATTTTAAATCTCTATTTCCCTCAGCCTAGCATATCAGTCATAGCTCTCTGCCTGCTGTTAACTACCAAAATGAAAACTAAGGGTATAAAACACAAATTATCTCAGTGTTTGCTATTATGTTTTTCTGTTATTACTCACCTCCACATTGAAACTCCTTTCCTCTGCTCCCTTCTCTTTATGGATGTTTTCTGGGAGTGCTTCTCACAGCTTCGGAAGAGAAAGTGCAAGTGTAGTATTTTTCTGACCTGTGGCTGGTCACTGGGTAGACCATGCAGATATCCACTGGGAACTTCAGTATTTGTCTAGTCTGTGGCCATCTCCTTGGTGCCCATTATTAGAATCTGTGGCCCCTGACATGCTAGTGTTTATTAGGATACCTATACTTCACGGTTTCCTTATCCTAAATCACAACCTCTCCATACCCATTGGTTCATGTGAGGCATCTCTTTCCTTCACTAAATCTCCTAGATAGCAATGGTGAACAAGAGTCACAATCTTAGGGAAACTTCTCTGTTTGTATGCAATACTAGATACATTTGTTGAGTTTTACCTTTAATTTTCAGTTTCTTTTTTAAAAATTTAAAGTTGTTATTGACTAAAGTATTATATGAGTCTCCTTTTATCCCCATTGACCTCTCCCTGGCCACTCCTACCCCCCATGCTATGCCCTCATGCCCCTACTGTCTATATCCATTGGTTATGCTCATATACATATCCCTTTATCCCCTATTTCCCCCCATAGGTTGGACAGTCTGTTCAATGCTTCTATATCTCTGATTCTATTTTTGTTCATCAGTTTATGTTGTTCATTATATTTCATAAATAAGTGAGATCATGTGATATTTATATTTCTCTGACTGGCTTATTTTACTTAGCATAATACTCTTCAGTCCCATCCATGCTGTTGCAAATGATAAGAATTCCTCCCTTTTTATAGCAGTGTAGTATTTCATTGTGTAAATGTACAACAGTTTTTTCATCCACTCATCTGCTGATGGGCACTTAGGCTGTTCCCAAATCTTAGCTATCGTAAATTGTGCTGCTATGAACAGAGGAGTGAATATATCCTTTCTGATTGGTGTTTCTGTTTTCTTGGGATATATTCCTAGAAGTGGGATTAATGGGTCAAATGGGAGCTCCACTTTTAATTTTTTGAGGAAATTCCATCCTGTTCTCCACAGTGGCTGCACCAGTCTGCATTCCCACCAGCAGTGCACGAGGGTTCCTTTTACTCTGCATCCTCACCAGCACTTGTCGTTTGTTGATTTGTTGATGATATCCATTCAGGCAGGTGTAAGATGATACCTCATTGTTGTTCTGATTTGCATCTATCAGATGCTTATGATTCTGAGCATGTTTCATAGGCCTCTTAACCTTCTGTATGTCCTATTTCAAAAAGTGTGTTTATGTCCAGTTTCTTTTGAGAGATTTTAGTATCACCTTATCGCTAACTACAAATCTTTGCAAACTTCAAACGCCAAAGTGGCCTTTTCTCTTCCCATGTGGCAAGAACGCGTCTTCTTATATATCACTAGAGGCTTGGTACATGAATTCATGCACCAGGAAGATCCCTCAGCCTGGCCTGTGGGATTGGGCCAAAAGCAATCCCACAGGAGTCCTGGATTACAAGAGGGTGAAGGCCAGGCCAAAGGACACCACCAGTGCACAATCAGGACCAGGGAGGGACATGGAAGTTTGGCGAGCTGGGGATGGACCATGGGAGGGCTCCAGAGTGTGTTGGCCTGCCTCACTCAGTCCTGATTGGCTGGACTCCTACAGCAAACTAACCTACCAGTCAGAGCATCTGCACCCTGGTGGTCAGTGCATGTCATAGTGATTGGTCGACCTTTGATTGTCTGCCCCCTGGTGATCAGTGCAGTCTTATTGAGCAATTGAGTGGCCTTAGCATATCATTAGCATGTTACACTTCAGTTGGTTGAATAGATGACCGGACAACCAGACACTTATCATATTAGGCTTTTATTATATAGGATATCATCTATCCTTTCTATACTCTCTTATAGCTAAACTCTTAATGCAGATATCTAAGCTTTGCTTTTAATGAATAAAGGGGATTTTTGGAATTATCCCAAAGCCTGACTTTTAAGACTATGTCTTTTAAGGACATAAAGAAAGAACCTAAAATTGGAAACTCAAAGCTGAGCAATGACTTTTTGATTTGAGACTATATTCATATTTATTTCCTACAGAAAGGAATATCATTGCGTTAAAGGGTAGGCAGTTGTAGGCCCATATGATTTACAGAGCAAAAATTATATTTTTCATGGTTTCAGAAGATTATCCTCTCTCAATGTGTATTGCATGACTTATTATTTACCCTTAAAAGAGTTAAATAAAACTAAGTTTGAATACCAATCTTATGAATGTGTTTACCTCAGTTTTTTCACCTGAATGTCAATAACAATGCCTTCCAGGTTATTATCAGATTCTTTCTTGATGAGAGATAGAGCATCTCTCATTGGAGAAGGAGGGTCTCACTTCTCCAGCTTCCTTTGCTACTAGGGTGGGAACATGTGACCCAGGTTTCATCGACCTGATTGATGTTCATATTACCAAGATAGATACAGTCATAGCCAGTCACTTTCAAGGCAATTTTCACAGGTTCAGGAAGACTAGGGGCCTATGGCAGTAGTGACAGTGGGGCTAATGGTACTGTCCCTTGTCCAGAACTAGCTGCTTTGAAAGTGTGGATTTTACTATCTGGTACTGATATATGATGATGGTGCGGTGTCCTTCTTGAATCCTGAATGTGGCATGCATGGCCCTGAACTTGGTTAATCAGACCTTCTTTCATTTCTGATAACTACTCAATATCCTTTTAATAAAACTCCTTTCTGCTTCACTCAGCCAGAGTTGGTTTCGATTGCTTGCAACCAAGGACCCTGATGGAAATACGAGTAGCCTATTTTTTGCTGCTTCATCTCCTCTCCTTATGTTCTGCTTCATGTCTTTTAGGACGAAGTGACCTAACTGTTGCCAAATTAAAAAGCCTCACTTCTAACCCCGCTGGGACTCAGTGGGGTGCAGGACAGCTTTGACTTCCTCTTCTGTGAGCCATTATCTTCCTCTCCTGATTCCTTACCTACCCTTGACTCCTCCCTTCTAGTTTTATACCTTGTCTTCTCCAAATGGAGTTCCATTTTAATTATGCTTGTGGTCCCTGATATGGCTCTTTTCTCACCAAAGTTCTACACATTTCTCTGGGATAATTTTCAACCTCCAAGAGTTCAATTTCTCTTTGAGATTTCCAACTTCAAATTATATCATGTTTTGTTTGTTTTGTTTTATTTTTATTTTATTGGATGTCATCCATAACATCATGCTTAGATTTTAATATTTGCTGGATAACTGTCTACCCCATATACACTTCTGACTCAATATATCCCAATTTGAGCATCTCACTAAACCTCGTCCACCAAGGAAATTCACTTGTTTAGTTAATGGCTTGTTCTCAATTAATGAAAGTTCTCAAATGCTCCTTTTCCCTTTCCTTTGGCCCCTACTCATTACCAACAGAATTTGTTTCTAACCTTGAAATCTCTTACATCACCTTTTCAATGCCCATCCCCTTGAGAGGAGCTTGGTTTGGCTCTCCTTATATTTTAATAGCCTCTCACTTTTTTTCCCCCAGCATTGTTTTCTAAAATACAGCTGTGATGATATTTTTTTTCCTAGTAAAAAAATCTAGTTTGTATAAAATGATGTCTAAATTATGTATTCTTAAATTTCTGAACTTAATATATTTAATAGTGTCTACTATAGGCAGTGTCCCGGGTATATTATAAAAGGCATAGCTCTAAGAGTGAACTTTCTAGCGAACATGTTTTGATTAAGGTAGTTTTTTTTAAACTGATATATCATTTCCCTCATATGGACCCCTTAGAGCCTTTTATGTGTCTAATTAAGCGAGTTAATTAGAATGATAACCTTAGTTGACTTCCAACTGTTTCTAGGCGACTTCCACACCTTATATAGAATTAACACTCCTATTTCTTAAATTCTCAGGGGGACATATTTACATCAATATGTATATCTTTTTTAAGCCTATTGCATTTTATTCTTATCTTTCCTATCATAAGTATATGCTTCCTTTTACGTCGGTGCCATTTGGTTATTTGAATGTAAGTACATTTCTCTCTTAGAGAAGCATATATTTTCTCTGAGTGCCCTGTCCATAAAAAATTTGGTTCATGGCAAACATCTCCTGCAATGATCTAGTTCCGTGATAACCGAATTTTCCTTAAAATAATGGAAGCAGGATTTATGTTCCATTATCCATAGGAAATTAAATTTTATTTTATTTCCATGTTTAATATTTTGAATATCATAAGAACTAATAAAGGAAAACCATCCAAAAAGAGGTATGCTCTCTTGGAAAGAACCCCAGACTAGTTCTATTTCTGCACTCAGTTTTAACCTCATATAAAGCATAAATTTAGAGGGGCAAATGTAACAGAATTACTGTAAGAGTCCAAAAAGATACTGTAATCCAAAGCACTTGGAAAGCTGTAAAAATATTATATAAATATGAAATATTGTAGTGTGATCATTATTGTTGCCACTGCTCCCAATCAAAGCTTCCTGATGCACTCCTGTGTAAGTCCACATTTTGACTCAGTGCCAATTCTAAGGTGTCCAGACCCCTATAAGGGAACAACAATGTCCCACTACTTTTACATTTTCACTTATATTTTAGAATTATCTTCCTGCTTATTTTTCTGTGTGTGCTTTTCAGAGACTTCTTGCCTGATGCCCCTTATGGTCTCTTAACTGAAGCTATATTCAGACTTTTGTATATGTTTTGGTTTGAAGCAATTCTTGATTGATTTAGTTTTATAATCATTTTAGTTTGAAGCAATTCTTGATTGATTCGACAAGAACCCAAAATATGTGATTCTTTTTAAAATTTAATATTTTTATTGTTTAAGCTATTACAAATAGTAGTTACATATGTCGCCTTTTTCACCCATCGACCTCCCCTGGCCTCTCCCACCCCCGGCACATGCCCTCACCTTCCTCCTTCCCCTCCCCCAGTGTCTGTGTCCATTGGTTATGCTTATATGCATGCATACAAGTCCTTTGGCTGATCTCTTATGCCCACCCCAGCCAACCCTCTTATTCTGATTTTAAATGAATGTCAATTCTAAATAATGTAAACCAATTTATATTAAAATAAATAATGTTAAATATCCTAATAAGGTATAGTGGATGATAATTCCTTATAGGAATGAAGGATAAATCAAGTCAAAATATAATTGCATCACAAAGAAAAAATTAGAAATGCCTGTAAGAAATAAAAATAAAATGCTATAAGAATTAAGAATTGAAGGAGATTGAGTTTGAGGTAATAGTAATAGTGAAAATAGCCTGCACCTGGCCAGCGTGGGTCAGTGGTTGAGTGTCAACTTATGAACCAGGAGCTCATGGTTTGATTCCCCATTGGAGCACATGCTTGGGTCGTGGGCTCCGTCCCTAGGAGGGGACATGAAGGAGGCAGAAGATCAATTTTTCTTTCTCATCATTGATGTTTCAATCTCTCCCTCTCCATTCTTTTTTGAAATCAATAAAAATATATTTTAAAAAAAGTATTTGTATAAAAGTGGTGACATTTGGGATGGGTCTCAAAAATTGGATACATTTTACTGATTTTCATAAACATTCTTAATACAGAAAATCACATCACATAAATGTGAAAAAGGAGAACTTTTTACAATCCCAAGTTTTCTTTATTTTATTATAACAAATGCATATAGTGGAAAACACACACACACACACACACACACACACACACACACACACATTCCACTTGTAGACAACTATTATAAATGTTTCTGCAAGTGGACTATGGTTTCACTAGAGTGATTTATGATGCACTTAATAGGAGGTTTCATTATATTTTTCAGAATAAGGTCAAATGTGCAACTCACACCCTCTGTAGGCCATGGCCTACTCATATCCATGAAAGTCATTGGAATCTTCACCACAGGAATATCTCTAAGTGTTTTTATTTTCTTAAAAAATAGCTTGCATGATCCATCTTAAAAAAATGATTGGGTTATTTTAGAATTTACACTGGAATATCATTAAATAAAGGAAGAAAGTGACAGTAAAACTGCCATGTTTATTTTTTTCATTTTCCTAATCACAAAACTTGAAATGTTTTAAAATAAATTCTTAGGTGTTAAAATTACTATTTTTGAGCCTCAGTAAATGGTGAGTAGATATAATGATTTTCAATAATAGATATAGGTTAGCTATGCTGAGGAAGCTATTAACACTTGACCCTGATGCAAATATTTCAGCAATTAAGAATGTTACCATGCCAATTAGTGAAAATAGAGACCAAACACATTTTCCTTTAAGTGTGTGGGAAGGTGTCTATCATTGGATGCACTCTGTCAAAGCCATTATGACCAATATTGTTATTAGCTTTAATGTTTGAGATCTCCTCTAGGTTACAGCTCAAACTACCTTGCACAGACATCAAATACATAAAGTACTGGTATTTTAGCAGGCACAGTGCTATTTTAGAGAACTCCTAGGATTAGGAGGGTAAGCAACCTTTACTAACTTCATGGGAAACTTTTGGGGACAGTGTTACAAGTGATTTTATAAAATCTTCTCCCTGGCCTACTTGAGAGCATTTATATATTGCACTAGAAATAGATGGGAGAGATTAATTTCATGAGAAGATATATTCAGACTTTAGAAGATGCCTCAGATTCTTGTACAGACTATGACTTACCCATTTGCTCTGATGTTCAAGATTATTTGTAATGCACCCATTTACTTATTTTCACTATTCTTCACTGGCATAAAAAACAATAATACTATTAATTTTTATATTTGATATGAGAAAAAATGTTCAAAATCTGTCCGTCTCTCTCTTTATGTCTCTCTTGGATTTATCTGTGTGATTACTGGGAGCTGTAGCCACCCCGTCTTCAGACTTCACTGCTTTCCTATTGTAGTCATTGTCCACTCAAAGTGGTTAACACCATCCCTCTCACAACTCTGCAATGGCTTCCTTCTGCCTTGAGACAGAGCCTCAAGTTCTTTAAACAAACCTCCAGAGATTCCACATTTCTCTTCACCCTTGTTTCTAGCCCAGCATGGTTAGTGCAACTGCACGTTGTTAATTTACTCAAAACTTAGAAAATTTATTTTTAATTATAGTCTGTGATTTGTTCAACATGAAAGAATTAAAAAAAACCAACAACATTTCAGCCAAAACTGGTTTGGCTCAGTGGATATAGTGTCAGCCTGTGGAAAGGTCCTAGGTTCGATTCCGGTCAAGGGCATGTACCTTAGTTGCAGGCACATCCCCAATAGGGGGTGCGCAAGAGGCAGCTGATCGATGATTCTCTCTCATCGATGTTTCTAACTCTCTGTCCCTCTCTCTTCCTCTCTGTAAAAAAATCAATAAAATATCTTAAAAAACAAAAACAAATGAACAAAATGTTTCAATAGTAAAAAGCTAAGGATCATAAATTAGATTTGTTTCTTAAAAATTATAAATATATTCTTTGTTTTAAAAGTCTTCTTAAATATAATAATTTGCATATTTTACAAATGAATACATCTCCAATCTTAGCATTTAAAGAATATTTTATTTTATTTTGATGGTACTAAGATTTTAATAAATATTGACTCCTACCAACTAAAGTAAAGATAACTAATACCTTTCAAAGTAAAGGTTTTTGAATTTTGTGTTACATAATAATTTGTAATTAGTTTTCTTTTTGTAAGTCTTTTCTCAGGTTTGTCATCAGGTTACTACATGTGAAGTACTTGGAAACATTTTTTTCTTAAGTTTAAATATCTCTCCCACACTCTTGTCTATACAAATTTTATTACAAAATTTTTTTTTATATGGCTGTGACATCCCAAATATAGAATTTCACATCACAGGGCTTAAATCAATGAAGGTTTATAAAGGAAGGCTTTGCTTATTAAAACAAATGATAAAGTAGAGGACTTGCTTTAACTGTAGACTGTGTAACGAAGCAAGATGATCATACTACAAATTCTTTGCAAATTATAAAGTGGTATTTTTAAGAAGGAAGATATTTTTTAATATATTCTCATTTTAAAAGGCATCTTACATTTTTTCATATTTTATTGAATTTATTGAAGTGATGTTGATTAATAAAATTATGTGGATTTCAAGTGTACAATTCTATAATCTTTTAAATTGGGTTGATTGAAATACCTGATGTTTTAATTAGAAGAAGAGGATATTGTGGGGATAGTGGGTGGTGATGAAGGGTGAATGTTAATGAAAAAAAATACAATAGTATAAAAAATTTAAAAAATGAAATAGTTTCAGCTTTTGATCCTAGCGATATCTATCAAAAATGTATACATTAATCAGCATAAATGTGTATGCTTATATTTCTATTTGCTACACTTTGCTATAACTAGACTACTCACTTTTATCTAGAATATATTTTTATTAGATAAGTGTTTTTGTGTTTCTGAAACAAAGCCCTGATTTGAAAAGAAATCTTATTGATATCATTAATTCAAAAAAATATGCTGGTTGCTTAGTACTGTGGTTTTGTTCTTGTGTTGGAGCTAAAGCAATGAATTAAATGTCCTTGTAAAGTTACAAAAGTCAAAAAGCACATGCGCGCACACACACATAGAGATGCACCTATAAATATACACACATTTGTGTGTATATAAAACATATATATTGGTAAAATATATCTGTATATGCATGTGTATATCTGCAGGTATGTTTATTTATTCAGATACATGTGCATACATATGTATGCTATGTTGAAACACATGCATGTTTTCTATTAGAAAAACAGTTTTAACAAAAAAACCAAGTGCTTATGTAGGAGAATAAACAACTGTGTTGTATGGGAAGTGATGTTTTTAAGGAGAGACTTGACAAAAATATTAAAACTCTGAATCAATTAGATTTGATCAGATTTTGAAAGATTAATACTTGGTTATTTCTATGAAGTCTATAACTTTATGACCTCGGTGATTACTGTCTGTTGAATCTAAAGTGCATTAGATCTGACAGTTTAATAGTGATGTGTGGTAAAAGACTACTAATTATAAAAATAATTTTTTGAGTAATATAATTTGGCAACTCTAAATGAGGTAGAAAATCTTATGACCATTCAAAATAATTCAATGTATGGTTAGTGTCTCTAGATGTCAAGTTATTGACTGAAATACAATTATTTTTAAAAAATAGTTTATTGATTTTTAGAGAGCAACATTGATTTGAGAATGCAACATCCATCGTCTGCCTCCTGCACAAGCCCCGCCAGGGATTGGATCCACAACCCAGGCCTATTCCCTTGAGGAGGATCTGAACCAGCATTGGGTTCTACCTAACCAACTGAGCTACACCGGCCAGGGCTGAAAGATAATTTTTATAATTATGAATAACTAACTAAATATTTGAATAGGAAATAATATGATTGTCAAGGCCAGTTTATTATTGCCATAATTTATAAAGTGATTTAATTTAGTCATTGATCATTTATATAATGGTCTCTGATCTCAAGGGGGTGACTTAAAAACACGAGTACAGAGAGCATTGTGCAGGGTAGAGTGTAGATGCAAATAGGAGAAAATGTAACTCTTTCTGGGGGAAGTGATCATAGACCTTCAAGCTGACTTCTGAGCTCAGTAACCAGCTTGCATACATGGCAAATAAGATTGATTTAAACCATAGAAAACTATAAATACGTTAACTTCAGCTTACTTCTTTGTAAATATCCCGGGGTTTCATTTAGATGTACTATTTTAGGAAATCTTTCCCGGCTCCCTCCATATATATGTCCCTTTAACTGTCTTTATTTTTCAGTTCCTACATAAAAGGTCTACAACCCTTAAAACTTCTTTAAAGATATGGATCTTCTATATTTTGCAGGGGTTTTCTACAAATAAATTCATTGACAAATACTGCTATTTTAGCCCTGGCCAGTGTGGCTCAGTTGGTTGGGTATCATCCCATGCACCAAAATGTTGCTGGTTCAACTTCTGGTCAGGGCACATGCCTGGATTGTGGGCTTGCTCCCTGGGAGGGGTGTGCAGGAGGCAGCAGACTGATGTTTCTCTCTTACATTGATATTTCTCCCTCTCTCCTTTCCTTTTTCTAAAAATCAGTTTTATAAACAAGGAAATAAATACTGCTTTGCTAGTTCTCATAAAATTAAGGAATATGTTTTCTATAGATTGTACTTCTATTTAAACACACAAACCTTTTAAACAATGTGCATACTCCTAAAACTTCCATCGTTATGAATTGCTGGAAATATTGTCTTAATTAAAAAGGTTAATATGGAGTATGCTTTTTATATGAATCAAAAATAGATATTGAAATGGCAGTTATTAATATTTATTTGACAATAACTTTTTGGTAAACACAGTGAAATATTTTTATGATCTTTAAATAAAAAGAAAGATAACCTTAAGACTCCTATATAAAGACCTAATGTTTCTTTATATTTCTTTATATTAGTCTAATATTCTTAATCCATTAAGTTTTCCACACAGATAAGTCAAAACAATACTCATTATTGTATATAAAAATAGTTTTAAATTATCTGTGATTTACAGGACCATTGGTTTTTAAATTAAATGTGAAGTGAAATATTTACTAATAATGAAATTTGAAGGCACTCTTAAGTTATTGAAATATTCTGAATATACTCAAGATGATCTGGTAATTAAATTTCCCTTCAATATTAAATTAAAATTCAAATTAAAATCTTTAGCTGAAGCTTTGCTCATTAAAAAGCACTTAGGCTGCTTACTGTCTATAGAATGTACACAAAGATAATTTACGGAAGATATACATGACCTCAATTATTACTAATATTGCTTTCTTTATTTGATGGATTTTAAATATTGCTAGAAATATTTAAATATTATCTTTAATTAGAGACATTTTATGCTTCTTTAACCTGGGATAAGCAAAAATCAAGTACATTTTATATTAGCGATGTTAAAAACAACTAGTGGCAATAATTCTAATCATTTCCATATAAATTGATGGTGGTAATAGAGAGTAATCTAATTTTATTCCTGACACTCTTTTTCTTTTACCAACATTTTTCTTCCTTCCTTTCCCCCCCTCTTTCTTCTTTCCTCCCTCTTCTTCTTCTTCTTTTTTTCCCCCCATGCAATTTATTTTAGATTATCTTTATTTCTCTACTAGAGGCCCGATGCCCAAATTTGTGCATAGGTGGGATCCAGGAAGTCTGCCCCAAAGTGGCTGATTGAGCTAGGCTAGTGAGAAGGAGGGGACAAAGGAGGTTGGGGGAGGAGCAATCAGCACCCAGTACGAGGCAGTTTTGAGAACTATGGCTGGTAATATAGCTTGATATCTGGCTTTGTGATCCCTCCAATTTTGTTCTTTCTCAGGATTTCTGTGGCTATTCAGGGTCTTTTTATATTCCAGAAGAAGTTTTGGAGAGTTTGTTCTAGATCTTTGGAATATGCCGTTGGTATTTTCATGGGGATTGCATTGAATGTGTAGATTGCTTTGGGTAGTATGGACATTTTAGTGATGTTAATTCTACCAATCCATGAACATGGTATGAAGAAAGACGGTATTTTAATAAAGAAGTATAATATCTCATGAATGAAATGTACAAAGTGCTAAGGGTAAGTAGAGCAAAGATACCCATATATTCTAAGTATCCAAGTAAAACACCTTGCAGAATTTATGCTTAAACTGAAATGTGAAGGTTTAGCGAGATGGATCTGGAATGTTCTAGAGAAAGGAATATCTATGAAAGCATGGAAGAGAGAGAATGCATTTTCCATTGAAAACAATAAAAAAAATTGTGCTGTAGCTTTGTAACAGAATATTCCCATAAGGTTAAATGTTATATTTTCATGTTTATCAAGAAAAGAAAATACTCATATATTTACAACTAAATCCACCTACTAGGTTCAGTAATTAGTGTTGTATTTTTAAAAACACCCCTACCTTTAGTGAATGCATTTGTCTTTGTATTTGAAAGATGTAGTTGGTCTCCTATGCCTGAAAGGTAATGGAAAGAAGAAAATAAAATGTTCCTCAGAGGTACATTCTTACAGAGTCAAAGAAACTTCAGTTTGAGGTCAAAACTCACTCCTAGGACCTCAATCATTATAGAGAGAGTTCTTTATTTTCAACAAATATTTCTCTGATGCAGTCACAACAATATAGATACAGGCCGTACTCTCTTGGGACTGAAATTCTAATGGAAAAACAATCCAAGGGACTACAAGGACTGGAGAGAAAGAGGAGTGACTATGGCAGATTAAATAAGAAGGACCCTGCAGAAGCTAATCTCCTGTTTAAGGAATAGGGCCACCTATGCAGACATGCACATATGGCAGACAGTAGACTACCAGCAGTCAATAGCAACAAGTGGTGTGGCAAGATGCATGGTGGCAGTGACAATAGCAGACAGATGGGCTCTGACCTGTTTGGTTGTGGGCATTCAAGGACCTCTACTTTGCTATTCATGTATCTTGATTGATTGTTGAATCATTCTCAGTTTGATGTACCTTCTGTACATGGGCTTCTAGAATTTTCTATTTGAATGTGGTTTGCGCTTCCTCTTAAACCTTTTGGAACTCATCTTTAAGTTCCAAACAACCACACTTGTAGGTGTAGTATTTTCTTCCTTCAGCTTTTCCTATCCAGAAAGGAAAATTAGATAAGTGCATAGATACTTACAGGACCATCCACAAGAAACAAAAAGAAAAAAGACTGTGAAAAAGGGCATTTTACATAAAGGAAACAGAATACGTAAATTAATGGAGACATGAGGAGTATTAGGACCATAGATATGTAGTTGAAACTGGAAATACTCAAATAATTAGGGGTGAGAGAGATCTTGAGACTTCAAGCATGATTGAAGGGGGGAAATCTAGATGGAGTTCAATAAGCAAAAATTGATAATATCCTGGTAATTGAATATGTATTTAAATCAACACAATGATATCTGATAATTAAAAATTAATGCAATAAATATATAGAGGCTAGGAATTAGATGATGTATTTATGTCAACAAATTTAGAGCAAAGAAGAAGAATTGATAAAAACATTTTAGATAATATTTACATAATTGCTTTACTCAAAAAATAATGGTGCATTCACTGTCAGGCAATTCTCCAGATACTACTGTTAATTATAAGCAAAACAGATATGTTCCCTTACTCATATAAATTCATTTGACTTTATTATATTTTTTATTTTATAATTTAGTTTACATTAAATTCAAATTTTAAAAGTATTTAAAATTAAAAAATGAGTTAAAATATTCATCACATTAGTAAAAATAAGAAGACTGACATCAACAATGAAGCTGAGCTATGGGCCGGCCAGAAATAGAACCCTCATGCATTGTTGGTGGGAGTGAAAATGGCACAATTTCTTTGGAGAAATGTCCAAATAGTTTGTGTTTTTTTTGTAAAACAAAACATACACATCCTTAATGACTAAAAAAAACATGTGTTTTTTAGATATTTACCACTAAGAGAAAAAAATGTTTTTTCCAAATAACCTGTCCTAGAATATTTACAGTGGTTTATTTATATTAGTTAAAAGGAAACATTCAACACTGAGTATCCATCATTAGGAACATGGAATATGAACTATGTCATATTCATATGAAATATAGCTCAGGAACAAAAATAGTCTTTGATACATGCAGCAATACAAATGAATTACAAAATATTATTAAGTGAAGGATGCTTTACATAAAATGTTAACATACTCTGTTATTTCCTTTATATTAGGTTCTAGAACAAGTAGCATTACTATACGGTGAGCAAAAACAAAAAGCATAGTAGTGGCCTCTGAGGGTAGGGTAGAGCAAAGAAGCCTGGGGAACTTTTGGGAATGATAATGTTCTATTATCTAATGTTCTCTGATAGCAGTATGGGTTTCAGAAACTTAAGTATTTCATTATATGTAAATGTTAACTCAAAAGAAAAAACGTGAGGTATAATATAAAAAGGAATGACTTAAAGTAATGGTGTGAAATTGCTGTATATTATTTTGGTGAACGAAATGCTACTGTATTGTGTTTTAAATCAAATTCAATTTGAGGCTTTAAAAAAATTAGTATAACCAGAACCTCCATCTTGGTTCTTTTGGTGAAGCTCCTGAAGATTAACAGTATTGAAGGAATTGACATGATATTCATAAAAAGAGTGAGAGAAAGTCCTGTTCCAACAACTGAGTGACTTGTAATATTTAATGTGGTCAGTATATTGCTGTGAAGTCTGGTCCTCCATCTTCTTTTGGGCACTGTTGCCTGGTGGATTCATAGATGCCAGGCCAGGAGTGATTATAGTGATCAGCCACCAAAGATGCCATGAGGCCATGCCTCCCTGATTCTATTTTCAAGGTGGAGAGAGGGAAAAATATGTACCACTTGATGGAAATTCTGCCCCTTCATCTTCTGCCTGGTAGCAGTGTACTTTAATTCCTACCTCCTGTGAGTGTCCACTTGTGCTGTTGCCTTTTACAGTGTCAGCTCTTTGCCCCTCACCATGATGTACCTGGTAACTTCCATCTTTAATCTGAAAAGGAAAAACACTATTAATAATCATTTTTAGTTGGGGCTTCCACTCCCATCATATCAAGGTTTATCCAACTGTTTAGTATTGAGAAAGGAAAAATATATCTGTCTTTCAAATCCCTCATGGCAAGATCAAAACCCAAACTAATATGCCAAAAAATTATTCCAAAATAATAAAGTCCTGAGACATACACTTAAAATGTATGTGTCAAGAAATAAGTAAGTTTAATAATTTATCATATGTAATAGGAGTTTTGAATCAATTTATAGTCTGTGCATCTCACCTAGCTTGCATTTTTTAAATTTTATTAAGACTCTGATGGTGAGGAAAATACTACTAGAGCAAGAAAGGTTTTAAAAGGATTATGGTTGCAAAATTGCTCAGCTCTGGATCTAAATGATATGAAATATATGAAGGAAGAATGTAAAAGGGCCAGAATATCACCTTCATTAATTTGTAAGAGTGGCCTCCTAACACTGGCCCTTAGTATTAACCAAACTTCCCTAAACCTGAGGCAGGGAAAACTCCCCCCTCACAGGAAAATCAGCAAATTCCCTAACAGAAGAGGCATCATAGGGTGAGCCAAGCATAATGGGCTTACTTTTCTCAGAATTACCACACCTGACATCATTTTCTCTTGAGAAGAAAGAGCAAAGGGTGGAAGGAGGCAGTGAATGCTCTTCCACAAAGAGTCATCGGAAGACATTGGGGATGAAGCATTTCCTCATGACAACAGCGAGGTTTTAGCAATTGTTAAATGGTTGTTTTGGCATTAATTTGAGCCTACAGTGACCACCTGAGAGGAGAATTAAGTCATGCTTAATCTGAGTAGATTATAAGATTTTTAACATGATATTTTTTTCTGTTTTTGACAAATGATAGGTATGTATAAATGAGGAAATGAAAAATTTCTGAACAAAACATTGGAATAAATTAATGAGATATTGAACAGAAAACTAAAGAATGCGTTCATGGAAATGATTTTGCAATATCTGTTCTAGGCCAACTATAGTAGCTGAACTAATTAGCTCCATTGCAAGGGAAATGGGATTAGACTGTTCAAGGGTAGACCATACAAGTGCTTCCAGAATCTGAAGTATTAAATCTAGGAACCACGGTCAGCCAAGCAAGCCTGAACAGAAGAACAAAAATAACCAGCAGCTATAAATTAATAGAACATGAGATGGATAAACATAGGCACAATTAAAAGATGAAAGGACAGGCTGAGCCAGGAGCAGATGTCCCATCTATTATTTATTTAAACCATGTATTGAAGAACTCGCATTTTGTACCAAATCTCTTCTACCTCCTGAGAAGATGGCACTAAATAAATCAAGATTCCTATATCTATCAATTAATATTTCTTTGAGATGAGTTGAGAATATATAGTGTAGAGCAATTACTTATATTATTTCACATAGAGTTTATATTCCAGTTCACAAGATCAAGGGAACAGACAATAAACAAATTCAATAATTAATATCATATAATATCATCCTATGTAATAAAGAGGGAATGTGGTAATTCACCCTCATGCAGTTGCAAAGATAGCCGCACCCACAGCCAATAAAGAGGGAATATGCTAATTGACTGCCCCATCCTCAAAGATTGCAGCAGGGCCCAGTCCCAAAGACTTGAGGCAAGCTAGTACTTGGTGTGTTCAAGGAACAAGTGCTTGAGGCCAGAGTAAGAGATGATGTTGGAATTAGATGTGTAGTGAATGAACAATTGTATAGGTCCAAGTAAAGTTGTTGTGTTTTAAGTTGTTATCTGAAGCTTTCTCTTTTCCTTTTGTTCCTTTCCTGAACATTTTAGCCCAAGATGCAGGGCAGAGTAAGATAGGCATACACACCTGAGGGAATAGACTTGGTAAGTCACTGCATGTGTAGGAGCATAGTCAAGGCCATGAAAATATCCCTATAGGAGTACTGAATTATATGGGGCTCCGACATGGGGCAACCCCTATGTAGTAGAAACCCAAATGAATGAGCGAGGCTTCCATGTGGAGCTGTGGCCCAATGATGGATGTTCAAGCCCAAGTGATATGGAGGGTAGAGCAGAGGTGAAGACAGATTTGTTATAAAGAAGGGGGATGATAAAATAAGTAAATATATTAAGGACAATAAGAATCAGATTTATGTCTACAGGAATTACAGATAATGGTGTGACTTTAAGGTTTTCATAAATATAAATAAATATATGTATAGTACAAACAACTATATGTACATAAAATATGTATGCATATATTTTCTATTTCTGTCAGCTCAGAATTCTTGGGAGCAACAATACCTCAATAGCATCAATCATATTTAGCACCTAGATATTAGCTTCTAAAATACCATTCTCCACTAAAAAGAAATCAGAACTCATTGGAGAAATGTTTGATCCTAGAGCTGGTCAGGGAAAGTATAATAAGTCCAAAACTTTGTATGCCAAAAAGCAAAGAAATTGCTCACAGGATGGTGGTGACACATCAAAATGATACAGAACCATGCTTGAAAGGACTTCCATTTGCCAAAGCTAGTATCCAAATAAATGCTATTTATACATCATAACTCATTGAATAAATAGAAAACAATCCATATGGCTATGGACAAAAAAAGAAATTGAAAGTTTGATGAGTGATGACATATTTAAAGTTTCAGTGTGTCTCCCCATAAAATGTATATATATTTCCTTAAATAAGTTAATTAATTCATCAAAGTGACATTATTGGTAATGGAACAAATCAAAGTTGCATGTCACTTAGTTGGATACAGTGACACCACATTGTCACTTTTTAAAAACAATATCCCTTGCAAATACGTATGATCTGAACAAGAAAACATAATTTCATCCCAAGTGGACATTTAAAAAAAATAACTTCAAAATATTTAAAGTGTTGAGGACATGACAGTCAAGGAAAAAACTCAGGAAGATAAAAAGAGATATGACAAATGCAGGGTGGTATTCTGATCTGGATTGTTTACATTATTTGGACAATTAGTGACACCAAATGAGGTCTGAGGAGATTGTAGTAATGGCGATGTCAATTAAGTTCCTGATATTGTACTATGGTTGCATAGAAGAGTGCCTTTTTGTGTGGAAAGTACTCAGGTTGGAAACATTTTAAAAGATTTGGGAAAAGCATTATTTTTAGTATTGAACAATATACATACATGGCATTTTGTTGAATACTTTATATAAATTGAAGGTTAGAAATTGAATAAGAACAAATTATGATGGAAAGCCATTGGTGGTTTTCTTCAGGTGTGAAATGATCTTTCTTACATTTGAAAATAAACAGCATGGCTGCTGTGTAGACAAGATGTTTGGTTTGAGGATGTAGAATGGACAAGTATAAGAGAGAGAGAAAGAGAGAGAGAGAGAGAGAGAGAGAGAGAGAGAGAGAGAGAGAGAGAGAGAGAGAAATTGAGATGCCATTACAATGCTTACAGGAAGGAGGTGGCAGCTTAATCTAGGGACATAATGTAGATGGTGGTGAGCATCACTTGGAGTTGTGCTATATTTTGAAATGGTAACCTCCAAAAATTCCCAGATGTAGAGTATTTAGGAAAGACAAAAACATAAAGGATGACTTAACAGACAAGGTCGTTGACCCACAGGCATTGAGTGTTAATAATGCTTTTAATCTTTCCTTTTCTGCTACTACTGCTTCTATGACTCAAAGGCATGGTAATATGGAAGCTATATACAGAAAACTATTTAAGTTATTAAGAAAGAAATTAGTCATGAGTTATAGAATTATGTCATTTACAATAACCTTAACAAAGTTATTACTGTTGTAATCCATCAACAAGGGTGTGTGGAGCAATATAGTATAACTAGAGGCCCGGTGCAAAAAATTCATGCATGGGGGGGGTCTCCTCAGCCCAGCCTGTACCCTCTCCAATCTGGGACCCCTTAGGGGATGTCCAACTGCCAGTTGAGGTCCGATTCTCTAAATCAGCAGTCAGATATCCCTCTCACAGTCCTGGAACTCTGGCTCCTAATTGCTCACCTGCCTGCCTGACTAGTCACCCCTTACTTCCCCCTGTTGGTCTGGTCGCCCCAAACTTCCCCCTTCTGCCAGCCTGGTTGTCCCAAACTGTCCTCCCTGCTGACCTGGTCACCCCCAACTGCTCTCCTCACCAGCCTATTCGCACCTCACTGTCCCCTTATGCCAGCTAAATTGCTTCCAACTGCCATCCTCTGCTGGCCTAGTTGCCCACACAGCCTGTTTGTTCAGTTGTTTTGTCATCCCTCACTAACCCCCCTGCCAGCTTGGTCATATGCAGCCATCTTAATAGAATGTGAGGGTCAATTTTCATATTCCCTCTTTATTATATAGGATGATTGGAGTAAATAAATACTAGGGTATTAGACAGAAATGATTTCAGGGTCTAGCTCAGCAAATTATAATTCGGGACACATTTCTAAAGACTAGAAGCTCAGTATCTTCATGTATAAAATAATTGATAATAACTACTGAGTAGCATGAGTATTAAATGATAATGTGAAGTGGTTGCTAGCATTAAACTAAATATTTTATAGTCACTATACATAATAGTAATATTAGAGGTAGAAGTAGCATTGCACATTTTCTGCAAAGACTTTTAATAGACTTTATTTTTGGTTTGAAAAATTATTATTGTGATCTATTAGGTGATGAGTTGATAAATATTTATTTTAGCAATTTTAATTTCTAGTAGGAGACATAGACATTAAACAAATACTTATGCAATGAAAAAAATGTATGGAAGACATGGGAATTGCTATCAATGATTATCTTTGGATTTTGTGACAATAGTTGTGTTTTCAAATCTCTTAAATTATGCACATTTCTTATATTTGAAGGATAAGAAAATTATTTAAAAATTTTATTACTGCATTGGTCCAGGAAAATGGCCTTAAATTATATCATTGTTTCTAATACCTTAGGTATAATAGTTTGGTACAATATTCTCTCCAGACAAGTGAGTGAATGTTCTTGTTGCTTAGAATAGAACATACTTCTTTCAGTGTCTTCCTTCCTTTCCATTTTGCATTCTCCATACACTGTGCCTCATCATTATGCTAAAGCTGTATGAAAAACAGTTGCTCATAATTGTAAAATGGAACTGCACTCCATTAAGCTCTTGCCTGGCTGCTTTTTGAGACCCTTGGCGGTTTGGAATGTGGGGATGCATCCGCATTCTCCCTCTGATGGATCTTTTTATCTTTTCCCAAGAAAGCAGTCCCTTCATTGTCTCAGATGCTAAGTGGTTCTAGCATATGTCTGATATAATTTCCTAACGACTGAAGTAGTATTCTCACTACGGATATGGCAGCAGCAATGTCACCTGTGTCTTAGCATTTGGGACCAAGAGGATAGAATATTTTACTGAAGCAAGGGGGAAAATGTAGAATTAGGTAGAAAGAAGCATTCCAGTTCTGATCATTAACTTCTGATACCTCACTATGTACCAACTTTTTCTGTAAAAATAAAACAACAGTGGGCATGATATGAACTTTACAGGTAACCCACAAAGAGATTTTAAATATTTTGCCTGTTTTTAATATTTCAACATTTTATACGTATATTTGTACATTTATTCACTATTTGTGAATGCCTCCTTTGTGCCAAGCATTTGTTTGGGTGGTGGGGATAACGTACATCCAATCTCACTCTCATAGAGCCTAAAGTCTACATTACAGCTACAATTTTACTATAGTAAATCTACCAGCTTCAAACATACCACGTTGTTGTTTTGGGGTATATTAAAAAGAGTTAGGGTTTCATACATCCATGTTGAAACTGGCTGAAATTCTTGCTACCTCTATAACCTTTGTACATTACATAACCATTTTCAGGTATGACAAACATAAAGTGAAGGATGCTAGTTCCCATAAAAAGTGAGCACTGCATTCCAGCCAGGCTTCCGGAGATTCACAAGCATTTTGAAAAGGAGGAGGGCCCTGTGAGTAAATGTAGTCCACGAGTCAACCTGCACAAGCAAGGCAGTGTGGAAACTTGTAGTGTGATGTACAGGTTGGGTTCACCACTTTCAGTTTATTTGGTACCAACATCATGGCGGCACTGGGAGCATACTGGGAGCACTGGGTCCTTTAATGAAGCCGGGAACTCAAGTTTTTAAACCTTATGTTGGGCTTTGTACTAAATTTTTTTTTGCCATCAGGTTGGCATATCATGCCATCTCTGTCCCCGCGACCAGAGGCAGTGTTACAGATTCTCAGATTCCTCCACAGAACCCCTTAGCTGTTTACCACCATGCTTGTTATGCTGTCTCGCTTAGCAGCTTCCTATTTCCTGGGAGATGCCACAGAGCGTTTGTCTGTCTGAGTTATAGACAAGGCCTTTTCAGTCCTTAGAGAACTAAATCTTGTCTGTGGGTTTGCTGGGTGCCTTTGGGGTTTAGAAAAGAAAACATAAATTCCAGTCTTATAGCATTTGCCTCATGCCTGTCAGAAAAAGAATGCCAGAGGTATTAACGGAAAGCACGCAGCAAGGCAGGAGTCAGTGAGAAATCACACATATGTTTTCTTTTACTCAAATTATTCTGTCTACCTAACCAATATATTAAAGAATAGGTATTTTTACTTTCATAATCTTCATCTGCATAGAGATAAAGTGCTTGCCTATATATTTATTGCAGTCACATACATTTTTGTGTCTTTTAGTTGTACATTGTATATTGTGATTGTTACTTGAAACTAGCAGCCCTGCGCATGAATTTGTGCTCCAGTAGGTTGCTGCCACCCTCCTGTAGCTCTCTGCCCACTGCCCCACCCACCCGTAGCTCCCCCCGAGCTCTCTTATAGCTTGCTGCCTTGCTCCCTCCTGTAGCTCTCCACCACTTACTTGTAGTTCCCTGCTCCACCCTTCTGCAGATCCATGATCCAGTTGTTATGTGATTGGTCGTTATGCCCCCTCTCTTATTATATAGGATTGAATAAAAAATGAAGCCCTATCCCAGCTCCCTATACCTGAACATTTAATAATTTCAGTGCATCACCCATATAAAGCAATCATCAGCCAACTAAAGTGATTCCTGCCTATCTCTATTACTCTCCAAGTTAGTCCATTTTATATTTTAACATCTCCTATAGCTGCTGAAGATTTATATCTGTACTTAATTATTGTTCATCTTTCTCTACAAGTTCTTACTGTAATAGTAGCTGCTTATCTTTCTTATTCACAATGAAACAACTGTGGTTAAAACAGTGCCTAAAAGACAGCATATTCATTATTTTAAATAAATGAAAATGGCAGTTTCTTTTGAATAAATGAGATTATATGTTTAAATTATAAGTGAATTATATGTTTAAATTATATGTTCTTGAAAAGATAGGATTCAAAATAAAATGAGAATTTCCTTCACCTTCCACTTTCTATAAGAAGAGAGAGTATTTATATTACAAAAAGAAGTTTTATTAATTTTAAAGTAAATATGATTTTTTTCAATTAAATCCTTTTATTTAAAATGTCATTAATCAAGGCAGACATTAAGTTAACTGGAAATATATATATATATATATATATATATATATATATATATATAGAGAGAGAGAGAGAGAGAGAGAGAGAGAGAGAGAGAGAGATTGTAAATTAAGTTTACAATGGAAGTACTGAGAAATCACAGTATTATGAAATATCGTATTGTCTATGTTAAATGAAAATTTATTTAAGGACTTTCCAGAATCATTGTATAATGACTCTAAATAAACTATTATACCTAAATTAAATATGTAATTTTCAGAGCCCAATTTTAATCTAATTTTAATTTATGTAATTCTTACAATCCTCTGATAGATAAAACAAAAAACAAACAAAAAACAGTAGTGTCTTTTATTGCCCTATGGATCTCTGAGGTGGTAGAACTCCCCAAAGACTTGGAAACTATCTAATTTTTCCACCACCAAAACTTCAGCTCTGCTCCTATCTTTCCCACTTATAAAATAGTGGTCTATTTTTGAATCCCATCAACTTTCTTCTTCTTAAGAACTTTGCTTCTTGTATTAGCCATTTCTCTTGACTCCTCAACTCATTTTGTAATTTTCTGTTCAAACATTTCAAACAAGATATTTTCACTTGAGCTTCTCAATTGCTGTGACTCTTCAGACCTATCCTCTGGTAAAGAGGAACCTTCCCACCTGTAGCCTCATGGCTGCCTCTATTGTTGGGTTCACTTGCCAGTGAGCACATGAGTAACATCATGTAACTAAGTAGAGAAACACTAATCTATACATGTTGTCTTGACTTTAGGACATCCTATTCTCATTCTTTATTTTTCAACAAGTTCCTATAAACAAATTATTTCCTGCATTATTTTACCCTTTTGCTTTTTCATAGTGCTTTTTCCACATTGTAATTAAATATTGTGTTAGTCTTTTCACTTGTATGTCTCACTAATGAACGAAGGAATGAAAGGGACAAATACACAAATTCAATACATTTAGATTTTAGATTTTATCATCCCATTGTTATTGTTTGGAATACAAACAATATTGTTATGAAAAAAGACAAAAAGAAGATTGAAATAAAATAAGCCAGGATTTACACAGTATCAACTAAAAGTTCATAAACCTGATTTTTATAAAATCTTAGTATAATATGTTAACTGAATGATACATATTACTGTTAGGCTTTGCAGAAATTTAATTGAGGTTTAGGTACATCCACTGTTTTGTATATTTTGCATTATTTCCTGTTTTGTTCTGAAGGCAGAGTCATTCCCTTCCTTTGGGACACTACACTTTTCACTCCAGAAAAAAAAAATTGTATCCTATTGCTTCACTTATCTATATTAATAAAAGGGTAATATGCAACTTAGTCAGGACACCCTCACAGTAACAACCAAAGAGCAGGCTGTGTGGGGCAACTTGGCCAGCAGAGGGGGTGTAAGTGAGGGGCAACCAAACAACTGAACAGCAAGCTGTGAGGGGCAACCAGACAGGTGGGGAGGGGTTAGTGAGGGGTGAATAGCTGGCAGAGGGAGCAGTGAGGGGTGACCAGGCCAGCGGGGGGTGGCAGTTGGGTGTGACCAAGCCAGCAGGAGGGGGGATTAGGAGCAGGGGGACAGTTGAGGGTGACCAGGCTGGCAGGGGGGGAACAGTTAGGAGAAATAAGGCTGGCAGGGGAGGCAGTGGCGAGTAAAAATGCCATTGTGGGGAGAGTTGGGGGCAACCAGGCAGGCGGGGGGGGGGGCAGTTAGGGGCAGTCAAGCAGTCAGGCAGGTGAACAGTTAGGAGCTAGCAGTCCTGGTTTGTGAGAGGGTGCAGGCTGGGCTGAGGGGGACCACCCCCTTCTGCATGAATTTTGTGCACCAGGCCTCAAGTATTAACATAAATGGCCTAGGCTGGCCTATCAGATTATCAAATATACCTCAGGACTGTGATTGAGCCAGGAGTGACAGGTACACCAAGAATGTGTTTCTTTTTCTTAGTGATTGACATAAAGTCAATTAGAATCTGTTTTTGTGATTGATGTAATATCACCACAAATACCTATAAGCCTAGTTCCTTTGACCATTTTGCCCCCTGGAGAAAAAAAAATCTGTTAAAAAATTAGAACATGTAGATGGCAAAAATATTGAATGCAAAGGAGTAAACTGCTCCAGTAGCCTCCTTCTGACTTCTAGATCTAATAAGGTCTACATACTTCTAGACTTTTAAGTTATATGAATCAATCTCATTGACTTAAGTTAATTTGAGTTATATATACAGTATAAATGTTCATAAATGTATTTTAATGATTGCTCAAAACAACTCTCAAAAAATACTTTCAAATACAATTATTATCAAAGCTAGTGTGGGTCCTACTTCATGGAGGATCTCTATACTAGCCAATTGGGGATGTGTGTGAAAGTAAATGTTTATATGCTATCTTCAAATAGTAATATTTATTTAAACTTTTATAGAAGGGAGAGAAATAAATGATCTGTGAGAAATTTTCCTTGGTTATTTCAGTTTAGGGCAAGAGATCCCTATTGGTAAAATGATATTTTTATGAAGACTGCTGCTCCTAAAATAGTATAATATATATAGAAAAGTCATGGAGAATATACATTTTTACCAACCTGAATGTATTAATTTTAGTAGCAAGCCCGTGCTTGCCAGTGTGAGCATCTGTCATTCATAACTGTCTTATAGGAAGAAACTCAGATAGGTAGAAATTCATATGCAGTGCAATAGTTTGACCAGTGATTTTCATTTTTGTATTAATTTAATTCTTTTAATCTAAAATAACCTTTTGTAATATGTAAGCTTACACCAAAGTTCATAAATTATTCATAGAGTTATTAATATCAATTATTATCCCAGGTAAGCCTGGAATCGTTCTGGTTGAGATTACAGTGGAAGTGAAAGATCTATCCTTTCTGATAATTTCCCTCCTGTGTTGTGTTTGGGAGGAGCATAGGTCTGAATGAAGCTCTTTGAAATTCACTGGGATTTTTTTCAGATGTGGACCAAAGTTAAAGGGTGATAGATAGGTTAGAATAGAACCTAGGTTGTATATTTTTTTATCACAGTCACGTAATTTGTTAGATATTGTCTTCTGCAATGTCACAAATTGAGAAGCAAGTGTTTGTTCTGTTCTGTTTGTTTCTCTAGTAACAACTGCCTCTGGAGATGTATGCTAGTTCCTTGCACGCTTTCCTGCTCACTGACAAGGTGGCAGCGACTTGACAGATATGACAAGGAATTTGTTTTGCCTGAGCGATCACATAGTTAATGGAACATTAAAAAATTGATTCTTATGATTAGGTGATTAACGAGAACAATACGTTGGAAAATACTGTTCGCTGAGAGCTAGAATACAATGACGGTTTAAAAGAGATGCCTTATGTGTCAAAACAGAGCAATAATTCAGAAACATCTAAAATAAGCGAAGCAGGTTAATGGGGATTGGCGTATGAAATTTCCCTTTGGTACGTAGTCTACTGTTCAGTAAGCAATTGACTAGTTCTGCTACTGTAGCAGCAACTCTCTCTTTTTTCTTTTTGGCCTAGTTAATCCCACAAGCATTGTCCTAAAGATTATTCTGGGGGTAAAAAGACATTGAAGAAGTTATACTTTGGGTAGGAATATTCCTGAATGGGTGGCTATCTATCCTTACCTGAGCCTGATCATGACAGCAGAGGTGCTGACTTGGCAAGAAGATTCATTGTCTGCCCCCCTTTATTCCATTCTTCTGTTATTACCAAATCCAGGTTTGTTTATTCTACTGGTCTACATAATCTAACTTTTCTTAAAGATTAGCACCTACATTTATTAAGCACCTGGATGCTAATATTATAACTACTAATTAGGTAATCCATCACTTGCCCATCGTAAACCAAGTTCTCACATAAGATCAGGCTTCTTTCTGGGCTCTCTTGTTTCATTTCATCTATCCATCTGTCTGTCTCTCCAACAATACCTTCGTGTTTGAGTTATTATAGACCATTAAAATAAATTATATGAATATGTATTAATCTGAAAGATCTCAAAAAAGTTGCACAATGGCATATATATATATTTCAGAGTACCAATTAAGTAAATTTAAATTGATATAAAGAACTATTACACCCGAAACTGGTTTGGCTTAGTGGATAGAGCATCAGCCTGTGGACTGGAAGGTCCCAGGTTCAATTCCGGTCAAGGGGATGTACCTTGGTTGCGGGCACATCCCCAGTGGGGGGTGTGCAGGAGGCAGATGATTGATGTTTCTTTTCTTTTCTTTTTTTTCCTTTTTTTTTCTTTTCTTTTCTTTTCTTTTCTTTTCTTTTCTTTTCTTTTCTTTTCTTTTCTTTTCTTTTCTTTTCTTTCCTTTCCTTTCCTTTCCTTTCCTTTCCTTTCCTTTCCTTTCCTTTCCTTTCCTTTCCTTTTCTTTTCTTTTCTTTTCTTTTCTTTTCTTTTCTTTTCTTTTCTTTTCTTTATATATTTTATTGATTTTTTTACAGAGAGGAAGAGAGAGGGACAGAGAGCCAGAAGCATCTAAGAGAGAGAATCATCAATCAGCTGCCTCCTGCACACCCCCCACCGGTGAGGTACCAGCAACCAAGGTACATGCCCCTGACCTGAATCGAACCTGGGACCTCTCAGTCCCCAGGCTGATGCTCTATCCACTGAGCCAAACCAGTCTCGGCTGATTGATGTTTCTAACTTTCTATCAGCAATTTTCATTATTAAAGCAGCATGAAATACTTTTTCTTTTCTTTTTTTTTTTTTTTCTTTTTTTTTAAATAAATCTTTATTGTTCATATTATTACAAATGTTCCTCATTCCCCCCCCCCTCCATTGCTCCCCTCCACCAAGTTTCCATTCAACTCTCTGCCCTTTCCCCATCCCCCATTGTCCTCATCCATAGGTGCAGTTTATATTCAGTCTCTTCCCGCCCCGCCCCACTCCCCATTTCCCCGAGAATCATCAGTCCACTCCCCTTCCATACCTCTGATTCTATTATATTCACCAGTTAATATTGTTCATCAGGATTTTTACTTCCCTTGGTTTTTAGACTCACTTGTTGATAGTTACATGTTTGTTCATAATTTTTATCTTTATTTTCTTCCTCTTCCTAAAGAACCCCTTTTAGCAATTCATATATTTCTGGCTTGGCAGTGATGAACTCCTTTAGCTTAAATTTATTTGTGAAGCTCTTTATCTGGCCTTCGATTCTGAGTGATAGCTTTGCTGGGTAGAGTATTTTTGGTTGTAGGTTCTTGTTATTCATCACCTTGAATATTTCTTGCCATTCCCGTCTGGCCTGCATGGTTTCTGTTGAGAAATCAGCTGACAGTCGTATGGGTGCCCCTTTATAGGTAACTACCGGCTTTTGTCTTGCTGCTTTTAATATTCTCTCTTTGTCTTTAGCTCTTGGAATTTTAATTATGATGTGTCTTGGTGTGGTTCTTTTTGGATTCCTTTTGTTTGGGGTTCTGTGTGCTTCCTGGACGTGTAAGTCTATTTCTTTCACCAGGTGGGGGAAGTTTTCTGTCACTATTTCTTTTAATATGTTTTCGGTATCTTGCTCTCTGTCCTCTTCTGGGATGCCCATAATTCTGATGTTGGTTCGCTTGAAGTTGTCCCAGAGGTTTCTTACATTATCTTCAACTTTCTGGATTCTCTTGTCTTCTTGCTTCTGTGGAGGAGTGTCCTCTGGCTCTTTGTGTACCAAATCTTGGACTTGATTCTTGCAATCTTCCAATCTGTTTTTAGGACTCTGCATAATATTTTTTATTTCAGAGAATGTATTCTTCATTTCTTGTTGATCCTTTATCATTTCTTGTTGAACCTTTATTATTTCTTGTTGATCCCTTTTCATATCCTCATAGGTCTCATTTATTTTATCGGCCTTTTTTAAGAGATTGTTGAACATCCTTATAAGCGTGGTTTTGAACTCTATATCCAGTCGCTTTTTGTCCTCCATTTCTTTCGTTTGTGATCTGTTTCCTCGTTTCGACATTTTCGCTGCTTCCCTGGGTTGGTAGGTTGGGAGGATCAGCTGTGTCTATGCCAGGAGACAACCTTATTCCACTAGACTTGGAAACCTGCAAAAGCCTCTCTGAGTTCAGCTTGGATGGGGCGGAGTTTCTGGGTGGAGCCTACAGCCTTGGCTTCCGGTTAGCCCCGCCCTGGGAGGTTCCTGAGTCTCAGTGTTCCTCAGTGTCCTTTGGTACTTGCTGCAAGCACCTCTGAGAGAAAGGCGCCCTAGACTTTTGCCCGCTACCAGACAGTGTAGTCTCTCCCCCAACAAGCCCACAACTGGGGTTCAGAGCAGTTGGAAGTGGGGTTAAGAACAGTCCGGAGCTTATGTCTCCTTCCCGCTAGGGCGATTTCGCGGCCCAAACAACAGTCTGTCCTCTGTGCGCGCAATGTGCGCGACTCAGGGGATCTGCTTTTCACTCCCCTGAGCTTCCGCCTTACAGCCCAGATTCCCCCTGTATGAGGCTGGGGCCCGAGGGTCTTGCCCAGGACTGGGGTTCAGTGCAGTCAGAACTGGGGCTCAGCACAGTCCTGAGCTTTTGAGTCCTTCCCGCTGGGGCAATTCAGCAGCTCAGTGAACAGTCCGTCCTCTGTGCGCAATGTGCGCGACTCCAGAGCTCTGCCTTTCTCCTGCTCAGCTGAGCTTCCACCTTACAGCCCAGATTCCCTCTGTATGAGCCTGGACCCCAGGGTCTTGCCCAGCACTGGGGTTCAGTGCAGTCGGAGTTGGGGTTCAACACAGTCCGGAGCTTTTATCTCCTTCCCGCTGGGGAACGCCAGCCAGGCACTCAGCCGCCCCTCCTCTCCGGCTCTGTCCTCTCCCCGCGCACACACCGCGCCTCCGTACCTTAGGCTTTTACAGCTCCTCTGATTGTCCTTCAGGTTTTCTCTTTCCTTCTGGTTGTAGAATTTCCAGTCAGTCAACTTTCCTGTGGTTCTGGATAGTGTCCACTCTATATTTTAGTTGTATTTTTTGAAATTGTTGAGTGCGGCTGCAGCTAGGCATTTACCTCTGCCGCCATCTTGTTGCCATGAAATACTTTTTCAAATAAGAATCACATTTTAATTTCTGGTATAATACTCTGAAAACCTCTAAAAAAAGTTGAATTTTTAGTATCCTAGCAAGAGCATGGCAGTTTGTGTGATACATACTTCATCATGCATGTGGATTATTTTTGCTAGTCTCTTCATGGATACATTTTATTTTATAAAGCTTATGATACTGACTGATTGTAAGACATCTCAAGATTATGGATCTTTCATAGACCACTCTTTGTGTCATAGAGGGAAAAAGAGGTAGCTAGGAGCGTAGTATAATGGACAGAAGCTAAACTGAGAGTGTGAAATGCAGGTTCTTTTCTCTTGTATTTCCCTACTGACTGAGAAGGTGTTTGTGTTTTCTTTTGGGTATTTCTTTTATTCATTTCAGAGAGAAGAAGAAAGGAGGAAGGGAGAGGGGGGAGAGAGAGAGAAACATGGGCTGCCTCCTGCACGTCCCCTATTGGGGCTTGAGTCCACAATCTGGGCATGTTCCCTGAACAGGAATCTAACTGTAACCTCCTGATTCATGAGTGGACGCTCAATCACTGAGCCAGACCTGGGGCGAAGCTGCTGTTTTGTCAAATCTCTTAAGTGGCAAAAATCACAAAACCTTTCTCTCTCTCTCTCTCTGACACAACTTAAAGAAATATTTAGAGTAAAGATCCCTTAGTATATCTCAGGGACTATTAGGTACAGAAAATGAGGCAGGCTTCAAGGAAGCAGAACTCAGAAATGGAAATTTAAACAAAACAAACAAAGAAAAAAAAATAACCACACAAGAGAGCTAGATATATTGCTCTTTCTAAAGATACATCTTTCTTCTGGCCTCTACTTCTGTGTGTGTGTGACCAACAGCATGCAATGTAGATAACTATGGACTGAGTCATATTCCACTCCACATAGCAATACTTAGTCAAACTTTCTCACTAGTTACTACAGTGTTCCCTTCAAAGTCCTCAACCTTCTAATTCTGGGACTCTTTTTCTATTTCTCATTTTTGTCACTCAAATAGCTTCCAGTATTCCTCTATTGTTCAGATCTCAGCATAGCACAAAGCTTCTCTTTCCTCTCACCAATGTAACACACCACACACACACACACACACACACAGATAATAAAAGTAATATTGACTATGAATTGTTCTTCAAACATGTCACCCAAAAGTAGGGTCTTAAAGGGTGACCTTGGTTTACATTGACAGTTATATTCACAGAAAATATTTATCTACGTAGTTACAACTATTGAAGAGGTAGTCCTTACGGATGAACTTCTCCTGTTGAAACAGGTGGTCATTCTTGGTCAATTAGTATACAAGCCATGTAGGAGAAACTGTGTGGCCAAAAATTAACTGACATACTCATCTCAAATAAATGCATTTAGATAAGTAATTTAACATCTCTAATAGGTTAAGCTATCCATGTGATAAATCAAACTCCTAACATATTATGAGATAAAAAGATATAAAGGTATGTAATGATACCATTATTTTCTATAGTATCTTAAATAATCTGTCAAATTGATGTCAACCTTTTAATAATTAGCAACAGTTTTATTTCTAGTTTTAAAATGTTCCCTATTGTAACATTGTAATAACAATTCTTTCCAACATCTCAGTAATCATTAATATAAAGTAAATTCATATTATTATTCATGAAAAGTAAGCTTCTGCTATTTTAGTACAAATACAGAATCCCTTTAAGTAAATGTTCATGAGTTTTTCACTGCCAAAAGCTGTCTAAATATTGAAGTGCAAGAGCTCTGTTTGGCTGATTACAGTCTGTAACTCAGAATTTCTCCTTTCTCCATTCCTAGATTACACAAACAGTATTAATTAAACAACACATGTTTATTGAACAGACTTATAACATTAAGAGTTCCAAATGAAAAGTTATGACATTTTTTTATTCAATGAATACTTATGTATTGCCAATAAAATGAAAGATCCATAGGTATGAATGGGAAAAGAAAACTCAGTTATATGTTTGTCAGGTTATAAATTTGAATATCTTTATTTTTTCTTATTACCATAATTTTCCTTTAAGTCAAATACATGTAGTTTGAACTGATCTCTAAATTAGTTACTGTCTTTTTATCAGGTATTGCAGACATAAATTTAAAATTTGTTTTAAAAGATGTTTAGATTCATTGCCAAGCATCTGGCTATAGATATGAGCAAGTCATATAGCCCTTGAACTCATTGTATATATTCTATAATACTAGAAACTAATTATCAATATAATATCAGTATATAATTATCAAACTAATTATCAATACTAGAAACTAATTATCAAAACTAGAAATTATCGCCAAGACAGGTTTGGCTCAGTGGATAAAGCGTTGGCCATCGGAATAAAAGGTCCCAAGTTCGATTCTGGTCAAGGGCATGTACCTTGGTTGTGGGCACATCCCCAGTAGGGGGTGTGCAGGAGGCAGCTGATCAATGTTTCTCTCTCATTGATGTTTCTAACTCTCTATCTCTCTCTCTTCCTCTCTGTAAAAAATAAATCAATAAAATATATTGAAAAAGAAACTATCAATACTAGAAACTAATTATCAATATATAACCAGAATACTGTGTGGTAGAGTGTACTACAGATCATTATTTACAAAAGCAAATTTGAAATAAAGTATATTGTCCAGTGGGAAATTGTCAAATAAATAAATAATAAATGACTATTGCCTTTTACTATAAATATTCTGGGTGTATCAAATGTGTTATATTCTAACAATGTATTGTGAAGAAAATGCACAGAGTAAAGGTGTTATGAAGGGAAGCAGGAAAGACAATTTTACATGTTACAAGTTAAACAGACATATATAAAAAGGCAGAGAGAGAAAGTGTAGGGGAGGGAAAACACAGCAACTATTTTAGGCTGTTTGTTCAGATCCTATGAGTGGAGAAGTACATGATCCTGCACTGCTCAATTCCAGAAAATCCTAAATGACCTAGATTATTGGCTAGGACCTAGATAATTGTCAAAGTGCAAAAAATAAAATTATTTTGAAGAGAAAACATAGTACAGGATGGATAGTGAAAAAATCTTTAGGGCTATACAGATAGCGATGGTAGAAAGGTTAGACATGGTATATGATAGACATGCACTGGATTTATTGAGGAGTGCTGAGGAAGTTACACTTTGAATGCACAACATGAGTCCCAGAGAGTGTTAGAATTTGACCAGTATATTTATAGTTTCCCATTTAACTGATGTAGCCATAATCGGTACATTTATGGGTTTCCTAAGGATTTTCGATGCAACTCAGCCAAAATTATCACGTTTTATAAATACTAACAAAGTTGATGCTTTCCAAAGTAAAATATTCATCAAGTATAAAATATTAATGGTGAGCTATTTATCTTAAATGCTTTCCAAACAATTTTTATAGTTGAAGGAATCATGAAATTCAGCCACTCCAAAAGTTGGCCAAAGTTTTGTTGTAACTTTTTGTCAGTTACAGTGCTTTGAATGAGCTATTCTTAAAAATAATTTTTGCACCAAACATGAGAGAAAAAGCAGAACAAACACTTACCTGCCTCAGAAAACAAATTAGCTAAAACATTGTGAGTTAACATTGCTTCAAATTCACTCTCAACAATCTTCATTTATCTATCATGCTGCTTACACACATTTAATTAAATAGCAATTTTGTACAAAAGCATGTAGAAATCAAAAAAAAAGAGAGATAGAGACAATGAAATTGTTACTACTTTACTGTAGGAGGCAGACAAATAAGGCCCATATTTTAATATTTATTATTAAATGAGTCTGTGACTAAATAGCGAAAGGACAGATTTTCTCTCCTTCTCAGACTTGTCCAGCAGAACTATGCATGAAATGAAATATTTTCTATCTGTGCTGTCCATCAGTGACCACTAGTCATATGTAATGATTGAACATTTGAAAGGTGACTACTGTGATGGAATTTTTTATTTTGTTTGACTTTAAATATAAATAATATAGGTTATGTAATTTTTCAATGTATACAGACAATTTATATCTCACAGGACAAAAATATCAATAACTAGGAAACCAGAAGGATTAAGTGTAAGCGTTGAAATTGGTAGCATCATATTCCCCGGGTAAAATACTACCTTCCCCTTTTAAATGTGTTCTATCTATGCTAAAATAATGTGGACATTACGTATAGAGCATATTTTCTTTCCAAACTCCTATGTCCAGTTCACTTTGTGATGTTTTATTAACAATAAATTAATTCCTTCAGACTATAAGAAGAGACCACAAAACCAAAAGCAAATTTGACAATAGACTTGATGTTGATTCACAGGGATTGAGGATGAAATAGATGTGTAATAGATACATTTTAGAAGAGGCAGCCTCAATTATATGCAGTTATCCCTTGAGTTTCTATTTAGGTACCACTGCATGGCTTCGATCTTGAAAATAATTTTTTATGTCAAATCAGAATTTTATAAGACACATATCATTTCGTAATTCTATTTGAAAAATATTTTTACAAGTTTGGTGACACTATTTGTGTCACCATAAAATGGAATTCTTGACGTAAAATGGTATTGTGATGGGATTTTAACTTAAAGAAATATGAATATTCAACATTATTAGGTTAAAATTCAGGTGTAATCATGATCAACATACATCTACATAATTTTATTTTCCTTAGGAAATTCAAAAGAAAGGTAAATATTCCTAGAAATCACAATGACAGATGAAATACTCATTTTTTAATTAGTTTCTGACATGGATGACTTTTTAAATAGTGGTAAGAGCAGACCAAAGAAGACAGATCTATGCTCTATTATCCTTCCTATTGACAAGTGTGTTTTGAGACCATAATCTCCTAAGAATTAGGAATTAGGAATCAGGAACTAGGAATTTTGAATCTCTTGTGTATCTGCGTGCAGGTTTGGTAGTCAGAGTTCAGTTTAAATCCCATTTCTGCAACCTTTAATCCATGAGGCTGGTAAATAGTTTTACATTGTAAACTCAGTGACTATTTTGGAGTGAGATTGGAGGGGCCGGAAGTATAGATCATTCTTTGGGTAGAATCTAGTACTTAACTTCTTAGCTCAGGTATTGATACTTGTAAGCAAGAGCAAAATAATAATAATAATAATAATGAATAGTATGGATAAGGAAAATGGAAGTAATGTGTAAACTGCTGGATTAAAAATATAAACAAAATCCCTAAAATGAATAGATAAAGAGAGAAATGCAGTAAATGAAAGAAAATAATGAGAGATATCCAAAAGAAGCAGTCAAGAAAAATAACAAGGGAGGAAGTTATGGACACTCAAGTTATGAAACAGATCAAGGGGTGGATCAGATAATTTGGAAGAATATATATGTACAAGTTTTAATTTATGATGAAGTTGTTTGTATTACACAGCTATAGTAAATACTTTAAATTTTCCAAAGAGGAAATTGTAAAAAATTTGAAAATCTGACTCTAAACTAAATAAATTTTTGTGCCAATGATTTAAATTAAAAATTATACTCCTAAACACAAATAGGCCAGAATTCTAATTCAACATGATTTACTTTTTCTTTTCTTTCTTTATTTTTTTTGGTGGGGCTGAGGAGAATAAATAGATAGATCTAAGCACAGCAGTGTTGGGGTTAAGGGCATGGATGCACTTTGCAGGAAGACTGTGCAAATATGACTTCAACACTTCACTGTTGGTGTATTTGAACAAAGTTAGTAACTGTATGCTTTCTTCCTTCTTGTCTTTATGTGAGGCTGTTAGATAATCTAGATCCATATGAATTATACATTGGAGCGTGCTGTTTAAATACAACATTTTGTGTGGCCCAGTGATTTACTTTAGAGCATTACCCAGGCTAGGTCAAGACTATGCATTGCTTCAACAGTTACTAGTCATTGGAAATTGAACAAATGTATTTCAGGCACCATTGCATCATCTGTAAAATGGCCATAATTATCATAGCATAGTAAACATAAGCACACAAATATGAGTATTAAATAAAATGACCCATATGAACCTTTTTGTAATCTCCTGAATACCTGCCTGTTCCCTTTACTCCCTATAACTTAATATATTGTAAGTGATAAATTATATAACTACCCAATATTTTGAAGATATGAATGACATTACATAGGGAACCTCTACAATTATTAATTAACGTTTTCTACAATTTATTTTTACTTAGTTTTCTAAAACATAGAATCCCAAAAATCTCTGATTCTGATAGTTAAGGTTATATATTAGTTCACAAATACTTTTTGTATCTTACAATAGGTGACGGTAACTACATTTTTAAAAATAGACACTATTTAATAAGCAATAAAGACAACCAACAAATAAAGGAACCAGCAAGTAGAAAATAGAGTAAAAATATGACAGTAGTTTCTCTTAATTGGAGTCTACTAAGTAATTCTGAAAGAACTTGAGAGGATTTATTTTAAGATTGAATCTTGATTTTAACAAGTTCTATTGTGAATGTGTATGAAGACAAAACTTCTGCTTTACAATGGAAAATATTTAGTTAAACTGAAACTTCTAAAAATAATGTCTATGTTTGTTTCCTTCTTTAAAACATACAGTATATTTAGTCAAATTCGAGGAAAAAAAATCTCTAAATTTCTAACTCTGATAGTTAAGATTCATTCATTTGATGGTGGGATCAGTGTGAACAGGCAGGCTATGTCCATGAGCAAAGAGGAAAAAAGACAATATGTAGATTTATCATTTTTTTTATTGTTAAGATATCAATTTTAGCCAGTCAGCAGCTTCTGCGCAAGCAGTTCTTTGAATTTTTCAAATATGTCTGTCCCCAAACAAATTTGCTCACCACCCCAGGGATCTTCACTGATTCTTCCCCAACCATTAAAACAAAGCAATACCCTAGATTGTACAGAGAAAGGAACAAAAAGTATTTTAAGAATATTTGAAAATTGTCATAATTTTAGTAAATGGAATGAAGTTTCAATCAATCTCCTCACTTGCCTACCAAAAAATAACAAGAAAAAATATATATACTAGTATATCTTTTCTCTCAAACAAGGTCCACCTGTATCAATGAACTGAAACAAACAAGAAGGAGCTGAGAAATGCCCGTGAGGCCACAGGGCTTCCGAGGACAGCTATAAACTGGCCCCCGATGCTGATCTCAGTGAAACCAGCAGCATAATTCTTTCAAGTTTGTTACAAAGTTTGAGCAGGAAAGACAACAATCCTTTATTTGGAACACCAGGAAGCTGAGCAGGCTAGCTGTGGGAGCTTCCTATAACTGCTTTGGCAAGAGAAGCTTGGTGAGATAGAATAAATCATGTTGAATTACCATCGGGGTGGCAAACACAAGACATCTGCCCTGTGAGAAGCATGTGGCTGCCAGTCTCAGAGGGCGGAGAGTAAGCAAAGGCTAAAATAGCCCAGTCACACCCAAACCTGTGCTGCATGCAACTTCAAAATAAAATAGGAAAAATTGCTGCTAGTGAGCAAAATGACCCTGGCACTGTATCAAAAAAACAAACAAAAACATACAAACAAAAAACACAAGAAAAAACAAAACAAAAACCCACAAAAGAGAATATGAATGGTAAAACATAAATATTTTATTTCTAGATTTATAGTTTAAGTTTCAGGATTTAAAACAAGCAAACAAAAATAACATAGAGGCCCGGCCAGGTAGAAGAACTCTTTCAGACATCTATAAAAGGTTATCCAGTCATTTGAGAGGACAAAAATCCCATTAGTTTCAAATTTCTTCCTAATGACATTCATTGTTAGAATTTTGAGGCTTCTTACAAAATTTTTAAAAAATTTCTCTAAAGAGAATGTTGAATGTATTACAGATATCTCCTTTGTTTGTTTTTTTTTTTTGTTGTTGTTGTTGTTATTTTTCTCTCATTGACCCCTCCTCCCTGCATCCACCCTTCCCAAAACTTCACAACAGCCGGGGCTGCAAGGCGGAGCCAAGCCATCACAGTTGCGAGAGCCAAGCCCTTTGCATGGATTCCATGCATCAGGTCTCTAGTATAATTATAAACTGTGAGACATAAAAATCATACTCCAACTCTTTGGTGTTCACAGAAAACAAATGAAATAAATAATAAAAATTTTCATAATGTTCATCAGATTTGCAAAAATTCAGTAGCATCTTAAATATCTGTTGCTTGGGTGCTCAGAAGGCGATACATTCATATATTTTTGGTAAAAAATGTAAATTGCTTTAGCCTTTTTGGAAAAACCCTGTCAATATCTAATAAAATAAAAGATTTGATTTACCAATTCTGTTCCTAGAAATCTTTGTCATAGAATTAAAAAGATTTATGTGCAAGCATATTTATTGTGGAATTCATTATATTGGCAAAGATAAAAAATGTAGTGGGTGGACATTAAAAGGGATTCGGCTAAATAAAGATGGTTTATCCACAAATGGGAGTACTATTTAACAATATGTTAAAATTTAATTTACAGATATGTCATTTGACTCAATGTTTTCCATAAGATATGGTGTGAAAACTGTGAGTATAGGATGACTCCATAACAGTGGCCATGTTTCTTTAAGTCATATTTATAATTTATATTTGGATTTTATTGTATGTGCGTGTATGTGTGTGTATGTCTGTGTGTGTGTGTGTGTGTGTGTTAGAGATCTGGTGCATTGATTTGTGCACCAGTGGCGTCCCTTGACCTAGCCTGCACTCTCTCACAATCCAGGATCCCTATGTTGTACTGCTGGTTTCAGCCCAATCCCCAAAGGCTTTGCATTGTGTGTCTGCCCCCTGTTGGTCAGTGCATGTCATAGCTACCTTCCAAATGGTTGTTTAGACTTTTATATATACTAGAGGCCTGTTGCATGAAGCTTTATGCAATAGGATTTCCTTCCCCTGGTTGCTGGCACCAGTTTTTCTCTGGCACCTGGGACCCAGGTCTTCTTCTGGCTGCCATCTTTTGTCTTTGCTCCAGCTGGAGCCTTCAGTCTTTGCTCCAGGTGGAGTGCCACTCCTGTAGCTTCCTCTGCCCCCTGCCTTCCTCCTAATAGCAGGTGTCCTGCCCCGCCCAGCAGCTCCACACAGGGCTGCCACCATCTTTGTCCTGCTAATTTGCATATTCACTCCTGATTGGCTGATGGGTGTCATGGAGGTACAGTCAATGTAGATATTTATCTTTTATTAATGTAGATAATTACAAAATAAGAGAAAGGAAAAGTAGAGAGAGAGAGAGATAGAATGGGAATGAATATGCTTGAGAAACATGGAAGAAAATGCAGAATACATCTAAATGGTGCACAGGGTTACTAGGTGAGCGGTGGAGAAGAAATCATAGATGGAAGTTGTGGGAAAGGGAGAGATGACATCATGAAATCAATGAAGGAAAAACTGTAAATACTGATTCTCAAGGACATTTTACATGATACAGTTCAATTTATGAAATTATATATATGTGTGTGTAGTTATATTGCCATTTAATTATTAAAATCATAACACTATTTTTTAAATATATTTTACTGATATTTTACAGAGAGGAAAGGAGAGAGATAGAGAGCTAGAAATGAAGATGAGAGAGAAATATCGACCAGCTGCCTCTTGCACACCCCCTACTGGGGATGTGCCCACAACCAATGTACATGCCCCTGACTGGAATTGAACCCGGGACCTTTCAGTCCGCAGACTGACGCTCTACCACTGAGCCAAACCGGTTTTGGCCATAACACTATTTTAAATATTAAAATCATAACACTAAAAGCCATGATGATAAAAACACACACACACAAAAAAAAAAAAAAACAGTGGTTTCTTTTTCACTATCAGACATATTTGAGTTTAGATCAACAGCTCTTAGGATCTTATAAATGGATCCCAAATGTGAAAAGTTGCCAACCTCATTTAAATTAAAAATAATTATGAATGTAGAAAGAAATATCATTTAACTCAATTAGAGTACACTAAAACATTGGGTAATTTATTTTGTTGGCAAGATTATGGGAAAGACTAACAGAAGTTTAATTTTTATAACTTCTATAGAGGATAATTTTATAATATCTTTTAAAATTAAAAATATACTATATATTGACTCAGTGATTTCACTTCAGATCATTTATACTGCAGGAACAATTTCACACCTGTGAAATAATGTATATATAATAATGTGTAGTTTTGTGTTTATCTGCAGAAATAAAAGTTTAGAAACTTTCTCAATGTCCATTGACATGAATGTTTCAATAAATTGTGTCAACACATATAGTGTAGAATGCTCTGCATTCTTGTACTAGATCTACTGGATCATATATGTTTATATAGAACTATCCTTGATATCTACTAAGTAGAAAAGGTGCAGGATCATGTGTTTAATATACTACTATTTTGACAGAAATCAAATATATAAAAATGCAAATATGCTTTTGCCAGTTTCTCTGAGTAAGGAAACTATGTGATTAGGAAATAGGAATAGGAAAGAAACCTTTTTTTCACAGTTTACATCTTAAAATTATTGTATTTTTATCATGAACATATGCAAAATTATTCAGAACATAATTAAGATAACTTAATTTTTAAATAGACAATTTTATTGTTAAGATTTAAAAACAATGTATCTTGATATTTGAGGCTTTTCTAAATGGAACCTTTTAAGAGAGGGTTGTTTTTACAGTGGACTTTAATGCAACTCTTAGAAAATTATCGCAAACCTCTGTTACCTGATATTCTATATCCGTGGTTGGCAAACTGTGTCTCCTAGCACATGCATTTCTTTGGCTTCTTGAGTGTGGCTCTTCCACAACATACCATGGTCTGAGCGAGTCTATTTAGAAGAAGTGGCATTAGAAGAAGTTTAAGTTTAAATATTTTGGCTCTTAAAAGAAATTTCAATCGTTGTACTGTTGATATTTGGCTCTATTGACAAATGAATTTGCTGACCACTGTTCTATATAATGAAAGCATAGCATGCAAATTGTCCCCTTGGTTGGTCATTCAACTGAGAGTTTGACTGCTCACCATGATGGGTGCTGACCACCAGGGGGAAGTGCGGAATATGGCGGGCATCAGCAACTTGCTGCAACCTCTCGGCCAGCTACCTGGGGGTGGGGGACATGGGGACTGAGGTGCAGTGATAACGGGGGCTGTCCTATGAGCTCCCTCTCACTCCCCCTGCTACCTTGCCCCGGGACACCAGGGCTCACACGCCAGGGAAGCCCTTGGGCTCAGGTGCCAGGCACCCACGAGAAGTCCACCCCACACCAGTGTGGCATCTTCCGGGTGAGCCAGGCTACAGTCACCAGGACCACGGGGACTGATCTGGCTCCCCGTGGATTCACGCAGGAACCAGTCTGCAAGGCCAACTGGGAGAGAGCATGCTGCCCACCTGACTTCTTTGAGGTGCCACTGGGCGGCCCAGAGGCCCACACCGCACCATGACCCACAGCATCTGGTTGCACTCATCACATCTCCACAGGGGGACTCCACATCTCCATGCCATGACTCAAGTGGAGGGGGATGCTGTGGGGACCCAGTGGCCCTGCTGGGGCCTGCCCTTCCATGCCAGATGCTTGCATTTCAATCGCCAGCCAGATGGGACCTCACCCATGAATGAATTTTGTGCACTGGTTCTCTAGTGAAAAAAAATAAAGACTCATAGGGTATATGTAGTTTCATCCTGTGTAAGGCTGTACACACACACACACACACACACACACACACACACACACGGACATGTATGCACAAAAATTCCATGAAGGATTCTCTATAAAATATTGATGATGGCAGTCTCTGAGGAGTGGAATTCTTAGCTACTTAGGCTTGAAGGATTGGATCAATACATTTGTTGTTTACTTTATATCTTATTCTGTTTGATATTTTTAAAATACAAGGTATGTCTTATTTTTAGGGGAGGAAAGGAGGATTAGAGGGAGGGAGACTGAATTATCCTATTATAAAACAATGAGAAAGCATACTTTTCCAAGAGAACAAACTTTTGGAAGTCAGTAATGTGTACTTACTTGCTGGTTAAAGTCACTCAGCTGTTTTTATGTAAGAAAACAACCTATTTTTTATTTTATTAAAAAAGGGTCTTAGAGATAACATCTTTGGAAGGTGAAATGAAAGACATAATCTTGATGGAATTCAAGAAGAGTCTCTGAGTAGGCATTGTATTTACATTACTGAATGGGGTGCATTCCTCAAGTCTCTCAAGCATAAAACCTAATGCCAACTTTACAGGATAGGTTTGCGTAAAATGCTAATTAGGCCATTATCAGAATGCACCATTAAAATGCTATTAAGGTTTTTCTCTTTGCTAACTTCCCCTTTTACTAATTTGAACAATATTGTCTTACAGAAAGGTTGATAATGTGAACCCCATCAGTGTACTCAAGTACTAAAATAAAAGTCCAGCCCATAAGCTAAGAAAAAGAAACTGTAAATATATCTTGTAGTCTCAACAAGTAGTCTTTTAGTTACTAAATTTATTTTAATGGCCAACATGCATCATTTAAAGTACATTTTAATGTGTCATTTTTTACCTTCTTCAATAGATGTAGTATGTGACCTCTATAAATAAAAAAATACTTACATATTGAAAAAAATTAAATTTAGTAAAAGTATTACTAATTACACTCAGAATAAACTTTTTAATTACTTATGTTTTAGTATATAATTTTCTTCTCTCAAGATTCAATGAACTTTTCCAGAAATGCAAACTATTATTTTCTCATTTTATATTCCTAAAATATATTTTCCAACAGTAAGCAAAAAGTACAAACATTTGAGGCATCATATAAGAAGGCAATAAGCAGAATGGAAATTCAGAAGAAAATGGGAAATCCCTTTAACTGTCAATTATATAAAATCCACCTGTCAGAGGGGTCTGGGGAGTTTTAGCTTCACATTAGTTTTCCAGTCAGGCCATTTTGTTCACCCAGACTCATCCTTCTTCTTCCATTAGCTTTGATAAACAAGAATTGTAAAACTTTGAAATTCAATCTCACCATTCAACATTTACTCTGATTCTAATTTAATTCTTTGAAGATTCTCATCAATTTGTGTTTTTCTTCTTATTTTTTCAACGCTCTAAGAGATGTTTCAATTAAAAATGAATCCTGTGGTCTGAGCAGGATAGCTCAATTAGAACTTAACTAACAAAAACCAACATTCTTAAAACCAGAAGAGAGATTATGGAAAGTCCTAAAAGCCATAAATAGTTATATTTTGGAGTATATGTGATGAATTTTTATCTAATTAGAAAGCGTATACTAAATTTGAACACCATAAAATAACTTGCAGGATCTGTATGCATAACTTATACTTTTTGCCATTTATAAGTTCAGATGGAATTTGAGAATTTATAGGAAGAAAATGAAAACATTTATTTTAGTGATATTATATTTTGATCGAGAGGCCAGGTGCATGAAATTCGTGCAGTCACAGGGGAGGGTTCCCCTTAGCCCAGATTACAAGACAGTGCAGGCCAGGCTGAGCAACCCACCCCGGTGCATGATTGAGGCCAGAGAGGGATGCAGGAAGTTAGCCAGCCAAAGTGGGGCCCCAGGAGGGCTCCAGGGCATGTTTGGCAGAACTCACTCAGTCCTAATCAGCCAGACCCCAGGAGCCAGTTAACCTACCAATAGGAGCGTTTGCCCCCTGATGGCCAGTGCAAGTCATAGCAAGTGATTGAGTGGCCTTAGCATATCATTAGCATGTTACACTTTGATTGTTTGAATGGCCAACTGGATGACCAGACACTTAACATATTAGGCTTTTATTCTATAAGATATATCTAATCTCTCTTTTATCTTTTTCTTAAAATATGTGAAAACTTTACTTTTTTTTTTTTCTTCTTGGTGCCCTTCCTTTTAAAATCTAATGTTCCCAGTTCATCTGGTGCTCTGTAGGCATGATTTCCAGATTTGACATTCGGCATCTCTAGAAATTCTCATGTAATCAATGTTCCTATTAAATTTAATAATACTCTATAGTATTATTAACCCACAACTTTATGGAATTAATCAAACCTTTTGTGTGTCTAGGTCTAGGAGCACAAACTCTTGAGTTAGACTGACAGGATTTGAATTACAATTCCATTATGTTCTAGCTGTGTTTATAGCAACCGCTGCTTAAGCCTATATTATTATATTTTACTCTAGCTATTTTATCTCTAAAGTCTAATATAAAATAATAACACTAACTGAAACCGATTTGGCTCAGTAGATAGAGCGGACTGAAGGGTCCTGGGTTCAATTCCGGTCAAGGGCACGTACCTTGGTTGTGGGCACATCCCCAATAGGGCCCAGAAGGGGGTGGGCAAGAGGCTGATCGATGATTCTCTCTCATCAATGCTTCTAACTCTCTTTCCTTCTCTCTTCCTCTCTGTAAAAAAATCAATAAAATATATTTTAAAAAATAAAAATAAATAAATAACATAATAACACTAATTGTTTTACCCTATTGGAAGAGAGGTATGCACTCATTAATATTGACACATGATAGACTTGTAATAAGTAAGGTAAAACTCTTAGCATATTTTACATGAATTACTAAAAATCTGTGAATTCTATTCCTCAAATGCATGCAATAGTTCTTAAAAACACACGGAAATTGTGTACAATTCTTGTTGCACTCCAAAGAAATGAAAAACTTACCATCTATATTCTCTCAGAGTTTTTGTGTTGTTTGGGTTTTTGTTCAGATAAATCAATTGTTTAAATTTAGGGAAACTATAGAATAGAGTAAGTTTTATTTTATTTTGTATTTGTCTATTTTCATTCTAGTTTTGAAATGGATTAGATTGAAATTGGAACAAAATCAACTTATCTTTTTATAGTTTAAAACAAAGGTTCATGTCCTGGACTTCTCTTAAGTAGGACAGCCTAATTCTTTTCCTTAATAGAGGACAGGCCTGCTTAAGAGGCTGTACTGAGGTTTCTTGGGAGTAATCAGGTCAAATATTAGGAGGCATTCTTTTGAATTCTGCATTCATGTTTGCCCATTTGTGATTTAATAATATTGAACTATAGGAAACAAGCATACCTATGTCTTCTTTAAAAATAGAATGATCAGAAATACAGAAAGAGTTTGGTTCAGGTGCTGTTGGATCAAAATTTAATTGCATTTTATAATGGGTGAAACACAATTGTTATGAATAGAATGGTTTCTTAGTTTCCAGGGCAATAGCTATCTTTGAGTTAGACACATTGTGCATGACATATTAAATCAGGAATCAAAAATTATTAAAGTGGGCTGAGTGTTTTCTCTCAGTAATAAGGAAAGGTGATGGGAATTGAGGCAGGTACTCCTAAGGTAGCATACAATCTCCCACATTTAAAATTAGCAAATTTCACCAAATTTTCCCTTGGACTGCGTGGCTTACCATCATCAATCCTAGCCTCATCCTGCATATAAAATATAACTCGCACTTAGTAACTTTAAGGTAAATGTTAACCTATGTTGCTCTCTATAATTTGTTTCTATCTTTAACCAGTATCACTTCTTTTACTATCTTTTCTCCTCTCTTATTTTATCATTTATTGTTTCATCAAATCTGCTTCAGAAAATGTATTTTTTATGTGAAGATAAAATCTACTCAAGAGATAAACTTTTTCTTTGTCAAATCTTGAAGTAGACCATGGCATAAACATATGGATTATTCTCAGCAAGGAAGCTAAAGGGAAATAATTATCTAAGATGGAAATGTCAGCTGCTGGCATTCAGTACTAAACTTATTTTAAACAGTGTGGTGTACATAAAAATCACTTTGAGTACAGGTTCTAATGCAGACACAATGGATTCTACCCTGTGATTTTGCTTCTACTAATTTAAGAGGGTTTGACATCTTTATTTTAAATGAGAATTCTAAGTGATTGTTGTTAAAGGCAAATATTATGTGTACCGGTTAATAATAGCAGATTTTGTAATCAAAGAAAGCACCATAATTTCAAGAGAAACATCAAAAGAAGTGCTTTATTCAAATTAATGTCCTTCGCTAGCTACACATTTCCCCACCTTTCAGGTAATTTGTGGATACCGTCCTAATAGAACTTCTTGTTTTGAGGCAAACAATTCAGAGACCCAATTTTCCACTTCTTTGTATGTTTTGAAGTGCTGCTCAGAAAGAACATGTGCCATCAATCTGAACAAGTGGTAATCTGAAGGAGCAAGGTCTAGTGAATACAGCAGGTGGGTTAATACTTCCCAGACAAGGTCTTTTAACGTATCTTTAACTGGTTTTGAAGTGTGTGATGGTGCATCATCATGAAGCAAAATTACTTTGCCATGACTTCTGGAACATTCTGGTCATTTCAAGATCAAAGACTGATTCAAATTGATTATTTGTTGTCAGTAGTGATCAATATTAACAGTTTCACCAGATTTTAGAAACTCGTTATAAACCACACCTTCTTAATCTCATCAAACACAGAACATTGTCTTCTTTCCAAAGTGATTTGGCCTTGCAGTTGATGTTGATGGTTGACCTGGATAAACCCATGATTTTGTGAATTTGGGATTCTCAAAATAAATCCACTTTTCATCACCAGTCACAATTTGCTGCAAAAAAAGACTTTCTTTCATGCCGTTGCAGGAACATTTTACTGATGACTTTTCGGTTTTCCATTTGTCTTTCATTCAGTTGATGTGGCACAAATTTTTCTTTCTTTAAAACCTTTCCCATTGCTTGTAAATGATCAGAAAATTGTTTTCTAAGAAATGTTTAATCTTTCTGAAAATTGTTTTTGAGTTTGACTTCCCTCTTCATCCAATAATGTTTGTAGTGTTTGGTCTTCAAACTTTTTCAGTTGACCTGGACGTCTTTGTCTTTCACATCAAAATCATCACTTTTAAAGCCTTTAAACCAGCATTCACAAGTATCTTGAGATGGAGTATGTTCGCTATAAGCTTCCCAAAGTATTCAACAGCACTTTTCTTCAAAATAAAGTAATGAATTAAAACTTCCTGCAAATGTCCTTTTTTTTGGCATGAAATTTGACATTTTTTAAGTGTAAAATTATCTATGATGTTAACACCGTCAGCAAATTTAACGTATGACATTTTGAAGCTTGCTGTCAATACAACAAAATAGCAGACATATCAAATAGCATATATATCGACATATGTGTTACTCCAGCTATTGGGAAAAAAACGCATTATTAACTGGTACACTTAGTATGGACCTCTCTAAAGAAAAGAAAGAAAAGTGATCAAATAAAACTAGGCCCTGGGGTCCCCTCTGTCCTGATGCACTGGCTGTCATGTAGCATGGCATCGAGGGAAATATGGTCACTAACTATGCTAGAGCAGGGACGTTGGGCATGATGGCAGTGCCTCTCTAATTTTTTAAACTCTTGGATCTTTATTGATGAGAAGTATTTATCAGCTGAGTCAGGATGTTGAAATATTGAGGTAATTGCAATCTCAGAAATTACTCTATGTATCTCATAAACTCTTGGTCTGTTTGTACACAGGCAGTGCTGAGCTATTTCTTATCTCAGGGGGTAAGGTCATGCAAGTTTGTGTCCTTACTGTTACATAAGCTTTTACCCATAATAATGGGCTTTGGTACACAATATAAAAATGAAACTTCTGAAGAGGAAAAATCCACTTGAGGAGTCTAGTGGAGTCCCAAACATTTTCACTAATTGAGTTTCTTAGTGCATTTCCTGGCACAATCATGTTCAGGATACACTTTTCCCTGAAGAGTCATTCATTAGAGGCCATATTAAAATGTGCCTTTTATGAGGCCGACATGAATCACCATTGATGGTGAACCAATAATGAATCTAAAATATTTGTAATTCAGCCTGTAATCAAAGTATTTCATTTGATTCTTTGTTGAGAAATATTGATTGAATCTCAAGAATGCTTCCATCTGAGAATGAGAATTAGGAAAGAGCCCATAAGCTGAAGGTAAGAGGACATCAGTGAAGAAAGTGCTAAGGCTATATTTATCTAGTATTTTTAAAAGGCAGTCATAAGCATATCATAATAAAGTCTGGACCTAAAATCAGGTGTTTAAATGTCAGATAGTTGTTGTAGATCCACCAATTATAATACTAACGTGAATGTGTGACATATAACTTGTCCAAAAAGTTTTTTTTATGTTTCTTACAAACTTTAGGGACTAATAACCAGATGCGTACATGCTTTTCTCTTGAGTGAGGCAATAGTAAGAGGAAATATGGAAGTTCTTCAATAAATTTGGAGAGATTGAGTGTATACACACACACACACACACACACACACACACACACACACACACACACATGCCTTGGCCAGGTGGCACAGTTGATTTGGAGCATCATCCCATACAACAAAAGTTTAGGGGTTTGATTCCTAGTTGGGGCTTGCATGGAAGGCAACTGATCGATATTTCTCACATAGATATTTTGTTTATCTCTCCCTTCCTTTCTCTTTCAAAAGCAATGGAAACATGTCCTTGGGTGATGATTTAAATTTGACATATATCCTTTTCTTTGTCCCTTCACCAGACCTTAATATTACAGAGGAAAAGTAAGGTTTTACTTGGAGATATTTCCTTAATGGAGTCTCATTGTCTCAGTTGAAATCCTCCAATTTGTGAGAATTGTCAGAGCTTTTTTTGATGATTAATTCATAATAATAAAAAAAGTTCTAGCAACTCTAAAACAAGAGAGACCGACTTAGAGAAATGTAATTGCTAGGAAAACAGTACTTACATGTTCCGTTAACACATTCTTCTCTGTAGGAAAGTCTGAAAGTGTACTTTGTGATAACTCAGTCACAATAAGAAATAATTAGATCTTCTTTTGTGAAATGTCTTATCATGTTCTCTGCTGAGTTTTCAATAGTATTGTTTATTTTTTGTTACTAATTTGAATGAATATCTTATATTTTGTATATCAGAATCTTATTGGATATATTATTTGCAAATATTTTTTCCCATTCAGTAGCTTGCCTATTTTGTTGAAGGTCTTGTTGAAGGTTTCCTTTATGTTTGGAAGTTTGTTAGTTTGATATAATCCCATTTTTTTCTTTTATTTCCCTTGCTTGAAGGGATGTATCCAAAAACATAATATTCAGACCAATGTCAGATAGTTTACTTCCTGCTTTTTTAATAGGAGTTTAATGGTCTTGGGCCTTATATTTAAGTCTTTAATCTATTTTGAGTTTATTCTTGTATATGGTGTAAAAGAATGGTCTAGTTTATTTATTTTTTTATGTGTCCATCCAGTTTTCACAGCACCACTTGCTTAAGAGACTTCAATAGTCATGTGTACTTTTATCTATTTTGTCATAGCTTAGTCAACCATATAATTGAGGATTTATATCTAATATATCTATTCTTTGTGTGTGTGTGTGTTCCAATACCATTCTGTTTTGATTATTACAGCTTTGTAAATATTTGTTCTGCTTTTAGTAAAATAGTTATTGATATTTTATTTTATTTTTTATTATTACTTTTTAAAAATATATTTTATTGATTTTTTTACAGAGAGGAAGAGAGAGGGATAGAGAGTTAGAAACATTGATGAGAGAGAATCATGGATCAGCTGCCTCTTGCACACCCCCTACTGGGGATGTGCCCACAACCAAGGTATATGCCCTTGACCGGAATCGAACCTAGGACCTTTCAGTTCGCAGGCCGATACTCTATCTACTGAGCCAAACCGGTTTCGGCAATGTTATTGGTATTTTAATAGAAATTGCATTGAATCTGTAAATTGTTTTGGGTAGTATGGTTATTTTGCAATATTAATCTTCCTAACCTATGAACACAGTATATCATTTAGTTCATTTGTGTCCTCTGTAGTGTCTTTATTTAATGTTTTATAGTTTCAAAACTACAGGTGTTCTACTTCCAAAGTTAACTTTATTTCTAAGTACTTTATTTTATTGATGCAATTGCCAATTTGATATTTTTCATTTCTCCTTTTTATTATTTGTGATTTATGTACAGGAACACAACAGATTTCTATATATTAATTTTGTATCCCAATACTTTAATGAATTATTTTATTAATTCTATATTTTTATGGATTCTCTATGGTTTTCTTATGCATATCCTTATAAAAAGATGCTCACCATCACTAATCATCAGAAAAATGCAAACCTAAGAGATACCACCTCACACCAGTCAGAATGACTATTATCAAAAAGTCAACAAATAACATGTGTTGGCAAGGTTGTGGAGAAAAGGAAATCCTTTTGCACTAGTAGTGCAACAACTGCACAAAATAGGAGTGAGATTTATAAAAACACTAAGAATAGATATACCATATGTCCTAGCAATTCCACTTCTGGGTATTTATCCAGAGAAAATGGGAACACTAATTCAAAAAGATATATGCACCCCTGTGTTTATTGCAGCATTGTTTACAACAGGCAAGATAAAAAAACACCTTTGTGTCCATCATTAGGTGAATAGATAAAGAGGATGTGCTATGTATATACAATGGAATACCATGCAGTAATAAAAAATGAAATATTTCCCTTTATGACAACCTTGATGCATCTAAAGGGTATTATGCTAAGTGAAATAAGTTGGGAAGAGAAAGACCAATATTGTATGATTGCACTTAATTTTTGGAATCTGAAAGCAAAATAGACAAACAAATAAAAGGAAAATAGGCTCATAGGAACAGGGGCCAAATGAGTTATTACCAGAGGCAATGGGTGGGAGAAAGAGAAAGAGGAATTTATTCATTAATATCGTGGTAAGTTTACATGGTGACAGGTGATTACTAAAATTAGTAGGGTGATCCAATTGTAAGGTATAACAATGTTGAATCATTATATTGGCCACCTTAAGCTAATATAACCAATGTAAGATTGTATATCAATTATACATAAGTATAATTATTTTTTAAATACTGAACTAAGAAATTATGTAGATAGTTAATTTCATCAAAAATATGATTTTACAACTTGAAGTCTGAGATCTGTCAATATCTCTCTAAAGGATGTCTTGCTAGTGCATTTTTTTTAACGACATTTACTCATGGATAAGAATGGCTTAAAGGAAGCCAGAACTTCAAAGTTTAAACAAACTATGTGATTAGTTTTGTCCTAGAGAAGTAAAAAACTCTTGTCAATCAAGTAGCTCATCTCCTACTTGAACACAGGGTAGTATTTCATCTCACACTGGAACTGCATTAATATCATTAAATCAGTTTTAAAATTTGGGGACTAATTTGATAAATGATTGAGTTCAAAATGTGTTTCTTATAGGAGAGGGAACTGGGTGATTTGAGTGTAAATGACACAGTTATCAGATTTGGCATTAATTCCAAATCTCGTGATTTTCTTGATTTGAAAATTTAGTCATTTTTCAAATATGGCACATTTTAGAGCCAGAAGGGAAAATATGTAAACTGCCAAACCATTGTGAAAGGTAAATGTAGTTTTAAACTGGCACAACATTGTTGCCTTTACACTGACCCGTTTTCTAAGAAAATTTCAGCATGGCACTGCTAAATGTGTTTTTAAGAGCAAATTTTAGCTGACCTGTCCATAGAAGCAATTATAATCTACTTCACTAAATTTCATATCCTTATATACAACTAAATTCAACTTTATTTCTTAGACTCACCCTTCTTTTTCTTCCATGCATAGCTTACACTTTCACAGAATAATATCGAATTCCCCAAATATTCCTTTGTTTCTCGATATCTTGCATTTGTTCATGCCAAACCTTCTCTTTGTAATTATATTTTCTTACCATTAGTTGCTCAAATTCTATTTATATTTTAAGATTTTTTAAAATTACATTTATAAAATGCAAAAAAAAACCCAAAAACCTTTGCTTTATATAAACTACTAGAGGCTCAGTGCACGAATTTGTGCATGGTTGGGGCCCCTCTGGGTGGCCTGCAGGGTTTGGGCCTAAACCCACAGTCCAATGCTGCCTGTAGCTCCTACCTGCTGCTTCTGTTCATCCTGGCCCCACTGTGGCTGCCACAGGCTCCTCCCCAATCATTCCTGATCAGGAGAGGCTCATCCTGCCATAGCAGTGCTCAATGGCCAGCTATTCCTGTGTCTGGCGCCCTCCCAAGTGGAGTGACCTGTGGGATCAGGCTGAAATCGATTCTCCAACATCCCCCAAGAGGTCCTGGATTGTGAGAGGGCACAGGCCAGGCTGAGGGATCCCACTGGTGCAGGAACAGGCCAACCAGGAACTGAGGGAAGGCTCTAGGGCATGTCCAGCCCATCTTGCTCAGTCCTAATCAGCAGGACCCCAGCAGCAAGGTAACCTGCCAATTGGAGCATCTTCCCCCTGGTGGTCAGTGCACATCATAGTGAGCTGTTAAGCAGCCTTAACATATCATTAGCATACTTTAATTGATTGTTCAGTTGTTCTGCCATTCAGTCTATTTGCATATTACCCTTTTATTATATATAATTATTATTTTGGATAGCTATTCTCAATCTGTTATCCATCCTTCAGCCAAATAAGCTAATCTTCACCAGTACCTGCAAGAGTAGTTTTCTCATGTTATTGGGTTCACTTCTCTCTCTTAACCATCCTGATTAATCAGCAAGCTCATTACTTCCTTCTACGTTACATATTTGATATCTTCTAGTTTTCCTCCTGTAATTAGAATCTACAGTAAAATCCATGAGACTTGTATCTATTCACTACTGTAGCCCTGATTCTTCCACACTGAGTTGGGAATAGAGTAAGTAGCACAGTGAATATGCATTTGGTAAATAAAAGTCCAATTGGAAATAATCTTTTTAATAGTAATTAGCATATCCTAACTATATTATTGTTATTTTTGTCAGTATTTTTATACTAGCTTAAAAAGGAAGATTTTTTTTATAACTTATTCTGTATCTCTCCTGGTGCATTGTATTTACCAGGCCCACAGTAATAATTTTCATATGTGCTCCCTAAATAAGTATTTCACAAGAGAATATTTGTAATAAAGAATTATTTTAAGATTATGCAGTATTAGAGATTTACTGATTTGTCCTTTCAGGCACTCATTTTAGTCACTAATTTTAAATATGATGGAAAATACCAGTTAACATATAGCTACTCTCTTGCAATGACAATGATTAATAAATAGATGTGTGATTTGAGTTCCATAAACTCCAAGTTTCTTATTATCTACACTAATAAAGAGAAACATGCAAATTAACCACCACTCTGCTATGCCCACCAGCCAATCAGAGTGAGCATGCAAATTAACCCAACAAAGGTGGAGGTTAATTTGCATACTCAGACAGGGAGTGAAGACTAAAGACAGCATAGAAGGAAGAGGGAGGGAAAGCAGAAATCCAGGCAGCAGTGGCTGCAGGAGGGAAAGCAAAGCAGGGGGTGGGGAGTGTGGGGCAGCAGCATTGGGAGGGAAAGTGCGGGGGCAGCAGGGGTGGCAGTAGCAGGAGGGAAACCCTCCAGAAGCACTGTTCTTGCAGGAGTCTTCCTGCAACATGGGCCTTTAGTAATCTATAAAACTAAGAGTGAGTGCTCTATTTTAAAAACTCTTTCAAAAGTACCATCGTTTACTGTCTTGAATTTTGTCCATTGGTTTAAAAATGTCATGGGTCAATTATTCCAAAAATACCTAAAATGTGTTTCTAATTTCTAATGATTTTAACATTCCACTTGAAGTAGCATATTACAAAATCTTAAGAACCTAGATACATTACCAATTAATACGAAAATAACATTTTTATTCCTATTTACTTTGTAACAAAACTTTAGCTTTATGGATTTTTTTGAAACTAAGGGAAGAAATATAAAATAGACAGTGATTTAATGTTGGCATTAGTAAGCCTTCTATTAATGAGCATACTAATAAATATTCTAGAAGTTCTATGGCACCTAGAAGTCAGGGCACAGTTTCTAGAACCAGAGGTCTGGGTTTGACACCTTCCTCTACAGTTTACTTTTCTGACTCAGCTTCTTTGTTAAAAATAAATAAATAAATAAATAAAGGCCTATAACAAAATGTGTAACTCCAAGGCCTCTTGTGGACATAGAATGCGTTAGTATATGTGACAAAATTACAGTAGTGTCTCACATCATAGACCTGTATATCTGCTTACTTTGTTATCATTACTGAGGAAATGTCACTGTTGATGGTGATTTTTCAAAGTTCCAGTGTCTAATTGTCAGCCTACAGAATGATAAATTCCTTTTAGCACTCCCAAAGCATCCATCACTCTTAGGCAGACTCACACAAAAAATGAGTTTATGAGACTGATGTACAAACTCAGGATTCTAATTTATCCTTGTACCGTAAGTACACTAACTACACTAAGGAAGCAGATAAATTATTCAGTTTTGTCTCCATGTGGGTGGCACAGAGGCAGCCGAAATATAATCAGATTGGCTAACTGAGCATGTTAATTAAAGAAGGAATTAAAGTTGTTTGATTGTTTTGCTAAGTCACTTTATGATTTTGTAAAAAATAAGTCTGCCAGGCAGTGTTCTTGTAACGAAACATCCCCTTGCTGTGAGGACCTCAGATCTATTCCCGGCCTGAGCTTCCTGGGCTAAACAAACCTCTTCTTGGGTGACACTGTTTTTCATTAGGCATACAAATAAGTCACTCACAGTATACTCCTAATGGCTTACAAATATTTTGTCACTTTCTGAAGACTTTTCAGTATTTCAGTCTATACATTTTAAGACAGAAATATTGTTTCATTTTAAGTTTCCATATGGATAAAACTATCATTGTAGCCTCCAAATACTAATACCATATGCTATGGATAAAGCAATGAATAGTATTATTACTAAAAACATTAAACAAAAAAAGAAGTATTGGTATATACTTAGGATTATTATGTTTGAGAATATTTCTTTTTAGCTTTCGTTTTATCCTAATAAATTTTGACATGTCCCAAAGTAGCCTTCTGATAAAACGGAGTTTGGAAAGATAACCAAATATTTCTTTTTTTAAAGGAGAAAACTCTTGCATTAATTAATCTTAGACTATTTTAATATCGAGCTGAGCTCAATATGAAAGATGCATTTTAATATTCATGATTCAGATTGCCTAGTCTGTTTGAATTATGTGGATTCAAAAAAGCTTGAATACAAAAACACATGCACTCACACACATACACACATTTCTGCAAATCTAACACCATGTTCTAATGGAAGGCAGGCAGCTAATGTATTTATTTATTCCAAGTAGTTAAATGGTCTCTGAAAATACACACCAAATGTTTTGTTCGAAAGTATCTTATAATGAATAAAGTCTCTTTTTCTCTAGAGATCTGCTGTAAAACACTGTACCTCTGGTCAACAGCGGTATATTGTATACTTACTTTTTTTTTTTAAAGTAAATTTCAGGTTAAGTGTTTTTATCACAAAATGTTAAATTTTTAAAAAAAGACCAAAGGCACTTAATAAAAAATAAATGTGTTGTGTGTTGTAACCTCACAGTGTACTTAAATATAGGTTTGTATACTTGTAAAGAAAACACTCATCTTGTTAGGAATAGAGTAATTCACCTTAGTATTAAATGCCCACTGCAGAAAATGTGAATATTTCTTCCCTATAAGCAGCAAATGTGCTAGGAGACCATGAGCAAAATATTTAGTACTAAGTTTAAGATGGAAATATGTCTTCCTTATTGAGCTATAACTTTACTCTAAGAAATATTTCTGGTAAGAAAAGATTTAATACTTCTGCATTTAACTGGAGGCTTTTTATGATTAACAATTTTGCTTTAGGAAGATATTTTCCAAAATAAAAAAGGGGAAATAAATATATAAGATTATCAGTGGGAAATGAGATATGATAGCTACTATTTTAAGGTATATAAATGTCAATTATAACCCTATTTTATGCTGGACAAATTTTATGGCTGTTCAATAATTTTACTACTGTAGATGTCAGTAATTTAGAATTTGTGATCGTTTAGAGTCAGTTGAGTACAAATATAATTTCTCACAATTGAGAGGCAAAGAGGTAAGATAGAGAAAATTGTAATGCATTTCTAAAGCGCTTTAGTTTTCTTTTAACTAATCTCTCACAGTGTAACATTTGAATAATCGTCATAGTAATATGAGACACAAAATAGGTATCACAGGCCCTGTCCTGGTAGTTCAGTTGGTTAAAGGATTGTCCAGAGATGCTAAGGTTATGGGTTCAATCCCCAGTCAGGGCATATACAAAAACAACCAATGAATGCATGAATCAGTGGATCACACAATTAGATCTCTCTCTCTCTCTCTCTTTGATCCTATCTCTCTCTAAAATCAATCAATCAATCAATAAAAATAGGTACTACAATCTTCTGTTTGAGGTGAGGCTATTGAAGCTTCAGGATATTGCGTTTAATAGCACACAAACAATGCATTATGGATATAAATGACCTCAAATTTACTCACTGAGTTCTTATTATATCAGATCCTATGCTAATGTGCAAAAATAAATTCATGATGCTTATTTAAATACCCTTACTAAATATCAGAAAATATTCTAAGTGCTTTACAAATATGACTCATTTAGTTAACTTGAGGGGAGAAAATGAGGCAAGGAGGACAAGTTGCCTAGGGATACCAATATATTGAGAGATGGCACCAGGATAAAAATCCATGTGCCCTTAATTATAATATTGTTAGAGGCCTGGTACACAAATTCATGCATGGGTTGGGTACCTCAGCCAGCAGACTGGGACTCACCTGGGCCAGCTGGCCAGGGGGAGGGACCATGGGAGGTTGGCTTGCCATGGAAAGTTGGCTATGAGAGCACACTGACCACCAGGGGGGCAGTTTCTGCATTGAGCATCTGTGTCATAGTGACTAGTCAACCAGTTAGGCTTTTATATACTATATAGATACTTCTTCCATTGCATGTGTCTATAGAATAAGAACCTGAGAACTATTTCCCAAAAATGGTTTTAAATTATGGTAATAGAATGCAAATCAAATCTAAATTAAGCTTGCAACAAAAACAATTGTGCATTTTACATCAGGTTTGGGTTTTTTTGGGGGGGGGAATTTAATGAAATTTTAAAAAAATTAAAATGAGGACAATTGATAAATAAAACAACATTATTAATAATATGCTAGCCCTGGCTGATTTTGCTCAGTGGTTAGAGCATCAGCCTGTGGACCAAAGGGTGACAAGTCTAATCCATGGCCCTGGTCAGGGCACAATCAATGTGTCTCTCTCACACTGATGTTTCTCTCTTTTTTTAATCTCCCCCTCCTTCCATCCCTTCCATACTCTGTAGAAAGAAATGGAAGAGAAAAGTTAAACTATCAAAAATAATAATGTAGATGGGAACAGGATTCAAAACCAGTGTGATGGAAATTAAGTGCTCTGGATGAAAGTTATCTTAAAGATACATATTCAAGGGATTTGGCAAATTCATTGCCATATTTCTTTCTTTAAAAACAAAAATATTAGTTTTATGGTGTTTTAATTGAATATTTTGTATTGGAATAAAATGGGATAAATATTTGTTCTCAAAGCATTTATGTGAGCCAGTTTTCTGACATGTATTTTCCTTATAGTCCTCAAAGAGGTTGTGATATTCATGAAAGGCTATGACCTCATACAAACATGAGCAAGACCTTAGTAATCTTACAAAAGATAAATTGTTCAATGTAGAAGCATTAGGGAAAGGAAGCAGTCACAAAATGAATGAACTAAATAACATGGATAGTTGAGTGTTAAGATATGCTTATGCTTTTGTGTATGTTGCTTTTCAGTTTCACATGGGTACAAACTTCAAAATTAAATGCATTTAAAGCAGGATTAACTTCTAGAATTGCTGTGGGTATATAGCTGACCTCGGTTCCTATAAGCTATTTCTTTTAATAACCTAGTTGAGCTTACTCTCTCACCTTAAAAATAATAGCACATTGAATAAACTTCAAGAGTATGAAATATATGCAAAATATATCTGTGGATGAAAAAAGGTTAATAATCATGCAATAGCATAGCATATTGTTCCCCCAACCCATCACTTCCCCACACATGAGCCCAAGGAAAGAAAAATAAAGTTCTCTACAGTACTTTCTACTTCACTGAAATTAATCATATAAGTAATAACTACTATTTGTATAGATTTTGTGCTAGATTTTACATTAACTCTGTAATATACTATATAGTCTCTTACTGTGTAGATGAGGCAACTGAACTTTAGAGTGATTAGTTGGCAGAGGTAAGACTCTACTGTGGTATTTTTAACTTGTTTATTTTTTATTAAATTATTATCTGTGTACATATCTTACCATTGCCCCCCCCATACATGCCCTCCCTTCCCAGCGTTTTGTGTCAATCGGTTGTACTTATATGCATGCATACAAGTCCTTAGGTTGATCTCTTATTATCCCCAGATCTCCCTACCCTCCCCGCTGTAATTTGACAGTCTGCTTATTGCTTTACTGTCTCTATATCTGTCTTTTGGTTCATCAGTTTATAATGTCCTTTGGTATCCATAAATGAGTGAGAAGGCCACTGTCTTTGTTAAAATAAAGATGAATGAACAGACCTCCATGTGTTTTAAGTTAAAATTAAATGTTTAAGATAATGAAATACATTTTTAAATATTCCCTGGTTTTATAAACTTTTTCAGTGGCTGGTCAATTAGTGCTGATCATACAAATGAGAGGGCGTGGATTTAACGTGTCTCATTGTATGTTGTAGCCCAAGGAAGGCTACATTCTTTAGCTGTGACCTAGTGAAACAATATCTTCTTTACTACTTATTACAGCCTGTAATGAGTGAGCCCAAGCCATTTTTCTTTCAGGTCCACATTCCTTTCACGTATCTGAATATTTTTCAGCCCTGATTTCAGGCAATCAGAATGTTACCGGATCCTCAATATATAAACATACTTGGATAAAGTTCAAATTTAGCCTATCAAGACCTTTTTAGAATTATATGCTTCCTTCCTGCATCTCAGAATCTACATGTTTTTCCATTTTGTTTACTAGTAAAGGCCAACCTGAGTGCTACTTGGGAAAATGATAGTTAGATTTAAAGGAGTAGGTGAATATAAACGTAGCAAATCTGAGGGTCAAGCAAAGGTTTTTAATTCTGCCATCATTGGAAGTACTTAAGATTGTTGATGAATATTTTTACATGCCAATTGTATATTTTGAAAAGATTAAATTTATTTTGTTGGTCTTTGTTTTTCATTACTTTTTTTGACCTTTCATTTTTTTCCCCTCTCTGTTCATTTTCTGTAGAAAGCATGTAGTTTATCATGATTGGTACATGTGTCAAATGAGAAAAAAAGTAAGTTTAAAGATAATGTTTATCTCTTCCTCTCAGAAAAATAATGAATAGCCTGTCCTCCGTGTTAACTTATTTTCCATGCTTGTGTAGTGTGAAGAGTGCTGTCATTTTAAAGATTTTCATTTATACTAATAATAAATGAACACGCTGTCAGAGAAGTGGACTCACACAAATCGTGAAAGGGGCACCTGTCAAGTCTCTCAGGCCCTCATATTAACACACAGTGCATGCTGCTTCTTATTGTGGCAAATGTCAAATTTCTTGATAAGTGTCTTTTGGGAAAAGGTTCATTCCATTTCAAAGGCATAAAATAAAAGGAAAAGGCTTAGGGTAATATTTAAGCAACAAAAGAAACCCAGGACATTTATGACTAGCTGGGAGGAACTGATTGCCTATGGCTGTGCCTTGGGAGATCCCCAGGAAATACATTACATTGCAATTACTATTAAGTTGAAAGGATATAAAGTGTGCAGAAGAATTTGTGTTTTTCTTTTGGGTGATATTGCATTTCATACTCTCAGTGGGTCTTCAGAGTTCATACCAACTCCTGTGTTTCTTACTGAAGTACTAGCAGGAGATGCATTATTGAAACTTGAAGAATAACTTTCAAGAGAGTCAATTTAAGAAAAGAATAGAAAATATAAAGCTCAATTCGTGTAATAAAACATATGTTTTCATATGCCTCAATTAAATATCTCTCATAAAACTAGTAAATTTTCACTATTAATATTTAGATTAATGATATCAAAAATCGTACTGCAATATTTTTTTGTTAAAGCATATATAGTAAATTTATAACTGTGGTAAATACATAGTGTTGGAGGTAGGTAAAAAAGAAGAGCATAAATTTACTTTTCTCAGTACAATTTTACTATGGTTATTTCCTTAGTAGAAATGTTCAGACCCACAAGCACTATTTGTAAGCTATAAGGATTTCAGTCATTGTTACCATGTAAGTTTTCATTTTAAAGTTTCTACCAGGTTGTTGAGAAAATACTAGTACAGTAACTCACAAGTCCCTGCTATCTTTTATTTATTGATTAAAAATGATTTATATTTTGCTTTCTGGCAGTTAAGATATCTAACACCAAATCCTACATCCTTTATTGTATCAAATTTACTGCACTACCTTCTGATGCTTAATATTAGTCATCCGATCCTCACTCTTTTTGGTTATGTAAAGGTGAGCTGGATACAAAACGCACAATCTATTTAAAGGCACTTTCGCCTTGCAAGTTCTGTGTCCTGCCTGGTTTGATTAATGAGCAAGTGCGTCTATCACTGTATGTCTTCTAATGCAGTAGAAGATCAAGGGCATGACCTGAGCAAATCTATTAACTAAGAGAGAGTTTAAAAGAGATAAAACTGAGTATGTTCAATTTGGGTGCATTAATGAAGAGATAAAGTTAATATCAAAGCAAGAATGTAAGTTAGAAAAGAATGAATAAAGTTGTTTCTTGCATAGTTTGGGTACCTAAAATACACACACCTGAATTTCCAAAAATTAACAAGCATTTTGCAACCTACATATTACCTGAACTATTCACCCATCTCTGATTAATTAGTCCTTGTAGATAGTTCTGAGTGGTGTTTATAAACCTGAAACATTACACTATCAATTGAAATAGAAGTTCCACCAAAAAGCATGAAGGAGTGTAAGAATGCTGGTGCATTTATTATAAATACCTTATTTAAAATAATATTTTCTTTATTACTTAATCATATTATCTCCTCAAATGTGTATCTGAGAGGAAAAGATCAAACTTTCCCTTTATTTGTGATTATTCTAAAAGTTTAGTATTCTTTTGTAAATGCTAAAATCTTAAATCAATTTTCCTGAAAAACTAATTGTTTCTTAAAGTATTTCTTCTTTACAAGAACCATTAACACTCTAGGGATGTAAGATAAGGCAATTAAAATTCTAATTTTCTAAATGTCTTCCCTTCTTGCTTTATAATTACACAATTTTTAATAATTTTAAAGCTGTTTGATCTCTTATCTGTAATTCTAAGATCCCCAAAACAAACAAGCAAACAAAATCCCCTAAAAACCAAGAGCTTTTCTGTGACTCATTTGGTAACCAAATCTGCCTTTATCTGAATTGACAAGGAGCTATTTGTAATCTTTATTAAATCACAGTGGAGTTGTCATGTGTTTGCTCCAGCAATATTAATGTATTTGATTACTCCAGCTCTAGACTTAGCTGGGAGTGTTAGTTTGTAAATTTTGAATAATTCTGGATTCTGAATAATACTTAGCCCCAGGCTGTTGGATAAAGGTTACTTAAGGATTTTCTTACATTCATATTTCCATCCCATGCCTGGCATTGTTTTGCTTTTTGGTGTGTATGCCTGGGGCCAGTGAATATGTTCTGAATTCTTATTCATCATAGTTGAGATATTATTTTAATATTTTCCTCAGGTAAAACAGCATTGGCTCTTATCCCAACCAGACTGTATGTTCTTTTTTATCTCCGTGTTCTGAACTATGCCTACAATCTGTTTTTACTACCTGCTTCAGGGGGCAGGAAGGTATGAATGAGGGTTGTCACTTTTTTGTATGTGTGCTTCTTAAAGGTAACCTGCTCTCTGACTATGGGGAATCTGTGATTTCCGAGGTAGTTTCTCATAATTCTAACAAGTACAATAGCAGCATGTTGTTTTCACTCAACACTAGAGTGGTAACAAAAAACCCCAAGGCTAGCAGTAGTATCTTCCGTCTGTTGCTCCTCCACAACTTGCATTGGTTTTGTATGCACCTAATCTGCTACATTAAATTGTTTTTGCTTGCAATACATACATACATACATACATACATACATACACACATGTATTACATTTATTTTGTGAATTTTTGGATTTTATATTTTTGCTGTTCCAGAATCTTCTGTTTATTTTAGGTGTTATTCTCAAGCCACATGATTTATGGTGAGAATCACCATGTTTCCATATTTCACAGAGTAGCCTCTGTGTGTGTGGCTCGCTCCTCCTCATATTCCCCTTGACCAAGCTCAGCCTGTAATAAGTGAGCTCCTGGATTGCAGGAGCCAAAGAACTTTACTTCTAGGCCTGCCATTGCCACATCTGGCTTTGTAACCATGAAATTCATTTTCCTAATTCACCCTTCCCCTGCTTGTGGTAATAGAAAATATATCATATTATCATATAATCATACCATATCATCATATCATATCATATCATATGGAGATACCATGTGCTTCAGAAACTTTGCTTCTTTCTTCTATAGCAGTATGTATAAACTAAGCCCATGGTATGCTACAAAACACTGTAAAATATTAGTTAAATAAGCATAATGATACCCACCCATGAACTAAACTGTATGCACGAAAGAAATTTTGGAGGTTAAATAATTCTCTGTTAGATTTGATGAGATAGATCCTAAAATGATTGAACACAGGCTTGTTCTTTATCAGAAACTTGGATGAATAAGTTCAATTTATTGTTCCCAATTAAATGGCTTAGAAAGAAAATTATGTGGGTAAACCCACATAGAAGAATCTAGACTTAGTCATCAGAGCTCCCTAAATATTTTTAACTGGTTCAAAGTTGTTTATGCTCAGCTGTTTTCCTACACACAATAATATATTCTAACAATGCTTAGTCGCCTTATGGTAATATGTGATAATTTGTTACTCTGACCCAAGGACTACTTAAAAAGAATTAGTAATATTTGGTCTCCATTTGTTCTTACCTGATACACATAACATATATTAGTTTATAATGTCAGGGTTTATATAGTAATATAATGTTTATAAAGACTTTGGAAATGTATTATCTTGGATTTGGCATTTTATTAAACACAATTACTTTATATTTGGTCTTTTCACTGACATTTGATGGCATTTTTATTTGTAAAAGCTTCTACTGAGATACAGCCTCTATCAAAGGCAGTTTAGCAATTTCTTACAAAATTAAACATATTCTTACTATAAAATCCAGCGGTTACCCTCCTTGGTATTTACCCAGATTAGTTGAAAAGTTATGTTTTCACAGAAACCAGCACACAGATGTTTGAAGCAGTTTTGTTCATAATTGCCCAAACATGAAAGCTACCAAGACGCTCTTCAGTAGCTGAATGGATAAATAAACTCTAGTACATTCATACAATGGAATTTTATTCAATGTTAAAAAGAAATGAGCTATCAAGCCATAAAAAGACATGGAGGAATCCTACATCTATATTACGAAGTTCAATAAGCCAGTATACAAGGCTATATACTATGTGATTCTAGCTCTAAGACTTTCTGGAAGAGTTAAAACTATTAGGCAGTAAAAATAATGGTCATTGGTTGTCAAGAATTGGAGTGAGGGAAAAATAGATAAGCAGAGCATGGAATTTTTTTAGAACAGTGAAAAGTACCCTGCAAGACACTATCATGTTATAGATAGATGTCAGTCCAAACCCATGAAATGCCTTGGTGATAATAACGTGTCAATGTAAGTTCATTAGTCGTAACACATGTACCACTCTGGTGGGGGATGTTAAGTGTGAGAGGCTGTGCCTTTGTGGAGCAGTGGACATAGGGGAAATCTGTACCTTCCACTCAGTGTCTCTGTGAACCTAAAACTGCTCTGAATACTAAAGTCTATTTAAATATTCCACTGAGCATACACATATAACTAAATTAAATGATTCTGAGAAGTATAATGAAAAACACAAATGCACAGCAGTCACCTGTATAAAGTGCAATCAAAAGAAACTTCATTGATGCCGAGAATATGTAACTTGAGAGAAAGGTGATCTGGAAGACAACCCAAATGAGGTATGTGCACTACACACAGGTTTCTTACTGTCCAAGAAAGAAGTATCATGCAGTGAGCTGCTTGGAGCAAGTTAAAACAGAAACATCAAGCCACGGTATTTTCCCTAGTAACTCTATTGAGCTATTGTGGATTTATTTATCCAATGTGACCTTCCTCATCCAATGATCACAGCTGGAGTTTCACAACTTCAGAGATTAATTTCTCAAATCAAATTATATTAACATGATATATTACTCTCCTGTATTTTACATTTGGTCCAGTGGTAAGTTTGATCCTGATTAATTATAAGAATACATTTGAATAAACATCTTTCTATAATTACATATTTAATAAAGATGAATCCTAATATACTGCCAGCTTTGGAATTTTTTTTTAATAAACAGGAACATTAATGTGATTTTCAGTTTCTATTCTATTTCAATCGTACAGCTTTAAAGAAAAAAATAGTATTCTTGTTTCATTGTTTTATACTTGAAGTAATTCCTTAAAATTCAAAAATATATAAAAAAATATCACAAATGATGCATTTTTGCTACAAATAGTTATTGTTGCAAATAATGGTGATTTTAAAAATCAAACTTTCACAGTGAATGATGGTTTTGTAGTTAGAGTGAAACCTATGTGTACATATCCTCCTAGTTTAGGATCTTCAAGATTTAGGCAGATCTCTCTGATCCAAATCTTGCATGGACTCCTTTCCATATGAATAACCCAGATAGTCTGTCTCAAAGGCAAAACTAGAGCAGTATTTAGATATGACCTGCCCTGATTTCTGACTTCAAGGTGGAAAACAGGAAACAAGTGTTCTAGATTCTTACTTGCCTTGTTCTGTACTTGGGTGTGAATGACTGATGAGGTGCTGCTAGCAGTCTATATTTGATCCTCTATAGTGAGTATTTGGAGTACTGTTCTGAGTAGAGGTTGAAATCCTTTGATCAGATTTACTCTCAGATATCTACTCAGGGCAAAATTTACTTAAACCTAGCCCAGGCAATTCCCCATGACCATAGACAAAAGAATATGCTTCTTCCCAGGTAGGATTAGAATACAAACATCTTCTTAGACAAGGACATTAAAACGGGGGATTTGCATGTCTTATTAATCATTAATCAATGCAACCATACAGACATTTTACAAGATAAGGTATACGCTCTTTGATGTACTACCTTTATAGGAACCACGGCCTTAATACTAGCACTTGCTATTCTTATTAGAAGGAAAACTCATTAAATTTCAGCAACAGGAATTATTTTGTGGATCCCTTATTTAACGAAGTGGATAGTTCCTTAACTGAGTCCAACCTGAATCTAAAGTTACTTAATCAGTTCTAACGAGTTTCCTCATCATCAAAAATGGAAATCACAATAAATACTAGTAAAAGTCAAAAATTGTAACTATCTCAAGGACTGTTGTGGGAACTAAATAAGATAATACTATTCATGTGCTAAGCATATTAACTTTAGACAGTGAAAGTTCAATAATTATTAATCATTTTCAAATATTCTTGTTATTTGCAAGTTATATTTAAAATGAACTATTGATTTTCACAGAGATTTATATCTTCCTAAAATTTCAAAATTTCTCCTTGCATATATTATAATGTCATTTTGTGATGGAGATTAGTGCCAGGAATAAGAATATACAACTTTAATTACAATGTGTATGTGCAGAGCTTTGTCAACTGGAAGGATAGAGCAAATATCCACAATGTGTTTGTTCCAATGTTGGTGCCTATCATACACAATTAATATCTTTATTTAATAACTTTTTCCATTGAATTATGCTGTTTTTCAGTGATTAACTCTCATTGATGCACAGGGTAGATCTGTTTTATTGAGGTCATTATTTTTGTTGTGTACAGTGTTTCAGGTAGAAAAATAAAGAGCAACTACAACACTGTTTAGTGTAAGGCTGCAAAAATGTTTACATCAGATAAAGAACCTACTTCGGAAGGAGGCCACTTCATAAATACCATGCATTCTACTTTCCAAACAATGTCCTGTCTGTCAGATTCAGTCTTCCCATATTTGGCTGCAAGTTTTATTTTTTTAGATCTCATTTTGATGTGTGACATATTGTTCTTAATTTCCTAAAAATATTTCTTTCATATTTATGTCTGCCACATACAGTCATTCCAAAACCTTATGTACTAAAAGCAGCCGCTAAAACCATTTTTTTTGCGTGTTTTCATTTTCTTTTAATTTTGTTACCATTGTATACCGTTTCTAATGATCAGTTGCTCCAAAAAAATGTGTTTTATTTACAGGGCACAGCCTATGGAAGTGCTCCTGTACCTTCTCGCAGGCAGCTATGTGAGTCTCCTCCCTTCAGCTCTGTGTTGTAACCATGACTGTGTTCCTGTGCTGTAGCATGGCATGCAGATCCGGACCAAATGCCCGGAGGTCAATATGCAATCCCCCATGTTGTATATTGCCATTAGCCCGTTGGTAGCAAATGGTTCCTTTTGCCTCTTCCTTATCCGTTTGTCATTATCCCGCCGTTTAGGAAAACTGCATTGCGGTACTGCCCACCACACTGAGGCTTTAATAGTGGCTCAAAGTCTGGGGCAAAGATAGAAGTCGCTCCTATTTAAGTTCATTTTTATTTATCAGCAGTGATAGTGTTTTCTCGGTCAACTGAGTCAGCTTTCTTAAATCATAACTTCTTTTGCATACTTGTTCAGATAGCTCTTATATCATATACAGCTGTGTGTTAGCCACAGTGAATGAGGAATCTTTTCTTGAAAAGGAAAAAGAAAATCTATGAAAATAAATCATCTTTCTAGTGAATTTAAAGCAAAGTTAATTTTTATAAGCACCTTAGTTTATCCCCACGTCATAATTTCAGAAAAGATGAAAATAATCTATAATGTTTAGATAAGAAATCACAGATTTTACAACCTTGCTCAGCTGGATTATGAATATCTACACTTTGCCTGAAAATCAGATACATGCATTTTAGCGCAGGAGAATACCCTGAAATTTTTTCAGTGAGGGGTGTATATGTAAATTTAAGATGCGGAATCTCCAAAGTGCCATCAGACTTTGAGAAGGAGCTATTTCCATTGCCCATTTCATTCATGTCTTTTCTTTTTCCCATCCCAGCAGCCATCAGAAAATCATGCTTGTTTGCTTCCATTATAGACTGCTACAGCAGCACACCACATGGATCTAATTGCTGTGCTAGCAATAAATGCCAAATAGATTCATCTTAATATGATGTTAAAGGTGATTTGAAGGTGCAATTATGTTTGCATAATGCCTTTCTTCATTTTTGGCAGAAGAAACACATGATGTGGTGACATTCACTGAGGAGGATCTGTGAATCAATTTTTTTTTTAATGAAGTACTTTGCACCATTATAAAGCTGGCCAAACAACAAACAAAAATATGTATTGTACTCTCTCCTTTTTCATGAAAAAAATGGTCAAAGTTCAGATTTTTATGAATGAAGTTGTGGCAGAAAGAGCTGATTATGTGAATAGAATATGGGAATTTAGATATATTAAATATTTCCCCCCAAATGAAATAACCACTAGCAGGTCTAGAATTTTCCTTGTTGTTGTTTTCTTTCACCTATTTCTCATTTATCTAACTTTTTAAAGTACACTAAAGCCAAGTTATCTTTTATGTAGATATTGGTGCAGTATTTATTGATACAAATGAAAACTATAGCAGGAATTTCCATGAGATTAAAAAACATTTTTATTTACCACTTCTTAAAGTAAAACGTTATTGTTGTCCATATAAGTGATGTTACTGAATAAAAGAATATCTCTTGTTTTGGAAATAGAGGGACTATTGCTACTAGAACATTTTGGAAATGTAAATTCACAATAGGTGCCATGAAATCATGAGTGGAAATATAAAGGTCATGGAAGTGTAATATCCAATTTGGATTAAACTTATTTTTTACTTTCAGAAAATCAGACTGCATAATATAAAATAAGACTAGATATTTGAGAGTTCAGATTATTATTTCTGGTTACATGAGAATTAATCTTACCAAAAGCAGAAAGAAAAATAAGATGACGGATGGATTCTCTTAGTCTGAGGAACCAACATTGAAGTGTATCCTGTGCTTCAGTAGATAAGACCATAAACAGGATATTACATTTCTAAGCATATGGACTTGGAAATAGTAAGCTTATAAGACATGAATTTGGAATGCTGATTATTACATTTTCTTTTGGGCAAGTACAAGTCTTAGAATCTCTGAATTACTTATTCGTTGAGACTTCTTAAATATTTGTAATTGTGGGTCTTATAAAATATAATATTAAAAGAGTGAATGTTTTATTTTGCATACAAACATGAGAATATTGATATTATCTTCACTCCTACCCTATTCTATAAAACCAACACATATGTAGATATCTTACAGTTGACTTTGGTTTATAGTATTTGTATTTATGACTGTAGGAAAGTGGTGATTAATACGTTCTTGAGGTTAAAATTAACTAAAGTTTTACTCTTTTTATTTTGTATTCAGTATTAAGAACTCATTTGTTTTATGACTATCACTTTAACTATTTCAAAAATATATCCAATTTGCCAAAACTAGTTTGGCTCAGAGCATCAGCCTGCGGGCTGAAGGGTCCCAGGTTCGATTCCGGTCAAGGGCATGTACTTTGGTTGCGGGCACATCCCCAGTAGTGGGTGTTCGGGAGGCAGCTGATCGATGATTCTCATTGATGTTTCTAACTCTCTATCCCTCTCTCTTCCTCTCTGTAAAAATCAATAAAATATATTTAAAAACAAACAAACAAAAAACAAACAAACAAACAAAAATATATCCAATTTAACACATTTATTTTGGTGACAACCCAAAACAGAATCTAACGACAAAAAGAGATTGATTAAATGGTGAAGTAATTAAAAGGGCTCATCCATAAGAAACAACTCCTCATCCATTAAAGTTTTATTATGAGATTGCAGTCCTTCTATCACATCTTCATAATTCCCTGTTAATTTTAGTTTTCTTGTTATTTCCATCTTATCTGTAGTTACTTTTTCCACAAGTCTTGACCACCTCAAAATCATCCATGAGGGTTGGAATTAACTATTTCAATGTTTCTATTAATATTGATAGTCTGACCTCTTGACATGAATCACAAATGTTCTTTATGGCATCTAGAATGATGAATCCTTTCCAGTAGGTTTTTAATTTACTTTCCCAGCTCCATCAGAGGAATCCCTATCTATGACAGCAATAGCCTTATAAAATGTATTTCTTCAATAATATGACTCAAAAGCCAAAATTGCTCTTTGGTTTATGGGCTTCAGAATGTGTGTTTTGTTAGAAAGCATGAAAATAACATTAATCTCATTGTATATCTCCATCAGAGCTCTTGAGTGACCAGGTGCATTGTGAATGAGCAGTTATATTTTGAGAGGAATCTGTTTTCCCCCTGAACATTAGGACACAACAGTGGGCATAAAATGTTCTGTGAAATCTTGTAAATAGATGTGATGTCATCCAGGCTTTGTTGTTCCAAAGCACAGATAGAGTAGATACAGCATAATTTATGAGAACTCCGGGATTTTCACAATGGTTAAAGAGCATTAGCTTTAACTTGAAATCACCAGATGCATTAGCTTCTAACAAGAGTCTGCCTGTTCTTTGAAGTTTTGAGGCCAGGTGTTGACTTTGCTCTACCTAGAGACGTCCAATAATGCATCTAATTCCATTGTAAGGCTGTTTTATTTATCTATGTTGAAAGCCTGTTTATTGTAGTTACCTTCATTAATTATCTCATGCAGGTCTTCTGGATAACTTGCTACAGCTTTTAGTTCAACACTTGTTGCTTCACTTACACTTTTGTGTTATGGAGATGACTTCTTTCTTAAACCTTATGAACTAATCTCTGGCAGCTTTAAACTTTTCTCAGCTGTGCCCTTATCTCTCTTAGCCTTCAAAGAATTGAAGAGGGTTAGGGCCTTGCTCTTGGTTAGATTTTTGCTTAATGAAAATGTTGTAGCTGGTTTGATCTTCTATCCAGACCACTAAAACTGTCTGCGTTTCAGCAATTACCCTGTTAGGCTTTCTTATCATTTGTGTTCACTTAACTAGCACCTTTAATTATCTTCAAGAACTTTTTCTTCGCATTCCGAACTTGGCTAACTATTTGGCATAAGAGGCCTACCTTGTCTTTTTACTTGCCTTCCACACTGAGCTTAATCACTTTTAGCTTTTAAATTTAAGTGAGAGATATGTGACTATTTATTTTACTTGAAAACTGAGAGGCCATTGTAAAGTTATTATTGGACATAATTTTTAGATTGTTATATCTCAGGAATAGGGAGGCCTAGGGTAAGGGAGACTGGTGAATTGCCAACTGGTAAACAGCCAGAATACACACAACATTTATTTGTAAAAATTTCCATCTTAGGCAACCTATTGAATGGTAGAAGATATTCACAAGGGACATATCCCAAAAAAGGCTTACTATCACAAATATATAAAATTTAACAAACAATCCAACTAAAATGAGCTGAACTCCTAAATAGACATTCTCCAAGGAAACATACAGATGTCCAACAGACATATGGAAGGTAATCAACATCACTAATCACCACAGAAATGCAAATCAAAACGACAAAGAGATTCCACTTCACACCTGTCAGAATGGATGTCATAAAAAAATCAACAAATGAGTGTTGGCAAGGATGTGTATAAAAGACAACATTCATACACTCTTGTGATTTTAAACTGGTACAGCCGCTGTGGAAAACACTATGGAGAGTTCTCAAAAAAGTTAAAATCCAACCTAGCAAATAACACTGGTTATTTATCTGTAAAAAAAAAAAAAGCAGTGAATTTGGAAAGCTATATACACCCCTATGTTCATTGCAACATAATTTACAATAGCTAAGATATGAAAGCAACCTAGGTGTCCACTGATGGATGAGTGGATAAAGAAGATGTCATATATCTATGTATATTCACAATCAAATATTAGTGACAAAAATAGAATGAAATATTGCTAATTGCCACAACATGGATGGGCCTAGAGGGTATTATGCTAAGTGAAATAAATCAAACAAAGAATGATTCTATTGTAAACATGTACCACATCTTTATCCAATCATCTACTGAAGGACACTTCAGTTGTTTTCATGTCATGGCCACTCTGATTAATGCTACAATGAACACAGGGGTGCATATAGAAACATGAAATACTGCCATGTGCGACATCAGGGATGGATCTTGGGAAAATTATGCTAAGCGAAATATGTCAAACAGAAAATGTCACGAACCTTACGACTTTATTCATATGTAGGAATTAAAACTGAAAGCAATAAATGAACAAATAAGAAAGACAAACAAAAACTCATAGAAACAGACAACAATATGTTGGTTACCAGAGAGAAGGGAGGTGGGAGGTAGTAAAAGGGGTCAACTATATGGTGGAAAAAGGATTCACTTTGGGTGGTGGGAACATAGTAGAATATGCAGAAGATGTATTATAGAGTACTACTCTTGAGACCTTTATAATCTTATTAACCAATGTCACTTTAAAACATTTTAATTTTAAAAAATTAACAGAAGGACAAATAATGTATTATTTTATTTATATGTGGAATCAGAAAACAAAACAAAACAAATGAATTAACCAAACAAGATAGAAACAAATCCATTGATACAGAGAACAGCTGATGGTTGCCTAAGGGGAGGGGTGAAGGGATGGTTGAAGAGAGTTTGCTAATAACAAACTCATGGATTCTAATTTTTTTTAAAGATAACTGTCTTATTTGGATACAATTGTTGTGCTCTAAAACAATTGCTATAATAACACCAAATATCACTGATCACAGATTATCATATAATATTATAATAATTAAAAGTTTGAAATACTGCAAGAATTATCAAAAATTGACAGTCACAAAGTGAGCAACTACTGTTGGAAAAATAAAGCCTATTTTTGATGTCTATTGACAGAAAATTACAACTTGTAAAAAAATGTGCAGTATCTTTGAAGTGCAATAAAGTTAAGTGCAGTAAAATAAGCAATAACTATATCTAATTAAGCTTTGCCATTTTGCAGGTAGTGGAATATCAACCTAACTGAAATAATTACACATGAAAATGATGCTACTTTCTTATTCACAATCAGATAGCAATTACCTTTATAACACACATAAATTGGCGTTATATGTTTAAAACAGGGCATACACATAAAACACACATATTTCATTTAATAGTATAAAAGGTTATCCTAAAATATAAGGAAATTATTTTTGCTACACATGATTGATAGATTGAATGTTTCTATAGGATTTTTCACAATGTACTTCAATCCATTCTTGAAAAAGTAAAATTATTCTTTGAAATACGAACCAATTTTTATTCATATGTCAAAAATTTAGTATCTATTCTTCAAAGTATTTTTCTTTCTCTATTATTCCATGTTCCTCATACACCGTATCTGGATCTGTGAGCTGCTTTTCCACAGGACATCTACAGAGACAACATGTAGCTAGAGTCTGGTGGCCTTAAGAATCTGGTTTCCTTAGCAGTAACAATTGAAATTGAAAATCAAGAAATAGACCATGACTTTTACACAACTTTCGCATGAATGTTGTTCAGAAAAAATCTGTCCATAAGAAAACAATTAATTCTTGATCTCTTTTTAAACCTGAGAGACTAAAGGTACAATTTTAGGTGAATGAAAATGCCCTAAGGAATGGTTTCCTGGGAGACCCCCAGAGGAAACCTTGATTGAGAAACTTATGATGAAGCTCTAGGCAACAGGATGAAGTACATCTGTATACTAGTACTAGAGGCCCGGTGCATGAAATTCGTGCATGGAGGGGGAGTGTCCCTCAGCCCAGCCTGCACCCTATCCAATCCGGGACCCCTCTAGGGATGTCTGACTGCCCTCTCACAATCCAGGACTGCTGGCTCCCAACTGCTCGCCTGCCTGCCTTCCTAATTGCCCTTAATCACTCTTCCTGCCAGCCTGATCACCCCATAACCACTTACTGCCAGCCTGATTGATGCCTAACTGCTCCCCTGCCAACCTGTTTGCCCCTAACTGCCTTACCCTGCAGGCCTGGTCACCCCTAACTGCCCTCCCCTGCAGGCCTGGTCCCCACAACTGCTCCTACCTGCAGGCCTGGGACTGCCCAACTGCCCTTCCCTGCAGGCCCAGTCACCCCCAACTTCCCTCCTCTGCCAGCCTGCTCAACCCTAACTGTCCTCCCCTGCAGGATTGATTGCCCCTAACTTCTGTCCCTTGCAGGCCTGATCCCTTCCAACTGCCCTCCCCTGCTGGCCATCTTGTAGTGGCCATCTTGTGTCCACATAGGATCATTGACCACTTGAGGCAGCCATCTTGTGTGTTGGTGTGATGGCCAATTTACATTATTACTTATTTATTAGATAGGATAGAGACCTAGTGCATGGGTGGGAACCATCTGCTTTGCCATGAAGGGTGTCCCAGATCAGGGTGGGGGTTCCCTTGGAGCATGGGGTGGCCTGGGCGAAGGGCCTGTGGTGGTTTGCAGGCTGGCTACAACCCCAGTGATCCAAGCAGAGGCCTTGGTATCTGGGGATTATTTGTCTTCTACAATTAAAACTTTGTATCCTGGAGCAGAGCTAAGCTACCTGATTTTTCTGTATCTGTAATCATTTCTGTTGGAATTTATTTATCTTTTATAATTGAAACTTTGTATCCTGAAGTGGAGGTCTAGGCAGGACAGAGCTGGGGAAGCTTGGCTTCCTCCATTGCCAGGGAAACCCAAGCCTCCCTCCTGCTCTATGTGGCCGCAGCCATGTTGGTTGGGTTTATTTGCATATTTGCTTTTGATTGGCTAGTGGATGTGACTGGTGGTTGTAGCAGAGTGATGGTCTATTTGCATATTACTCTTTTATTACATAGGGTTATGTCAGGAATCTTTGATCGTGCTCACTTCAACAGTACATATACTAAAACTGGAATGACACAGAGATTAGAATATCCCTGCACAAGGATGACATGCAAATCCATAAGGCATTCCATCATTTTTATTGAGTTATCTTTACATGGTGATAGATGATTACTAGAATTATTGGGATGATCACATTGTAAGGGTAAGGTAGAAAAATGTCACTATATTGTACACCTGAAATTAATATAACTAATATATGATTCTATATCACCTAAAATTTTTTGCAAAGAATATTTGCCAAGGGCATTATTTTTATCTATAAAATGTAAATTAGTATCTGAAATTAATAAGGTATTATTTTAATTTAACTGTTAAAATCTGCTTTTGTTTCTATTTACATGAAAAAATCATTCCTTACAAATAAATATTCATTGGACATTGAGACTTGTTTTATAAAAAGTTGCTGATCAGATTTTATTCCATGCATACTCAGGGGAAGTTCTGAGTTTCATAGCCTTATCTCTTTAAAATTTTGTTTTCTGAAATACAGTATTGGTAGAAAATATGGTATACAGTCAATTTTTTTTGGCCAAACTTTTATTTACTGTTAAGAACATGTGTCTTTACTCTCACATAGAAGAATAGCCAAAACAGGCAAAACATTAAAAATAATGAAAAATAATGTGGAGTCCGGCTGTTAAGATTTAATGCTTTTAAAAATTATTTTTGAAAAATTTCAAAAAATGTAAAATATGACTATTCTTCAAATTATGAGCTATAAGAGGTTTTCTCTGGCCCTTCAGGAGTTGAGTTTAGACAAAGTCTTTTTTCTTTTTTTTTTTTCTTTCATTCTCCCTTTACACTTCTTGTTGAGGTCAATGTGGGTCACCTCATGGAAGGTTCAAGAAGGCTAGTGGCTCTAGCTGAGTAGAACCTACAGACTGAAGGGTCCCATGTTTGATTCTGGTCAAAGGCATGTACCTCGCTTACAGGATTCTCCTTGGACAGGACCCTGGTCAGGGCATGTGCAGGAGGCAACCAATGTGTTTCTCTGACATCAATGTTTCTCTCTGTCTTACACTCTCTCTTCCATTCTCTGTAAAAATCAATCGGGAAAAATATCATCTGGTGAGGATTAAATAAATAAATAAATAAATAAATAAATAAATAAAGGCAAGTATTCAGAGGAAAAGATGAAATTTGTTTATCTGACTTACTGATATTACAAGAGATTCAAAGTGCTGTGTAAATTCTTAATAACTAATATTCACTATATTTCATTAAATTTTATCATTATGCTGGTTTCTAAATCATTAGCAATATAGGAAATAAACATGAAAATTGCCTCGTAATGAATGGTGGTTTATGTAAGCACAGATGATATTTATACTCCTTGCTAAGACAAGCACATTTCAGATATGTTGCCTTGAAAAATCTCAGTAGAGATTGCTCCTTAGTGGTTGTTAGAAAGGGGAACCACATATCTGAGTGCTGCTGGATATCAGACATCAGGTAAAGTGGTTGAAGGTTATCTCATTTAAATTTCTTAACAGATCTGAAAAAGTAGTTCTTAGTCTCATTTCTAAATGAGAAACGTAACTCAACTCTCTTAGTGACTGAATGTTGGCATTAGTTCCCTCGGACTGCTATGACAAATTACCCCAGATGTTGGGGGTCAGAAGTCTGAAACAAAGGTGTCATCAGGGTTGATTTCCTCTATGGTCCCCAAGCTAGCCTCTCCGCAACTATCAGTGAGCTTCTCAAGGCTGTCAGAAACTCTTGGTATTGTGGATTCTACTCCAATCTCTGTTTTCATTCTCATATAGCCTTTCCTCTGTTTGCACCTCTGTCTTTTTCTGTTTCTTATAAAGAGACAGGCACACTCTAACTCCAAGAGAATGCTTATCTATCCTCAATATCATTAACTTAATTGTATCTATAAAGACCCTATTTCCAAGTAAGGTCACCTAGTGAACTGGGGGTTACCACTTGGAAATATATTTGGAGGATGACTAGTCAGCTTACTTCAACAGGCATGGCAGTCAGGATTCCAGTTCGGGGTCAGTGTTTTTCTGACTTCGGAGGACAAGTGCTTTTCAATGTGCTATACCCACTCAATAATATAGCCATATTAGGCACAAAATAATACTCTTAATAAGATTACTAAAACACAGTCCCTGCTTTTGACTTGCTGACACACTAGCAAAATATGACTGGCTCTTTAATTTCCAAATAACTAACAATGTCATCACACTGTAATTACAGAGAGGAAAAATATAATTTAAACTGCTTACTAAAATTTATAATCACATATTATCCCTTAAGTATATTTTCTGTATTGTTTAGTCTTTAGAAACAAGCAGAGTGAGAAAATTCAATTAGGTATAGTGGATACTAGTTATTATATGAATTAAATAGCACTTTTAAATTTCTTACTGTATCAGAAATTTATATATATAAAATATAAATAAAATTAATTTAAGGAAATATTGAATTTTCCATGGGAAATATACACTGATGGCTAGATTATTATGATCTCTGAACATATAATAATCTGACCACTCATTGTAAAATATTAACTCTATAAATAAATAAACTCTAAAACTAATATACAGACTTTGAATATTAAAACTTATTAGAGATCGAGAAAAAAATTCTGTGATTTTGGTGTTTTTTTCTGAAGGAATGAATTACTGGATTCTGTAAAATTAAATATTTTAAAATATTATAATAGCAATTATTTTATGAAGATCAACAAAACACATATTTAGAAAAATAGTTTTCTAGAAGTGATAAAAATGCATTTATCTTCAAAAATATTGTATACAATGAGAAATCTCTAGGTTTGTTTTTTTCTTCTTGATACTGAAGTTTTCAGTATTTTAAGGAAGGATGACTTATAAATGATATTGTGTCATAGTTGTCCCACCTGTCCTTTTGTTTTAAAGGTCATAGCATGAATTAGCAAGCCTGCATTTTTATATACATCACAGTAGTTACATTTGATCCTTGAACAACAAGAAGGTTAGGAGTACTGACCCCATGCAAAGTTTTGTGCATAACTTTTGACTCCACCAAAATGTAACTACTATTGACTGGAAACCTTACCTATAACAGAAATAGTCAATTAGAATATACTATTTGGTATATTATATCCTATATAATGAAAGCCTATCCCTGGCCAGTTTGACTCAGTGGACAGAGTGTTGGTCTGCAGACTCAGGGGTCCCTGATTGATTCCAGTCAGGGGCACATGCCCAGATTGTGGGTTTGGTCCCCAGTAGGGAATGTGCAAAAGGCAGCCGATCAATGATTCTCTCTCATCATTGATGTTTCTCTTTCACTCTTCCTATCCCTTCCTCTCTGAAATCAATAAAAACATTTTTAAAAATTAAAAATAAAGAAAAGCCTATTTTGCTAAGTGTCCAGTCAACTATTCAGCCAATCAAAGCATAATATGCTAATGATATGCTAAGGCCACTCAATCGCTATCTATGATGTGCACTGACCACCATGGGGTAGATGATGGGTTAGCTTACTTCTGGGGTCCGGCCAATTGGAACTGAGCAAGGTAAGCCAGAAATGCCCTTGAGCCCTCCCCAGCTGCCCAACCTCCCGCATCCCTCCCTGGCGGCCTAGTCTCGATGGTCCCCTATTGGGACCGGGTAAGATGGGGCTGGACATGTCCTGGAGCCTTTCCACAGTCCTTCCCCAGCCCCAATTGTGCACAAGTGGGGTCCCTCAGCCTAGTCTGTGCCCTCTAGCAATCTGGGACACCTCACCAGATCTCAGAGAGCTGGTTTTGGCCTGATCCTGGAGGCCAGGCCAAGCAACTCCACTGGTGCACAAATGTATGCTCCGGGCCTCTAGTATATTACATAATGTACCCATTTTTTTAAAAATAAAGTTGGCTAGAGAATAGAAAATATTATTAAGAAAACCTTAATGAAGAAAAATATGTTTATAGTACTCTGCTGTATATATTGATACCATAAGTTTACATTGTCTGCTTACAAGATGTATCATATCAGTACCCACATCAGTATTGTCTAATATGACTGAAAACACTGTAGATGTTATATGGATTATTAATATTAGACATAACAAATGGGAAGATAATGTGAAAAAGAAATTCATATTTATTACAGGTATAACGATCCTTGCTGTGCTAACAAAGGAATAGCAATATGATTGCTTTATGGCAGTCTAATGGAATCTATTGCTTCATGGTAGTAAGGAAATCTCCTAAAATGTTCCATTATAATTATTGAAAATATCTTTATATAAGTGGTCCTGCACAGTTCCAACTTATGTTGTCCAATAGCTTGCTTTAAACAAATGACTTTTAAAGTAAACTATTGAATATTTCATGTTTGGATATTTTAAAGGAAGGAAATCTAAAATAAAACAAAACAAAACACTTTAGCCTAGTGTCATTATAGTGACCAAATTTTTTTTTAATGTGTATAAGTATAACACACTCTCAAAATATTTATATGACAATCTATCTTTTAAAAATACTGAAGTAATTCCTTAAACCCTTCCTTTGAAATCAGGTTGGAAGTTACACAAATTATCAACAAACTTCAAAAAAAGAAGGGTGAATAATTCTTTGGAATAAATTCCACATAGATTTTGGGAGGGGAGAAATAGGAATAGAAGAGGGAATGAGGTTTGCAGGATAAAGAAGAAAGCAAGAATAGAAAACAATGTCAAAATCTCATTATTCTTCTTATATTTACCACTTGAAGATAAATGATCCCACTTTTCAGTCATCTTTCATATGTCTATTAATCCCCCTTTCTGTGTATTCTTGTCCTTTTACTTACCTCCTTCTCTTGCCCGCTACACCCTCTCTCTTCATGTTACATAGGTTAGAATTGGAAGACAATGTGCATTAAATTAAAAACATATTATAATTAATTGTGGGGATTTTTCTGGGTTTTCTTTCCTTGGTTGATTAAACAAAGTCAGTATAGCCAAGTGCCTAATACATAATATATATATATCAAATAGATAAAAACTGAAAAATTAACAGCAATTAATTTGTTTTAAAATAATCCTTATCTGGAGGGTATACAGGAATAGCTTATTTTTTCCTATTCCTGTTCATATCAGTAAGTAAAATCTGTATTGACCAAATTTACTGGCATCATCTCATCCGTTCACTTATACACCTAGGAAATCACCTGGTCCAGTGGAGATGGGAGATAAATAATTGGTAATTATTGCCCTGCATATTTAGCTATCAGATAGAAATATAAATAGACTGAGATTGGAGTCAAATAAAGTGTCATATATCTGGGACTTTTGAGTATCCTTTAAAAGGAGGTGATACTTGAGGTGCAGGAAGAATGATAGAAATGACTATTTTATGTTTCACCAGTTGTATGTTTTTCCCCCACAATACATCTTATTAAAGAGAATACAGATTTCTGTTTACAATCATACCTTGCTTGATTCATTTATACAGCAATATTGAATGTGTAACTAAAAATATAATTGGCATTTTAATATAAGCAAATCAGATTTAATTTGATTTTTAACTTGATAACTTGAACAATTTAACAGAACAATTTTGAATAAAATGAAATAATATTTACTATAAAATACTAAATACTGGATCTACATATAAAATGTCTACTTCAGCTACCCTTGCAAGGCATATCATTAACATACTAGAGCACTGCAATATAAATTTACATTGTAATTAAAATATCTGGTTTCTTATTCTAGTGATAGAATATATTGTCTCTGTTTTTACAAAATTCATCAAAATATTATTAAGATTCAAAGGCAGAAAAATAGCCACATTTTCAGAAAATGTTAAAGACACGGGTCTTTGCTCTAAAGACGAGGCTATTTAGGTGGAAGGCAAAATGAAGCAAATAATGTAAATGGAATATTCATGAAAGATGATGAGGTTTAGAGGATAAGTCTGGTTTAGACTATGAAGAGTCTTGGCTAAAGGGTGTGTATTTGTCCTCTGAGAAAGTCCAGGTTGCACACATGATCCCGGAAACTGACTGAAGTAGGATCAAAGGCATGAAGGGAAAGTTCGAGGTTAGAATCAGAATGGTAAATAGAAGGTAAAGTCCCCAGGGAAGAAAGCAATGGTTGTCAAGGGCCTAAAAACTTAATCATGTGATAATGTTCTCTATACAAATGTGTGTGAACGGATGGTAGACCAATAAATATATGTAGGGGGAAAACAACAAAAGAAAACACAATTGTAGACTTTGAAGGAAAATGCATTTGAGAGAAGGTGGTAAAAACAATATTTTAGAGTAAGCAATTTGTAGGTGCAATGACATTTGCACTGAAACTTAACTCAAATGTGCATGTCAGTTGCACAGATGTGGATAAGAAATTATGGGCATATTTAGGAAATTAAAGAATTTCTGAAGGCCTAATGGATATTGTTAGGAAAGGACAAATTTAACATGGAGAAATAAGTAGATAATTGATGAAATTGAATGGAAATGGCATGATGACAGCTAACAAAATTATACTATTAATTGTGATTATGAGATATAGAGAAAAGGTATAGAGACTAAAAAGAACTAAAGAGTGGTGTATCCATAGGATCTTCGTTCAGACATCAGAAACCTCTTAAAACAAGAAGTTATAAAATTGTTGGGAGGACTACTGAATTGGAAATGGATCACTATCATTGCCTGATGCCACTACAACTGAGAGGCTGAGGTCAGGAAGCAGCTGAAAACAATCCTCAGCTGCCCAGAGCTCCAAATGACCACACAGGAGGCCAGGTGGTCATGGGTTGGAGCCTCTGTGTCAGCCCCAGTCTTGTGCCTTCCAATTTTTACCTGCATGCATGTCATTGGTAGAGCCTAAAGCAAATCCAGAAAAGTAGTTCCCAGGATTCAGGCACCTTAGATAAAGAGAAGAACATAGAAGGTGGTAGGGATGGAGGCTGAAAGACACGCACAAGAAATGTATGAAAATGTGTAAAAATCATAGAGCGAACCAGAATTACAGTCTCAAAAACGTTAGCCTTTTGGGGACCACACAGGTGTCCATGCCCAGGTGACTGTGGTAGTCGCCAAACACAGAAGGCAATAAAACAGAAGACCTCAGACCTGATTCTCTCAAATATTATCTGCCTCAGCCAAACCATTGGCAAATGCCAGTGAAGCGTGCAGTTCAGTGGTTACAGTGCTGACTATGTTCCCAACACCCAGATCGGAAAATCAATCATATATATATATATATATATATATATATATATATATTAGATCAGTAATTTTCCACTTGTAATGCCTGGACCAGCAACAGCAGTATCTGGTAAACTGGTTAGACAGGCAATTTCTCAGGACCTAACCCAGACCTACTAAATCAGAGATTTTGGAGGTGAGGCCCAAAACACATTCTGCATTTGAACAAACTGTCTAGATAAATCTGATACATGCTAAAATTTGAGAAACACCATGTGATATGAAATAACTGTGGTTATAGGCTTCTATTTAAATGTTGAAACTCCATTATGCCCTTAAAGGATGAGAGGTATGCACCTAATTAGGTGAGATTACATGGAACTAAAGCATGTTATATATATATATATATAATACTGCATTTTAAAGTTTTGCAAATGTTATGTCTCTGAATTTTCTGATTAAACAGAGTTTTAAGAAGCCCAGAGAATGTCATTTGAGATATTATTTTTTAACTTTATTTAATAAAGATCCAACTATACCTTCTGGTATTCAAAAATCAATGTAGTAAAGCACTGTTTTGAGCACCATACTAACTTGATAGCTATAGAGTAGTGGTCATTACTATCACCTTTCTGTGCTTAGAAAATGAAAGTATGTGACATAACTGAGATGTAATACCTAACTAGTTTGACTCCAGTAGATATACTGTACTGGGAAGAAAATAATACTGCAAGGGTATTTGCATATTCTATGCATATTTTAAAGACAATTTGATTTTCTTCTTTTACATGCATATACTAAACTGAAGGCCCGGTGCACAGAATTTGTGCATGGGGGGGTTGCATCCCTCAGCCCAGACTGTACCCTCTTCAATCTACGACCCCTCAAAGGATGTCCCACTATCCCTTTAGGCCTTATCCTACTGGGATCAGGTGGACATCCGTCTCACAATCCAGAACTGCTGGCTCTCAGCTGCTTGCCTGCGTGCCTTCCTGATTGCTCTTAACCACTTTTGCCTTCAGCCTGATCACCCGAACCACTCCCCTGCCAGCCCAATTGCCCCTAACTGCCTTCCCCTGTAGGCCTGGTCATCCCTAACTGCACTCCTCTGCAAGATTGATTGCCCTCAACTTCCCTTCTCTGGTGGCTGGCCAACCCCAACTTCCCTTCTTTGCAGGCTTGATTACTCCCAACTTCCCTTTTTTGAAGGCCTGGTCCCTCCCAACTGCCCTCCCCTGTTGGCCTCATCACCCACAACTGCCCTCCCTTGCAGACCTGGTCCCTTCCAAATACCCTCTCCTGCTGGCCATCTTGTGTCCACATGGGGGCAGCTATCCTGTGTGTTGGAGTAATGGCCAATTTGCATATTACTCTTTATTAGATAGGATAGAGTCCTGGTGTATGGGTGGGGACCAGCTGGTTTGGCCTGAAGTGTGCCCCGGATCAGGATGGGGGTTCATTTGGGGCATGGGGTGGCCTGGGTGAGGGCCTGTGGTTGTTTGCAGGCTGGCCATGCTGCTGGTGACCCATGCAGATGTCCTGGTATCTGAGATTTATCTATCTTCTATTATTGAAACTTTGTCGTTTTGAGCAGAGGCCAGGGCCAGCCAGGGCAGACTGAAAGCTTGGCTTCTTCCATTACTGCGGAAACCCATGCCTTCTACTAGCTCAGGGGCCACAGCCATTTTTAGGAGGATTTATTTATCTTCTATAATTGAGACCTTGTAGCCTGGAGTGGAGTCCTTGGCTGGCCAGCGTGCAGCTTGAATTCCTCCATTTCCAGGAAAACCCAAGCCTCCTGCTCACTCTGTGGCCACAGCCATCTTGGTTGGGTTAATTTGCATAATCACTCCTGATTGGCTGGTGGGCATGTCTTGTGGGTGTAGCGGAGGTATGGTCAATTTGCATATTGCTCTTTTATTAGATTGGATTAGGAAATCATAACTTCTATAAAAATAACAATGCAAAAATTTAGCATGGGCTCTTTCTCTCTCTAAAACTTAGAAAAAAAGTAGGTATTAGTCCTCATTACATTACTGGGTGGTGTTAAGTTAAAATTGGCTTCAAAATCATACTGCATTAAATGATACTCACTTTAATGAACCACTTGCTATTGTGATATCTAATATTCAGTTTGAGACACAGGGATAGATGAAAGTAAAAGAGAAACACAATGGAGACAACATAAGTCATTGCCAAGTTAGGAGCTCAATTGACACTAATGCTTTTCCTTTGTCTAGATTTTACCTACTCTTGAAATAATGAATCACTTTGTTGCTTTACTTTGGAAGAAAGTTTTAAGACTAAGGAAGTCAATAATCCTTTGAAAGAGAGAATTAATGTGTCCTTTCAGTGTAACCAATTCTAGTGACATCAGTGGGGCTTATTATAAAATTATTACAAACAATATATGATCACATATCTGAACTGTAACTAATTCCATTTTCTGTTATCTGCTGTGTGAACAGCTTTCTGATAATGGGATTTTTAAAAAATGGTTTATTAAAATGTCTAGTTTTGGTATCTACTCATTATTTTAGATAAATTACAACTCTGAATAAGACTTGAAGGCACTATTTTTTAGTGCCAAGGAAGTAAAGTAATGTATGTTCATGGCAGTGAAAATGAAGCCACCATCAGTTCTGTTAGGAAAATAATATATAAGAGCATTAATTGCTTTCAAAGACTGAGACATCTGTGCCTCAGGTAGATACTAATTTAATGGTGTTGTTTAAGATATAATTAATTATTCAAACATAAAAATAAATTACTCATTTTTCAACAATTATTTTCCTCAGCTCATGTTTAGAAGAACACTAGTCTTAAAAACACTGGATTTTATTTATCACTGAAAATGGTGATGTTTTCAAGGTATTTATGAAAGATTTTAACTAATTGACAACTGGAAAAATAAAGAAAAAAAGAGTTCTGTGTTAAGAAGTAAAATGTATTATTATAAAAAAGTGTATCTCTAAGAGAGCTTTCAAAGTTACAGATCATGAATAATATATAATTGATTTGGCAAGCTAAGTTAGCATTAAAGTTCTTTGATTCACTCTATGCCCCAGCCAGTATTTAGGATATATCCCAGAATTTTACTTTTATCTTTGTTTATATAGTAATTATTTTAAGGTTTAGTTTTAAGGAGTGTTTTTAAAAGTGTAGTGGCCATTCTCTTCACCCTAAAGGAAGATTAGACTTAACTAAGAGCAAATATTTTCCTATGGTATTTTCAGTAATAATAGGGAAAGATGGTTTACATAGTCCTTGTATTTGTAATCTGTAGATAATGTGCAAATTTACAGATGGATATTGATAAATATTCTATTACTTAATAATGAAGTAATATTAAATATTACTTAATAATGAAGTGAGATGTAAAGGTTATGCCAAGTATGGAAAAGATCCTAATTGATTATCTAACAGATGCATGGTTCTTTATTGATACAGTCCATTAATATATATAGCATAGATATTTTTATTACTGCTATGTCTACTGAAATAATATAAGATTTTTCTTTTGAATTTAGTTATGACAGTTACCTTTTAAAAACCAAAATATTAAAAAATTAAATACATGGTTTATCTATTAAAATATGACTGTCATACATGCCAGAAGATAAAACTATGTTCACCTAAAAAGTATTTTGACATTGAGTTTATAAGAACAAATAATTTTGCCAGGCCAGTGTGGCTCAGTAGTTGAACACTGACCCACAAACCAGGAGGCAATAGTGCAATTCCTGGTCAGGGCACATGCCCAGGTTGCAGGCTTGATCTCTAGGCAGGGGCATGCAGGAGACAGCCAAATAATGATTCTCTCTCACCATTAATGTTTCTGTCGCTCTCTCCCTTTCCCTTCCTCTCTGAAATCAATAAAAATACTTAAAACACACACACACACACACACACACACACACACACACACACACACACACACATACAATGTCCCTGTAAGCCCCAAATTTGTATCACCAATCCTGGCTTCTTCCCAAATTATGAGCATATATTGAATTGCCAAACAGATATCTTTATTTGGATATAGATATAATTATCCAAAAACCATGGGGAAAACAATAAAACACTCAGTATCCACCTCTGAACATACTCCTCCCTTATGTCACCTCAGTAAATGGCAATTGTTTCTTAAGCCACAAAATCTAGGAAACCTCTTTGGTTCTTTTTCCCCTACCTCAGAATTCATTTAATCAACAAATCCTGTTAGCTCTCCCTTCAAAGGGCATTCCAATTCCTCCCGCTTATGTTTATTTCTGCTGCAAAGCACCTTAATCCAAGTCAACATCATTTCTTATTTCTACAATCACTTGCTGACTGATCATCTATTTTCCAGCACTGTTTCCCTCCAAATCTAATCTCCATAGCACAGGGGAATAATATTTAAAAAACATAAATCAGGGCAGATAAGCCTTCTACATAAACTCTCTATTTGAATTTCTCCAGTGGCTTATTTATGGTGATATAAATCCACACTCCTTGCCGTGGTGTAAAGGGCCTATCATTCTGGCCTGTCCTTTATTGCTTTTCCGAATTCCCAATCCTTTCTCTCCGCTCTGCCGCCGCCTTCCTGTCCGGACCGCTGCACTTGCTCAGGCCTTACAACTCGGCATTGGCTCTCCTGTCTGCCGAAGAGGATTTCCACCAGATCATTCTTGTCATTTGAGTATCAGCTGGAATTATATATTTTTTCACAATGTTTGTCAATGTCTGAAATTATAGTATCAAATTATCTCATTCCTTGTTTCTAGATCTAATGATTCTATAAACTCAAAGAAATTACTTTTTCTGGCTTATTCATCATCATATATTCAGTTCTGCAAGGGTACATAGTAATTCCTTCAATAATTATCCCTTAATAAATAGCCATAAATTGCATGTCCGTCTCATAATTTGTCAGTATAAAAAGTTTAAAGCAAACACGGACTGTCACACCAGTCATTGTCTAAGAATATACGACTGCATTGATCTAATTAGGGTTAAGAATGATGCTAGTTACCTGAATGCATGATACATTTATAATTCATTTATTAGGGACTTTCCAAATAGATACCCAAAGCACTCTTATAAAGTTAAGTGGATAATTTGATCATTTCTACTGCCCCAGGGATTCTTGACAGTGGGTGTTGCACTGATCTTATGTTAAAGAACATTGTATAAAATCCACGTCATACGCAAGGGGAGCCTAAGGAACACAAATATAATGTAGTATCCAGGATTAGATGGCTAGAACAGGAAAAGGGTATTAGGTGAAAACTAAGAAAATCTAAATAAAGCATGTATTCATTATCCAATAAATGATGGGTTATAAATATTTAGCTCATAACAATATGTCCGTATTTACTTATTAATTGCCAAAATTATAAATGTGTACTATACTGTAATTTCTGTACTCTAAAATGTTAATAACAGGGGGAACTAAGGGGAAGCACAGGGGTGGGAGGATGTATGGGAACGCTCCATGCTATCTGCTGATTGTTCTTAAACACTTCCAAATGATAATGTCTCTTAACTAGGAATTTTTGATTTTTTTTTTTGTGTGTGTGTGTGTGTGTGTGTGTGTCTGTTATTTGATTTCATTCTAGTTCATAAAATTCAATTACTTTACAAAAGAAAACAACTGCAGAAATAGTCTATGATTTTAGCATTGTTTATTGACATTTAAATTAATTAAAGGTTTAATGGGATTAACATACATTGAAAGATAAGGCATCGCCTTAAATTTTTCTTTCTAACACCTATACTTGTTGATACATTGGCTAACTTTAACTCCAGCAGGCTAACACATACTATCTGGCACAATATGCATATTTCCATTCTGTGAGCTATTTCCCTTGATTCATCATTTCATGCACCCCAGATCATCAAAAACACCTAACCTTAGCAACGCAATATTGGTTCAAGGACTTAGTAATCTAGTTTAACTTGCACATTTTCACACATCACATACTTTCCTTTTTCATAATGGAGGACAGCCAGAATTTAATTAGATCACAGAGTTCACACCACAGGATATACAGTCTTTTAATTAGTAACATATATTGTTTCAGACATTTACCTAGACACAACCATTAACACTACAAACAAATCACACAGAAGCCCAGAGTGTTACTGGAAGCATATTTACTTAGTATTTATTGTTTTCATTTATAAATGTTCATCTGCCTTCTAAATTATTAGGAGGTTATAAAAAGAACCGTATTTAAGTGAAATTTCTTCTAACACTAACAATAAAGTAGAAAAGACAATTACATGGAGAAATATACGTGTTTATTAGGACTTATTTCTCAATCGCAGAAAGCAGGTTTCAGTCATTGTCTCCCTTCTAGGCTAGATTACTTTTCTTTGTTTCAATGAGGCATTGCGCATGATTTATCTTGACACTGTATAAAACAGCTGAAACCTCACACACATTGGAATATTTTGGATCTTTTCATTCTTCTTTCAAAAGAAAAAATAAACAGAAAAATCATTTTGATTCAGTTAAAAAATGTCTAATTATCATTTAGATGAATGTCTCCTTTCCCATGGTTGTCTTCTTTCCAACTTATTAGATTGCTTTTAGATTTATTCAAAGGTTTGTTTTCACATGTAAAGCAAAACAATCTTTTTTAACATTCTATTCATTTTATCAAAGGCCAAAAAAGTCTTTTCATTGAAGCTCTTAAACATTTCTATAACTAAAATAAAATGAATATTACAAAAATGGAATTCCTTTGAGGTGCAACATATTTGTGGAAAAGTTCAAAAGATAGTACCAGCAATGATAAAATGCAACAATTTTGCATTTTCAATGTGGACTTAATTGTGAAATATTAATTACAAATGATTTAAGAGTGGCATCATATAGAAGCCACTATAGCAATGTTATCATTATCTGGGCATTATATAAACTACTTTGCAAACTATTGGAAGTCATGTTCCTATAAAAAATAAAACAAACCAGAAGTCTACTTCCAAATTACTAATGAGCAAGGGCTGTAATTTTATCATTCACTCACAAACCTCATGATTTTCTTAATCAAAAGTTTACTTCATGGTAACTATATAATATCCTATATAATAAAGAGATAACAAGATGACTGCCTATGACCAGGCCAGCAGGAGGGTTAGTAAGGGATGATCAAATGACCGAACAGCAGGTTTCTTGGGCAACAAGGCCCGCAGGGGGCTTATTGAGAGATGACCAAACAACCAAACAGCAGGCTGTGTGGGGCAACCAGGCTGCAGGGGGGACAGTTGGGGGCAACCAAGCTGGCTGGGTGGACAGTTAGGAGTGACCAGGCCTGTGGAGGAGTACAGTTGGGGTTAACCAGACCAGCAGGTTGGCAGTTGGGGGTGATTAGGCTGGGACAGTGAGGAGTGACTAGGCCAGTGAGGGAAGTTGGGGAAACCAGGCTGGTTGGGGGGTCAGTTAGGAGCAACCAGGCTGGAAGCAGGGATAGTTAGGAATGATCAGGCCTGCACGCAGAGACAGTGATGGGTGATCAGACAGGCTGGGTGGTGGCAGTGAGGGACAGCAAGGCAGGAAGGCAGGTGAGAAATTAGGAGCCAGTGGTTCAGGATTGTGAGAGGGATTTCCGACAGCTGTTTTAGGCCCTATCACCAGGATCGGGCCTAAACCAGCAGTTGGCCATCCCCCAAGCGTCTCGGATTGGAGAGGGTTTAGGGAGGGATGAGGAGAACCCCTCCCCCCCCATGCACAAATTTTATGCACTGGGTCATATATATATATGTAAAATAGGTGTTAAGTGACTGTATAGTATATCTTATCAGTAAGGCTTTCAGTCAATAGTAGGCTAGTAGTAGTTAAGTTTGGGGGTAATCAAAAGTTATACATGTATTCTCAACTGTGCCTAGATCAGTTCCCCTAATCCCTGAATTTTTCAAGGTCAACTGTACTCATGAATAGAGAGTAGATGTGCTTAGGGGACTCACCTTGGCCAGTGTAGCTCAGATCGTTAGAGTATTGTTCAGTACACCAAAAGATTGTAGATTGACTTCCTGGTCAGGTTATACAGCCAGGTTGTGGGTCTGATTGCTGGTTGGGGCCCAAGTGAGAGGCAGTTGATTGAGGTGTGTCTCTCACATCAATGTTTATCTTCTCTCTCCATTTTTATCTGTAAAATCAATAAACATATCCTAGGATGAGGATTTAAAAAATTGAAATAAATTTTAAAAAATAAAATTGCATATATTTCAGTTATAAAATCTGATTTTTAAAAATATGTACTCTTAGCAAAAATTTCAAGTGTATGTCAATTCTTAATGAAAATCTCTCTGTGTACTGACCTGTTAAGAAGCAAAATTGGGAAATGACATAAGGAAGGACCCTGAGGTGATCCAGTAGATAGCTAAGTCTTTGAAACCCTTTCTAATCTCACTTTGTCTTGCTTCTTCCTTTCTGTCCAAACACCTTTCCTATAATACTCTTTTTGTTTGATCCCTAAAGAAGTGGAATATATCTGTCAGAGCTTAGCTGGATATATTTAACCTATCACGGTTATGGTATTAAATTGTAAGCAAATTGTTAAAGTTATTTTGCTACAACTGGGCATTTATCTACCTTTACCTTGACCTTTCATAGGTGAAACATTTTGCTGAATGGGTTTTATGATGTGAAAGCATGGCGCAACTTACAATGAGTAGGAGCAAAGTGGGAGAACAATATTGTGTCTACTGGAACGTGAAAGGCCGTAGCCTTTAGAGAACAGAAAAGAACAATTCCTTGCTGAAGGTCAACTGAGAGGAATTGTGGATGCTTGAATAGAAGCCATGAAAACTTATTTTGGTGTAATACCATCACTTTATAATCATTGCAATGTTTCTTTTTTAGTATTGCTTTGAACCTTTAATCAAGGAAACTATAAAAATATTGGTCATTTACATCCTTTTTAGTTGGGCCCAAGTAGCACCAGCAAATTGCAATTCTTTGAGTAGTCCTTTACAGTACACTGTAATTGTACATCCCAAAGGCTAGGAAATACTTTTGGTGAACGAAATGCTTCTGATTGCTGAGCATTGTCTATCTGTAGATGCTAGCACACTTCATGGCTAAGGTTCTTGGGCTTGGGTAATGATCATCCCTGCCCTAATATGAGTTTAATGTATTCCTTTTTCCCAAATTATATCCCCTGTGGGAGGATATACACTAGTTGTCAAGTGTGCCTGGATATAAAGAGGCTTCATAGTCAGTCTATCCATTTATATTTTGATGAGCTGTTTCATCTTGCAATGATTGACAAAATGTGTATAAGGGACAGTGCTGACCTAAAGTCATAAAGGGAGAGGGTATCATGCTGGATAGGAAAAGTTTTAGGGTACCTGGAAATACTTCGAAGAAAGTGTTCCAGAAAATAGTAGGTAAATCTGTAAGAAGTCAGTGTGCGCCCTTTGCCACTATATATATATATATAAGCAACTGGCTGACCATTCAACTGTTTGGCTGTCCTATTGGTAGCTATGATGCACACTGACCACCAGGAGACAGACACTCAATGCATAGGCATGGAAACATGGAATAGACTGATGAATCTCAGAGGGAAGGGGAGGGGGAGGGCAAGAAGAGATTAACCAAAATTCTTATATGCATACTAGAGGTCTGATATCTGGATTTGTGCACCAGTGGGGTCCCTCAGCCTGGCCTGTAAGGATCGGTCCTGAAACTGGCAGTTCGACATCTCCCAAGGGGTCCTGGATTGCGAGAGGGTGCAGGCCAGGCTGAGGGACCCCGCCAATGCATGGATCTGTGAACCAGGCCTTTATTTACAGTGTAAAGGACACCATATATGCAGCATAAGATTGGAGAGATTTGCAAAATTTTTATGGACATTATCTGTAAGCAATGTTGTCTGAGCCTACTGTGATATCAGGAGATGAGCAGTGAAAAAGTGTTTGCTATATCACTGTCTGTGTGTCACGCATTTCCATAGTAGCTCTGTTTTAATATTTAACATAGTAGCTATGCCTGTATTTGTGCAGTCACTCCAAGGTCCAAAAATGTATCCCTGGTGTTGCATACGCAGGCATATATTTGAAAGTATGCACGGGCAAAGAGTTTGAAAAATATTGGCCTAAGACATTTAAATTTTCATTAGATCATTTTACAATGAATGTGAATCAAATATTGAGTGGAATGGGATAAAGATAATTAGCTAATAGTAATGTATGGCTAGGTTTATGGCATTAAAATGTAAGAAAATATTTTGAAAGCCTGAGGTTTTCATCAACACATAGGCAAGCAAGTAAATGTGTAAATCATAATTTAGCAAAATATTTGTTTCTGTCTAGAAATGGGTTATTTAAACCTTATTTTTTGATGAAATGAAAACAAAATTAATTAAAAAAAAATTTGGATAATTTGAGCCCAGTCAAAAATTGTGTTTTCTTCGGCTACTGGTTCAGGGTTTAATGAACACCCCAGCTATTTTAGGACACTTTTATGTAGTTCTCATTTTCATCCTGAGTTCTTCTCAACTATGATTCTATACTAGAAACATCTTTGTCAAATGTGGAAGTCAAAAAATTTAATACCGTTCATCCTTTTCAGCTGTCTATTCTAATTGTACATCTACTAGTCCAGACACTGGAGTGCATGAAGGTATCTGGTTAGCTTGATATTTTCTTTTTTCTAATGCAAGGCTGATATTTGTTAGCACATATATTTAAAACAAAATAACAACAATAAAAAGCTTCAAGGAAGCTACTGGTGATTCTGTAGAAAATTTTGTAGTGCACACGTGTGTGTGTGTGTGTGTGTGTGTGTGTGTGTGTGTGTGTGTGTAAGAAAGACAGAGAGAGAGAGAGAGAGAGAGAGAGAGAGGGAGAGGGAGAGGGAGAGGGAGAGGGAGAGGGAGAGGGAGGGAGAGGGAGAGAGAGAGAGAGAGAGAGAGAGAGATCTAGACAGCTCCAGACAGATTCCATTACTTTTTTTTAAAAAAAAAAAGAAAGAAAAACATGCAATGCATATCTGTTTGGTAGTATATTGACGTTTGCAGAAAATCCTTATCAAAATGTAATGACCCTAAAGGTGGATATTGATTTTCCTTTCTTCTCAGACTTTATTTCATTTGTGATATTGACTTTGCCACAAATGAATGTTTGCTTAAAATACAGTGTTACATGTTATAAAGCAATACTACACAAAAGGCTTGCAGCCCTTTATGCTCTTCTAGGAACAAAGGCCTATTGCTAGCAAGGAAATGTGAAACCAAAGCCAACACTCTTTTTTTTTTATTGTATTTAGACTGAATTTTGATTTATTTTTTAAAATCATTTTTAGATATATGTTGGATATTTTAAATGTCTTGTCAGTGGGAATTTGGATTTGGCATAGGAATATATTATTGAGTTAGTTTCCTAGGGCCACTATAATACTGCAATCTGGGTAATTTAGCCAATAGAAATTTAATATCTTGCCAAAACCGGTTTGGCTCAGTGGTAGAGCGTCGGTCTGCGGACTAAAGGTTCCCAAGTTCGATTCCAGTCAAGGGCATGTACATTAGTTGCGGGCACATCCCCGGTAGGGGGTGTGCAAGAGGCGGCTGGTCGATGTTTCTCTCTCATCGACATTTCTAGCTCTCTATCTCTCTCCCTTCCTCTCTGTGAAATATCAATAAAATATATTTTTAATTAAAAAATAAAGAAATGTAAAATCTTATCTTTCTGGGACTAGCAGTTCAAGATCAAGGTGTAGGCAGAACCATGGTCCTTCTGGCAGAACACATGGAGAGGATGTGTTCTGAGTCTCCCTCCTAACTCCTTACTCCTGATAGTTACTTGGTTTGTGACAGCATAAAAGTTTATTGGGTGTTCTTTCAGTGCTCAGCATTTTTATAGGAAATTCTGGGGTTATATGGTGGGAATGGGGGGTGAGGAGGAAGCTGTATCTTTGATTGGCTTTCTATTGAGTAGGTTGTTTTATAACTCCATAGGGATAGAAGTTGATCTGTAGAATATTCATAGTAATGTAGTGATTCTTGTACATAGCAGTGCAAATGATCCTTCTCCAGTAAAAATATATTTATTTGTGCCGCAAAGAAAAGATCACCAAAAAAACACAGTGATTTATTGCCCTATAGCATACTAACTGGTTTGTACCCATTGTCAACTTAATTTCAGCAATTCTGAATGCTCATACACACAAGTTTTTAAAAAATGGATCCTAAGATCTGCTTAGGTCTGCTTGGCCTTCCATAACAAATACTATGAACTGGTGACTTCAGCAACAAACATATGTTACTAATGTTTGTGGAGACTAAAATTCTGAGATGAGGGTGATAGTGTGGTTGAGTCCAGCTTAGGTCCTCCAATGGCCTTTCCTTCATATCAGCATGAGAGAGAGAGAGAGAGAAAGAGAGAGAGAGAGAGAGAGAGAGAGAGAGAGAGAGAGAGAGAGAGAGAGAGAAGCCCATATCCATGGGGCTCTTCCTTTAAGATCATCATCTAAACCTAATTACTCCCCAAAAGGTCCCACCTCCTGATATTATTACATTAGGGATTGGTGTTTCAACATATACATTTGGGTGGGACACAAACATATACTCCATAATTCCCTCATTAATTTAAGTGTCAAATGAGATATATGACATTTTTGACATTTTCAATTGAAGTAGAGTCATAATTTTTAGTTTTTTGAAAATTTGACATACATCCCTATCAGGGAAGTAAGCACTGATTAGTAGGCTGTGGAGCTATTTGTCAAAATATTAATCTTGAGATCTTAAAATGAATTATGGACTATGATTTTTTGAAAAGCTAGTAGAGCCAACCATTTAAATGTTACATACATCTTTTGCTATCATTCCGTGCTTTATTTCCACTGTATCCTTCTTTTATAAACTAATTTCATTAAAATAAGTATTCACACCATTTTTTCTTTAAGCCACCCCTATATCACTGAAACTGCTTTAGCAGACCACTAGTAATTTTGCAATTGCCAAATGTAATTAATTTATTTTTTGCCCTTATTGCTAGCTGTCTGTGAGATTTTTTATGCTCTTCAACACCCTTTTCTCTCTGAGAGACTTTTCAACATTGGTCCACTGGCTTATGTACCAAAAGTTTTCAGATTTGATTCCTGGTTAGGGCATGTATGGGAGGCTACTGATCAATGTCTCTCTCTCTCTCTCTCTCTCTCTCTCTCTCTCTCTCTCTCTCTCTCTCCCTCTTGCTCCCTTCCCCTCTCTAAAAATCAAATCAATAAAAACATATCCTTGGGTGAGGATTACTACACACACACACACACACACACACACACACTCATACACACTTAAATACACTATTTTGTTTACAAGTGTTATGGAGTGATGAAGATTTGTTCCAGGCACTTTTCTAGGCAAACCTGAGAAACTTCCCTGAAGAAAACAGAGATCCCCACCTTTTCGAAGCTTGTGTTGCTTGGGAAAGGAGTAGGAAATAAATAGGTGTGACAGATAAGCAAGAGGGCAAGGCGAAGGAGAATGGGCGGTGTGGCTGTTACCTCAGAGAGAAAGTAGCATTTGGACAAAGAGGTGAGAAAATTAGCTCTGAGGCTCTCTGGAGTGAAAAATGCCAAGACCCAAAGGCAGGTGGTGTGCCTTGGAGAAGTAGCAAATGGGCCACTGTGGCTACAGCCTGGTGAAGGGGGAGAGGGTGTAGCAGAAAAGGATTTCAGAGAGCCATGCAGTCTTCACTTTTACATGGAGAGAAATGGAAAACCTTTGAAAGACTGAGAGCAGAGGAGTGACATGACGTGACTTATGTTCTAAAAGGGTTACTGTGGCTATTATGTTGAGGACAAAATGTAGGAGAACAAGGGCAAAATGAATATTTTCCTAATTGATGCCAGCTCCTCCTCAGGGAGTAGCAGTAAAGGGGGAATAAAGGAGTTTCCTGACAGATTGGATGAGAGAAAAATGGAGGGGTCAAGAATAACCCGAAGGTCTCTTTCAGCAACAGGAAGGGCGGAGCTCCCATTAATTGCCCACAGACAGAGCCAGTTTCAGGTGCAGTCACTTTCGTTTCTGATTTGTGAATATTAAGATATCGGTTAAATGGACATGCACGTTATTAGACATCCATGTCCAATAAGTGTGTCCTAAAGATAGGTGTTTCGGAGGTATCATTGTCACAATAAAATTTAAAGCCGTTGCGTCTCTCTGTTTGATTAGTTTCCCCTTACTGCTTATCACTATGAAAATAGAGCCTAGTGTCTTGAAAAAGCATATCAAAGATACTATATATTTTACTTATTTATCTTGTATTTTTGCTTGTCTTTTTCTGCTAAGATATAATATCCAGGTGGTGGTGGTGGTGGTGGTGGTGGTGGTGGTGGTGGTGGTGGTGTGTGTGTGTGTGTGTGTGTGTGTGTGATGTGTGTGTGTGTGATGTGTGTGTGTGTGAGAGGTGTGTGTGTGTGTGTGTGTGTGTGAGAGAGAGAGAGAGAGAGAGAGAGAGAGAGAGAGAGAGAGTGTGTGTTCTCTGCTCTGATATGTTAAACAAAAAATGTGTGCAACAGGAAGCTTTTCTGAAAGGCAGGGTTGATTTAACCACCCACTAGCAGGAGAAGGACCAGGTGCTGGCATGAAGCCCACAGCAGCAGCAGCAGGGCTCAGGCTGGAGAAGGTCTCACCCACAACCCTGGAAATCATGCTCTTTTTTATTCGTCAGCAGGAGGAAGGAAGATGTAAACTGTTTTTGAAAGACTTTGCATTGGCTACAGACAAAGGGGGCGGGAGAAGGTGACCCGGGGCTCAGTGTGGGGTAGGCACAGAGTCCAGGAGAAAGAAGTGCTGGCTTCTTTGGATTAGAGCTGGGCAACCGTCAGAAAGTTCATGTGTCAACAAGAAGCAGAGGCGCTTGGTAGTCAGTGGCATGTGGCATGTAGATAATCTCAGAAATAGCCACCTGGGAAATTAATTAAAAGTTTCAACCTATATTCAGGAATGTAAGCAGCCTTATGTTGGTGTAGCCCTGCAGGTGTTAAGGGATTCCTCTCTCTTGGCTTGTCCTCCCACGCTACAGCCTGCTGTGATGGATGCGGGGCATCTCAGAATTTTCTCCTGTCAAATCTCAGCTTCCAGAAAAAATGTATGGCATATACACTGGGTGGCCAGATTATTATGTGTTCAGAGATCATAATAATCTGGCCACTTAGTGTAGGTGCTGTCAATAAAGATTGTTGTTCTTTCCAACTACAGCTAAATTGGAGGATACTCCTTAAATTGCGGAGACTATAATTCTTCCCAGAAAGTCTTCCGCATGTTCTCCTCCCACCTGTCTCCCCTGGGATGCTGATCCAGATGTATTTGCATTTGGGACCTCCCTGTCCTCATTCTCCTGAGGTGCAGATTCAGGAGGATTCCTTGGCATCAACAATTTTCTTCCAGTTCCGTATTCTACCTCAGTCTTCTGAATTTAAAATGCAATCAGTCGTGGCCCTACTGGTATTTTTTTTGGAGTTATGGATTCAGTCATCTGGAAAACAATTGGGAAAATATATTTCTGCACACCATTATTATAAATTGTCTAGACTTGTTTAAGTGAGCTAAAACTAAGAAATTCTTTATTCCTAGGGCAAAGAGGTGAGAAGGTTTCCTTGAGTACATCGTTTCAGACAGCTGGCTAAGAAGCTGGCTCTTCATCTTGTCTCACCGGAGAACAGTATTTATTTAAATGAATTGTAAATGAACACTTTCTGTACACCAGCTGACAGGCAATGACTTATCAAATGGAGGACTTTCCACATTTACAAATGAATCACCTGTTTCAATAAAACCAAGAAAACACAGTTTTTCATTCCTACCGCTAGCCCATCTTTCCAGCACAATTGATTTCTATTGCTTAAATTTGCTTTCTTGAAAGATAATAATAGTCGAGCTCAGCCTGTACGAAAACCAAGGTCAATTTTCCACTATTAATCCTCAGGAAAGTGAAAAGTTGTTATGTAGTCATGGTTTTCAGAAACTTGATAGACTGAAAGCAAAACAAATGCATGCAGTCTGAAATGTAAAGCAACCTTTGGAATCATGGGTTTTCACCTTATATTTCAGCATTAAGCTCAGTCCTAATTCTTTTCTCTGTTATTTTATAGGTCAGTCTCTGAAAAGTTAATTAATTTGATCTGGGACAATGAACTAGTTAATAGCACGGATGCACTTGATTCCTGTTCCATAAATGCTGACACTCAGTCTTTTTCACTGTAGGTCTAAATAGGAAGGCTGTGGCAATACCAGCTTAACACTTTTTCTTAGTAATTTTATTCTAATTTCCGTTCTGGTGAGTGATGTCATTATTAATGCTTATTGCAAATGAGAGATGGTCTGTGGCTTAAAATCATTTGAAAACGTATAGCTTGAGTGATACAATTTTATATCATGGTTTACATTTGATAAAAGAAACTCCTTTTAAGGCTCAATGCCCATACTATGTGGGAAGTAGAAATGACAAGAAATGTACTAATCACAGAGTGACCTAGCAATCAGGGATTTCTTCAAAAGCAAGTGTACTCCATAGCAACAGATTTTGCTTTATTATTTGGAGTTGTATTATTTGAAGTCAGTCGGTTTCACTTATTTTTGTTATTGTTCATGAAATACTTTCTGTCTTAATTCTTTGGTTTTTGTTGTGAAATAGATCCATTTAGCTTTCAGCAGAAGCTTGGTGTAGAGGAGGAAGGGAATTTATTCTGGAGGTCCTCTTAGCTGTTCTTGTAATCATACAGGCATGAGATAGATTAAGAGAAAATGACCAAATTTAATTACATACATCTGAATGGAAACCCTGCACATATAAGAGAGTCAGAGATGCCACATAGATGAGAGATACAGAAACAGAAAGGAAGAGTGAGCTAAGGGTCAACTTGGAACTTTAGAGGGAAGGAAAGTTATGGTAGGATGATAAAAAGAGTCAATGTTTAGTAATTAGAAAATTGTCCTTACCTATAGAGAGTTCAACCTCTTATATGGGTAAAGCCCCAATTCAAATTCTTCTAGCTAGCTACGGGGGAGAAGGCCAAGGTTTCTGTTCAACCTGAAGTTTAATTGCGCTTAGCTCAAAACAGTGCTCATACCATTTTAAGGTGACTTATTCTGGACAATTACCTTTCATAATTTTTACAAATGAAATCGTGCTCATACTTAATTTTTCAAATGAGCTATTTTCCCTTCCTGAGTAGAAAGAAGCTTTGGGTATGAATGCATTGCCATTTTTTCTCTTCTTAGAGACTTCAAATCTCAACATGACCATCACTTCCTCAGGGAAGCCTTCCTAGATTTCACTGACCAGTTCAATTAAAATTTTATTCTCTTATCACATCCGGAGTAGATGTTTAATTTTGCAATTTATTTGTCCTTATTTGATTATTGTGAGGCTAGCTCTCAAAAAGGAATTATCTAAGGACAGGAAACATGGGATTTTAAAAATTTTACCCTTAGCATTATGAGATAAATCAAGGATTATTCAAAACCGGCACTTAATGAATAGTGGATGAGTGAATGAAATATTCAAAATGCTGCTGAGTACAGAATCACTTATAACAAAAGCAATGTTGTTGAAGTTGTTTTGCCTTTAGCAGCTTCACAAATCCACTAAATTATATTGATAAGAGCAAAGAAAAATGTATCTTGTCTTTTTTTTTCTTATAAATAATCTGATAATATTCAATAATATTTCCTCTCACTGATTTATCCTCACTAGATTCAGTTTCATTATTTCTTGTAAATTTACTCCAGTTTAATAATTTGGTCGGTTTTATGTATGAAAGGCTGAGAGATTTCAGCCTTTTCCCATTTCCTCCTCAACTTAGTATACAAGTATTTGTTACAGATTAATCTGATTTGAAAAATAACATACAAATTTTGTGAAGAATTTGTTAATAAAATGGCTTCTTCCAAATGCAATCCTTATATAAATTTTACTCTAAAATTCTAAAGGGATGGGAAAATTTATTATTACTTTTGCTTCACTCTGATCTAACACAGTTGCTAGCACATAGTAGTTGCCAAATTTTAAAAAAATCGACAAACGAATCTATCAGAAACACATAATATTAATCAAATGAAAGGGAATCATAAATATTTACAAGTTTCTGCAGAAAATTATATGTTTAGCCATTACTCAGAGTGAGTTTTCAGTACATGTTTCTGCTGTGATTTAATGATTAGATCTAAAAACATTTTTATAGCTTCAGTAGCTTTCAAGTAGTTTGAACTTTTATTAATGAATTATTATCTAATATAGATATACACATATGATATAAATATAATTTTTCTGGAATAAGAATGTTTAAAAAACATGTTTAAGATATTTAACTGAACCATTAAACTTTGAACCATTTTTCTTTATAAACAAAAAACAGATTGTTTTTCATTTAACAATAAAAATAGTCTAATTTAAAGCTTTCAGCCTTTCCCATTATATTCAGTTTGGCATAAATTTTCTACTGAACATAACAAGAAAGACTTTGTTGGTGCAATGGCCTATATAGTCCAATGGGGCATTTTTTTAAAACATGGAATTTGCGCTTTTCCTAAGTCTGAAGCTCCTTGTCCTATGCTCTAAAATTGTGCCTCATTTTACAGTGGAAGAAACAGAAAGAAATATACCTAAGGTAATTTAGTGCCTATATGATGACTTTGTTCATATTCTCTGTGTGTGTGGGGGGGGGGGGGGAGGTATTAGGGGGTTATTTTTTCTATCTGTCAAATTCTATCATTTTATCCTTATATTATTTAATACTCTTACTTTTTCATAATTTGAAGAGTACCAGTCTGAAGGGTCTATTTCATGGCAGTTTGCTATGCATCAGTGATAAAATGACGTAATTGCTTATTGTGCTCAGGAAAGGGTTTAGGAAGGAATTCACGAATACTGTCTGCCCGCATATATTTGTTTCCATGATCAAAATGCTGGGGACACGTTTTGAAAACCAGTTTGATTTTTAAATTTAAAATAAAATATTTTTTATTTAGAGAAATATATTTATAGAATACTATTATTCTATTTATAAGTATGAAAGTTTATATTTTGAGTATACATTCTGTAACAGATAAACAACATGCATAAAACCCATAGGCAATGATATTAGTCAGTGATACATTTGTCTGTAATGATCAAACAACAACAAAGCAAAAAAAGTGACCTCACAGTTATTTAAGTATTTGCTTCAAGCATACGAAACCTGAGAGCAACAATCTGGGGCTGATACAGTGGCTCCATGTAAAAATGAAGCAAGATTCTCAAAGTCTTTTTGTAGTGCTACCAGTCAGTACCGGGCAGGTTAGGTTTTGCAATCAGCCTGGGCTTTCTGTGTCCAGGTGTCCAGAGGGAATATCTTTTTTTAATTCCCAAAGTGCCTAATGGGTTCCCAGTAGTCTTCTGTTTCTGTTGTCTTGTTTTGCCAGCATAGTAGGTAGCTTTCTAGGCCTTTGTGTCTGGATCCCAGGCAGGAGAAACAAAAGAAGGATTCCAAGTTTTATTACCCGGAGAATCTTTACATGGAAACTGAAGTCATTTGATGGGGATGTTGTCATTAATTTCCTCTCTGGAAATACGCCACAATCCATCTATAGATGTAAGATAGCTAGGGGGGATAGCAAGTGCGTTTAGCTGGTACATTATGACCCTGGCAAGGACAAAACGATGATTCTCTCCGTAAGCAGGAAGGGAGAACAGGTATCTGATAGGCAGCTAGAAGTAGCTGTCACAAAGACTAATTAGATTTAAACACACACACACACACACACACACACACACATACACACACACATAAATATGAGCCTTGGGTCAAGGTAAATAGAGCTGCATATTTTCAGCATGAAGGTAAAATCTCAGCAGCACAATTTTGCTGAAATAAAGTATCTTGTTTCATTCATTTCTACTCCCAATACTGCACAAAGCTTCCTAGACTTGGCTGCCTGCCACATGACTAATACGTGCACGGGTTTACTCATCTTTTATGTGACTCCAGTTCCAGGAACAATATACGTGGCAGCAGTGTCCTCAGTCTCCATAGCAAACAAAAAAAAAAAGAGTTTGGAAAACATGGTTAAATACTTATAACCTACAGGAGTATTATCACAGAATAAAAGACTTATCAGTTTTAGTTTGAAAAATGAAAATGTTTATTCATTGATTAAAATTTATGAATCAATTTAGAAATGGGTGTCTGCTTTCAAAACGTCTAGGCTTTCCTTTGAATGAATAGCTTTGACCATGTTATATTTGGTTTTCTGAGTTTTGAATTTTAGAGTTTTGGGACTTAGAGTACATGATAAATATGTGTGTTTAAAATAATTTTATATAATCTTGATCAGTAGATAAAGTCTATGTTGAATATATATATATATATATATACCATGTTTCCCTGAAAATAAGGCATCCTCCAAAAATAAGACCTACTTCATGGAAACATAATACATCCTCTGAAAATAAGACCTAGCACATCTTTGGGAGCAAAAATTAATATAAGACACTGTCTTATTTTCAGAGAAACAAGATATATATATATATATATATATATATATATATATATATATATATGGAAAACTGTTGTTATAATCATAGTTTTGTGCCATCTCGATTTTATCTAGATTTTAGATTTTAGTAAAACATATGAATTATTTGCTTCTTAAAATTAGTTAAAAATAAAAGACTAGTTAACTGTACATGTGATGAAGGAATCCTATAAAAAATTAAACAGTTTTGACCACTGAGCATGACCCATATTAAATTTAATTTTTTTATTAGTAGTAAAAATTATATTTATTTTCTAATTTAGAAAGTATGACTGGGTTTTACATTATGTATTGCTTTAATTTATCTTCCCACAAAGAATGGTAATTAAAATACTTACAAAAATTAATAAATTGAAAGGTAAAGGAAAATATTATGGACACACTAACATCCAGCAATCTGTAAAACAATGGTATTAATTTCAAAAGTAAATTATATCGTAAAATAATTTTAATTTTCTGATTTTTAAATTAATTTTTGTAGAATTTTAGAAGCTAGAATTTACCATACAGTTTAATATACCATTTCATTTAATATTCTGTATTATTTTTATGTGTACAGCATAGTGTTTGGACAGTCATTTACTCTACAAAGTGGTCACCCTGATATTTCAAGTACCCACCTGGCACCATGCATAGTTATTACAATAATATTGAAATGTATTCCCCATGCTATACTTTACATTCTCATGACTATTTTGTGACTCCCAACTTGTAATGTTTAATCCCTTCACCTTTTCCATCAGTCTCCCTAACTTTCTTCTTCTCTGGCAACTATGTATTCTCTGTATCTGTGAGTCTGTTTCTATTTTGTTTGTTCAGTCTCATTTTGTTCTTTAGATTCCACATTGCGTAAAATTGTATTGTATTTTATCTTTCTCCAACTGACTTATTTCACTTAGCATGATATCCTCTAGGTACATCCATCCTGTCACAAATGCTAAGATTGTATTCTTTTTTGTTTTAAAGCTGATTAATATTCTATTGTATGTATGTACACACCAACCACTTTTTATCCACCTGTCTATTGATGGGCACTTGGGTTGCTTCCTTATCATGGCTATTGCAAAAAAAAAAATGATGCAATAAACATAGGAATGCATTTATTCTTTCAAATGACTGTTTTGGGTTTCTTCAGATATATACCCAGAGGTGTAATCACTGGGTGATGAGGCAGCTCCATTTTTAATTTTTTGAGGACCAACCATACTATTTTCTACAGAAGCTGCACCAATCTGTGTTTCTACCAACAGAGCACAAAGGTTCCCTTTTGTCCCTATCTTTGCCAATATTTATTTGTTTATTTATTGATGAGAGCGATTCTGACAGGTATGAGGTGTTATCTCACTGTGATTTTAATTTGCACTTCTCTGATGATTAGTGATGTTGAACAACTTTTCACATATTTACTGGCCATCTGCATGTCGTATTTGAAGTATCTATTCATGTTCACTGCCATTTCTTAACGGACTTTTGTCTTTTTGGTGTATAAATTTTGCATATTAACCCCTTATCAGATGTATCATTAACACATATCTTCTCCCATTCAAAAGGTTGTCTTTTCTGTTTTGCTAATGATTTCCTTCGCTATGTAAAAACTTTTTATTCATTTCCCAGAAAATTATCTTATTAGTTTCCTAATGTATTAAAATAACCCTTTACCTGAGCTAAGAGAGAAATTACCTTCCTCTGGGGAGACTACATTCAATTTTCTAAAAAGGCTAATGATGTATTCTTTGGAAACAAAAATACAAATTATCTTTTCAGTCTTCTAGTTTAGAATACCTGTTGCAATGGGATCAAGGAGACATTTGCCCTGCAGAGGTGTCTGCCTGAGCTTTTAGCTACTGTAGTTTCTATACCCAGTATCCTGTCCATTAAGTACATTTTCATTTTGGAATTACTTGTTTCATAGGATGTTAGAAATGAAGGGGGTTTGGGGAGTCATCTGGTCTACCCCCCTTATTTTACAGTAGAGGCCCCATGCAGGAAATGCATGCCAGGGGCCCCGCCCTCACAGCTGCGGCTTGCCTCGGCCCTTGCAGAGGCTTCGCCTGAAAGGGTTGTCCGGGATGTTCTCTGTAAGGCCATTCAGCTGTCCGGTCTAAATAGCATATTACACTTGTATGACTATAGATTTGAGGAAAACAACAGAGGAGTTGAGTGACTTAAAATAGTAGTCCACTACTGCTTCTTCTCGTCCTGTCTGATCTCTTTTCTCCATCATTACATTCCTTTCTGGACCTTTTACATTGGTTTTCCTTGTGTGTTTGTTTTGCTTGCTACTGTTCTTTGGAATGCATATTTGGTCATCTGACTTTAATTCTAATCTAACCATGCACAGAGGGCAAGTCATGTGATTACAAGGGCCTGCAATTCCTGGCCTTCAGTCTTCTAGCTACACCAGCCGTGGGCAAACTAAGGCCCGCGGGCCTGATCCGGCCCATTCGGCTGTTCTATGGGGCCCTCGGAACTGAAAGAGGGGAGGGTTCTCTTGCTTCTCCGCCCCTTCACCAGCAGCCCAAGATGAGAGTGCCAGCATGGTCAGGTTGCTTTTGTTTCGGCCCTCCAGTCCAGTTTAAGAACCCATTGTGGCCCTCGAATCAAGAAGTTTGCCCACCCCTGGGCTACCGTCATCCTGTGTCAGGCTGCACCTGGTTCTCTGCTCTGACACCAGGGCCTTTCCCTCCAATTCTTCTCTGCCTCCTCCAGCTGCGGGACACTGACACCTACCCCTGTTCCCTCCTCCGATCGAATCCATCCCTACTTGTGTGTCAGATCTCAGTCCTTAGGCAGCTCCTTAAGAAAACCTTTCTTCACCTCCCTCCTAACAATCTTACATACATTTGCATAAAGTGATGGAAAAATGCTCTCCATAGGTTTTATGTCTTTAACTTGGCTTTTTTCCCCCCACTTTAAAAAATGTGATTATTTGATAAAGAGTGCTCACCCATTATGCTAGAAGCTCAATCAGAACAGGGACCCATGTCTTTATAACACACAGCACTTAAGATGCCATCTGATATAGGAAATCTGTTCACTGGTAAGTGTTGCCAGGCTAAGTTAGGAACCAGCTGTAAGCCCTGTATCTCTCTAATGTCTGCATCGGCCTGTGGCATCAATAGAAAAATTTTGCGATATATTTCTAACATGAAGTTGTTTTCATCTCCATTAAAATTAAGCTCATGCATACCAACACCTTAATGAATGTCCAACAAACTAAATTTAATAAAAATGAATGATGTCAAGATACTAGAGTCTCATTAACTTTTTGAAATTTTGCTAATTTCTAAAATTGTTATATTGGTTTATTAGGCATGGTTTTCTTTGTGTTAGCACAGGTTATAGAGATCATTAAAAACTAATTTAAATTTGTAATTAATCTTATTTTTGGTTTCATTTTATTATTTTTAAAACATGCAGTTATTAAAAAGATAATTGAAAATCCTTAAAACAAAGTCATATATTCCCTGCTATTCAAAATACATTTTCCTTTTTCCAATCTAACCCCAGTCTAACCCCCTTATTTTATACATCCGGCCTCTAGTATAAAATATGGGGGTTAGATTGAAAGGCATTACTTAACACTGATAATAAAATCATCACCATTACCTACATTATTGAGTGATTATAAACCCTATGTTATATTTATAGACTATAATACTAGATTGCAAATACGTTTCAGTTATATGAAAAGATTTTGGTCTCAAGGAGTGTAAAATTAAAAAGAAAATATATCAAAGTAGAAAAATATTACATGTAAATAATAAATGAAGTTTAGGTTATTAGGAAGAGGATGGATATAAGAATAAATACCTGGAAAGAAGGAAAATTATCTTGCCATTTAACAGCTCTATCATTCTCTAAGTACCAGAGTCTCTAATTTTGTTTTCTTATATAAAAACTATCCCATGGATGCATGTAATAGATTTCATAGGTTTCAATTAGGAAAAAACAAAACAAAACAGGAGCATTTCCTTAATTGTGACAATTTATTACAATGCCACAGAAGGAAGTAGGAAATACGAGGTAAGAGAATTAGCAGTTGGGACATCCAATAGTAGCTCTAATAGGCCAATACAGGTCTCTGGAACATCAGAAAATCTTTAAACCACCAATTTACTTCATAGCCACATCAGCTATTGTCTGACTGCTAAATACCCACGTGGAAACTGAACCTACTTTTTATATAATTAAGTCTTGACATTCCCCTTGTAAAATCTTAAGTAATGCTTTATGTCTTAGGGAAGACACTCTGCCACATTTAAAAAAAAGACTATATAATAAATAATATTCTGTATTAAATTTGATGCCTCACATTGAAATTTCAATTCCAAAAGTACTTGAGAGTAACAAACTTAACTCTCATGGAAAAACGTCTCTCCTTGTTCTTGTGTAGATTTTTATGCTTATGAGCATCTACACAGCTTTTCTTGTCACAAAGGCAATCTTCACCAAACATCTGCAGAAACAGTTGGAATGCTGTTGTTATGGGAGGAATTGTCCAAGTGTGCGTGCTTTTCTAACATGCCATTATAGTCGGATTGATAGTCCTGGGAAAAAAAGAAAGAATTCTGAATACAGTATAATGCACTGTCTTAATCATCTGTCGCTGTATATCAGATAAAATGACTTGTTTATCATGAAATTCTTTACAATGGAAATGTGAGTTCTCTTCTAGAGTTGCAAGTGTTATGTCACCTGAAAAATTATTCATTTGCAAACTACTTATTTGCTGAGGAAAGCATTATAAACTCTGGCACAGACTCAGGCTATCTGTAAATAACTCATTCCTTTTTTCCTCAGAAGGGTCATGTGACCCATTGTGTTCACTTGCTACCCCTCCCTTCCTCCACATTTCTCCATTTTAGATTTATCTCCACATTATGTTGTACCTCCTACGTCCTTGGGTCATGATTTTCAATTCCGGAAATGGAATAAGGTAGAGCACCTCTTTTGAATTCAAATTTACAACCACATATACCTTACTTAATTATGGTGCAACCATTGTAAATCAATAAGCAATGTAATAATTTCCAAATTAAAAATAATTCCATTTTCTGTGTATAATTCAGTTACAGAAATTTATAGTTTAGCAGAAGTGATTAACTATAGCTATTACTTAGGAACCGAGATCTGAATAACCAAAGAGCATAGCAGAAATAAATTTTATGATTGGCTTATGTTTGAGTGATTATGTTAAAGCAGGTTCAATATTAGTTGTGTGTTTTTAAGTGGATTGGTTAAATTAAAGTCTTTCTGGTTCCGAAATAGTGGGTTTTTTTAATAGAAGTAAAACAATTACTGAAAAATTGTTAACATGTTTTGAAAAATGAGCATGACCAAAACATTACATTAGAATTAATTTTTTTAACATTTTTCTGAGATAAGTCAGTAAACTTAGATTAAAAGAATTAGTCTAACAGAACATTCAGTTCAATTTTTAAATATTCAAATGTTTATATAAGTTGAGTAATGAATAATTTGAGTAGTAAATAGAGTCTATAGTCATTTCATGAGAAAGAGAACATTAATTCTGCATAATTAAAGATCCTGAGCCTACTTTGTTAAACAGCTAGTTTCTTTTACCCCTGTATATCTTTCTTTTCTAACCAAATTTCACTTGCTTATTGTCAAACCTGGCCTTTTTACTCAGCATCACACAGTTGTCTCAATTTTATATGCTTTTTGAGGTCTATGTGGATGGATATTGCCTATATGTGTGTTCATAAGATTTTTGCCTGAATATGATTTCTCATTCATTAAAAATATATTCAAATAGTCAATAAGTGTCTACTATGTGTAATGTACTGAAAAATTTGCAGTGATGAATGGGGAGGCAGGAGGAAAACAGTTGCTGACATCCAATATTAGTCTAAAGAGGCAGATAAAAGAACATACACACACAGACACACCAAGAATACCCTAAACAAGCTAGTAGAAACACTTTTTACTGATCAGAGAAAACAAAATGTGTATGTTCTGTTTAATTTATACATACTGTGCATTTTAGCCATGTTCTATGTTTATGCGTTAGTCTCTACTTTTAAGTAGGTGAATGTCCATGTGCAAGTGTATTTTCTGTGTTTGTTATGTTTTCTTAAATAGGATAGTTTCTGTGTCCAATTTTATGCCTATGGTTGTTGGCTTTTCTATATTGAAATCATAGATATTATATGCTTCCTACACAATGTAAAGCTCATTGGTTTGGAAAAAACTTATTTATTTACATTAAAAACTAGAATGACTTAGAATATAAGGGAGTGTAAAATTAATCTTCAATGTTTATATATTAAATATGTCCTAAAGGTTTTCTTACTAAGATGAAATAAGGCTTCTAAATGTATCTTTTTTATATAAAAAATGCTTTATTACTGCAGGCATTACAGATGTCCTTCTTCCCTCCCTATATTAACCCCCTCTATCTATCCCACACACCATTGTCTGTGACTATGGATTATGCATATTTGCATATAAATTCTTTGGTTAACATCTTTCTTGCCTCCCTCCCCCTCCTTCTGAGAAAATGTGTCTCTTATAAAATTAAAAGACTGATATTAATTTGAGTAAGATTTATATCTGCTCCTTGTAATATAATAAGATGGAGAAGAGCCATTTTTGAGTTAAGATTTTTGAGCCTGGAGTTCCCATGCTCTACATACGCTGTGTGTCCCAGCTAGTAGGAGACTAGTCCTGGAGCACCTGAGGGGAGATCAGGTGAAGTTGGAGTTAAGTCACAGGTTGAAGCTCTGACCAAAATGTGTTACCAGTTTCCTTGCCCCACCCCCACGTGAACTTTACCCTGTAACACATACGCCATCCTCCTCTCGGGTCCACCCTGCATTCCCTGGGACTTATGGTTCAAGGGGAGAAGATATCAGGAAGGCAGCTCTCAAGGAGAGGAGAGAGGGCCAAAGAGACACAGCAAAACATTCCTATTGAGCATTTTCTCAATGGCATCAATGAGATAATCACCCACTCCACTCATTCTGTGAGGAGGAATACATAAGGCAGAGTTGGAAAAAGAGAACTTTCTCTCTGGCTGAAAATTAATTTCTTTCTGTAGGCATATGGATATTATAATAATTACCCAGAGCATTCATGAAGAGAGAAAAAATAGGCTGATTGTATGCTAACAGAAAAAGCCAGGGGGACATTTCAGGTGAAGTACAGATTTGACACTGTGAGGCTGACTGTGATTGGACGGTGGTGGTGATTTTTTTTTTTTTTAGCAAGATTACAAAGAAACAAGGATTTACTCATGCCTTAATCATGTTGACTGGGAAAAGGTTCACAATTAAAAGAGACCTAAAAAATTCCCGGTGTGTGGTCAGCACTGCTGATAGGAAGAATCATTTGAGTTTTGTATACATTTACAAGTTCTCAACATGCCAAAAAGAAATCATAAAATTATTTTCTGGAGATATTTAACTTCCATTGATTATACTCTTTATTTAAACTTTCCCCCCATAGTTTGGTTATAAATTAAAAAGAGCAAATTCCGTAGAGCCATACTTTTGCATAACATAGCTGAGAATAAAGGAGGAAGGCCTATGTACATAGAGGAAAGCCTATTGAAATTAAATTGTAACGGTATTTGTCTGTAGACATTCATTAACTGTTGTTGATAAGAATATCTGTTTTACAAGCTACACTTCAGTGTGTACATCTCAGTGCAGTTACATATGCATGTTGTTGTTTTGCATCTTGCATATAAAACATTCACCCTATTTTGATTAGAAGTAGATTTAAAATCTAGAATCCATCTTTAACTGTTGACAGAGTTATAAGAGATAAAAGTATCTAATATTCTATAAAGCTATAAATCTTATGGACTTGGTCAATAAAGTCACTTTTCTTTAATACGTAGTTATTACAGTGCATAAAGGTATAAGCCTAGTATTTGCTGTATTGTGTACTTTCCTTAGCACATTGCTTCAACTGGAGATATAATGAATTCTAGGAACATCTTTGATAAAATGTCCTTTATTCACGGTGAAGCCTCAAAACTGTCACTATAGGAAATGTGGAAAACACTAATTTTTCTGACCAAATTTCATGAAGATAAAGGGCTTAATGCTCAAGGTTATTAATATTGACATACATAGTTTAAATAGATTGTCAATAGTAGTTGAATAATAAGTATTTACATTTTTCCTAACTAGGGGATACTAAAAATATTTCCATATAATTCTTTTTTAAATATATTTTATTGATTTTTTACAGAGAGGAAAGGAGAGGGATAGAGAGCTAGAAACTTCGATGAGAGAGAAACATCCACCAGCTGCCTCCTGCACACCCCCTACTGGGGATGTGCCTGCAACCAATGTACAATCGAACCTGGGACCTTTCAGTCCACAGACCAATGCTCTATCCACTGAGCCAAACCGGTTTTAGCTCCATATAATTCTTATTAAAATTAACATCTGCCTGTAAAGTTATAAAAAACTAATAACAAAATTGACTCAACTCTAAATTTATACCCTCAGAGAAAACTATTAATAAAGGAGGTAACATATTAATAAAGTTTTTAACTTTAAACTATTAATAAAGCTTGGTAACCTAGTACTTTGTGTTGTTTTAATTAATACTATAAAGGGTGTCTCAAAGATATATACATACACTTTGAGTAATTATGAAGGCAATGTATATTAGAAATATATTTTATTTTTTCAAAATTGAGCTACCAGTTGGTAAAGTGTGCATACATTGTTTTATTAAATATATTAGCATATCCCTTGTTAAAAATATAAAAAATACAAATGCATAAAAGAATAAATTTAAGGAAGAGTCAATCTGAGTACATTTTTTTTCATATAAATTTTGCTGGCCATGGTGTTGATAGCTAGTTCCTCAGAAGATTTTGATGTTAGTTTTTAAGGGGTGCTAATTAAAATCAGCTTCAGCCGAAACCAGTTTTGCTCAGTGGATAGAGCGTCGGCTTGCAGACTGAAAAGGTCCCAGGTTTGATTCCTGTCAAGGGCATGTACCTTGGTTGCGGGCACATCCCCAGTAGGGGGTGTGCAAGAGGCAGCTGATTGATGTTTCTCTCTCATGGATATTTCTAACTCTCTATCCCCCTCTCTTCCTCTCTGTAAAAAATCAATAAAATCTATATTTTAAAAAATCAACTCCATATTAAGGGCAAATCAAGCTTAGATGACTAATGCTATTACAGTGGTTTTAAGAGATGAAAGTTGGTCTACCTTTCTTTTTCAATAAGTGCTCCTCATTTGAGTCTCCTTTAGCGGTCAACCCGTTAGAAGCTAGGAACAATGATGTTTATTTTCTCTCTATTATTGATTTATTTATTTATTTTTAGATCACTGTAGTACTTTTTCTTTTCCTTTATCTTCTTTTCTTTCTTTTCTTTTTGTTATTGATTAAGATATTACATGTGTGTCCTTATCCTCTCATTGCCCCCTCACCTTCCACTTATGCGCTAACCCCCCTGGTGTCTGTGTCTATTGGTTAGGCTTACATGCATGCATACAAGTCTCACCCTCCCCTATCTTCCCTCTGAGGTTTGACGGTCTGATCAGTGCTTCTCTGTCTCTGGATCTGTTTTTGTTCATCAGTTTATGTTGTTCATTATATTCAATAAAATGAGTGAGATTAGGTGATATTTATCTTTCTCTGACTGGCTTATTTTGCTTAGTATAATGTTCTCCAGTACCATCCATGCTGTTGCAAATGGTAAGAATTCCTTCTTGTTTACAGCAGTGTATTATTCTTTTGTGTAGATGTGCCACTGGTTTTTTTTTTTTAGCCCACTCGTCTGCTGATGGGCACTTAGGCTGTTTCCAAATCTTAACTATGATAAATTGTGCTGCTATGAACAGAAGGGCACATATATTCTTTCTGATTGGTATTTCTTGGGATATATCCTGGAAGTGGGTTAACTGGGTCAAATAGGAGTGACATTTTTAGTTTCTTTGAGGAAACTCCATACTGTTCTCTGGGAACCCCTTTCACGTCCCATGTGGTTCAGAGTTCCATTTCAGGATTTGGGTTTTGGAGAAGGCCCCACACAAATGAATGAGACTAGAAAAGTATTAATTTGGGAATATTGGGAATATTGGGGGCCAGGCGGGAGCCCACTTCTAGTGGGAGGACTACTCCCTGCTCTGGCTTTGCTATTTCTTTTATTGAGTTCATAAGATACACCCATATCCTTTAGGCAGGAAATTCCAATAATAGCCAATCAGCAAGAATTTACCTAAGACTAACAGGTGGAGGCTGCTTCAGCTACCAATGTCTCAACTAAACAATGCGTGATTAGCTCCTTTCAGAGCAATTAAGGTTGACCTGCCTTCTGGATTACATCACTCTATTAGTGACAATGATCGGTTTCCGGCACTGTTCTCCACAGTGGCTGCACCAGTCTGCATTCCCACCAGGAGTGCACAAGGGTTCCTTTTTCTCTGCGTCCTCACCAGCACTTGTCATTATTGATTTGTTGATGATAGCCATTCTGACAGGTGTGAGATGGTACCTCATTGTTTTGATTTGCATCTCTCAGAGGATTATTGACTTTGAACATGTTTTCATGTGTCTCTTGGCCTTCCTTATGTCCTTTTTAGAAAAAAATATCTGTTTAGGTCCAATGCCCATTTTTTTGATTGGGTTATCTTCCCTTTGTTATGTTCTATGAGTTTCCTGCAAATGTTGGAGATTAAACCCTTTTTGGAGATATAATTGGCAAATATGTTCTCCTACACAGCAGGCTTTCTTGTTTTGTTGATGCTGTCTTTTGCTGTACAGAAGCTTTTTATTTTGATGTAGTTCCATTTATTTATTTATTTTAATTATATTTATTAGGGTGACAAATTTAGACAAATGCTTTGAAAGGGTTTTGTTTGAGCTGAGTAGATGTTTGAATGATAATGCTTATTTTTAATGCACTGTAGAGTTTCCTAATTTACCACATACACATTATATCCAAGTAAAACATAAGTGAAGCATATTTATATTCATTGTGTCTAGTTTTGCTTCACTACCTTCTGACACTAAAGGCTGTTTCTGGTGGAATCAGCCCTGTCCAGTCCCCAATCTGAATCAGAATTAAATTTGATGGTCTTATCCATTAAAAAGTTTGTCTGAAAGTTGTCTGGATCTTTCTATTTTGGTGTCTAGTCCCTTTCCCATCTGTGAACTTTCTATTGTAACTTCATCCAACCCTTAATGTCTGTGACCAGTTTACCTGCTGGCCTTTTGAAGTCACCCTGTTCCCAGTCTTACTCCGATTATTTATGGGCCTGAATTTGGACTCTAATATCTAATCATTTGAGCTGTGTTAAAATCCTTCCTGTCCTGTTCCTAAAGCCATTTCCTCCTCAATTATTGTAGCTGTTACATGGACACTTTCAATAAATAGGAGTATTTTCCTGGACATTCTGGATAAGATTAGGCATTTCATAAATATATAATGCATGAGGATTTGAGATTTATTTTTTTTAATTGAACTAGTCATCCTGGGAACATTAAGAATTTTAAAGATCACATTTTATTCAATTTTTGTTATTGTTTAAATTTTACATTGAATAGGAGAGAGGTGTGTGTGGCAGTGGAAATGGGGAAAAAGTGTTTTCAGTATTTTAGATCCAGTCTTATAGGCACCTAACCGTATTTGATGCTATTGCTCATCTCTTCCAATAAAACCCCTTGAGAATAGCCATAATGAGATTTAAAAGTATTTAGCCCCTTTGAATTTTAACTCTGGCTCCTTCTGTTACAGAAAACCGAAGAAAAACAAAGCAATACTTAGAGAGATGGAGTTACATTTATTACATGCGGCTCCAGAGGAAAATGTGTCTCAAATTCTGGGCCCCAACATACAGGAATTCTCCCTATTTATATGAAACTACCCTCTTTGGTCCCAAATATGGAGTGTTTCCAGCCCCCTTTTGTAAAGTTCTTAAAGAGCCCTTATGTACTGGGGCCTTGAGACCTCAACCAGAGGCCTAGCCTGGCGCCAGCACTGAATGACCTTGTCTTGGGAAAGTTCAATAGCCTAGCTGAAGTGGGAGTATTCTTAGCAAGCAAGAATTTACAGAAGCCAATTAGCAGGGTTAAAATTTCAAACAGCAGTTTTCTTATAAGATGGATGCTTCACTTCCTGTAGGTGGATAATCCAAGTATCCAGATGAGCTTTGCAAATCTTTCCAGATTGTCTCTGCACTTTCTCTTTCTCCCAGCCTAAACTTCTCCAATAGTCTCACAGCCATAGCTGTGCTACCTGCCTTTATAACAATTATTGTGAAAGTGTTATCAGAATATGAGGATTTTTATTAATGATAATCCTGTAAAATATAGGGTAACTATTGAGTAAGGAATGCACTAAGTTAACGAGAAGGAGAATAATGTGCAATGAAAATTTTTTCTATTTCAGATTCTTGAAGGCATATCATTAAAGGTTCAAAATATTGTCACTTGAGACCTGATTTTGGGAGTTAAGGAAACAACTATAATTCTGGAAGAATCAAAGTTCAATCATATTATTTAGAAACTAGAGACCCAGTGCACGGATTCGTACACCCATGGGGTCCCTTGGCCTGGCCTGTGGGGATCAGGCCAAAACTGGCTCTCCAACATTCACTGGAGGCCCTGGATTAGAAGAGGGCAGTTCTCCGGTGATGCACCTTGGAATTGGGCTCCCTCATCCTTGTTCTGGGTGGGTCACCTGAGAACCATAGATGTCAAGTTATTATAGCTCAGCAGCTCCTGTGTTGAGAGTCTGTCTGCTCATGCTCAGTGCACATCATAGCTACCAGTCAGAGTGTCTGCCCCCTGGTGGTCATTACACGTCATAGCCACCAGTCTGATAGTTGGACCATCGGAAGGCTGCTTAGGCTTTTATATACCTGAGTGACCAGATCCATTATCATGTTAGTTTCATTGCCCTCACCTAAACTATTTACACTGAGTGGCCAGATTATTATGATCTCTGAACACATAATAATCTGGCCATTCAGTGTGTGTGTTTGTGTGTGTGTGTGTGTGTGTGTGTGTATGAATTTGTGCATGGGTGGGGTGCAGCCAGCCTGGCCAGGGGAAGAGGACATGGGTGGTTGGCTGCCCTGCCTGCTGGTTGAACTCCTGGTTGAGGGAATTTGCATATTAGCCTTTTACTATATAGGATATTCACTGAATGGCCAGATTATTATGTGTTCAGAGATCATACTAATCTGGCCACTCAGTGTATATAGATCAGGTGAGGGCAATGAAAATAACATGATAAATGGATCACATAAACTAGTTGACATGAATATATTATAATTCACACATATTACTGAGAAGAAAGGACAGATTGTTAAGTCTCTTCAAATGCTTTAAAATAATGTATCAAAATATAATTATGCCCCCAAAAGAAAAAAAGCAGCAAAAACAAAAACAAAACAAAAAATATGCCAAATGAAATTAAATGAATTTAAAATCTAATCATTATACTTGATGATTAGTTTACAGGTAAGAATTAGAACAAATTTTGCACATTAAATAATTTAAAAGACTTCACTTGGATGTGAACCCCACTAATGTCGTTATTCACTGTCTCTCTGGTTAAAGGTTAATAGCATATTCTCAAAAGTAAAGGCCAGAAAAATGGAATCCATAGAAATCCCCTTTAATGTTTATAGCTACTGAATATAAAGAAAGCACAAACTTTTTTAAAATACCAATTAACAGCATTTTGAAAAAGAGGCAGTTTGACCAAAAATACCTTACTTATTTGATGGCACCTTATTTGTTTACCATTCAATGTTTCTTGGGCTTTCCTTATCATATCACTTAATGAGTATGAGAACTATCTTTTTAAAAATATATCTTTATTGTCGAAAACATTATAGATGTTTCTTTTTCCCCCCATTGCCACCCTCCACTGCCCCCCTGCAAGTCTTTCACCACACTATTGTCTGTGCCAATTGGTCATGCATATAAATTCTGTTAATTTCTCCCTACCCACTCACCCTATCAACTCTCTCACTCTGACCTTCCCTCTGAAAGTCTGCTGTCTGTCCCATGCCACTATGGCTCTGGGTCTATTTTGTTCATTGGTTTATTTTGGTCATTGGACTTCACATATAAGTGAGATGATGTGATATTTATCTTTCTCTAAAGGATCATTTTGCTTAACTTAATACTCTCCAGGTCCCTCCATGTTATCTGTAAATTTAAGAGTTCCTCTATTTTTACAGCTGCATAGTATCCTATGGGGTAAACGTACAGCTTTTTTATCCACTCATCTGCTGATGGGCACGTAGGCTGTTTCCAAATCTTAACTATTATAAATTTTTCTGCTATGAACATAGGGGTGTATATATCCTTTCTGATTGGTGTTTCTAATTACTTGGCATATATTTCTAGAAGTGGGATCACTGGGTCAAATAGCAGTTCCATTTTTAGTTTTTTGAGGAAATTCCATATAGTTTTCCACAGTGGCTGCACCAGACTGCATTCTCACCAGCAGTGCATGAGGGTTCCTTTTTCTCTGCATCCTTGATGTTCGTTTATTTTTGTTGATAGCCATTCTGACAGGTGTGAGATGGTACCTCATTGTTTTGATTTGCATCTCTCAGATGATTAATGACTTTGAGCATGTTTTCATATGTCTCTTGGGCCTTCTTTATGTCCTCTTTTGAAAAGTGTCTGTTGAGGTCCTTTGCTCATTTTTTATTGGATTGTTTATCTTCCTTTTGTTAAATTGTATGAGTAAATGTTGGAGATTAAACCCTTATTGGAGATAACATTGGCAAATATATTTTCCCATGCAGTGAGCTTTTTTTATTGTTCTGTTGATGGTTTATTTTGCTGTGCAAGGATAATAATTTTAAAACCATTAATTACTGAATGATTATATGTAATAGATCATGTACTACATGTTTTATATTCCTTATAAAAACCCAGTTTTATATGATTTTCTTCACTTTACAAATGAGTTAATTATACCTTAAAAGTTCAAGAAACAATTAAGTTATATAACTTATAACTGTAAGAGCTAGAAATCGGATTTGTGGTCATGGAAGGAAATGATTTTGGATGGTTAGCACACAATACACTATACAAATGATATATTATAGAATTGAAACCTATATAATTTTACTAACCGATGTCATTTTAATAAATTCAGATTTTTTTTAATTTCTCAGATTCTCTGTATATTTTTCTTTTAATGTTTATTATTGAAAGTATTCATAGGTCCTCTTTTTCACCAATTAACCTCTTTGAAGCTCGCTCCCCTCCTCCCCCAACCCAAACCCTCACCACCCCATTGTCTGTGTCTAGAGGTTATGCATTAAACCAAAGTTCTATCCCAGAGTCCATGTTTTACCTATCAAATAACTTGTTTAGTGTAACATAAGACACTATTATTAATATTATTTTTAAGGATTCTAATTGACCATTTCTGGAAATTTTCTATTAAGTCCTTATTAAAATAATGGCTTGTGTTGTTTTTTTT